>OX369278.1:0-600000 GCA_947284805.1 Coleophora flavipennella
TTTAAACTAAAGGATCGATAGGCCGTGCTTTCGCAGTCCCTATGCGTACTGAACATCTGGATCAAGCCAGCTTTTGCCCTTTTGCTCCACGCGAGGTTTCTGTCCTCGCTGAGCTGGCCTTAGGACACCTGCGTTATTCTTTGACAGATGTACCGCCCCAGTCAAACTCCCCGCCTGGCAGTGTCCTCGAACCGGATCACGCGGGAGTTGTACGGCGATGAGCGTTGCCGCCACATCGCCACTCTGCACGCTTGGAACGAAACACCGTGCGCCCGCCGATATAATCGACCGCGCACCGCTTCCGCCCAACCGAGTAAGTAATGAAACAATGAAAGTAGTGGTTTTTCAGCGACGACCCCGAAAGATCTCCCACTTATGCTACACCTCTCATGTCTCCTTACAGTGCCAGACTAGAGTCAAGCTCAACAGGGTCTTCTTTCCCCGCAGATTCTCCCAAGCCCGTTCCCTTGGCTGTGGTTTCGCTAGATAGTAGATAGGGACAAACCCACCACCTGCCATGGCCCTTCCAACCGTCTTGGTTATGCGGGCCGAATCGCGGGAGGTGCAACGCGTTTGCGTTGCACTTTCTTGACTCCCTACAAATTCTTTCTATAATCCATGTCCCATTGGACCCTCTCCCCCTTCTGGGGCGGTCAGCACAGTTACGGCTTCGTCGTCGGCGCTGCCCATCTCCAATGCTGCTCGTTTTCTGTGCCATATCTTAGCGAAGGCGTCGAAGTGTCTGTAACATTCTTCGTTCCGCACCAGGTCTGCATGGCCCAGCGGTCCAATTTGGCCAGCCCGAATGCCTGTTATCATGGCGTCTCGCTCAACGTCGTAGAGCGCGCAGTCCCAGAGTACGTGCTCTCTTGTTTCCTCCGCCGTGGATCCACAGTAGCAAGCAGCGTTCTCCGTCAGAGCCATTTTCTGCAGTCTTGCTCTAAAACGACCATGGCCAGTTAGCAACTGCGATGCTGCATGGTTCGGCTCAACCCAGTCGTATGATAGGCGTTCCCCTACATCTGGGAAGAATTGATAGAGTTCGCGCCCTTGTTCCTCGGTGGACCATCTTTTTTGCCAGATCTTAGTCATATCTGCCTTGACTTGGCTTCGTAAGGCTACTACTTCGCGGGGCGCCAGGCCGTCCTTAGCCATGGCGGTCTGCCTTGCACGCAGCACCTCCAGGTCCGCAGGGAAAACTCCCGCCAGGACGGGCAGTGCCAGGGTACTCGTGGACCTGTATGCCTTTGTGAGTAAGATCAGGGAAGCTCTCTGGCTGCTCAGTAGTGGGCTTCGCACGGCATGCTTGTCGGCTCTGTGTCCCCAAATTTCGGCCGCGTAGGACACGGTCGGCACGTAAGTCCCCCTGTATATGAGCCTCAGGGCCCGGAACCTTACTCCCCATGAGGATGCCGAAACTCTTGCCATCTTCGCGAAGCATTTCACTGCCCTTTCCCCTATGTATTTCGCATGTTGAGCGAAGAGAAGACTATCATCCATCGCGACGCCCAGAAGCTTCAACAATTTGGTACTGGGAATCGAGCTGTTTCCCATTCGTATTGTGGCCGGTCTCTGCAGCTTTCCCTTGAGTAACATCGCCTGCGACTTATCCGGTGCGAACCTTAGCCTGTTACGCACACCCCACTGCTCCGCCGCCGCCAACGCTGTTTCCGCCTTCCATTCAATCTCGGCCCTGGACGCAGCCTCAATGGTTATAGTGACATCGTCCGCGTATGCCCGCATACGGACCCCCGGTGGCATGGGTAATCGAAGCAAATCATCAATCAGGATATTCCACAGAAGTGGGCCCAAAACAGATCCCTGCGGGCATCCCTGAGTGGACTGTTTCCAGGTAGCGTTGTAACCCACGATAATGCCTACCTTACGGTTTGTAAAATAGCCCTGGAGCATTCTGTAGATATTTGGTGGGCAGCCTCCCTGTTTGAATTTGAGTAGTATCATAGGCCACCAAGCGTTATCGAAGGCTCCAGCGATGTCAAGCGTTATGAGCTGAACGTATTTTGCTGAAGATAGCTCTGCCGTATCCAGAACACCCTGCAGTGCCGAGACAGTTGATCTTCCTCTCCGGAATCCATGCTGGTCTCCAGAGATGCGCTCGTCCAGGCCCGGCGTGCACCTAATCATCACCCTTTCTAGTATCTTCCCCATCACTGGAAGTAATGTGACGGGCCGGTAGGCTTTAGGATCCGTGAGTGGCTTTTCATTTCCCTTTGGGATGAGTATAAGTCTGCCGCTCTTCCAACAGTCCGGAAACACCCCCTCTCTGACGCATCTTCCTAAAAGCTCCGTCATTTCTGCTCCAGCTGACTCCCATACGTTTTTAATGATTTTAGCCGCTAAGCCGTCCATGCCCGGTGCTGTGTTCGGCAGTTCCCTGACAATTTTACCGAGAATTTCCCTGGCGATCGGCGTTGCATCCCTCCCGGGTGGTATGCACGCCGCGGCAAGCCTAACCGTTCTGTGGTAAGGAGTGTCGGTAGACGGAGAGTCGTCGGGGCAAAGTATGCTCATTATCGCCTTTGCTGACTCGGCTGAGCTTTCGCAGTGTCCCTCGGTCAATCTTGCCCCGTTAATGATATTTGTCGGTGGGCGTAGATAGGGACAAACCCACCACCTCCCATGGCCCTTCCAACCGTCTTGGTTATGCGGGCCGAATCGCGGGAGGTGCAACGCGTCTGCGTTGCACTTTCTTGACTCCCTACAAATTCTTTCTATAATCCATGTCCCATTGGACCCTCTCCCCCTTCTGGGGCGGTCAGCACAGTTACGGCTTCGTCGTCGGCGCTGGCCATCTCCAATGCTGCTCGTTTTCTGTGCCATATCTTAGCGAAGGCGTCGAAGTGTCTGTAACATTCTTCGTTCCGCACCAGGTCTGCATGGCCCAGCGGTCCAATTTGGCTAGCCCGAATGCCTGTGATCATGGCGTCTCGCTCGACGTCGTAGAGCGCGCAGTCCCAGAGTACGTGCTCTCTTGTTTCCTCCGCCGTGGCTCCACAGTAGCAAGCAGCGTTCTCCGTCAGAGCCATTTTCTGCAGTCTTGCTCTAAAACGACCATGGCCAGTTAGCAACTGCGATGCTGCATGGTTCGGCTCAACCCAGTCATATGATAGGCGTTCCCCTACATCTGGGAAGAATTGATAAAGTTCGCGCCCTTGTTCCTCGGTGGACCATCTTTTTTGCCAGATCTTTGTCATATCTGCCTTGACTTGGCTTCGTAAGGCTACTACTTCGCGGGGCGCCAGGCCGTCCTTAGCCATGGCGATCTGCCTTGCACGCATCACCTCTAGGTCCGCAGGGAAGACTCCCGCCAGGACGGGCAGTGCAAGGGTGCTCGTGGACCTGTATGCCTTTGTGAGCAAGATCAGGGAAGCTCTCTGACTGCTCAGTAGTGGGCTTCGCACGGCATGCTTATCGGCTCTGTGTCCCCAAATTTCGGCCGCGTAGGACACGGTCGGCACGTAAGTCCCCCTGTATATGAGCCTCAAGGCCCGGAACCTTACACCCCATGAGGATGATGAAACCCTTGCCATCTTCGCGAAGCATTTCACTGCCCTATCCCCTATGTATTTCGCATGTTGAGCGAAGAAGAGACTGTCATCCATCACGACGCCCAGGAGCTTCAACGATTTGGTACTGGGGATCGAGCTCTGTCCCATTCGTATAGTGGCCGGTCTCTGCAGCTTTCCCTTAATTAGCATCGCCTGCGACTTATCCGGTGCGAACGTTAACCGGTTGCGCACACCCCACTGCTCCGCTGCCACCAACGCTATTTCCGCCTTCCGTTCGATCTCGGCCCTGGACGCAGCCTCAATGGTTATAGTGACGTCGTCCGCGTATGCCCGCAGATGGACCCCCGGAGGCATCGGTAATCGAAGCAGGTCGTCAATAAGGATATTCCATAGAAGTGGGCCCAAAACAGATCCTTGCGGGCATCCCTGAGTGGACTGCTTCCAGGTAGCATTATGACCCACAAAAATTCCGACCTTGCGATTTGTAAAGTAGCCCTGGAGCATTCTGTAGATATTTGGTGGGCAGCCTCCCTGTTTGAATTTGAGTAATATCATAGGCCACCAAGCGTTATCGAAGGCTCCGGCGATGTCAAGCGCTATGAGCTGAACGTATTTTGCTGAAGATAGCTCTGCCGTATTCAGAACACCCTGCAGTGCCGAGACAGTTGATCTTCCTCTCCGGAATCCATGCTGGTCTCCAGAGATGCGCTCGTCCAGGCCCGGCGTGCACCTAATCATCACCCTTTCTAGTGTCTTCCCCATCACTGGAAGTAATGTGACGGGCCGGTAGGCTTTAGGGTCCGTGAGTGGCTTTTCATTTCCCTTTGGGATGAGTATAAGTCTACCGCTCTTCCAACAGTCCGGAAGCACCCCCTCTCTGACGCATCTTCCTAAAAGCTCCGTCATTTCTGCTCCAGCTGACTCCCATACGTTTTTAATGATTTTAGCCGCTAAGCCGTCCATGCCCGGTGCTGTGTTCGGCAGTTCCCTGACAATTTTACCGAGAATTTCCCTGGCGATCGGCGTTGCATCCCTCCCGGGTGGTATGCACGCCGCGGCAAGCCTAACCGTTCTGTGGTAAGGGGTGTCGGTAGACGGAGAGTCGTCGGGGCAAAGTATGCTCATTATCGCCTTTGCTGACTCGGCTGAGCTTTCGCAGTGTCCCTCGGTCAATCTTGCCCCGTTAATGATATTTGTCGGTGGGCGTCGCCTTCCACTAGCCATTCGGTATGCAAGTCCCCAAGGGTCCTGGTTGCCCGTTTCAGCCAGGTTTCGGAAGAACGTGAGCTCCGAGATTTTCATTGCCCTCCTGTATCGGCGCCTGGCCGCTGTGAACTCCCCGTGTGCTGCCTCCGTCCTGGGACTGGCCTGCTTTTTGAGATCCTGCCAAGCCCTACGCAACTTGTTTCACCGTCTCAGTCGGTCGAGCGATGGAGTCCACCACTCATAACCGAACTGTCCGCATTGGTTCTTCACTCCCAGGACCTCCTCTGAAGTTTGCTCCACAGCTCGACCAAAGGACGAACAGAGATGCTCCAGTGGCTTGCTGAAGTCAAGTCTCCCCATCCGAGCGCTTACCAGGCTCCGGAAGAGTTCCCAGTCTACTCCAATCTCCCTATATCGACGTAGTTCGGCGGCCGGGGATCTATGTCTAACGGGGACCGTGCGGTTAATTATGTTATAGAGTATAAGCCTGTGGTCGCTGCTACTAACGTCCTCGTGCACCGTCCAGCCCTCTATTCTTACACCTCTGGTTGACAGAGTTAGGTCTATATTTGACTCTCCATTTGCGGTGCGAAAGGTTGGCGGCTGTCCCTCCCGGTTGTGTATAGTAAGAGATCTTCCTAATATGGTGGCCTCAACCTGCGCGCGTCTGTAGTCTGTGTCCGGGCCACGGCCCCTGTACTGCCTGGGTTCACAGAACCACATAGGGGAGTGGGCGTTACAGTCTGTTCCCACCAGAACATTCTTGCCTCTGAGGTGGTCCAGGACACTTCCCAGGTGGTCCATGTGAACTCCCACATCATCTGCGTATTGGCAGTACAGGGAGACCATGTAGATTTCATTCCCTGGCCATTCCACGTTAACGACCGCGCAGTGTGTTGTGCTAAGGTGGTGAATAGCCGTTCCGGTCAGCATTTGGTTTCTCACTATGATTGCGGCCTTCGGGGAGTTGCCAAAACTTATTTCGCCGGGTAGTTCCCCTGGTAGAATTTCGGTGATGAGACAAATGTCCACGCCAAACGTATCGCAAATAGAGGGAAGCTCTTTTGTTGCTATTGTCGACCCCTGGACGTTTATTTGAGCGACCCTTATTTGGTTTATCGGTCCCATGTTCGTTAAGGGTGTCCTATCCATTGTAGGTGATGTCTAGTAGCCGCTCCTCAGCATGCTTTCTAGCAGGGCAATAGATCGAGGCAGTTTTATGCGTCGCTGCATCTGGCCTCTTGAAAGAGCTGCATGTGGCGCAAGTCCGGAAGGTCGCCGTACAAGCATCCGCACGATGTCCTGCCTCCCCGCAGCTCCCACATATTTCCTTTTCCGCCCTGCAGTATCTTTCAGGGTGCCCGTACTGCTGACACTTGTTGCAGCAGGTGAGACGGACATAGTCATACGGTTTGACAGCGTCCCACCCGATGAATATCCTATCCCTGGAGAGAATAGCATTTCTTAGATCGTGGCTGCACTCCAGAACCACAGTCGTATTCGAGCCCCCTTTTCGGCCTTTTTTAAAGGCCAATTTGCATTGGCCCTTTATAGTGTTTAGGTCCCACTTAGCGTCATTCCTGAAATTCTGGTCGTGCAGGGCTTTTATAACGTCCTCTTCACCAGGGTCGCCTTCGAGATTGTGAAGTTCAACTAGAGGGCGACGCTTTTTAGGCTCAGTAACTCGGAGCGAGGGTGGGACCGATTTTTTGATTATCTCAGCTGCGGCCTTGTCCGTTGTCTGAACGATAACTCCCGCATTTCCGACCCTTCTCAACCTGCTGACCTGCATGCCAAGGTTTGAAGGATCCAGTGCCTTCTTGAGGGCGTTTTTAGTTTCCTGGGCGGTCTTTGGAGCTTCGTCCCCTTCCCCGGGGTAAATGGCAATAACCGGTCCCCCCATTTCCGGTTTCAATCTTAGTTCACCGCCGCGCATGCGTAGTTTGTCTGCATAGGTCTGTTGCGGTTTAATCCGAGTTAGCTGCGGTTCCAGTGGCATTTCGATGTGTGCACCCGTAGTTGCCGTTCCTTTTAGGGGTCGAAGTGCCAGTTGCAATTCTAGTTCGGCAACTCGGTCAGCAAGGGCCGCCACCACCGCTAGCGCACGCTCGCTGTGGACGCCAATGGTCGTAATGTCAGCCTTATTAATCTTGGAGGTTTGGCTGCGTACGGCATCCAGGATGCCAGAAACGGCATCGTGCGCCCAGGAGATCAGCAGCCCACGCGAGGCCTCGTGGAGCGAGACGTGGTTCCCGCGTTCCGTCCCACTAGGATTTCCGGCCAATGGGGTAGGCTGTTGGCTGTTAAGATCCTCCCGGCTGTCCGCATCCAAATTAACCGTGGCGGTAACATCGCTGGCTCCAGCAGAAGGTTGTACGCAACTCCTTAGCGAGTTACTTCGCGGCCGAACAGCCGCGCCAGTAGGCAGCTCCAGGCGTGGGCGCGAAGCCTCATTCACCTGTTCCGGCGACGTTAGAGGCCGCTTCATTGCTCCCCTTTTCTCTTCCAACGTCTTGAGGAACGCCTGTTCCTCCGCTATCCTCTCCAGGCTCTTGCGACGCAGAGCCTCCGTAATGCAGTCCTCATTGGATAAGTTACTGGGGTTGTCCCCCAGCGTTTCGCTGTCACTCATTATAAGCAAGCAGTAAGGCACAGTATACCAGTGAAAGCAAATAAAACCCTAACAAAATAAGAAGAAGGTAGCGTCTTATCGCAACTAATAGAGCAAAAAGCAATAACAGAGCAAAATAGCAAGCACACAGTCACTTAAAGGTAGTCAGTAATACAGTTAAAAGCAGCAATTAAAAGAGCAGTAACAAAGCAATATCAAACAAAATAGCAAGCACACACACATGAAAATAATCAATAGTACATTTAAAAGCAGTAAAGTTAATTAAAATCAGAATAGACAGAATACACCTTATATCTCTAAAACAAAAGTTTCGACTTGAAAAAGTTCACTTGTACCGTAGCACCACTGTAGCAGAGTTCTTAAGTTTCGACTCTAAAAAGTTTACTGGCGGCGTAGGCCGTAGCGCGTAGTCCGTAGCTGTATTGCTACAGCAGCGGCACCACGTGTACGCCTGTTTCGCCGCGTAGCACTATGGCCGGCTGGCTCAGTCGGACAGAGCAAGGCCAAACAATCCAGCCGACGCCGGTTCGAGCCCGGGTCGGGGAACAAAAAATTTCTTCCACCAAATACAAAGTAACTCACCACGCGTCACCGTCACTCACTGTCAGTGTCAGATGATGATGGCAGATGACACCTGCGGGCTCACACCCCTGGGGGGGGGGCGGAGTCACACCGCAAGTGCACACCTCTCGCTCGTCGGGCAAGATGGCCGCGGCCCCTTACGGGCAGGACCCCTTGCCAGACAAGGAGGGACCGAGGTCCGCCAACAGCAGTGTCGCCGTCCCGCTCGAAAATCCAAGATGGCCACCACACTATATGGGAAAACACTCAAGACGGAACGAGAGGATCCGAGAAGTCGTCAAAAAGGCAAGCACAAAAATAAATAAATAGATGAAAAATCAGTTCCGCGACACTCCGCACGTCCGCTCGCAACGAAAGCCGACGACGAAGTGGATAGGGACAGTGGGAATCTCGTTAATCCATTCATGCGCGTCACTAATTAGATGACGAGGCATTTGGCTACCTTAAGAGAGTCATAGTTACTCCCGCCGTTTACCCGCGCTTGCTTGAATTTCTTCACGTTGACATTCAGAGCACTGGGCAGAAATCACATTGCGTCAACACCCGCGAGGGCCATCGCAATGCTTTGTTTTAATTAGACAGTCGGATTCCCCTTGTCCGTGCCAGTTCTGAGCTGACCGTTGAACGGCGGTCGTACAGAACCGCGCCGATCGCGCACGAGACGAAACCGACACGGCCTTACGGCTAGGATGATCCGCGGAAGGCCGGAACGCGGGTCCGGATTCCGCCCTCACGCCCCGAGAGACGCAAGAGCATCGACCAGGCCCGGCACCGGCCGCATCCGCTTCCCGTCCAAACCCGACACGCCCCGGTCCTCAGAGCCAATCCTTATTCCGAAGTTACGGATCCAATTTGCCGACTTCCCTTACCTACATTATTCTATCGACTAGAGGCTCTTCACCTTGGAGACCTGCTGCGGATATGGGTACGAACCGGCGCGACATCTCCACGTACATCCCTCACCTGAATTTTCAAGGTCCGCAGAGAGTATCCGGACACCGCCGCAAATGCGGTGCTCTTCGCGTTCCGAACCATATCTCCCTTCTATAGGATTCCATGGAACTCGAACGCTCAGGCAGAAAAGAAAACTCTTCCCGGACCTCTCGGCGGCGTCTTCAGGCCACTTTGGGTTACCCCGTCGAACACTCGCTTTGAAACGAGGGAACGATTATTGAAACGGTTCCGCTGCCGGGTTCCGGAATAGGAACCGGATTCCCTTTCGCTCAAAGGGCGTTATTTATCTGTTAAAATAAACACGCCGCATCGACATAAGATCTCTCCTTGAGCTTAGGATCGACTGACTCGCGAGCAACTACTGTTCACGCGAAACCCTTCTCCACGTCAGTCCTCCAGGGCCTCGCTGGAGTATTTGCTACTACCACCAAGATCTGCACCGACGGAGGCTCCAAGCGGGCTCACGCCCAGACCCTTCTGCGCTCTCCGCCGCGCACGTCCTACTCGTTACGGCTTAATGACGTCCAATGAAGTACGTCGCACATGCCCGTAACGGTAGTGTATAGGCAAAACGCTTAAGTGCCATCCATTTTCAGGGCTGGTTGCTTCGGCAGGTGAGTTAGTGCACACTCCTTAGCGGATTCCGACTTCCATGGCCACCGTCCTGCTGTCATGAGCGACCAACGCCTTTCATGGTGTCCCATGAGCGTTTTTTAGGCGCCTTAACACTACGTTTGGTTCATCCCACAGCGCCAGTTCTGCTTACCAAAATTGGCCCACTTGGCATCGTCATCAGATCTCCGGCTTCATCGTTCGAGTAAGCCGGAGTTCTCACCCATTTAAAGTTTGAGAATAGGTTGAGGTCGTTTCGGCCCCAATGCCTCTAATCATTCGCTTTACCGGATGAGACTGTTCGAATCGACGCCAGCTATCCTGAGGGAAACTTCGGACGGAACCAGCTACTAGATGGTTCGATTAGTCTTTCGCCCCTATACCCAGTTCCGACGATCGATTTGCACGTCAGAATCGCTACGGTCCTCCATCAGGGTTTCCCCTGACTTCGACCTGACCAGGCATAGTTCACCATCTTTCGGGTCCCAGCATCTGTGCTCAGAGCGCGCCTGCATTCACGGATTGGAAACGAGACGCCTCGGGAGTGCGAGAGGCCCGCCTAGACGGGCGCTCCATCCTCCCTGAGCGCGCGACTAGCGCACGCCTTCACTTTCGTTACGCCTTTCAGTTTATGAATCTCAATGACGCGCACAGTTTCGCCGCGTAGCGCTATGGCCAGATGGCTCAGTCGGAACGAGCCAGGTCAACAATCCAGCCTGATGCCGGTTCGAGCCCGGGTAGGAGAACAAAAAATTTTCTCACCAAATGCAATGCAGCCTCGCATACGTCACCTGTCACCACCGTCGGTGACACACGTCGTCGCCGCTGTCAGATGACACCCGCGGGCTCACACCCCGGGGGGGGCAGAGTCGCACCGCAGGTATGCACCTCTCGCTCGTCAGGCAAGATGGCCGCGGCCCCTTACGGGCAGGACCCCTTGCCAAACAAGGAGGGAACCGAGGTCCGCCAGCAGCAATGTCGCCGTCCCGCTCGAAACTCCAAGATGGCCACCACACTCTATGGGTTATCACTCAAGATGAAACGAGAGGCACCGAGAAGTCAGAAAAAAGGCAAGAATCAGAAATAAATGAATAAATAGAAATTCGGAGACGCAACACTCCGCACGTCCGCTCGCAACGAAAGCCGACGCCGAAGTCAGAGATAGGGACAAACCCACCACCTCCCATGGCCCTTCCAACCGTCTTGGTACGGGCCGAATCGCGGGAGGTGCAACGCGTCTGCGTTGCACTTTCTTGACTCCCTACAAATTCTTTCTATAATCCATGTCCCATTGGACCCTCTCCCCCTTCTGGGGCGGTCAACACAGTTACGGCTTCGTCGTCGGCGCTGTCCATCTCCAATGCTGCACGTTTTCTATGCCATATCTTAGCAAAAGCGTCGAAGTGTTTGTAGCATTCTTCATTACGCAACAGATCTGCATGGCCCAGCGGTCCGATTTGGCCAGCCCGAATGCCTGTAATCATGGCGTCCCGCTCGGAACCGTAGAGCGCGCAGTCCCAGAGCACGTGCTCTCTTGTTTCCTCCGCCGTAGCTCCACAGTAGCAGGCTGCGTTCTCCGTCAGGGCCATTTTCTGCAGTCTTGCCCTGAAACGGCCATGGCCAGTTAGCAACTGCGATGCTGTGTGATTGGGCTCAACCCAGTCGTATGACAGGCGTTCCCCTACGTCCGTGAAGAATTGATACAGTTCGCGCCCTTGTTCCTCGGTGGACCATCTTACTTGCCAGATCTTCACCATCTCTGCCTTGATTTGGTTTCGCAAGGCTGCCACTTCGCGGGGCGCCAGGCCGTCCTTAGCCATGGCGATCTGCCTTGCACGCATCACTTCTAGGTCCGCAGGGAAGACTCCCGCCAGGACGGGCAGTGCAAGGGTGCTCGTGGACCTGTATGCCTTTGTGAGCAAGATCAGGGAAGCTCTCTGACTGCTCAGTAGTGGGCTTCGCACGGCATGCTTATCGGCTCTGTGTCCCCAAATTTCGGCCGCGTAGGACACGGTCGGCACGTAAGTCCCCCTGTATATGAGCCTCAAGGCCCGGAACCTTACACCCCATGAGGATGCTGAAACCCTTGCCATCTTCGCAAAGCATTTCACTGCCCTTTCCCCTATGTATTTCGCATGTTGAGCGAAGAAGAGACTGTCATCCATCACGACGCCCAGGAGCTTCAACGATTTGGTACTGGGGATCGAGCTCTGTCCCATTCGTATTGTGGCCGGTCTCTGCAGCTTTCCCTTAATTAGCATCGCCTGCGACTTATCCGGTGCGAACGTTAACCGGTTACGCACACCCCACTGCTCCGCTGCCACCAACGCTATTTCCGCCTTCCGTTCGATCTCGGCCCTGGACGCAGCCTCAATGGTCCGCATATGCCCGCAGACGGACCCCCGGAGGCATCGGTAATCGAAGCAGGTCGTCAATAAGGATATTCCATAGAAGTGGGCCCAAAACAGATCCTTGCGGGCATCCCTGAGTGGACTGCTTCCAGGTAGCATTATGACCCACAAAAATTCCAACCTTGCGATTTGTAAAGTAGCCCTGGAGCATTCTGTAGATATTTGGTGGGCAGCCTCCCTGTTTGAATTTGAGTAGTATCATAGGCCACCAAGCGTTATCGAAGGCTCCAGCGATGTCAAGCGTTATGAGCTGAACGTATTTTGCTGAAGATAGCTCTGCCGTATTAAGAACACCCTGCAGTGCCGAGACAGTTGATCTTCCTCTCCGGAATCCATGCTGGTCTCCAGAGATGCGCTCGTCCAGGCCCGGCGTGCACCTAATCATCACCCTTTCTAGTATCTTCCCCATCACTGGAAGTAATGTGACGGGCCGGTAGGCTTTAGGGTCCGTGAGTGGCTTTTCATTTCCCTTTGGGATGAGTATAAGTCTACCGCTCTTCCAACAGTCCGGAAACACCCCCTCTCTGACGCATCTTCCTAAAAGCTCCGTCATTTCTGCTCCAGCTGACTCCCATACGTTTTTAATGATTTTAGCCTTTAAGCCGTCCATGCCCGGTGTTGTGTTCGGCAGTTCCCTGACAATTTTACCGAGAATTTCCCTGGCGATCGGCGTTGCATCCCTCCCGGGTGGTATGCACGCCGCGGCAAGCCTAACCGTTCTGTGGTAAGGAGTGTCGGTAGACGGAGAGTCGTCGGGGCAAAGTATGCTCATTATCGCCTTTGCTGACTCGGCTGAGCTTTCGCAGTGTCCCTCGGCCAATCTTGCCCCGTTAATGATATTTGTCGGTGGGCGTCGCCTTCCACTAGCCATTCTGTATGCAAGTCCCCAAGGGTCCTGGTTGCCCGTTTCAGCCAGGTTTCGGAAGAACGTGAGTTCCGAGGTTTTCATTGCCCTCCTGTATCGGCGCCTGGCCGCTGTGAACTCCCCGTGTGCTGCCTCCGTCCTGGGACTGGCCTGCTTTTTGAGATCCTGCCAAGCCCTACGCAACCTGTTTGTGACCCGTCTCAGTCGGTCGAGCGATGGAGTCCACCACTCATAACCGAACTGTCCGCATTGATTCTTAACTCCCAGGACCTCCTCTGAAGTTCGTTCCACAGCTTGACCAAAAGACGAACAGAGATGCTCCAGTGGTTTGCTGAAGTCAAGTCTCCCCATCCGAGTGCTCACCAGGCTCCTGAAGAGCTCCCAGTCCACTCCAACCTCCCGATAGCGACGCAGTTCGGCGGCCGGGGCTCTATGACTATCGGGGACCGTACGGTTAGTAATGTTATAAACTATTAGCCTGTGGTCACTGCTGCTAACATCCTCGTGTACCGTCCAGTCCTCTATCCTTACACCTCTGGTTGATAAGGTTAGGTCGATATTCGACTCTCCGTTTGCGCTGCAGAACGTTGGCGGCTGTCCCTCCCGGTTGTGGATAATAAGAGATCTCCCCAGTATGGTGGCTTCAACCTGCGCGCGTCTGTAGTCTGTGTCCGGGCCAAGGCCCCTGTACTGCCTGGGTTCACAGAACCACATAGGGGAATGGGCGTTGCAGTCTGTTCCCACCAGAACATTCTTGCCTCTGAGGTGGTCCAGGACACTTCCCAGGTGGTCCATGTGAACTCCCACATCATCTGCGTATTGACAGTACAGGGAGACCATGTAGATTTGGTTTCCTGGCCATTCCACGTTAACAACCGCGCAGTGTGATGTGCTAAGATGGTGGATAGCCGTTTCGGTCAACATTTGGTTTCTTACTATGATTGCGGCCTTCGGGGAGTTGCCAAAACTTATTTCGCCGGGTAGTTCCCCTGTAAGAATTTCAGTAATGAGGCAAATATCCACGCCAAACGTCTCGCAAATAGAGGGAAGCTCCTTAGTTGCCACTGCCGACCCTTGGACGTTGATTTGGGCGACCCTTATTCGGTTAATCGGTCCCATGTTCATTAAGGGTGTCCTATCCATTATAGGTGATATCTAGCATCCGCTCCTCGGCGTGCTTCCTAGCAGGGCAGTATATAGAGGCTGTTTTGTGCGTGGCTGCTTCTGGCCTTTTTAGCGAATTGCAGGTGGCGCAGGTTCTGAAAGTCGCCGTACAGGCGTCGGCTCGATGTCCGGCCTCCCCGCAGCTCCCGCATATTTCTTTTTCTGCCCTGCAGTATCGCTCCGGGTGACCATACTGTTGGCACTTGTTGCAGCATGTAAGGCGTACGTAGTCATAGGGCTTGACTGCGTCCCAACCGATGAATACCCTATCCCTGGAGATAATTGCATTTCTTAGATCGTGGCTGCACTCCAGGACCACAGTGGTATTTGAGCCCCCTTTTCGGCCTTTTTTAAAGGCCAATTTGCATTGGCCCTTTATAGTGTTTAGGTCCCACTTAGCGTCATTCCTAAAATTTTGGTCGTGCAGGGCTTTAATAACGTCTTCTTCACCAGGGTCGCCTTCGAGATTATGAAGTTCAACTAGGGGGCGACGCTTTTTAGGCTCAGTGACTCGGAGCGACGGTGGGACTGATTTTTTAATTATCTCAGCTGCGGCCTTGTCCGTCGTCTGGACGATAACTCCCGCATTTCCGACCCTTCTCAACCGGCTGACCTGCATGCCAAGGTTTGAAGGATCCAGTGCCTTCTTGAGGGCGTTTTTAGTATCCTGGGCGGTCTTTGGAGCTTCGTCCCCTTCCCCGGGGTAAATGGCAATAACCGGTCCCCCCATTTCCGGTTTCAGTCTTAGTTCACCGCCGCGCATGCGTAATTTGTCTGCATAGGTCTGTTGCGGTTTAATCTGAGTTAGCTGCGGTTCCAGTGGCATTTCGATGTCTGCACCCGTAGTTGCCGTTCCTTTTAGGGGTCGAAGTGCCAGTTGCAGTTCTAGTTCGGCAACTCGGTCAGCAAGGGCCGCCACCACCGCTAGCGCACGCTCGCTGTGGACGCCAATGGTCGTAATGTCAGCCTTATTAAGCTTGGAGGTTTGGCTGCGTACGGCATCCAGGATGCCAGAAACGGCATCGTGCGCCCAGGAGATCAGTAGCCCACGCGAGGCCTCGTGGAGCGAGACGTGGTTCCCGCGTTCCATCCCACTAGTATTTTCGGCCAATGGTGTAGGCTGTTGGCTGTTAAGATCCTCCCGGCTGTCCGCATCCACATTAACCGTGGCGGTAACATCGCTGGCTCCTGCAGAAGGTTGTCCGCAACTCCTTAGCGAGTTACTTCGCGGCCGAACAGCCGCGCCAGTGGGCAGCTCCAGGCGTGGGCGCGAAGCCTCATTCACCTGTTCCGGCGACGTTAGTGGCCGCTTCATCGCTCCCCTTTTCTCTTCCAGCGTCTTGAGGAACGCCTGTTCCTCCGCTATCCTCTCCAGGCTCTTGCGACGCAGAGCCTCCGTAATGCAGTCCTCGTTGGATAAGTTACTGGGGTTGTCCCCCAGCGTTTCGCTGTCACTCATTATAAGCAAGCAGTAAGGCACAGTATACCAGTGAAAACAAATAAAACCCTAACAAAATAAGAAGAAGGTAGCGTCTTATCGCAACTAATAGAGCAAAAAGCAATAACAGAGCAAAATAGCAAGCACACCGTCACTTAAAGGTAGTCAGTAATACAGTTAAAAGCAGCAATTAAAAGAGCAGTAACAAAGCAATATCAAACAAAATAGCAAGCACACACACATGAAAATAATCAATAGTACATTTAAAAGCAGCAAAGTTAATTAAAGTCAGAATAGACAGAATACACCTTATATCTCTAAAACAAAAGTTTCGACTTGAAAAAGTTCGCTTGTGCCGTAGCACCACTGTAGCAGAGTTCTTAAGTTTCGACTCTAAAAAGTTTACTGGCGGCGTACGCCGTAGCGCGTAGTCCGTAGCTGTATTGCTACAGCAGCGGCACCACGCGTACTCCTGTTTCGCCGCGTAGCACTATGGCCGGCTGGCTCAGTCGGACAGAGCAAGGCCAAACAATCCAGCCGACGCCGGTTCGAGTCCGGGTCGGGGAACAAAAAATTTCTTCGACCAAAAGCAAAGTCACTCACTACGCGTCACTGTCACTCACTGTCAGTGTCAGATGATGATGGCAGATGACACCTGCGGGCTCACACCCCTGGGGGGGGGGGGCGGAGTCACACCGCAAGTGCACACCTCTCGCTCGTCGGGCAAGATGGCCGCGGCCCCTTACGGGCAGGACCCCTTGCCAGACAAGGAGGGACCGAGGTCCGCCAACAGCAGTGTCGCCGTCCCGCTCGAAAATCCAAGATGGCAACCACACTATATGGGAAAACACTCAAGACGGAACGAGAGGATCCGAGAAGTCGTCAAAAAGGCAAGCACAAAAATAAATAAATAAATGAAAAATCAGTTCCGCGACACTCCGCACGTCCGCTCGCAACGAAAGCCGACGACGAAGGGACAGGGACAAGCCCTCTCGCACATCTACCAGATACGCTAGACTGCCAGGTTTATGATATAGCGTCCCCACTTACCGACCCTAGGGCATAACAGTGGGGGCCGCTATTCCTGCCAACACCATAAGGTGAAGACAAGGACCAGTTACGGTAGGTCTTGCCGCCAAGACGCTTGTCCTGGTACTCTGCAAGGCGAGTGCCTCGTGGAAGAGAACCACTACCTACTGTCCAGGTAGGTCCCGGAGCTGTAGGCGCGCTCACCTCCCGCGGCTTTCGCTGCTGGCGGTTCGATCCCCGCTCGGGACGCCAGAGAAGCTGGCTCCCACATATCCGGTGTGGTACCGGAGCTGTAGGCACGCTCACTTCCCGGCGAAGGGACAGGGACATACCCTCCACCTCCCATGCTCCTACCTACCTCTTGGCATACGGAGCGAATCACGGGGGACTTGCGCGCTACTTGCTAGTGCTCTTTCACGCGCAAGTTTCGCTGTGCCCCCTACAAATCTTGTCGAGTCCCTTTTCATTGCCACGTATCCCCTAATGGGGCGTAAACATCACATTTATGTGCACTTCGGCGTCTTCTAGCCTGAGTCCTATTTGTGGACTTTGCGCTGGCAGTGCCAGGCATGAGCGAACCTCTTTAGTGTTTCAAAGTTATGCGCGGAGTTTGTCAGCTGATCGAAGTAGATCGGGCCAATGGTGCTGACCTCAAGGCCCCTGAGCATCTCTTCTCGCTGGTCTTTATATAATGGACACTCCCACAGCACGTGGTTTCTTGTTTCTAGCTCCGTACCACACAGACACTCTCCGGAGTCAGTGAGCGCCATATCTCGAAGTCGCTTCCTAAAACAGCCATGTCCGGTCAATATTTGAGAGCAGACGTAGTCCGGGTTGACCCATGGACGAGCCATACGCGTCGCTAGATCCGGGAAAAAGTTGTAGAGTTCCCTACCATCAGCGCTCTCCTCCCATCGCGTCTGCCAAAGGGCAACGACCTCCGATGATATAGTCTTTTTTAATTCTCGGCGCTCTCGGGGCGCTAGTCCCGTTCCCTCCTCCTCGATTCTCCCAGCGCGAAGTACCTCCAGATCGGCCGGGAGCACGCCTGCCAGCACAGGTAACGCTGCAGAGCTCACCGATCTGTAGGCCTTCGTTAATAAAATGAGTGCCGGTCGTTGGGTGCGGAGTAGTGCACTTCGCACAACATACCTCGATGAGCGTCGATACCATACGGCCGCAGCGTAACAGACGGTTGCAACGTAGGTGCCATAGTAAATGTACCTAAGCGCCGGGAATCGAATTCCCCAAGAGCTGGTGGACACACGCGACACCTTGCCGAAGCAGCGTGCCGCTCTTTCTCCAATCGAAGACGCATGCGGCGCGAAGGATCTAGCCTCATCTAGTATTACTCCCAGCACTCTAGCCTGTGCGACACTAGGTATCGAAGCCCCGCCCATCGTAACCGTTGGCGCGCGTTTGAACTTCCCTTTTACTGTGATTGTTTGCGATTTCGCGGAGGAAAAGGAGAGGCGGTTTCGCTTGCCCCACTCAGACACCGAACTCAGAAACGATCGAGCTCTGCTCTCAATTGCGGCCCTGGACGGAGCCTCGATTACCACCGTGACGTCATCGGCATAGGCCATCACTGAGACACCCTCCGGCATCGGGAGCTTAAAGAGGTCATCGAGGAGGAGGTTCCACAAAGTCGGACCGAGTACGGAGCCCTGTGGGCAGCCCATTGTGGAAACCTTCCACACCGCCCGGCCGCCGACCATCAGGCCAGTTTGCCGCCCAGTGAAGTAGCTCACCAAAATCCGATAGATGTTAAGTGGGCAACGACACTGTTTGGCCTTGACCAAGATCATCGGCCACCAGGCGTTGTCGAAGGCTCCCGAAATGTCGAGTAGAATGAGTTGGACGTATTTCTCTGTTGAGGCCTCCGTAATATTAAGCACGCTGTTAATTGCCGTTACCGTGGATCGCCCACGCCTAAAACCATGTTGGGACCCCGAAATTCCGCTATGAAGGCAGGGGGCGCACAGCAAGATCACTCTCTCCAGTATTTTTCCAAATACCGGAAGAAGAGTGACAGGCCTGTACGCTTTGGGGTCCGAAAGCGGCTTGTCGTTGCCCTTCGGCAGAACCACGAGACGGCCAACTTTCCAGATTTTGGGGAAGACTCCTTCGAAGATGCATTTTGCTAGAACACGATATAGTTCCTCCGCAGATACCGACCATGCCTCCCGGACTATCCGCGCAGTGATGCCGTCCAGGCCCGGGGCCGTGTTTGGCAGGGACCTTATGATCCTATCCACCGCAGTGCGATCAGGGGGGTCGGAAAGCTGACCCACGGGGGCAAGTGCTGCAACTAGGCGTACCTGTTTATGGTACTGTGTGTCATTTGTTGTGTCGTCATCCGGGCATAAATTGTGCATTAGATTATGCATGGATTCCCCAGTAGTGGCAGTGTATCCCTCTGCTAGTCGCATCCCATGCATGACGTTTCTGGGGGGCCGTATTCGGCCGCATGCGGTGCGGTAAGCGATGCCCCAGGGGTCGTGATTTCCTCCTTCAGCCATGCCTCTGAAGAAGGACAGCTCCGCATCCTTCATTGCCGTTTTGTAGGCCGTCCTAGCCAAGCATAGTGACTCTCGAAGTGACTGCTCCCTAGCACCACCGGATCTTCGAGATCTCTGCCACTCTCTTCTCGCGGTGCGGACCTTATGACGATGGCGGTCAAGAGCAGGAGTCCACCACTCGTACCCTCCTCTATCCTTCCTTCGGCAGAAGCCCAAGCAGTCTGCCGCGGTTCGAGACACAATCTCCGAGTAGTTCTCGGCGAGCTGGTCGGCGGTGCCACCCCTGAGTGTGCCCATGCGAGCATGGAGCATAGATCGAAAACGTGGCCAGTCGGCTCCCCTCTCCTTAAATCCAACTTCACCCGCAGTGTCATCACCGCAGTCTGCCGAAGCCGGACGAGACGCCAGGGTATTGGTCACACCAAAAGTGATTAGCTGGTGGTCACTGATGCTCTCCCCTTCGCGCACTCTCCACCCGGTAACGACAATACCACGTGTGGTTAGTGTAAGGTCAACATTGGAGGAACCATTTGGTCCATTGAAGGTAGGAGGTTGTCCTTCGACATTTTGTAAAACGAGGGAACGGCTCTGGATAAATCCTTCCATTTGGTTCCTCCGATAATCGGTGTCTGGCCCACGTCCCACATACTGTCGCCTTTCACAGAACCAAAGCGGAGAGTGCGCGTTGGAATCCATGCCTATCAATAAGGGCCTTTGGGGAAGCCGATCCATTACGTAGCTCAGGTGTTCGAGGTGTTGGGCGATGTCGTGCCCGTATTGGCAATACATCGAGACTACATAAATATCGACCTCCCCACGGGCAACGTGAGCAACGGCACAGTGGCTGTTACTTAAATGGTCAAGCAGCGTGACGGCCAGCTCTGAATTGGCCACGTAGATACCTGCGCTCGGAGAGTCGCCACACTGGATCAGCCTTGAATTCCCCACCAAGGAGTATTGTTCCTGGACTAGGATAATATCCAAGCCCAGGTGAGTGGCAATGATGGAAGTTTCCAATGTGGCGGCCTCCGAGCCTTGTAGGTTTAGCTGGCCCACGGTTAAACAATTGGGTGTACTACCCATACTGGGTCATATTGACCGCCTACTGCTCAGCGTGGATCCTCGCTGGGCAGAATGGAGAGGCAGTCGAGTGAGACCCGGCGTCTTTGCGCTTGAAACGCTTACAGGTGGCACAAGTTTTGGTCTCAGCAGAGCACTCCTCGTGCTTGTGGCCAGGTTCGCCACATTTGCCACAGATCATCGCTGGGGCTCTGCAGTACTTTTCCGGGTGACCGTATTGGTGACACTTGTTGCAACAGGTCACCCGAACAAAGTCACACACATCAGCCTCATCCCAGCCGATGAATACAGTCCTCAGGGCGATGAGAGTGTCCCTTAATGAAGCTGAGCATTCAAGGACTACAGTGGTTCTAATTCCACCGCGAACGTTCTTTTTGAAAGCCACCTTGCAGTTGGCTTTCAGCTTTTCCAGGGTCCAGCTTTCCTCCTCCGGTAAGTTCATGTTGAGCAAGTTATTATAGACTTGCTCGGCAGATGGGTCAGCCCTCAGATTTCGGATTGCGACTAATGGTAGGCGCGCCTTGGGTTCCGATACCCTGAGATTCGGGGGGGCAGCTTCTTTAAGTTTATTGGCAGCCTCAACAGTTGTGGTCCGCACTGCAATACCGGAGTTCCCGATTCTCCGAACGCTAACAATTGGAATGCCAGCAGCACCGGGCTGCACCGCCTTCTGAAGAACTGCCTTTGTTTCTTCAGACGTTTTAATTGTTTCTGCGTCTTTAGGGTAAAATAGGACAGACTGGCATCGCTTGTCGGGCAGAGCAACCGAGGGCTGGCCTGTGGGGCGTTTTATGGTGGAGAAAGCGGCAATATTCGCGTAACTGATTACAGGTGCAGAAGGAGCAGACACAGCAGACACTCCCGGCATGGCCAAAGCCCGCGTAGCGGCTGAGTGTTTCGCCATCAGAGCCGCCTTCTCCGCATCTGCCAATCTTATTTGCAGAGCAGCAAACGCAGCAAGCACGTGGTGAGCGTGGGACTGCACTTCCTCCCTCTCACCAGCATTCAGTTTGTATTTGTTGCCGGAGGCCATGCCACTGGTGACCTTCAAAATTTGGCTAAGAGCCCCGTTGACTGAGTCCAACAACTGAGATTGGGCCATCTCAGCCAAGGGCCTTGAGTATCCGGGGGCTGCAGTCTCATTGCTTGCCTGAGAGGGAACGTTTGCGGCAGGTGGCTCTTCGAGACGTGGGCGGGAGCTCTGCTGCGAATCTTCCGGGGAGGGGAGCTGGCGCTTACGTCCGGAGATGGGGTCCACGTCCATCAGGTCAGGGTGGGGGGTGCTGAACCCTTGTGGGGGGGTATGCGGGGGGTCAGAGGAGGTGTGCCCTGATCCAACAGAGGCACGCTCTACACCGGATGGAGGAGGAGGAGGAAGACTGGAGTCATCCTCCATTGTTAACTAGTTAATCTACAACTATGGTATATAAAACACAATAACGTTCAATCGCACTTAGCACAGGTTATAGAAAGATGAAGTAGACCACAGATATAAATGAACCAAGAATACGAGAGAGTATACAAAGATCAGCGTCCGATCGCAACTAATAGAACAAAAAGCAATAACAAAATAAAAATAGCAAGCACATAGTTACAGGAAAGTAATCAATTATACAATTAAAAGCGGCAAAAACAATTAAAAATCAGAATAAACAAAGTAACTTATATTTCTATCACAAAAGTTTCAACTTAGAAAAGTTTGCTTGTGCCGTAGCACCACTGTCGCACTGTTCTTAAATTCCGACTTTGAAAAGTTTACTGGCGGCGTAGGCCGTAGCGCGTAGTCCGTAGCTGTATTGCTACAGCAGCGGCGCTACGTGTACGCCTGTTTCGCCGCGTAGCGCTATGGCCAGATGGCTCAGTCGGAACGAGCCAGGCCAACAATCCAGCCTGACGCCGGTTCGAGCCCGGGCAGGAGAACAAAAAATTTTCTCACCAAATGCAATGCAGCCTCGCATACGTCACCTGTCACCACCGTCGGTGACACACGTCGCCGCCGCTGTCAGATGACACCCGCGGGCTCACACCCCCGGGGAAGGGGGGGGCAGAGTCACACCGCAAGTGCACACCTCTCACTCGTCGGGCAAGATGGCCGCGGCCCCTTACGGGCAGGACCCCTTGCCAGACAAGGAGGGACCGAGGTCCGCCAACAGCAGTGTCGCCGTCCCGCTCGAAAATCCAAGATGGCCACCACACTATATGGGAAAACACTCAAGACGGAACGAGAGGATCCGAGAAGTCGTCAAAAGGCAAGCACAAAAATAAATAAATAAATGAAAAATCAGTTCCGCGACACTCCGCACGTCCGCTCGCAACGAAAGCCGACGACGAATTAGATAGGGACAGTGGGAATCTCGTTAATCCATTCATGCTCGTCACTAATTAGATGACGAGGCATTTGGCTACCTTAAGAGAGTCATAGTTACTCCCGCCGTTTACCCGCGCTTGCTTGAATTTCTTCACGTTGACATTCAGAGCACTGAGCAGAAATCACATTGCGTCAACACCCGCGAGTGCCATCGCAATGCTTTGTTTTAATTAGACAGTCGGATTCCCCTTGTCCGTGCCAGTTCTGAGCTGACCGTTGAACGGCGGTCGTACAGAACCGCGCCGATCGCGCACGAAACATCTAAAGTTATACCAAGGAACACCGTGGTATTTACAAATTCTAATTTATTACTGTCTAATATTACACTA
Source organism: Coleophora flavipennella (assembly GCA_947284805.1). Classification (NCBI taxonomy): domain Eukaryota; kingdom Metazoa; phylum Arthropoda; class Insecta; order Lepidoptera; family Coleophoridae; genus Coleophora; species Coleophora flavipennella. The sequence goes on from OX369278.1 coordinate 22,723, forward strand.
TTATTGACCTTTTTTACATTTGGCAAACAAAATTTTATACATTTTGTTTTCTTAGCATTTAATAATAAGTTGTTCACAGTGAACCAGTTCAGTATCTTTGAAAGAGTGTTGTTTACTTCGTCAATTTCGTTTTCTTTCCTATTCACTTTAAAAATAAGAGATGTATCATCCGCAAACAACACAATATTTGACAGATGTTGCACCATAAAAGGCAAATCATTTACGTAAACAAGGAAAAGAAAAGGCCCTAATATGGAACCCTGGGGCACACCCATTTTCACTTTAGATCCAGATGAGTTCGTGCCATTCACTTGTACTCTTTGTGTTCTGTTGTCTAAATACGAATTTAAAAGACTGAGAGCCCCTTCTTCTACACCATAATGCTTTAATTTCATAAGTAATGTTTGGTGTTCAACACAATCAAAAGCCTTAGATAAATCACAAAACACTCCAATTGCATTCTGCGATTCCTCGAAGGCATCATATATGTTTCGAATGAGTGCTACTCCTGCATCGGTTGTTGATCGTCCTTTAGTGAAATCGAATTGTTGGTTATGCAGTAGTTTGTTTTCTGTAAAATATTGTAGCATTTGGTTAAGCATAATCTTTTCAAACACTTTACTAAGAACTGGCAGCACAGAAACTGGTCTGTAGTTGCCTGGATCAGTTTTTGAACCAGATTTATATAAAGGTATCACTTTACTAAGCTTCATGAGATCTGGAAAGACGCCACTATCAATGCTAATATTAAAAAGACAAGCTAAATATGGCGCTTAAGTATCAATTACATTACTGATCAAGCTTACCGATAATCCCCAGAGGTCTTCGGTTCTTTTCACTTTAAGAGATTTAAAAGCTTTTAAAATAGATTGTGGTTCAATTACTCTGAAGGAGAATTTTTGATCACAATTATTAATATTATCCTTTAGCAGCCTTTGAGCATACATAGGTGATGAGTTTAGGGCTTCAGTAGTCTTAAGTGGAATATTTGTGAAAAAAGTTTTGAATTCTTTGGCTACATCGGCATTCGAACAAATTTTACCTTGATCTGTTTGCAAAACATATTATTTGTCGCGAGGTTTGACTTTACCTGTTTGTTTGCTAATGATATTCCAAACAGTTTTTATTTTATTATCTGACAATTTTATTTTTCTAGCCAGATAATTATTTTGCTACGTGGCAAACCTGCTTAAAAATTTTTGAATATTGTTTCACATAATTTGTAAAGTTCTCATCAAGAGTGTAAGTTTTTTTGTCATAAAGGTCAAACAAAGTTTGGCGACTTTTGTATATACCTATAGTAGCCCATTCACTGAATTTAAATTTTATGTTACTGATTGTGGATTTAGACTTAAATAGGAATTCCCTATCCAGTACTGTAAAAAAATCATTGTAAAAACTGTTGGCTTGCACTTCATTATCAAAATCTGGTATGGGCAGTTTTTCATCTAGCACTGTTTCAAACTTTTCTATTCGATTAGCAGTGACCGGTCTCGTTTGAATTTTTATGTGTTCTGCAGAAATACTTACAGGAAAGCTAGCCATTACTCCGCTATGATCTGACCTCAAACAATTAAAAACCTTTTTATTTAAATAACAGCAATTACAAAATATGTTATCTATACATGTGGCAGAGGTCTTTGTTATTCTTGTGGGTTCCAGAAATACATAATTTAAATCAAATGACTTGAAGAGACAAGTAATTCGAGTCGTCAAGGACTTTTTTTCCAACAAATCAACATTGAAATCGCCGCATACTATCACGGATTTACGGCTTTTACTAACGATATTTAATACATCCTCCATTGCCGATTCGAAGCTAACAAAGTTATCGTCATATGGGGGCCTATACACGCAAATAATGATGTGGTTGTCCAACTCCACACAAGATAATTCCACAGTTTTTTCAATCGAAAGGCCAACAACGTCCTTCCGTTCTTTAAACTTTAGAGAATTTTTAGTAAATATAACTGAACCTCCACATTGTAAGGACTTTCGATTGAATGCACTGGCTGTACAATAATTTTCAAAACTAAAAAGCATTTCATGGACTTTGAGCCAGTGTTCTGTTACACAAAAAATATCTACACAATACTTTTCCAGAAAAAGTTCTATTTCTAATTCTTTGCCGAGGAAGCCTTGAATATTTTGGTGAACTAGTTTTAAAAAACTTGGCTTCTTCGTTGTCTTTAAGCCTAGTTTAAATCTGAAGGTTGAACACTGCCGCCAACGCCGGCATCGCAGGGTATACTATCAAGTATATTTATAGCCTGTGCTATACCTGCGGTACCGTCACCAGCGGCGGGCTGCTCCGTCGTTAGGCAAGTTATTACCGACTGAATACAGTTGGTTCGATTTAAAATACCGTAAGCTAACGAATTAGCTAGTCTCTTTTTCTGTGCATAAGGCAAGTACATTTTGTCTTGAGTCAACCTAAACCTATTTACAAAACTATTTGTATCAAAAAATAATACAAAGTCGCTATGACTACAAGTCAAATTGTATAAATATAAATTTAAATAATACAATTTTGTATTATAGTTGGGTGTTTCATTAGTACAGTACGGAAATGCATACACTGTTACATTACATTTCTTTTCCTTGCTAAGCTCAATTAGCCGGTCAACAGATTTTTTAATGTGAGCTTTCTTTACATTTATGCTATTTCCTAACATTAACACAAGTGAGGTGTATTGGTCAGAGGAACTTTTACACATTTTACCTACTATATAATCTAAAGAGGCATCAGGGTAGCACATGGTTTCCGTGGTAGTTGTCGAGTTCTTCACGCCACCCACAAACAATGGTCCAAATCCAACACCAAGCTTATCAGAGAAAATTAAAGTCTTTTCCTGCGAACTAACTGGAGCCGACAAAATAGTCGCAGCAGCTCTTTTATAGTGCGAGGTTGGTACAGCACTAATATGTTCGCAATGGTTTGTTGTTGAATTTAGGTCATTTTGCAAAAATACATTTTCACACTGGTTTGTTGCCGGCCCTTCGGCGGGGACTATTAGGCCGCAGTCACACTGATGATTATTCACTAATGAGTCAAAGCGCTCTGAATTATACCTACACAGTTCCAACAGCTTATCTGTAGCCAAAACATGTTCTTCTATTTGTTTTTCGGATTGCTCATATTTTTGATTCATTTCTGCAAGACAATCCGTTAACCTAACTATTTCTAACTCCAGATTCCGTGTGTCCATGTCATATTTACTCTTATAACTATCTACTTGAACGTTATACTTGTCTAATTGTGCTAATAAGTCCGTTCGTTCTGCTCTTAGTTGGTCTGTTGTTCTACATTTACAACAGAATTAATTTATTTGAAGTGTAGATTTCTTAATTAATCTATTAATCCTAGCATACTTTTTACTTTTGTTTCGGCTACTGTGACAAATTCCTACAGCAGACTTGGATTTCCGACCAACTATCTCATCGTACAGGTTCTGAGTATCAGTTAGCTGCCTTTGATGTTTCTCCACCTCCAGCTGCTCAATGCGGCCCTGCGCCGCGGACAGCTCGCATTCCAGGTGTTGGATGCGGTCCAGTGCCTCCTCGTGGATTTCATTGCACTGGTCATAAGTGGAAACGGCTTTTACCAGCTGGTCGCGTTCGTCAAGGAGATCGTGTAATTTAATGTCATATTCACTAAGCTCATTATTAAGTTCCTTATTTTTGTTCACTATTTTCTGGAGCTCCACTTCACTGTCCTCTCGCTCCAAAAGCAGCTTATCACACAAGTCCTGGCTTAATTTCAACTTTTCCAGTGCACAATGTAGTTTGGAGTCGAGCTCGAGTATTTTGGCCATACTTCTGGTAGTCATTTTTCTGAAAAATAGGTTTCAACAAGTTTAAATCAAATAAACAAAAGACCACCTTAGTATACCTATAACTAAATTATGTAGCAGGTTATTTGTTCACAAATTGATCTAAGTCTATTATAGCAGTCCGTGCCTATAACTTAGCAATAACTATACTTAACAGGTATAGTTAGGCTAGCCGAGGGACGTCCAGTTGTATGAAATCTACCATCTGTCAGTACCTACCAGGTTCGCAGACACTAAAGTAAACAAAGAGATATTTCACAAGTAAATTGTTACCAGGATCACCAGGCGTGATGTGGGTCGTCGTAGAATTCCCGTGTTTGTTCGGACTTCTACCACTCGCACTTTGTTGTCGGGGCCGGGTAAAATGTCAATAACTTCGCCACGTGGCCATAGTCCTCTGGGCATTGTGCCATCTGAGATAAGGACTATGTCGCCGATTCTGGGTTCATTATGATGCCGAGAACTGGCTATTTGCCTTGGTAGGAGTAGATGTAGGTACTCTTTTGTCCACCTTTGCCAGAACTGGTTTGCTAATTGCTGTGCCGCCTTCCATGTATGGCTGTCTGCGTCCCGGGTGTTAAAGTTGCCGATGGGCGTAATTCCACAGGATCGTCCGATGAGAAAGTGGTTTGGCGTTAGCGCTTCTTTTTCCAGGTCTGGCTGCACCGGTGTCAATGGGTGGGAGTTCACGACGTGTTCCACTTCCAGCAACAGAGTATGAAGTATCTCTTCTCGTGGTGCGCTTTCTCGTAAAACGGCTGCTAGAGATGATTTTACTGTCCTTATCATCCTTTCCCATGCGCCACCCATGTGTGGAGCTCCTGGCGGTATGAACTTCCATACTATTCCACGGGCTGTTGCATACTGTGATACTTCGCTCGCGGCTTCTTGTAGTTCTTGGTTTGCTCTCACGAAGTTGGAGCCGTTGTCTGAGTACATTACGCTCGGTGTGCCCCTTCTTGCCATGAAACGCCTTAACGCCATAATAGCTGAGGATGGTGTTACACTTGGTGCGAGCTCTATGTGGATTGCTCGTGTCGTAAGGCACGTTATTAGAGCGCCCCATCGTTTCTCTGTTCTTCTTCCGACTGTCACGATCATAGGTCCGAAGTAGTCAATGGCGGAGCAATTGAATGGGGGTGCGTGACTGTTTAGTCTTTCGAGTGGTAATACTCCCTCGTCTGGTCTCGTGGGTCTGAGTTTTCTCATTCTGCACCACTGGCACTTGTGGATCAATTTTCTGACTGCGTTTCTCAAACCGACGATGTAGTATTTCTGACGGAGTTCGTTTATGACAGTTTCGTGATTTCCATGCATAAAAACTTCGTGCGTGTGCTGAATCAGTAATTGCGTTATAGCGTTTTTTGCATGCAGCACTGCTGGTCGCTTGCCACTACCATCCAGGTTTCGATAGAGGTCCAGACGGCCGGTTACGCGCAAGATCTCGTCCTTGTCAATCTCTAGACAGAGCTTTCTGAGGTTCGAAGACTTTTGTATAGGTTGTTTCGTCCTTGTTCTGACTATCTCTTCAGCGAAGTCTTCTCTCTGCGCTTTTTGTAATATAAGGTGCTCCGCCATCTTCAGGTATTTGATGTTGAGTGGCAATATCTGACCTCTTTTCTCTGTGTCTTGTTGTTCATATCTCTTCAGTAGGACTTCGACGCACTGGACGACTCTGGCAGTGGCTCTCAAGTATCTACTCCAGTTACTGAACCTTTTTATTGCAGGTAGCGGATCGTTCTTAGGCTTAACTGTTGTAGCGTGTATGTGAGCTTGCTTCTTTTCGCTCTCATCGATTGGAGTGTTTGCGTCCTTCGTCGTTGGCCATTTACATTTGTCTTGGCGAAGAAACTCGGGTCCGACAAACCATCTATGTGTTGCAGAGAAGTCTTTTGGTGTTTCTCTCGTCGCATCATCGGCTACGTTGGTCTTTGTCGGAATCCATCGCCATTGAGAAGGGGTGGATTTCTCTTCAATTTCAGCCAGTCTATGTGCCACGAATGGTTTGAATTGTCTTGGGTCGGCTTTGATCCAGGCTAACACGGTGCGACTATCCGACCAATATGTTGTCATTGTGACTGTGCTGGTCATTTCCTTTTTCAACGATTCTGCTAGACGACATCCCATCACAGCCGCTTGTAGCTCTAGCCTCGGGATGGAGATTGGCTTCAGCGGCGTCACTTGTGCTTTAGCTGCTATTAGTGACACTTCCTTTGTCTCTTCATCTAGCCAATACACCGCGCTCGCGTAGGCTTGCTCGCTCGCGTCCACGAAGACATGCATCTCCCCCTTGTTAGGTCGTGGTGTTATGCTTCTTGGTACTTCGAACCCTTCCAGCAGCGCTAAGTCATCTAACCATTTTCTCCACTCCGCTTCGAGTTCTTTCGATATCTTCGTATCCCAATCGATTCCACTGCGCCATATGTTTTGAATTAGTTTCTTCCCTTGGACTGTTACAGGTGAGGCCAGTCCCAGCGGGTCGAAGACCGACATTACAGCGCTTGTGACTTCTCTCTTTGTGGGAGGTCTTTCGCCGTCTATTGTTTCTTTTGGAGTGTTGCGCAGGTTCAATGAAAAGCTCAGCGTGTCGTTACTTATCTTCCATATCATGCCCAGTGTGCGCTCTTCTTTATCGCCTAACGAGGCCGTGCTGGGCGCTTCATGCTCTTCCTCTACGCTTTCGATTGCTTCCGCATTGTTGCTAGCCCAACCCCTGAGCTCGAACTTTGCTTCGCTATGTATAGCTCTTATTTCTTTCACAGCTTTTCTTGCCTTTTCTGCGCTTTCGAATGCTTGCAGATAGTCATCCATGTAGAAGTGCCTTTCTATCGCTTGTGCTGTATCTGGGAAGATTTCTTTAAATCTTTCAGCATTCTTGTTCTTCAGTCTTCACGTAAATAGCTGTGCATGGTGACGTTGCCGCCCCGAATATCAGTGAAGTCATACGATATTCTTTGATTGATTCGTTCCTATTTTCTCTCCATAAGAATCGCAGGCTATCTCTATCCTCTTTTCTTATCTTTATTTGGAGGAAAATTTCTTTGATATCTGCTATTACGGCGACGCGGCCTTCTCTGAACCTTGCCAGGACCCCAAACAGGCTTTGCAATAGGTCGGGTCCCGGTAATAGGGCGTCATTAAGACTGCGACCTCCTACTCTGGCCGCAGCGTCGAATACCAGCCGTATCTTCCCCTTTTGCGGATGTCGTACGGCAAAATGAGGTAAATACCACGTTCTAAGTGATGTCGGTTCCTCCGTCACTTGCTCTGCTCGCTTGTCTGTGACTGACTGAACTCGACTGAACTCGAGTCTCGACTGCGCTTGCTCGACTGAAGTCGCTCGACTGGACACGGAACACCCCGACCGCCCTTTATTTATATGATTCCGGAGATTATCGGGCGGGAGGGTAGGGGGGAGCGCCCCTCCGCAGTTGCGGGGAAGACAGTTAGCGTCTCAGAGCTTCTTTGTTGTTTCTCTAAAAATCCCACGGTTGTTTGACAAAGATCAATTATAATCTAACTTAATTTTAAGTACTAACTAGAATTTACAGTTTATTTCAGTAAATTTTAGGTATAAAATCGGGAATCTTTATTTTTGTATCTTGAGTCAGTTTTATGCAGGATTTTTACCTAATATCTAGATTTTAACATTATAACAACTTAATATACATGAAAAACTACATTTTCGCGAAGTTGTATGAAAATCTGATACAAAACAATGAAGCTAGGGCTTATGGAACTTCTATAATTTCCAACGAGTAAATCTAGGACTTAAACCTTGAGATTTTTATCTGTGTTATATCTGAGTTTATACATAAAGGTATCATATTGGATTTTATATGTATTCAAGGAATTTCACAATTATTTAAAGAAATAAGGATAAATACAGAGTTCAACACAATAATAATAATTTTGGTGATCTTATCTTAGGGCCCACTAGTTGCGAGCCATTCACTAGTCGGTCGCAAAAAACTTTAAGGTTTACATAGCTTCGGGTAATTATAGTAGTAAAAAAGGAATATAAGCGTAAGTATGACAAAAGTAATGGATTAAACCTAACCTAAAGCCTAACCTAACTACGTACATGGGAGTCGATCGCCGACATCAGTGTATAGGCAAAACGCTTAAGCGCCATCCATTTTCAGGGCTGGTTGCTTCGGCAGGTGAGTTAGTGCACACTCCTTAGCGGATTCCGACTTCCATGGCCACCGTCCTGCTGTCATGCATGAGCGACCAACGCCTTTCATGGTGTCGCGAGATGTCTGCCTTCCCGGTACTTCTACTATGTCGGGAGGTGTGTGCCACTCAATCCTCGGTATGAGGATGAGCCGGTGACTATAATCAGTATGCCACTTATATGGGTGTAACTAACAGCAGACATCCCCGAATAAAACAAAATTGCATAGTGAAGTCATACCTCTATATCCTCTGGTGAACTCTACGTCATTCACCAGTGTTTAGTCCTCTCTACTATCTCAGCGCACGTTACATTTATCCAGCTGTTGATTCTGACTCGGAGACCTGCACAGAGTAAATAATCATTGACACCGACTATCTTGGTGTCACTAAGATTCAGGACATTGATACTAAATGGTCACAAGTAAAACAATGGTTTCAGTTATGATTACAACCGGTCCATCCAAGCCTACAGTCCGGCAATGACCCGGTGAGTTGTGAGATGCATTTACCTCATGCCAGCGGGCATGATCCGTTCTCGGACGATCATGCCGCGTGCATAGGCACTGACCCTTCCGTAACGACAACGGCTGGGGCATATCATCACAGCAGCCGAAATATCTTAGCTACCACATCGACCGTACATTTCTTAGTCGGGATCAAATACACAATAGTTCCACAGCCGTAACATATCTTAGCTGTAGCATCGACCGTACCTTTCTTAGTCGGAATCAAATACACAATAGTTCCACAGCTGTAACATATCTTAGCTGTAGCATCGACCGTACCTTTCTTAGTCGGAATCAAACACACAACAGCTCCGTAGCTGTAGCAAGCATGGCCCATTGGCTCCGCATCTCACATACTCAAGGACAGCAAGAAAATTAGTACAGGTATAAATGCGCATTCAACCAGATCTGGATACACAACATAGTTCAAAGTTAATTGTCCTAAATACTTAGCTGAATTCCATGAGCACCACGCGATAGTCGGAGCGAGGCCAGAAAAAAGAGTATAAAAGAAATATGCGTCATCAGACCATTGACAAATGTCATATCGCTCTCTCTGTCTCTCAGGTAAGTGCAAATGTTGCCATTTACTTACATGTGATTCGCGGACCATAGTCGGTTCGCGACACTCCCGGCCGGAAAATTAGAAGAGACATAACAAGTTGCTCGTCCACTCTCTGATCTTCTGCAGAGCTTTAGTGGCTGCAACTCTCTTCATCCTAGTTTCTCTTCCTTCTTCATTCTCATCTTTAACTCTCTCTTTAACTCTCTCTATTGGCTCTAATCTCTCCGAGTTGTTTTTATCTACAGAAGTCTCTTCCATTTCGTCATCTAGGTTTTGGTAACTGATGTTATCTCGAGCAGGCTCATGGACATAATCAGATTGCATGGTCATTCCATCATCAACATTGTCAGGGATAATTATTTCCCGTTCTGTATCCTCATTTAATGGTTCAATGAAAGTTGTGGGAGATTGCTCCCTAATAACGCTGTTCTTTTCGAATCCTACATTCATTTGCGGTTTCGTTCCTGAAATTTCCAGAGGATATAATTGCGTGATCGATCGCATGAATTCTTTGTCTCCAACTTTTATTATAGCTACTCTACATAAGCCATCACTTCCTTTCTGAAGTGAAGCAATTTTGCCGACTTTCCATGTCTCTCGATTTTTATTATCCCCCTTGATCTGGACCACTTGTCCTATTACAGGAGATTCCTTCGAAGTGACGCGTGGCTCTTTAGGCGAGTGGTTATATCTTTCTCGAAGACTTGGTAAATATCTGTTTATGAACATATCCTTGAATTCCTGCAATATGATGAGACCTCTTTTCCAACCTTTTATAAGGTCGACTTTAATCGTAGTACCCTTTTCGATACAACCTTCAGGTGAATCTTCCATGGTAATGCATCTTCCTGTGGTAAGGAAGTCAGCTGGCCTTAAAATAATATCGAGCTCGGCGTCTACACACGTAAGAGGTCGTGTATTCGCAAAAGCTTCGATTTCTTTAACAACGGTAGCTAATTGTGTATCTGAAAGTATATGCTTCGCTAGTGTTCGTTTCATACAATTTTTTACTATGCCAATAAGTCTTTCATAATAACCTCCAAACCATGGTGCTAGCTGTGGAATAAATTTCCAACGGATTTTGTTATCAACGCAGTACTGTTTTGAAAGAATCTCTGATATCAGTTTAAAATGTGTAGCATTATCCGATGTTATAAGTTAAGGAATCCCTCTGGTTGCTACCATCCTCCTCAAAGCCAACAGTCCTTCCTCCGCTGTTAGATCTTGTACTACTTCCAGATGGACTGCCCTCACTGCCAGGCAGGTAAATAGGCAAATCCATCTCTTATGGCCATTATTGACGAGGACAGGTCCCATGTAGTCTATTCCGGTAAAATTGAAAGGTTCACTATGACATACTCGTTCTGTAGGTAATGCTGGAGTAGGTGGCGCCTTAAAAGGTCCGCATCCATGTTTTACACACCTAGGGCATTTTTTCAATATTTTGTTTACTTGTGATTTACCTTTAGGAATCCAATATGATTGTCTAATTATACTAAGTGTGTGATTCACGCCAACATGATAGTTATCACAATGAACTTTCTTGATAAGATCAATGGTAAAATCACATTCTTTGGGAATTAATATTGGGTAACGCTGATCAAAAGAAATATCTGCATTTTGTAAACGTCCTTTACAACGTAACACTCCGTCAATATCTTTGAATAATTTAAGGTTGCGACTTAAATCAGTTTCTTTTCCAGCAACTTCCTGTGCGAAATGTTTGGCTTGCAGTTCTTTTATTTCCTGAGTAATGCTTAAAGGTTTATTGTCTGCGTTATTATTATCCTTTTGCATTTCAACGTTTTCTTTTATAGAATTATCCACGAGCATAGAGTTATCCTCCTGGTATTGAGAAGTATTCGGCAGACCCTCCCAAGTCGAGAGAAGAAAAGTCTGCGAAAAGTTATTAAAATGAAATATTTGATTTGTGGGTTCCGAAAGAAATTGAGGACCTTTTAACCATCTTTCTTTATCTTCGATAGAACATGTCGGTCTGGTCGCAATATCAGCTGGATTTAACTCCGAAGGTACGTATTTGATCACAAGCTCTTTGTTGCGTTTTATTTCTTCAATTCTTCTCGCTACAAACGGTGGGAGTAGTTTATGAGATTGATACCATTCTATAACAATTTGGCTATCGGTCCATAACGTTTGATGCTTTATTTCCATATTAAATGTTTTCAGAACTAGTTTGATGAGTCTACAACTGATTATAACTCCTAGTAATTCCAAGCGAGGTATTTTTAAATGTTGTTGATCTTTTACAGGTACTAGACGTGATTTTCCGATAACAAAACTTCTTTCGGTTCCATGCGTTATATATACAACTGCGGCATACGCCTGAAGTGATGCGTCAGTGAAGCAATGTAAATTGTAATTTTTACTTTTCACATTTTTAATATAGCATCTCGGTATTGATATTTGTCGAATATCTTCTAATTCTTTAGTTATTTCGAACCATTTATTTTTCATTTCCTTTGAAAGTGTGACGTCCCATTTAATTTTTGCTTTCCAAAGTTCCTGGAGAAACAACTTGGCAGCCAAAACATGTGGCACCACAAATCCACATGGATCGTACACAGAAGCGATTACCTTTAAAACTTCACGTTTGGAATTTGCATCTGTATCGATTTTAAATCTCATATGGAGTGCATCATGTTCTAAATGCCAATCTAAACCCAAAATCTTTACAATGTTTTCCTTTGAAGCGTCGGTTATGTTATCCATGAAGTGTTTGGAATTGGAACTCCAATCTCTGAGATTCATTGAGATCTCTTTAAAAGCGTCCTTAGACTCCCCATATAATTGAAAAGCTTCATTTTCCCTTTGTACTCCTGTTACTAAATTGTCGACATAAATATCTTTGGAAATTTGTTTCAATTGTTCACTCCCTTTAGAAAGGTGGTGATTAATTGTTGCATTAAGTAAGAAAGGGCTTGATATAATCCCGAATGGAACTCTGCAGAACCGCATGCAGATAAGGTTTTCCTTATTCGGTGGTTTCTCAATATCTTTCAACGATAGAAACCTTGTTACGTCACGATCTTGCTCATGAAGTGCTATCTGAAGGAAAGCCTTCTCGACGTCTGCTGATAGAGCTATATTATTACTTCTAAAGCGAATAAGTAAGCATGTCAAATCTTCCAACATCAATGGACCGCAATAAAGACATTCATTCAAGCTTTTGCTTCCTTTAATTTTTGATGAGGCATCATAGACAATTCTAATAGGTTTGCCATTCTGAGCAACACAATGATGTGGCAGATAGTGTACAGGATGTTTTACATTTCGAATGTCCAATACTTCTTCGACAATACCCTTTGAAATTTGTTCTTTTATTGTATCATCGTAGGATTTTAGCGTTTCTGTATCTAACCGTTTTATTAATTCACTAGTCGACCATAAGCTAGTCCATAGTTAGGTGTTAATGTTGGTGGATATTCATTCCATGGCCAACTAACGTGATATCTATTGTCAATTAATTTTGTAGTTTCATTGAATTTAGTAATTGCTTCTTCTTCTCTTGTAATTTTAGGCGAATCGGTTATACCTATTGCGTCAAGTTCCCAGAGGAATGCTACACTTCCTTGGTCTAAAGGTGTGTCGGGTTTATCTAATTTGAAGTCAATTCCTGTCTGGAAATATGTTATAACCGATATCTGTTCTTTATCCTTGTTTTCATTTGGAAGTTTTCCTGATAACATCCACCCGAATTCTGAATCTATTAAGTATAAGTTTTCCTTTATTTGATTTTTTTCTGTACGAAGCAATGAATGATAATAGTCGAATCCGATAAGAATATCAACTTGATTAGCAAGAGATCCGTCATCTGCAAGTTTCTCTTTACCTTCCCAATCGTTAGGTAATTTGACAAAAGTTACTCCTTGTGTAATCATAGGTACAACGTTAGCATAAATCGTTTTCCTATCCTTGGATCTAGTTTCTAGCTCGAACTTAACAACTGGACTTTCAAATTCTTGTGGGCTCTTTGAACCAAAAGTATAAACAGATAAGCTTTCCTCTTCTTCTGTTGGTAGCTTTAGCTCTTGAGCAATCCTACGAGTAACGAAAGATCTTTGAGATCCTGAATCAAACAGTATACGGTAACGTATTTGAAAAGAATCGTGCTTGTTTCTTCGCGTAGTAACTACTGCTGTTTGAAGAACTGTGTGTCCCTTTCCGTTTACAGTTGAAAGTGTTGTAGTTTCTGTCTTACATGGAAATTTCTTAGGACATAACGCCCTGTTATGTTGGTCACGTTTCTTACAGTAAACGCATGTGGACCTTCTCCTACACACTCTAATCATATGTCCATGTTGGAAACATCCAAAACATCTCCCATTCAATTGGGCTATTCGGTCCTTGGTAGTCTTATATTTGTCGCACTGATCGTTAAAATGACCACCCTTACAGAAGAAACAAGATAGCTTCCTTCTTTTCTTATCGACTCCTTCACCTTGCCTCCTATTTCCTTTAAATGTTAATTTTCTCTTTAGATTATCACATTCTTCGGTTTGGTCAAATCGTCTTTTACGGAAAGTTTGTGGTTCTTCTTTCATTGTTTGTGTAATCCTATTATTCCGTCTGAAGTCTTCCTTTGGTCGCATTCTTTGCCTTTTATACTTATTGTGCCTTTGACTTTCTTGTGTTATATGTAGCGTCTCAACATTGTAATTTTGTACTTCCTTTGAACTACTTCCTTGAGTAATTCGGTTAGCATCTTCTCTTGCTGTAATTATATTCTCTAATTGTTTCCTTATTACATGTATAGAGTCGTCCTTTGTTTTTAATTTTAATTCGTAAATTAGATCTTCTGGGAATTTAGCAAATATGAGATGACGTAGGTGATTATGGTTCACATCTTCACCCAATGATTCTAGAACTCGTAAATGTTTTTCTATTTCATCAAAAGCCTTTCGGTATGACGTTATTGTTGAACCCGATGTAGCTACTTTTGACAATGCGGAATAATGCGCGTCAATTAAGTGAGAACTTTTACCATATCTATCCATGAGAGTATCAATAGCGATTTTATAGTTTTTGTTCGTTGTCTCAAGACCGTCTATAACCTTTTTAGCTTCTCCCTTTATTGAAGCTTTGAGGTATAATAGTTTGTCAACTTCTGGTATATTTCGGTCGTGAATGTTCGATTGGAACTGATCCCAAAATTGATACCAGTGCAGTATCTCACCATCGAATTCAGGTAAATTAAGTTTAGGTAATCGGCATGATGCCGCCGGAGTCGTCGGATTAACCACTTGTGCTTTTCTATTATCATTTTTAGTTTTTGTAAACAATTTAAGCCTTACTGTAAGCTCTGATAAATTTTCTTCTGCTTTAAGTTGTATTTCACTTATTTCATCAGCCGATGGAACATTTACCATCCTAAAGTAATTATCAAATCTTCTTTGAGCCGCGTTAAAAGATTTTCTAATTTGACTATGGTCACTTCTGCATCATATAAAGAGTCATCGTTCAGAGAGATAAGATTTTCAGCCTGATTTGAGAGAGTTTTAATTTGTGTAGCAAGAAGTATCAGCCTATTAATCAACAGTTCGTCCATGATTAATATTCTGTAACAAATATTTAATATGACAGGCGTTGCTACTATTTGTCACCTGTATTGAGTTTATTTAAATATGCATTATTCCTGCAGTATGTTTTTTATCCAATACTTCCTTTAAAATTTATTATTATATTTAGTTATTTGTTTTTGTAATTTTAATATCAAACTTTATATTTACTTAGTTCACTATCAACTCTATAAGTAAATCTGAACATTAAATACTTTTCATGATATTTATGGTTAAATACCTTTACTAACATTACAAACGCAAAGTTTGTATGTATGAATGTTTGTCACTCTTTCACGCAAAATTACTGAACGTATCTGGACGAAATTTTGGTAGGTAGAATGGTTAGGTCCTAAACAGGCAGGTTACCTTTGTCTATGCTGACGAGCAGCTTGCGGCTCGCGCACCCTCAAAGATAGTTAGAAAAACTATGCTTACGCGAGCGAAGCCGCTGGCAAAGGCCAGTTATATCAAAATTTATTTGTTTAATAGGTAATCTACACCAATCTGTGTTCGTATTGTACTACTCGAAATACACTCGGCATGTGTAAGCACCCCCTTCATCCATATACGAACCACAGTAAACAACAAGTATCTAACAAATGAACATTCAAGGATATTTATCTATTACATTGCAACAGCATGGTTAAATGAAATGGAACAACTGTGTCCTGTTTGACAGCTTAGTTACCAACTTCAGATTTCAGTATTCAGATAACTCAAACTTCTTAAAAAGCACTATTAATTTAAATTTTAAATTAGTCAATTTTTGTTGAGTTTTTGTTTAAGGAACTCAGTAAAAGTATCACTATAACTCAATAATCCAATCTAATCACTCCTGGAGTGCTGACAGAAATCAAAAAGACGTGTGGCACTCGGGGACTGCCGCGGTAAAGCTATTGCATAGCATTTTGTATCAACTTATGCAATTATAATTATTTATTTATTTTATTCATGCAGTATTTCTTTTTCTTTGATATTAATTCAAGTTACACTTTTTGAGCGTGGTGACCGATAAGAAAACAATTTTTTCTTTTATTAAATAAATAACAATATTTAGAAGTGATTATCGAATTTCGCGCGATGTACATTTAAATAGATATAATATCATATATACTTTCTCTGCGCGGCATTCATGTGCATTATCTATACACCAAAAACAAAGGTACTGAATAGTACACGTGCTTGGTTTGATGGTTTCTGTTATATACATAATGAAGAATGAATTTATTTATATATATATAATATATAAATAAAATGAGCGATATATATATATATATATATATATATATATATATATATATATCGCTCATTTTAATATCAAAAATTTAGGTCACCTTTATAGCAGTATTATATTTTCAATTCAAAATTAATACTGCATTTGTGATAATAATAAAATGTATGTATATAGAGTACTCACTCATTTTCTTTCACTATTTTTTCGTGACTTTCTTCATTAATAATAAATGCACTTTGTTCATTCATATTTATTATTTATTTTCGCTTAACCGCGCTTTTATTACTTTCTTCATTAATAATAAATGCACTTTGTTCATTCATATTTATTATTTATTTTCGCTTATCCGCGCTTTTTTACATCTTTGTTTTTTTTAAGCAATGGTAGTTGGAACTATACAGCCAAATGTGGAATAAAATCTTTTTGTACTTTTTTTTAAGCAATGGTAGTTGGAACTATACAGCCAAATATGGAATAAAATCTTTTTGTACCTATCTCTATAAATACAAACAGCTGTGTCTTAAATAAAATCTTTTTGCATTTGATAAATAAAAAATAATCAAATCTTTTTTGTCATATGGAGGTATATACAGTTTATGAAAAGAGTTTTATTATTCTCCGAAAATGATCAAATCTTCTTATATGTTTGTTTTGACAACCGATATTGTTGCCATGGCAACCGAGCGTCAGGTTTTTCTTCGTTACGGAATTTCTGGATTCGGTCCCCGCGCTCAAAGCCTGCGATAAAATCTATGCAATAGCTTAAAAACCTTTTACAGTTCTATAAGTTTTGACCCTCCGAGTGTTCCTGGTGAACAACTCAATGGCCTTTACCCAGATGCTCGATCGCCAGTAGGATAATATTGGGCATTCTGTCCCACCTTGCGTTCGTTCGGGTGAATTGAAATTCACCCTTTCTCACGCAGCTGTGACAGAATACCCAATATTAAGAATCGGTCTATAGCTATCAGACATTCTACCCTAGAATGAATCGTTGAATCGGATCGTAACGGCGTGCGTTTACTGAACGCGTTGCGATCTATCGCACGTAGTTGGGAGGTAAACATGAGCGATAATTAATTACAGAGAACGCATGCGTTCAGATCGAGCATCGAGCGATCGTTTGAATTAAGTCTCTCGTTTAGTGTAAAAGAATCATCAATATCATGTCTGAATTTAAATTATTTCTAAATATTCATTTAATGTAAAACTTTCAAAATCAAAATCAAAAACAATTTATTTCAAATAGGTGTTTACACACACTTTTAAATAGTCAAAACAAAAAAAAATTACAGTATATTACAAATAATGTCATGATTCAGATTACAGTCTCAGGTAATGGTATTTGATATAGAATCAACATATATATCTTTGTCATTTACATAATCTATTATTTTATAATATCCTCTAGAGCACAAAACTTTTTTGACATGAGTCTTGAACTTATTCTCTGACAAACTAGTTACATTTTCTGGAATTTTATTGTAGAATCTTATACACTGCCCCACAAATGACTTTTTAACCTTACTCAGTCTCGAAAAGGCTATATCTATTTTATTTACATTTCTTAAATTCAAATTATGCCTGTCACTGTTTTTAGGAAATAAATGCAAATTCTTACGAACGTACATGATGTTTTCATATACAAATTGACTAGCAACAGTTAAAATATTGATTTCTTTAAACTTATTCTGTAACGACTCACGTGATCGCATCTGATAGATTGCGCGGATAGCTCTTTTCTGCAGGATGAAAATAGTTTCTATATCAGCCGCATGCCCCCACAGTAATATGCTATAAGACATTATACTATGGAAGTAACTAAAATACACTAGTCTCGCAGTATCTACATCCGTTAACTGTCTTATTTTCTTAACGGCATAAGCAGCTGAACTAAGCCTTCCCGCTAAAGTTTCAATGTGTGGTCCCCATTGAAGTGAAATATCCAAAGTTATACCAAGGAACACCGTGGTATTTATAAATTCTAATTTATTACTGTCTAATATTACACTATTATTGACCTTTTTTACATTTGGCAAACAAAATTTTATACATTTTGTTTTCTTAGCATTTAATAATAAGTTGTTCACAGTGAACCAGTTCAGTATCTTTGAAAGAGTGTTGTTTACTTCGTCAATTTCGTTTTCTTTCCTATTCACTTTAAAAATAAGAGATGTATCATCCGCAAACAACACAATATTTGACAGATGTTGCACCATAAAAGGCAAATCATTTACGTAAACAAGGAAAAGAAAAGGCCCTAATATGGAACCCTGGGGCACACCCATTTTCACTTTAGATCCAGATGAGTTCGTGCCATTCACTTGTACTTTTTGTGTTCTGTTGTCTAAATACGAATTTAAAAGACTGAGAGCCCCTTCCTCTACACCATAATGCTTTAATTTCATAAGTAATGTTTGGTGTTCAACACTTGTAGTTTGTTTTCTGTAAAATATTGTAGCATTTGGTTAAGCATAATCTTTTCAAACACTTTACTAAGAACTGGCAGCACAGAAACTGGTCTGTAGTTGCCTGGATCAGTTTTTGAACCAGATTTATATAAAGGTATCACTTTACTAAGCTTCATGAGATCTGGAAAGACGCCACTATCAATGCTAATATTAAAAAGACAAGCTAAATATGGCGCTAAAGTATCAATTACATTACTGATCAAGCTTACCGATAATCCCCAGAGGTCTTCGGTTCTTTTCACTTTAAGAGATTTAAAAGCTTTTACAATAGATTGTGGTTCAATTACTCTGAAGGAGAATTTTTGATCACAATTATTAACATTATCCTTTAGCAGCCTTTGAGCATACATAGGTGATGAGTTTAGGGCTTCAGTAGTCTTAAGTGGAATATTTGTGAAAAAAGTTTCAAATTCTTTGGCTACATCGGCATTCTGAACTATACATTAAAATGAAGTTCATTAAACAACCAAGTACACTAAATGTTGAAAAAATATGTTCATACGCAGAAACAAAAAAGTTACGACACGGTAATCTTTTACCTAATTCAATCCGATGTATAGTTTGCGGACCTTCAAACTGTGGAAAGACTAATTTAGTTATCGGACTTCTTTTACATGAAAATGGGTTACATTTTAGAAATATATACGTGTACTCGAAAACTCTTCATCAACCTAAATATATTTTTTTAGAAAATGTAATAAAAATGGTACCAGGAACGTCAATGGAAAAATTTCGCGACAATGAAGATGTACTTAGTCCTCTAAGTGCTAAACCGAATTCTGTTATAATATTCGACGATGTTGCTTGTGAAAATCAAAGTAACATGAGAGATTATTTTGCAATGGGTAGACACAGAAACATTGATAGTTTCTATTTGAATCAAACTTATTCTAAAGTTCCGAAACAGCTTGTTAGAGACAACGCAAATCTTTTGATTCTTTTTAAACAAGATGAAGTAAACATGAGACATGTGTATGATGAACACGTTAACACGGACATGACATGGTTAGATTTTAGAGAACTATGTTCTAAAATATGGGAAGAGCCTTACAATTACTTAGTGATAAATAAAGACTGTGCTAAAAACAATGGTTGTTATAGAAAAATGTTTGATACATTTGTTGTTTTTGAGTAGATAACATCCCTACTAATATTATAAATGCGAAAGTAACTCTGTCTGTCTGTTACGCTTTCCCGCAAAAACTACTGAACGGATTTGGCTGAAATTTGGTAGGTAGACAGATTAGGAGCTGGCTTAAGACATAGGCTACTTTTTACCACGCTCGCGAGCCGCTTGCGGCTCGCGCACTGCGCACCCTCGAAAAGTCATAGAAACGTGGTCCACGCGGGTGAAGCCGCGGGGAACAGCTAGTAATATATAAAGCTTTAACAAAATATAGAAGAGTCATTATACCACGATTCTTAGCGTTGTAATAACAAAATTTTTTATTCGGAAATTAACACATCAATGGAAAAATCATTAAAAACCGAAATAGTTAAAGCTGTTGAAGCAGTTAAAAAAAAAGTTAAAAGTATGAGAGAAACTGAAAGTGAGAATGAAAAAATCCTAGAAACCATGTTTAAACCTATTACCAACCCCCTAGAGAATATGGATGTTATAAATAAAAAGTGGCCCGCGTGGTCGACTAAGGCCTAATCGCCCTGATTCAGGGTAGGCTCGAGCCCCTCGGTGGGGAAGTATATGAGCTGATATAATAATAATAATAATAATAATAAAATAAAAAGATTTCTGACTATGGTAAGGATAACAATCTAAAAACTGCCTCAAGTTTTGACTCTTATGATGGGTTATTACAAGATACTAAAAAGGAAGAAGAAGATACACTTGAAAATAATAATGATGATAGTGATACTGAATCTGAATTAAATGATAGTATTAAAACCATCGATTCATCATTCCAATCAACTAAGTCAACAGATGATTTAGTAAAAACCCTATGTGTCCAAAAATCAATGGGAATGTTTTGTATGGAGTACGATTTGAAAAAGGTAAACCAATGATGGGTACAGCTCACGTAAAATACAATGATAAGGTTATTTCTGTAGATGATCACAGTTATGAACTAACACATGGATTGAATGAATTATTGTTTAAAAAAAACCAAAATTGTCAATGATAACTGGAGATGATTTGAAAAAATATAAATTATTGTTATTAAGTACTAATGCACATCGACGGGATTTCGACCCTAACAAACCGATAAAAAGTAACAAAGGATATAAATATTTAAAAGTAATAAAGCCTCTGTTTAGTTTAAAAACAGGTTTAGGTAATTCAAGAATTCATTTTTCAAAAAAATCTATTATACCAATGAAGAAGAAATTCAAGAGTGACTTGTGATTATGTTTATTGGAATGATCCAAACGAGTTAGTTGAAAGATTAAAATTGTTAATGGCTTCTAAAAATGCTGGTAATACAGGTTTAGATAACGAAATCATATCAATCCTTGAAGAGTTACGCGAAAGTGAAATTATTACATAATAAATACATAAAACAAAAAATATTTTCTTCATTTCAAGTTTATACTTCATACACTACAGCAATGAACATTGACAAATTTGGTCATCACGTACATAAACGATTACGGATATCTAACCCAAATAAAATGGACAACGTACTTAAACTTATTGATGAAGAATATAATCTAAACAAGATTCGATTAACCGGTTTAAGAATACCTACATCCTCTGAAGACGCTGTTAGGAAAGAATATATGGATAATTCTATTAAAGATTATTATACAAGAGCTCAAATAGAGTCAAAGTTAGATAAAATGAAAACAGAAGTGTATCAGTTTATAGTTAATTATTTAAAAGAAAAATACTATATGAAGTATGATGTAAATTCACTTATAAACTCATTAAAAACAAAACCTTTATAAATAATATTTTGAATAATTAATCAATATTCAACTTTAAGTAACTTTCTAAGCACAACGCGTGTCAATTATCAGTCAAGATGAGCAAGGAAAAAGTTGTTGACGAAATACATAAGGCAGCTAGAAAAAATTTTAATCGTCGTTAAGTTATACTTAAGGGAATAGATGATTTATGGCAAGCAGACTTGATTGATTTTAAGAATTTAAGTAAAGATAATAATGGTTTTAAATATATTTTGGTTGTAATAGATTATTTTTCTAAGTATGCTTGGGCTGTACCAATTAAATGTAAAACAAAAGTAGATGTTACAGATGCATTTGGAAGCATATTACGAGAGTTTAACCGCAAACCATCAAATTTACAAACCGATATGGGTACTGAATTTTATAACGATTTGTTTAAAAGATGTATGAAACAGAACAGTATAAATCATTACTCTTCATTTTCTGTAAAGAAAGCTTCTATAGCAGAAAGATTAATTAAAACACTTAAAACTAAACTATATAAATACTTTAATACACATGGAAGTTACAAGTGGAAAGGTATTCCACTGAAAGAAGTTGTTAAAAAATACAACAATACCATTCATAGCACTACTAAATATAAACCTATTGATGTCAATAAGAACAATCAAGATGAAGTGTTGAATAACATTCTCAATTACCAAAAACGATCTTATAAAATAAGGAAAAATAGATTTAAAATTGGAGATAGTGTTCGTATAAGCAAATACAAAGGTTGTTTTGATAAGGGTTATACACCTAATTGGTCAACTGAACTGTTCACCATCAATAAAGTTAACAACACTGTTCCTATTACGTATCATATTCAAGACCAACATAAACAATCAATATTAGGATCTTTTTATGAAGAAGAATTGCAAAGAACGAATTTTCCTAATATTTACTTAATTGAAAAAGTTTTAAAACGGAAAGGTAATAATTTATTTGTGAAATGGTTAGGTCTCAGTAACGCAGAAAATAGTTGGGTATGTAAAAATTCATTAGTTAATTAATATATATTTTCATTTTTTTTCTTAATTTTTCATTATATATTATGAGATGAAGGGAGAAGGACTTCTTAATAATATAATTAACAATATTCCGTTTGAATTACATCTACCTGGATACAACTACTGCGGTCCAGGAACTAAATTACAGAAGCGATTAGCACGTGGTGACAAAGGAGTAAATAAATTAGACGAAGCTTGTATGCATCACGATATCGCATATATAGATACTGATTTAGAAAACAGACATAAAGCCGATATAAAATTAATTAACATGGCTAAACAACGAGTCAAGTCTAAAGATGCTGGAAAACGAGAAAAACTTGCTTCTTGGTTGGTTAGTAAAGTAATGCAAACCAAATTAAAAACTGGTTATGGTATAAAATCATTCAAGACATTAACATCAAGAGTGCGATCGCAAATTAAAAAACGTAAACCTAAAAACAATAGCTCAACGATAAGGACGGCATTATTAGATGCGATGAAATTAATTAATAAAAATCAGAACATACGTCTTCCACGAATAATTCCATTACCAAAAACAGGTGGAGTTTTACCTTTGATTCCTATATTTGCTGGGTTGTCAGCATTAGGATCGTTAGCTGGTGGAGCGGCAGGAATCGCAAAAGCAGTAAATGATTATAAATCCGCACAGAAAGATCTTCAAGAAGCAAAGAGACATAACAAAACTATGGAATCAATTGCATTGGGTAAAGGATTATACATAAAACCCTATAAAAAAGGTAGTGGTTTGTTTTTGAATTTTCCAAAAAACTAAATTTTTCGCTACCCGATAGAGCTCTAACTAACATCGATATCCTTAAATATTCTAGTAAGGTTCCGTATTTTAGAGGTGTTTTTATGAAAGACTCGTTACCAAAGAAACCTAAATTAGTTGAATGTGGAATTGTTAACTTAGACGTATCTAAAAACCCAGGAACTCATTGGGTAGCTTATACAAAAATAAATAATAATTGCGAGTATTTTGATAGTTTTGGAGACCTTAAGCCTCCATTAGAATTAGCACGATATTTAAAAAAATGTAATATTTTTTATAATTATAACAGATATCAAAATTTTGATACTATAAACTGTGGTCATTTATGTTTAAAATTTCTGATAAATTTTTGGAATAAATATATAAATTAATGTACTTATGTTTCATTAGCTTCATTACCAAAATGTCGTTCACACTGTCAATAACAGGTAATACTTCGGTTTTATCTACGAACTATTCACCAACTCTTCAACTTGAAGGTGAATACGAATGTGCTTCACTATATTTATCAACATTTAATTCTATACCAAATATTCATAAAAATAATAATAAATTTCATTACGATGATAACAAAGTTATAGAAATACCGGAAGGTGCATATGAACTACAAGATATTTATGATTTTTTACAAAATAATGTCAGAGGATGTGATTTAAAGTTGACTTGTAATAACAACACATTAAAAATTGGATTGTATTGTTCAAAAGTTATTCACTTCGAAAAAGATAATTCTCTTGGAGATCTATTAGGATTTGGAAGAGTAGCTCTGGAAGCGAATAAAATGCATGAATCACGTAACACAGTTAACATTCTATCTACAACTGTGGTACGAGTAGAATGTGATTTAGTTAGTGGATCATATATCAATGGAATATCTAGTCATATAATACATGAATTTGCACCTAATGTACCTCCTGGTTATCGAATTATAGAAATACCGAAAAATATTATTTATTTTCCGGTTAACCGAAACAATATTAATTGTATAAACATACGAATATTAGACATACATAATAATTTGGTTAACTTACGAGGAGAAGAGGTTCAACTGTATTTACATTTAAAGAAAAAATGATTGATTACAATAAATACACAAAACCATGTATCAAAAACATCAGTCTTAAAAAAGTATTCGCAAGAGGAACAAGTTATAAAAATCATAAACTGACAGCTGAAAATAAACTATTTTTAAAACAAATTGGATTACTAAAATGAATTTATTAAACATAACGAGTACTTCTGCTTATGATAATTCTATCGAAAGCATAGAATATCATTCGTATAAACCATACGTGACAATTTTTAATAGGAATGATGAAATTCGTATTCCAATCAACCAACAGGATCTGTATATTCTCCCGTCAGCTAGTACATTATACTTGGAAGGTGTCGTGCAGGTTGTTAAACGAGAGACGAAAGAAAAGGTGTCTAGTGTTCAATTTACGAATAACCCGCTTCTTTACATGTTTCAAGATATTCGATACGAGCTAAATGGTATTGAAATAGATAGAATAAAAAACGCTGGTATTACTACAACCATAAAATCTTTAATATCAATGAATGAAACTGAATCCAAAATGTCGAAAGCCTGGGGATGGGATATTAATGGCTCGAAAAATGTATATGGAGGAAGCTTTTCAGCCTCAATACCTCTATGCAATATTCTTGGTTTTGCAGAGGATTATAAAAATATTTTTCATCAGGGTAGAAAGTATTTCCATCCCTAGGGTGGAAAGTATTGTCATCCCTAGGGTGGAAAGTATTTTTTTTTATTGCCAGCCACGGAGTCGAACTAAGAGGTTTTCATATATCTAAACTCAGCTATACATTAAACGACGTGTTTATTACCATCTACAGATTGATATTAAATCATTTTATAGTTGGTCTATTTTTTTCACAATTACAGGAGATTAAAATTTAAAATCATTCCTCTATTCTGCTGCGCGCCATAATGCCATGACATCATAACACTTTTTTTTTCAATTTTCGGCATGGCCACCTAGATGCACGTCGTGACCAACTCGATTAGTTTCAATCTAGTCGGCCGTGGCAAGCGGCCATTGCGAAAAGGTTGGAGGTTGGATATAGGTAAAACTAATTTATTGTTAACTAATTAATATTTTATATCATATAAACAATTAAATTACAATAAATACATTTCCTCACAGTCGAAATGAAAAGTAGAGTGTTTAACTCGGGTGAAATGACCCATTTCACCCTCGAACTATTGGCGCTCGAACGAAATATCTCGAGTGAAATGGGTCACTTTCTTCCCTTGATTAACAATCTACTATTAATGAACTGTAAACATGAACTTGTACTTTTACGTAGTAATACTAATTTGAATGCAATAAAATTGAATACTGGTGAAGTTGTAAACGATATCAAAATACAAAAAATTGTTTGGAGAGTGCCACACGTAAAAGTTTCTGACAAAGAAAGAGTAACATTCCTTAAATTGTTAGAAAAAGACGGATTTAAAAATTTGACATTTAGAAATTGGGACTTGTACGAATATCCATTGTTACCAAAAACAACTAAACACACTTGGTCAATAAAAACTTCATCCCAAGTTGAAAAACCTAGGTATATAATCGTTGGATTACAAACTAATAGAAAAAACAATGCAAGTGAAGATATGTCTCAATTCGATCACTGTAATTTGCGTGATGTCAAAGTTTTTCTCAATTCTACATACTTTCCATACGAAAACTTGAACATAAATTTCGCGGAAAACAAGATCGCTTTATTATATGAACAATATGCTAGATTTCAACAGTCTTACTACGGTCGTCGATCAGAACCATTGTTAAACGTTAAAGAATTTATAGAAAAGGCTCCTCTGTTTATCATAGATTGTTCTAGACAACACGATAACGTGAAAACTGGTCCTGTTGTTAACATTCGACTGGAATTAGAAAGTAACACAGAGTTTCCTGATTTAACAACAGCATACTGTCTCATTCTAAACGATTGTTTAATAGAATATAAACTATTAAGCAATATAGTACGAAAATTATCATGAATTTCTTCATTGTAGATGTTCAAGGATTTAAAAATAAAAAAATGAGTTTATTTTTAAAGAATTTGCTTTGGCTTACAATGGATGTACTCAAGTGTTTCTTATAAAACCTCCATATCCTTATCAAAAGTTATCTATTGAAGAAAGAAAATCTGTTGCTTGGATCGAACGTAACCGGGGAATTTACTGGAGCCAAGGTTACATAGATTTTCAAGAATTTAAAAGAATCATTAAACCAATATTATTTAATAAAACAGTATTAGTAAAAGGTCTTGAAAAAATAAAATGGCTTAAAGAATTATGTGAAGAATGTACACCTATAGTATGGTCAATGAGTGCTCACAAGGGGGATGTGGATGGAAAAGTGGAAAGCAGAAAGTTTAACTAAGGAACTTTGTTTGGACTAGTTAGGAGATAAACATACTAAAAGTACTGACCCCTCCGAGTGGAGCCCGAGGGGGGAGGGGGCACAAAGGTTCCGTTTTTTGGTTTTTTGTTTACATCTCGAAAACGGTGCGTTGTACGAAATTTTGTTGTACTACATAATAAAAGCTGATAAAATTCTCTATAACTTTGGTTTTTACACTTTGTATCTATCTCCAATATTTGCCTAGCTATGAGCTTCGAAAAATGGTCGATTTTCAAAAATCTGTTCTACTTTACACTCTTACGTTTTCTGTCAATTTTCATACATTGATTCATAACTTTTCGCAGCTTACTTAACTTTTTCAACTTTTATAATTTTTTTTATTTATTTTTTACCTTTTTGTAAGTACTTTTTTTAACTTTTCTTAGATTTTTAGTCGATATTCAAAAATCTGTTCTACTCTACACTCTTACGTTTTCTGTTATAGATGCTTCATAACTTCTCTCAGCTTACTTAACTTTTTCAACTTTTTTTATTTATTTTTTAACTTTTTAACTTTTCTTAGTTTTTTAGTCGATTTTAAAAAATGTGTTCCACTCTATTACGTTTTCTGTTATACATTGCTTTATAATTTTTCTCAGCATACTATTTTAACTTTTCAAACTTTTTTTTTACTGTTTTAAAACTTTTTTAATTTTTTTAAACTTTTTTTTATTAAATTTTTTTAACTTTTTTTTAAAACTATTTTAAACTTTTTTTTTTATTTATTATTTATACTTTTTTTAACTTTTTTTTAACTTTTATTACTTTTTTATTTATTTTTGTAGGTAGCCATTTTTAATTTTTTTTACCTTTTCTTAGTTTTTTTAACTTTTTTTATTTATTCATATTACAATTAATATAATTAAGAATCACTTTATCACTCGCCGCCTCTTTGGGCGTGACGGGCCTGGTTGTGGTTCCTCAACGTTTGCCTCTTCTTTCTCCTCATCTGTTGAATCGTTATCAGATGATGGAACGCAGGCTACTACTTCAGCTACATCATCCCCACCGTCGTCGTCATCGTCGTCCTCCAACATGAGATTGCTATTTGTGCAACTCCCGTTGCAATTGTGGCAAATGGTTGAGCACAACATGGAGGCCTTCCTACACCCACATCTAGCACTGCTACAATCAGTGGTGCACCGGCAAAATATCAGCTTCAGTATATCTTCCGGTGCAGCTGGTTCCTTGGTTGGAACAGGAACCAAGAGGTTGCTTTCATTCCGTTTCCATCCCCATAGTTCAGGGGGAAGGTCTTGTCCAAGCCAAGCCTGAACCTGATGGTAAGTACGGAAAGATACTGACTGGATAAAACGCTGGTAGCGATAGTTATTAAGAGAGGTCTCCTTCTGTTTCGCTCCATACCACCTTAAAAAGCACAAGTTTCCATTTTCTCTTACGTCAGCATGCGATGAAGAGGGATTCGAAAACACCTCTGCGGCTAGACGGATCTCAGGATTTTTTAAGTACAGTTTACAGAAACCAACTTTGCTTCTCCGAACTGCAGCAGAAGTGGTGTCGCATCCCGTGAAGGCATGTAGAAATAATATGTCTTTCAGGCCTAGCTGTTGCAATTCCTGACTTGAATAATAGGTGGTAGGTACTTTGCCTCTGCTAGGTTTGACAAAGATAATATCCTGGTCAGGTGGGGTCCTCGCTATAAGCAGAACTACCAAGTCAACATCTTCTCCAATGACTGCAACTAGGGAATCCTTTGACTTTCCAATGGCAGTAGAGACCACCATCAAGTCAGCATCGTCTGGAGCTTGTTGCGTCTCAATCCCGTTGTTGTTAAGTTGAGATCTGAGAATGGCAATAAAGTTGCTTTTATTGTGGCTGTTTGACAGAAAATTTTCCTGCTTGACATCGATCACTGTGTCTAAATTGAGATTTATATCGGCTGACTGCTTTAGTCGATACCTACGCTCTTGTTCAGCTGTCTTTGTGCTGTTGGCAGAGTTTGTGTATCCATCGAATACAACAGTACACGTTCTCCCTTGGTAGTTACGCTTTATGAATGTTATGTAGGTCTCACATATAGTTACCACTGTGGCTCCTCTTGTCCAAATCACTTTATGAATGAGGAGTCCTCCATCAATTACAATGTCCAAGTTTGGTAGGTCACAAGGCTTAGTTAATAACATCTAACAGTGTACTTTAAAATATTGAATGTTAAATAAAGAATTGATTTTTTTAAAATTAAGATGTTTTATTGAATAAAATAACATAAAATTAATTTAACATAAAGATAACAGAATGATTATAGTAACTATATAGGTAACATAACAAAAGAATAACTTAAATTAAAAATACAGAGTCTTAAAAACTATACCCACAAACTTTTTTAGAAATGTTCATTATAACTGATTCAGTTTGATCTAAAATTTCATCAACGCAGTCCTTAACTATGTATTGAGCACTTAATAAAACTTTTTCAATACTGTCACTATTACCTAAATTCACCTCAGTGTCTTGTACATCGATAACTTGAATTTTTATTAGTTTGTGTCCACGATTCATTTGGTTGTTTACCACGTACGAGGACAAACACTGTGACATCTGGCGCCGTTTTTTTGGTGGTGGTGTCAATTTTTCGCATTGAACATTCTTTATGCATATTTACTCCTTGAGACATCCAAGTCAACGGCCAAGTCACATAAAATCTAACCATAATAATAAAGAAATCGCAGTAAAGAACCCTAGACTAGGCTTGGCTTTGCTTAGAGATTTCATTACTTTTTATAGAAAAACAAGCAGCTCAATCGAGACTTGGCTAGTTTTTACAGGATGTTTTTGGTGGGATTTCACTTATTTTTGTAGAAAACTACATTGATTCATGAACTGCGCCTTAAAAACTAGTAAATCAAGGAGTTCGGTCCTGCGACTGCATAAATAACTTTGTAATCCTATATATTTTATATGGGATTACAAAGTTATTTATGTAGTTTGTGTAACTAGAAAACTGGACCGAAATTGCAAAATGTTTGAGTTTTTCCTTGCTTTATACACTAAAGACTAATTGTATTCTAAATTTGAATCTTCTATGTCGGCTAGAAGTGCCTTGGAATTTTGATGATCTGTCAGTCAGTGAGTGACAAATTAGGAAACTTTGACTAGTTATAATTCTTAAAGTACTAATGGGGTACCGCTTTAGTGAATCAGACCCTTCATTTGATTGACTATCTATTATTTACTAGTATTTTCGACCAACTTGCGACGACTATCAACTTTTGTGACAAATCTAGTAACATTGGGTGTTATGAGTCTGGGAGCGTTATGAGTTTGAAAGTTCTCTATTTTAGCTATGTATTTTATTATATTTGGGAAGTTAGCAGCCTCATTCACAAAATACTAGTTATTGCTTTAATCTTAGCGGTACCCCGACGCGACATTATAGCGCCATTTTAATGAGCAAAACCCTATCGTGCCATCCATCGATTTCGATAATTAAAATATATATAGGTATTTCTGAAATGAATTTGATGGCTCAACGAAAGGTATTATTTTTTACTTTTTGAATGTCCGCTTTACTTTTTTGCGGGGGGGTTTTTTAAATTTTTAAGTTAATTTTTATTTCAAAATTTTTAACTTATTTTCAAAATAATTAATGACAAGTACAGTTATATCTAAAAGGATATAGATTTGTCTATAAAACATTCATCAAAATTATGTTCGGTTGTTTTGTTTTTAAACCAAAATGTTTGGAAGTTATGTAAGAGATGCTAAATTATTTAGGCGCGCGTTGAAATATTTTATTATGAAAGGCTGCGTTAATACATCAACGAGCGCCACTTTTTTCCTTCTTAAAAATATTTATGTTTTCTTTAACATTTTTATTGAATACTCGTAAATTATTAGGTAGTTATCCCTACTAATCCCTACTAATCCCTACTAATATTATAAATGTGAAAGTAACTCTGTCTGTCTGTTACGCTTTCCCGCAAAAACTAATGAACGGATTTGGCTGAAATTTGGTAGGTAGACAGATTAGGACCTGGGTTAAGACATAGGCTACTTTTTACCACGCTCGCGAGCCGCTTGCGGCTCGCGCACTGCGCACCCTCGAAAAGTCATAGAAATGTAGTCCACGCGGGTGAAGCCGCGGGAATCAGCTAGTTGAATATAAAATTTAGTTTTTGTGTGTACGTACATGTAACATAAATTACTGAAAATCAGAACAAGAATCGAATAGAATCAATTTCTAAAATTTTAGGAAATCATTTTTGGTGAGATCGTTTCTATTTTTTTTTTATTTAAAGCCATGGGATTTTAGCTCTAAAGGCTGATTTACACTTCAGAAAGTAATAAGCACTTAAAATAGAAGAAAATAGAACCTCGTCCCTGCTTTGGAAGACTCCGAGAACCTAGTACATACCGAGTACTTGCTGACTTTAGCGACGGATTAAGTTAACTCGCCACTGTAAATGGGCCTTTAAACTTAATTGGAGTGTTTTCCAATGACTAGGCTATAACAAATTCATAATAACATAAGCTGGGAGTACCTCCACGAGGTACGTAGGTATGTCAAAAATTTAACGGATTTTAACAACATCAGCTCACCGTGTTGCCACCATTGCATTGTATGCAGAATCAAATACTGATCAAAACGAGTCCAAACACGACATATCTGCTATTATTTTTTCAAGGATGTGCTAGTGTTCTGGATATCCTGGCCGCAGCATCAGCTCACCGCGTTGCCACCATTGCATTGTAAGCAGAATCAAATACTGAACAAAACGAGTCCAAACACGACATATCTGCTATTTTTTTTTAAGTGTGCTAGTGTTCTGGATATCCTGGCTGCAGCATCAGACCAAGAGTTCCATAATCCTGCATATTTATTAAGCATACATGAGTGTTTCAAGTTTTAGGTCACATGTATGTTTGAAAGTAAAGTAAATACACATTAAAAGTCTTAAGAACCCTACCGCAGCTAACAAAAGAGCTGATGACCTTGAAACGGCTGAACCGATTTTGATAAAACGTATCTAAGAACCATCGCCAAAAAACCTGTTTGTAAATAAAAAAAACGCATCCAAATCGGTTCACCCGTTTGAGAGCTACGGTGCCACAGACAGACACACAGACACACACACACACACACACACACACACACACACATAGCGGTCAAACTTATAACACCCCTCTTTTTTGCGTCGGGGGTTAAAAATTGCTCTAAAAGCAAAATGTAAAAACTATGTCGAGTTTGTGCAGAGTCAACAATTACCTTCGTGTTCGATTCCAAAACGCTATAATATTGTGTACATATAATCTACCCCGAGTTTGTTTGTTAAATTATGATAAATTTAATCTTAACTCTTAACCATTATAACAAACAAAAATAAATGGTCTGATGATAATAAATAACCGACTGTTTTATAAAAATCAGAATTATTTAGATAGTACTTAACGTCATCATCATCATAATCATCTTCATTTCCGCCAAATGACGTCCACTGCTGGACAAAGGTCTTCCTCAAGGATTTCCACGACGACTGGTTTTGCGCTACCCACATCCAGCGGCTTCCTGCGACCTTTACCAGGTTATCGGTCCACCGAGTGGCAGGCCTTCCTACGTAACGTTTTCCGGTACGCGGTCGTCACTCGAGAACTTTACTACCCCACCGACCATCTGTTCTACGAGCTATGTGCCCCGCCCACTGCCACTTAAGTTTAACAATTCATAGAGCTATGTTGATATGTTGGATCTCCTCGTTTCCGATTCGATCACGCAGAGAAACTCTGTAGTACTAAACGTATTAAAATAAAAATAGTACTAATTTAATAAGTGATTTTAAAAGGGTAGGTATAAAGTAATTCAAGATTCGGTGTGGTTCATGTGATTAGATACTTTAAGATAGATATACAAAGTGATACCAAATATTAACTGCGGCTTCTACTCATGAAACTTATCAACTTTCCCTAAGATACCCACAGTCAATTCTACATACTTTTTAGGGTTCCGTAGCCGAATGGTAAAAAAATCTATGTCACATCAACCACTTTTTTTCGAAACTATATGAACTATACTGTTGAAACTTGGTGAGTAGATGTATTCTGTAAACCGCATTAAGATTTTCAAACAAAAATAGAAAAAAAACAATAAATTTTGGGGGTTCCCCATACTTAGAACTGAAACTCAAAAGTATTTTTTGGAGTTTACTCCTTAAGAATCGATTTGCATATTATAAGGGGCCCGGTATGAGAAAAATGTGAGGAGTGAAATCTATCGATGAATGACAGCGTTACGAAAAAGTTTCGATACAAAAAGGTCGTGTTCAATAGTAGAAATGAAGTGAGTTATAGTTTTTTTTCAAGCGCGAGTAAACTCCAGTCGTGCGTCGGAGCTGACACACACAATTTTTTTTTCTTCAAACGTGTAGGGTATCCTTGGATAGGTCTTTAAAAATGATATTGAGGTTTCTATTATATTTTTTTCCTAAACTGAATAGTTTACGCGAGAGACACTTCCAAAGTAATAAAATTAATATTTAAGGTATATAAAGTTCCATACAACTAACGTGATTTTTATAGATAACTAGCTGTCTCGGCGAACTACGTACCGCCTTACACTACATTACACTGCCCTACCCTACACTACACTACCCTACCCTACACTACTCTACCCTACACTACACTACACTACCCTACCCTACACTACTCTACCCTACATTACCCTACCCTACCCTACATACACTACACTACACTACCCTACATACACTACACTACACTACACTACCCAACCCTACCCTACACTACCCTACACTACCCTACCCTACACTACCCTACCCTATACTCTCCTACCCTAAACTACACTACACTACCCTACCCTATACTTTCCTACCCTAAACTACACTACTCTACCCTACACTACCCTACCGTACCCTAACTACCCTACCCTACACTACCCTACCCTACCCTACATACACTACACTACACTACTCTACACTACCCTACCCTACACTACCCTACCCTACATACACTACCCTACACTACACTACCCTACCCTACACTACACTACCCTATACTACACTACCCTACACTACCCTACCCTACCCTAAACTACCCTACCCTACCCTACACTACACTACTCTACCCTACACTACACTACCCTACCCTAACTACCCTACCCTACACTACCCTACCCTACCCTACATACACTACACTACCCTACACTACTCTACACTACCCTACCCTACACTACCCTACCCTACATACACTACCCTACACTACACTACCCTACCCTACACTACCCTACCCTACCCTAAACTACCCTACACTACCCTACCCTACCCTACTCTACCCTACATAAGAACCTTCTCCTGACAATAACGAACTCGACAAAAAAAGAAATAGCCAAATCGGTCCAGCCGTTCTGGAGTTATAGCGTCAGGAAGGAAAACCTGACTTATTTTTATATAGTAGATGGAACGAAACCCATCATGAGCGAGACCGACTCGCACTTGACCGGTTTTAAATTAATTACTACCTAATTTAAAGGTACGGTAAAGCTTAAACAGCAAAACTGTATTTGTAGGTCAGAACAAAGACCTTATATTTATGGATAAGTTCAACAGACAATGAAATGTGAGCAATAGGTGTTTTGTATTTTTACCTCTGACATCAAATACTTAATCAATCAATTACTGACTTAGTTCTTACTTGATTCTACTAGGCTTCGATATGAAATTGAAAATGTCTAGTCCATAAATGTAAGGTCATTGGATAGAAGTATATTTTATCGTATATGCTGTTTTTTCAAAATAAGTATGTAAGTATTTGTTTTAAACAACCGATCACCCACGACTTTGCTTATTTAAGTTCTTTGATTTTTCTTTCCCTATTAGAACATTGTAATAATGATTTTAATTTAATACCTAATCATTTGCTATCAAAACCCATGTAGAACATTAACTAGTTTTGAACATGACTATTATATAGGTAGGTAAGTAGAATGTTATATTGCTTCTCATAATAATTCTTTAGATTTAATCTTTATTTTACAGGAATTTATTTCACTCATAAGAAAACATAGTTGTGTGCGAAGAAAAGTTGTGTGAAGTCGATCAACCCCTACTAGGACCACATACTAATTCAGGGTAGGCTTGAGCACTTTGGAAGGAATGTGAGCTGTATGTATTTTGTTTATACCAATAAAATAAAATGAACAAAAACATACTTTATTCAATGATAATTTCAGTCATAGATAATCCCTCTATTTCAACCTAGTCGGTTTACAATTTACAAACTACTTATTAGTATTGTCATCAAAAACGTTAACATATTGTGTATGAACATGATTAAGCAATAAATACAAATAGGTACTTTTGTACGAATTTTAGGTCAGAGATGAATTAGCTTTTTAGGTTTTCGTAGCGTGCATTCTGAACAATCGTGTATTAAGCATATTTACTAATACCTATGTATTAATGTTTGGGCTTCCGTTTCGTTTTTCTTATACATAGTATATTGATCAATATTATGTTTCGATGTCGAGTTAGGTAGTCTAGCATTATTTCATGACCCACCTGTATAGCGATTTAGGTAAGTGGTTCATTATTTCAGCTTCTACACAAAAGTAGAGTGGGTTCGAATCTTGTGACAAGATAGAACGAAAATTTGGTATATTAGAATAACTGCGTAAACTTTAGTATTAATTAGATAGAAACAGATAAATAATTAAACCTATAACAAAAAATAATATTGGGTATTCTGTCACAGCTGCGTGAGAAAGGGTGAATTTCAATTCACCCGAACGAACGCAAGGTGGGACAGAATGCCCAATATTATCCTACTATCGCCTACAGTAGTTTTCATTTCAATAATCTATAGGCACATATACACTTATATGAGGTACCTTCATACACCAATGTTACCTTGTACTCTGATAATAATTAAAGTTTCAAATAATATTCACAATGAGTACAATGTTAACTGAACACTTTTATAAATTTTAAAAGAGCAAATTCAAATATAATTTTATGTAAGTGTGATAATTGTTTTTTGTACCTTTAGTACAGGTTCTGCTTAATTTTATGCCAATTGGACTTATGTGAAATGTTCAAACATTTATTTATTTAGTTAGGTATCATTTTATTTGACAATCACAGAATTTGTGAGGACTAGTCGGTTTGAATTGTGAATTTATTTACTTTTATTTGTCTTATTTATAATTTATTCGCCATGTATGTTTTACAGTACTTATAGGTAACACAAAGAAGTATCAGCGCTATAAGAAAAGATATAAATGAAGAAGACACAACTATATTTTATAAAATTAAGTATCTCCTTGTCTTTGTACTTAGTATAACTACTTAGTGTGATACAAATTGATGACTGCTTCATATACCGTGAAGAGTATACTCAATGGCAGTTCATATGCCTTCTAACAAACAATTCTGAAGTTTTGAACATCTTCAATAAGATTCAAGTAAGAATCAGTTACTGTTTTAAGTAAGTTCAGACATGAAGACCTTCTGTATTTGAGGTGGTGCCTCAATGTCAAACCATCCAAATACTACTCATCAGGTACAAATCCTAAATGGTATCGGATTATAGCCAAGTAGGTAGACAGGTACTCACGCAGGAATCACCTACTCAGTGTCCCGGTGGCTGGCAATACATATCTATCCATCGCCAGGCAAATCGTACTGGTGCTTTAGCGATCATTTAAATAGGTAAAGTATACAAAATCTTACTTGCATCAACCAGTTGACCAGTGTCAAAGCCGCTTGTTTGCGACAAGATGACTACCACAGGTAGGAAGTAATAATTCTGGAAACAATTAGTTTCACTGTAAACTGCTGGTAAGCTATAAATGTACTTCGATCTTTATGAAATTAGCAAACCTTGGACAGTCTAGTAAGATTTTAAAGTAAGATTCTAAAGAAAAATTCTCTTGTTATCTCAATCGAAATAAGTAGGTAGGTATTTTGTGTTTCTGCATTTTTATTTAAGTTTTAATCGAGATAATATTCCTTTTACTGCGTTCTCAACAATTTTATACAGATTGAAAATTGAAATTATGGTACTGACTTACCCTTTATAATCACGAAAACACTTATAGCGGTAATCAGTCAGTACCGAACACAATTTGCCTTTGAAGAGAACAGTAAACTTAGAATGACATTCTGATGCATGCGAACCAAATAGTGATGTCCAAGAACAATTGTAACGGATTTGGTTTTGTCATTTACCCGAAACAGTACCTATCTTGCTATCGAATATTGAATTATATTTATTAGACTTTATTTAATCGGCATTTAGTAGAATGTGTATGCTTTAAGATACTCGGATCTGTAGTGAAATATAAGTCTGCATACGCACCGTTCGTACATTTAATTCACTCTTTAAACTTCGGATACAAGATTCGACCCGCAAGTGAAGAATAAAAATTCTCGACAAAAAGTTTTATTGGTTTTGGTCAAAGGATAAAGATAATGTTTTCGTCCATCTTGATTGGTATTTTATTCTTTAATTTAATTTCGTGAATTCGTACTTAATTTACGGAAATCCTTAAAATCGACATTCTCGGGATTCTCTATTTATTTGTTACTCAGTTATATTACTCTTAGTGATTTAAAGTATTATTTGCCATCTTGGAATATAAAATCAAAACACCAACATTCGGATTTGGATATTCGAGACGGTCCGATCACTACCGGAAATAGTCAATCCCAACAAAACAAAGCAATGAACGAATGGACTTCCTGTCGCCATCGGAACAATTTTTTGCTGCAATATCTATTATTATCATGTAAACGACTCAATTCTGTATACCAAATCTTATTGCAACAAATAAAAAAACAATTTATCTTTATTTTCAATTTAAATTTTTGTAGATTTGTCCATTTAATCTTTAAAGCAAAGTAAAAGAAATTTTATTGACATTCCGCGGGCAATTTACGAAAGTAAGCTTTATATCTGTCTTTTTTCAAAGTACTCGGAAAAATAAGTTTCTCTCGCTCTTTTCCTATAAAGCAAATAGCGTCACGGAAACAGATAGTATTTCCTGTCATCCAGGTAATCAAAACATCGACTTTCAATACGATCTTAGTTCAAAGAAGTTCCGGTCATTTCGTCAAAAACTACATACGAGCGCCATCTACCGGCAACCGTGTGAACTCCTCATATCCTTATTTGAGGTTTTACAAATTTTAAGCGATATTCACGAATCAACAGCTGCTGTTCCCGCTGGAACAGATCATTTCTTTACTCAATTCGTTTTCTCATTAGATGTCGCTAGTAGAGAGGACTTCTTAATTTCGTGTAGGCTTATGATATGACTTCACATGCTAAAGGTCTCGGTTCTTTATGAATATCCCAGCACTGCTCCACCATGTCGCGAGATGTCTGCCTTCCCGGTACTTCTACTATGTCGGGAGGTGTGTGCCACTCAATCCTCGGTATGAGGATGAGCCGGTGACTATAATCAGTATGCCACTTATATGGGTGTAACTAACAGCAGACATCCCCGAATAAAACAAAATTGCATAGTGAAGTCATACCTTAGATATCCTCTGGTGAACTCTACGTCATTCACCAGTCTTTAGTCCTCTCTACTATCTCAGCGCACGTTACATTTATCCAGCTGTTGATTCTGACTCGGAGACCTGCACAGAGTAAATAATCATTGACACCGACTATCTTGGTGTCACTAAGATTCAGGACATTGATACTAAATGGTCACAAGTAAAACAATGGTTTCAGTTATGATTACAACCGTTCCATCCAAGCCTACAGTCCGGCAATGACCCGGTGAGTTGTGAGATACATTTACCTCATGCCAGCGGGCATGATCCGTTCTCGGACGATCATGCCGCGTGCATAGGCACTGACCCTTCCGTAACGACAACGGCTGGGGCATATCATCACAGCAGCCGAAATATCTTAGCTACCACATCGACCGTACATTTCTTAGTCGGGATCAAATACACAATAGTTCCACAGCCGTAACATATCTTAGCTGTAGCATCGACCGTACCTTTCTTAGTCGGAATCAAATACACAATAGTTCCACAGCTGTAACATATCTTAGCTGTAGCATCGACCGTACCTTTCTTAATCGGAATCAAACACACAATAGCTCCGTAGCTGTAGCAAGCATGGCCCATTGGCTCCGCATCTCACATACTCAAGGACAGCAAGAAAATTAGTACAGGTATAAATGCGCATTCAACCAGATCTGGATACACAACATAGTTCCAAGTTAATTGTCCTAAATACTTAGCTGAATTCCATGAGCACCACGCGATAGTCAGAGCGAGGCTAGTCACACGTTCACACCGGCAGAAAAAAGAGTATAAAAGAAATATGCGTCATCAGACCATTGACAAATGTCATATCGCTCTCTCTGTCTCTCAGGTAAGTGCAAATGTTGCCATTTACTTACATGTGATTCGCGGACCATAGTCGGTTCGCGACAGATGGTGTCCCATGAGCGTTTTTTAGGCGCCTTAACACTACGTTTGGTTCATCCCACAGCGCCAGTTCTGCTTACCAAAATTGGCCCACTTGGCATCGTCATCAGATCTCCGGCTTCATCGTTCGAGTAAGCCGGAGTTCTCACCCTTTTAAAGTTTGAGAATAGGTTGAGGTCGTTTCGGCCCCAATGCCTCTAATCATTCGCTTTACCGGATGAGACTATTCGAATCGACGCCAGCTATCCTGAGGGAAACTTCGGACGGAACCAGATGGTTCGATTAGTCTTTCGCCCCTATACCCAGTTCCGACGATCGATTTGCACGTCAGAATCGCTACGGTCCTCCATCAGGGTTTCCCCTGACTTCGACCTGACCAGGCATAGTTCACCATCTTTCGGGTCCCAGCATCTGTGCTCAGAGCGCGCCTGCATTCACGGATTGGAAACGAGACGCCTCGGGAGTGCGAGAGGCCCGCCTAGACGGGCGCTCCATCCTCCCTGAGCGCGCGACTAGCGCACGCCTTCACTTTCGTTACGCCTTTCTTTTTTTTTCTTTTTATTCAAGAACAAAACAGTCACATAAGTACTTAATTAAATGAAATTGTTAAATTTAGACCTACGGTTCTCTTAATTAAATCTTAAGAATACAGTGGAGGAAAATAATAAAGTATTCAATGGAGCAATATAAGTAGAGGCACACCAGAAACTCATGGATCAAGGAAAAAAGATCGTATATGAAAATTGTCAAATGGAATAGAAAGTTGCATATATTTTTTCCCATTCCCCATGAGACTCTGAAGTGCCTATTTCACTTTCCACTATCAGTAGAAAGCAAAGCAATAGTGTCTTGTTTAAACCGCTGTAAGGTACTGTTAAACAGATCCATATCCAATAACTTATCATTATATAATGCACAGGCTCTACGAATAAATGCATTATTGGCATAACATGTTCTACGTGTAGGAACAGAAAATAAGGCTTTTTTACGACAAGATCTTTGTTGTCTGCGGGGGACTATGAAAGAAATATCATGTAGCAGGGGCGGCGCATCTAAATGATTATTTAATATTTTGTACAACAGGGTAGCATCAATATAATGACGACGCGATTTTAGCGTTGTAATTTTATGCCTCATCAGTGAGGTCTTGTAGTCACAGTAACCTGAACCAGTTCTAAAATTCAGAGATTTTAGAAATTTACGTTGCAAACTTTCTATTCTGTCAATATGAATGTTATAATGCGGATTCCACACAGCACAAGCAAATTCTAAGCGACTGCGCACGTAACTGTTATATAAGAGTTTATATGTGAAAGCATTCTTGAAAGGTTTACCTACTCGAAGTATAAATCCCAATTGTCTATAGGCTTTATCTAAAATCTTATCTATATGAGGAATAAACGATAGTTTGGAATCCATTTGAACACCTAAGTCCCTGATACTATCAACTCTAGTAAGACTTTTACCACATAAGGTATTTTCAAATTGAATTGTGTGCAACTTTCTAGAAAAACTTATAACGAAACATTTATCAGGGTTAAGAAATAAATTGTTATCATGACAGAAACTTTCGAATCTGGATAAATCTTGCTGTAATAAACTACAGTCGATATTATCTGAAACTATTCTGAATATTTTTGTGTCATCTGCATACAGTAACGAACTAGTGTTTTCTAAGTTATTTGTGATGTCATTAACATACAGAATAAACAATAAAGGCCCTAAATTGGAGCCCTGCGGCACTCCAGAACTGATCATTTTATATTGAGACCTAAAACCTCGTAAAACAACTGCTTGACTCCTGTTTCTAATATAAGATTCAATCCAACGAAGCAGATCGCCGTGTATACCGAGTCGTAACAATTTGGACAAGAGTGTATTATAAGAAATTTTATCAAAAGCTTTAGCGAAATCGGTATACACGGCGTCTACTTGAAACCCATCATTCATGGCATTAAGGATTAATTCAGTGAAGTTTAGCAGATTAGTATCTACACTACGCCCGGCACAGAATCCGTGTTGGTTAGGGATGATGTGACAGCGCGCTGCGTTAAAAATTTGTTTAGTTACTATTTTTTCAAGTATTTTGCCAAACTGACACAACTTGGATATTGGACGATATTTCTCTATATCAGTAGAAACTGGTCCCTTAGGTATTGGCGTGATCCAGGCTCGTTTCCATATGTCCGGGACTGTTCCTTCAGACAGGGATTTTTTAAAGATTATGGTAATAGGTATAGTTAATGTCGAAGCACAGTTTCTAATTAATAAGGGATGTACTCCATCTGGGCCAGTGCCCTTGGTAACATTGATAGATTTTAATTGTTTAAAGACGATTTCATGATTAATTTCAATTGTATTTATATCCAAAACAGCTGAGTCAGAAAGATTCGGATCATTGAGGTTAAAAGAGTCATTGTTAGGTTCAAACACTGAATGGAAATGGGAATTAAATAAATCACATATTTTCTCACCTTTAGACTCTGCAATATTTTTATAAAACATTGTTTGTGGTATTTAAGGAAATGAAAATATATTTTTTATGTAAGTTCAAAAATATTTGGGGTTTGATTTTATTTTTTCTTCCGTATAACGTATATAATTATAATAACACTCACGTTCTATGT
Organism: Coleophora flavipennella; assembly: GCA_947284805.1. Classification (NCBI taxonomy): domain Eukaryota; kingdom Metazoa; phylum Arthropoda; class Insecta; order Lepidoptera; family Coleophoridae; genus Coleophora; species Coleophora flavipennella. The sequence continues at coordinate 64,256 of OX369278.1, forward strand.
TCTTAGCACGTCTTCTTAATATTTTGTAACTATCATAATCTAAAGGATTTTTATACAGTTTCCATAATTTATGAAATTTACTTTTTTCATTTAATATTTTTCTCAGGGGGTTACTATACCATTTGGGAGTGGATTTAGAAGATCTCAAGACATGACGTGGAACAAATTTAAAAATTAGTTCATTTAAAATGTCATAGAATATAACTATACTATCTTCCAAACAAGAATCATTAAACAGAGAATCCCAGTTATTTTTTTCGTGTTCGGAATTTATTTTATCAAAATTGGCTGCATGGAAGTTGTGTACAAAAGTAGGAGCAGATTTTAGTGGAGGCACGTAATCCATTAGGGTCAATTCTATTATTAATGATCCGTGGTGAACATCATCTTTGGTTAACGAATTATCGCAAACCATCACTTGGCACTTCGAATGCTGTTTACACATTATTAAGTCTAAAATGTTATTGTCAATGTTAGGAAAGATATTACACTGTTTGAAGTTAGTAAAAGAAAGAAACTCACTTAAAATTTGCACAGAAAAAATACCGCTAGGTAATAGTTTTGGAGGACAGTTAGGGGAAATATCCCACTCGGCTTCCCATACGTTAAAGTCGCCCCTTATCAAAAACTCATCATTAGGCCTGTCGATTATTACCTGGCTAGCTATATCGAAGACGGCCGACAAACCATCACGATAACCTTTCCCGCGCGGAATATACACAACTGCAATATTTAGATAAGTACAGGTGGTCGCACTGGAGGCTACGGCAGGCGACGGGCCCAGCGGGATGGAGACCCACTCGCACTCGGCGGCGGCGGCGGGCGGGGCGGGCCAGTCCCGGCGCAGCGGCTGCAGCTCGTGGCGCACGGCTACCATTGCCCCGCCGCCCCGCGACGCGCCGGACTCCTCCGCTGACCGGTCGCACCTATACACCACGTATCTATTGTCGAAGTACTCCCTGTCATAGAAGTCCGAAGTCAGCCAGCTTTCAGTTATACATATAACGTCGTAGTTACATTGAGCCACCTGCGAATAGAAGTTATGTGATTTCGTACGCAAGCCCCCGCTATTCTGATAGTAAATGGTTTGTAACGTTTTTGGTTTTGTTTTTTAACGTGGAGATGGCATCGATCGTGGAGCGACGGGCTCGAAATCCAAATTGGGCCTCGGACAGATTCGGCCCCGTCTCCACCATGTGCTGGACGATCCGACGAGAAATTATCCTTTCGAACAACTTCCCCGTCTCGTCCAGCAACACGATCGGCCGGTAAGCGGAGGGAGAGTCGGCAGGCCTCCCCTCCTTCCTCAGCAAGACCAATCGGCCGTCTTTCCAGATCTTCGGGAACTGGCCAGCCACAAGACAGCGACTGAAGAGCTCCCTAAGACCCTCCCCCCATTTGTTTTAGGGCAACCGCCAGGACCTTTGCAGGAACCCCATCAGGGCCCGGCGCAGTTCTCTTCGCCTTTAGGCGCAACGCCACTGCACCCATCTCCCCTTTGGTGATGGGAGGGACCTCAGGCTCTTCCTCTTCAATACTAGGGCCAGATAGTGAAGGCATTGGGGGAGGGGAACCTAACCTAACCTTTTTTTTTTTTTACTTGGGGAGATTCTCATGGATACCCGTCCGCTGGGGGAGGCCAACGGGTTATGCCGGACTCTTACACTCCCGCATCGCCCGAGTGGCAGAGGACTGGAAAACTGGCAGAGCCTTTACGTCCAGTCCTCCACCGGCGACTGCCCGCCTTTACGGCAGGCCCTTCACGCCCCTCTGCACAGGGAGGAGCCCGGAAATTACCGTGAGTGCTCGGCCATTCCCGTCGGCGAGGGTGGTGATTAGTGCAATGTGGGCGAAAGCGCTCTCACGCCTGTCGCCCGTGCAACCGTCTTTTCCTGCCCCTTCTCCGCCTGCGGAGCGGCGCTGCGAGAGGGTCGTCCTCCCGTGCGCGCTCCGCTGCCTCCTTCTGGGATATAACGTGTTCGCAGAAGGAGGCAACTACCGCCCATGTCCCCTCGCCCTCCAACATGGCTTTGACCACGCTGGGGAGCGAGAGGTCCCGCCCGACCGCCGCAACTAAGTCGCAACGTGGCTCGGACCACGACGGGCACACTTCAAGTGTGTGCTGCGCCGTGTCCACCGCCGCACCGCATTCGTGGCATGACTGGGCTCCCTCCCTTCCAATGCGGTACAGGTATGATCCGAAGCAGCCATGCCCGGACAACACCTGCACCAGACGGAACGAGAGGAAACCATGCCTTCGCTCGAGCCAGTCCTGCAAGGCTGGCCCAAGCGCGTCCAGCGTTTGGCGGCCGAATGTCGCGGTGGCAAGGTCCTCCGCCCAGTGCTGGATGATTGCGAACGGCCTCCCGCTCTTCCAAAGCTGGACGCTCCCCGAGCGCCCTCTGCCTTGCTGTCCACTCGTACACTCTGGCAAGCACCCACGCCTCGAGCTCCCAGGGAGGTGTGCCAGCCAGAGCGCACGCCGCCGAAAAACTTACTGAACGGTAGGCCCTAGCTACCCGTTGTGCAATGAATAGAATAGAATAGAATAAATGTTTATTCAGTGATAAGTACACACAAGTGAATAATTTTGTAGCTTTTAAAATACAATAGTATGTACCTATCACTGAAAAGGTAGCAGCTCAGCATATGCTGTCATCACAAAGATCACAGCGCTGATTTTCAGCTACTACCCCTTCAGGGAAGGGTGTGGACCTAAACGAAGTACACATCATAAATTTAAACAAAATAAAACTTTAAACATAGTAATAAAAATAAAAGTAAAATTCAAAACTAAAACCCTACAACTATTACAGATACATTATTTTAGATGCTACTTAGATTAAGAAAACTAAAGAAGATACTGTATACCCAATATTATAAAATTTTACTATATTCTCCTCAGCGATTGTAAATAGACAAACGTCAAAAGGCAGTTTCAAGCAAGGTGGGTAGTGCGGCCGGCCTTCTGTTCTTCTATGCAAAAAGATGTTATTTGACGTTTGAAACTGTAGACCGAGACACACTCCCTGATTGGTGGCGGTAAATTATTCCAGATTTTACTGGCTGCGTATTTGAAACTGCCCCTGAACGCCGTCGTTTTATGTCGCGGTACAATTAACATATATGAAGATGCCCGTGTACTGTACTTGTTAGTAGTGTGCGACCAGGTGAGCTTATCATACAGATATTTAGGAGAATGACTGGCCCTTTGGGGCCATCGGATGGCAGCGGCGTTCTCCCTCCTGAGGAGGGTGTCCGCCCAGATGGGGGCACCGTAAAGGGCCATACTCCTAAGGATGCCGGCGTACAGTGGGCGGCATCGCGCGCTGGGCCCCCCGAGGTTCAGGAGGAGCCACGAGAGGGCGTCCGCGGCCTTCAATAGGCGCGAGGACAGTCCGCTAAAGTGCGGACCGAAGCGCCACCTGCTGTCAAGAGTAAGGATATTTCATCTGGGCCTTCACACCGATCCTGACGCCCTTCACGAAGATATGGGCGTCAGGCGGGGTGCGCTGCCGAGGCACATGGAAAAACACGGCCTCGGTTTTGTGTAGCGCCACCCTCAACCCTAGGCGGCGGATCCTCCCTGCGACCAAGGCTCCACCCGCCGAGGCCAAGTTGGCCGCCTCCCTGAAGGTCACTCCCCGGGCAGTGAGGAGAGTGTCATCCGCATAGCAGATGACACTCGTGCCACGGAGGAGGGTTCCCCGCAGGAGCCAATCGAATCCGATGTTCCAGAGGAGTGGTCCTAGGACCGATCCCTGTGGAACACCGGCCCCGACGCCGAACCGCCGTAGTCGGCCAGTTTTATCCACAACGAGGACCGCCCGGTCCTCCAAGTAGCTGGCCAGGAGGTCCCGCAGGTATTGAGGCACTCCGTGGAAACGGAGTGCCTCAAGTATGGTGGAGTGGGGGACGGAGTTAAAGGCGTTGGCTATATCGAATGACACAGCCAACAATCCGTCCCCCGTTTCCACGGCCTCCTTCACCTGGCCCTTGAGCCGGGTCAGGGCATCTACCGTCGAGCGACCAGCCCGAAAACCAAACTGGGCGTCCGACAGGTCCGGTCCAACCCCCCGCAGGTGGATGTTCAGGCGGGTGGCAATAATCCACTCAAGCATCTTACCGACCTCATCGAGCAGGACGATGGGCCGGTATGCCGAGGGGGAACCCGACGGGCGCCCCTCCTTTCGGAGAAGGCACAATTGGCCCTCCTTCCATGGTTTTGGGAACCTCCCAGACGTGAAACACGCGCTGAAGAGTTCCCGAAACCTTTCCTCCATTTGCGTGGTGGCGATGGCCACCACCTTTGCGGGGACGCCGTCCGGGCCGGGAGCCGTCTTTTTTGAGCGGAGGCGGAGAACCGCCGCTTCCAATTCTGCCTCCGTGAGCGGAGGGACCTCCTCTTCTGGCAGACTCGCCCGCCGTGGGGGCTCCATTACTGGTGGGGTAAAGTTGTCCCTGCACGGAAAAAGGGACTGGACAACCCCGTCCAGCAATGCCGGCTCAAGGGTCTCAGCCACTGGTGGGCCAAAGGGGCGCAGCTTGTTCCGCGCCGCCTTGTATGGTCTGCCATATGGGTCGTTGTCGAGACCCTCCAGCATTTCGGCTTTCGCCGAGTCCTGGGCGGCACCAATTGCCGACTTAAGAACCCTCTTTGCCTCTACGTATGATTCGTAGAGGCGGTCCTCGTTGGCCGGGTCTCGTGTGTGCCGCCGTCGGCTCCTCGTGTAAGCCCTCCTGGCTGCCACACAGGTGGCTCTGAGCCCTGCCAACTCCTCCGACCACCAGTAGACCGCACGTCGAGGAGGCGGACGGCGAGAACGAGGCATGCTGGAGTTGCATACCTCGGTCAGGGACTCCCTCAGTTGGACCGCCGCGGCGTCCACGTGCAGGCCATTGACAGGAAGCGAGAGCCAGTCCTGGATAAATGCCGACTCTCTGGCCACCTCCCGGTTCAGGCGGGTAAGTGCCCAGCGTGGGAAAGGGGATAGTCCCAAGGGGGCCATCTCCTGGGGGCTCTGGGTGGAGATATCGAACCGCACGTATCTGTGGTCCGATAGAGTCTCCACCAGCTCCACCCGCCAGTCTACGATGCGGGCGGCTAAAGCAGGGGTGGCGAAAGTGAGGTCCACTATTGACCCTCCCTGCCGCCGCACACACGTGTGAACTGTCCCTCTGTTTAAAAGGGACAGACCGCTCGACGCCGCCCAAAATTCGACGGCGCGTCCCTGAACATCGGTGGCCAGGTTGCCCCAGACCACCGATTGCGCATTAAAGTCTCCCAGTATGGAGACCTGACGCGGCGCCATCCTACCGGCTACTGCAGCAAGGACTTCGAGAAAGTTCTCGAAGTCCGAAAGGGGACTGTTTGGGGAGAAGTAGACCCCCACCAAGACTATGTCTCCCCATGCGGCGGCCACATATCCCGGTCCCCTCTCTAACAGCGAGAGGGGAGGGGAGTCCGTGGAAGACCGCGCCACTAGTGCCACCGAGCCGTCCCTATCCCCCAGCCAGCGGCCAGGTACTGAGTAGGGCTCGGCGACTGCCGCCACGTCCACCAACCACTCGGCCATGACCTGAACCAGCAGGTCCTGGGCCGCTTTGCAGTGGTTGGTGTTTATCTGGAGGATCCGATGTACGACTACCATTTATTCGGACATAACACCCCCCTCGTCGGCCGCCGCTGGAGTTGGAGCTGCGGTGGCAGTAGCAGGCCGAGTCGGCACCTGCGTTTTGCCCTTCTTTGTGGGAGGTTTGCACTTCCTCCCACTCATCACGTGGTCCGCTGGGCGACCACTGGCGGCCACACCGCGCAGTGCAGCGTGGCATCTCTCCAAGAGGCGACCTTGTGCCCCTCATTCCCGCACCGGTAGCACATGCTCCGTTTCGGACGGAAAAAGAGCCCGGGTGTGGCCGATCTGCTCCTCAAGCGCCCGGACCACAGCCGAGCTGAAACCTATCAGCAGTCGTCCCTTAGCCAGGACGGCCTTGGCTGCGGCTACTGGGCATTCAAGACGAATGGCACCCATGCCGCCGCGGCCGGGCCTAACGGTTCGGCCCTGTACTGCTGCGGCACTGCAGCCTCCCGCTGCTGCTACCGCCTCCACCACCTCTTCTTTGGTGACCGATTCGTCCAGATCGGTCACCTCCAAGGCCGCGGACTTAACAGGTCTTGCGACCTTGGCCGCATCCGCGATTACCTCTTGCAACTTTGTTGCGAAGAGGTCCGCTTTGGTGCTGCCCTGTGCCCCCGGGAACTCAAAAATTCGAGCCCCAGTTTGGGTCCGGCGGCACGTAACCCTCTCAATTCCCAATTGAGAGGGACCGGCGTTGGTACGAGCCCGCTTCAGCACGGACTCGTATGTCTCGCCCCGCTCCGCGGCCTCCGGGGTGAGTGTCACCACGACAGCCGCGGTTTTGGGAGGAACTAGTTTCCTCCTACCGGCGGGGGCCCTTTTGGCTGTGGCAGCAGCGGTGGCGGGCTTGGGGGCCGACTTTTTTCCTCTTCCCTTCCCCTTTCCCTTGTCAGTCACTTTGGACTGACCGGGAGGGGCAGTGATGGAGGTGGCGACGGAAGGCGTCTTTTTGAGTTTTCTCTTCCGCCTCCCGACCACCTCCGTCCACGAATGATTGGACGGGGTAGTGGAAGGCAGAAGAGAATCCTCCCTCTGGGGGACTTGAGGGGCTGCTTGAGTGGCAGCTGGCTCAGCCTCCCTTTCTGAGCTCGTGGTTGGAGCCGGTGGGACCGCAGTTTTCTTCCCCTTGCCTTTGCCCTTAGAGGGATTCGGGTTCTGGGGCTGCTCCATCGGTGCTCGGCGTCTTGTCCGCCGCGAGCGGTGGTCGGAGACGCCTCTCCGGCAAGAGCCGGTCTTCAATGCCAGCGAAGCAGGCTCTGGTGAACGCCCTCTCCTCCATAACAACCTTGCGGATGATGTCCTCAAGGTTCGAGAGGGGGGCCTCAGACACCGGTCCTTGTGAGGCCTGAGCAGGCCGGGCCGTGGTTTCAGCCAGCTTCTTGTGCAGCTGGCTGACCTCCGCCTGCAGGCGATCTACCTTCGCCTGCAGTTGCTGCGTCTCGTCGGTTGCCGTGCGCTGCACCAGCTCCCGAACGATACCGCACATACTTGCGGCCCGGCATTTCAGGGCCTTTTGGAAAGTCCCCTTTAAGTTGGAGGACTATACTATATGAAGATGCCCGTGTACTGTACTTGTTAGTAGTGTGCGACCAGATGAGCTTGTCATACAGATATTTAGGAGAATGACTGTTAACAACACCAAACAACAGGGCCGCAAGATGTTTATAACGCCTTGAAGCCATATTAAGGATGTTAGCACTATTTAGGTACGGAGATATATGACTTCTGCGAGGTATATTTATGCAAAACGTGTACAGGCATTTTGAACGCGCTGTATAAGTGCCTGCCCTTTTTTGTAAGCCGAGGACCATATACAGTATCTGCGTAATTGAGCTTTGCCAATACAAGCGATTCGATCAGGTTTAACCTTACCCTTACCTCTGTACTGATAAAAGACGTATTTGATATAATACTCTAAGGCGATAGAAACAATTTCTTACTGCCTCAGATATATGGGATTCAAAACGTAGAGAAGTGTCCAAGGTTAGGCCGAGGTTTCGCGCCTTATCTACTCTAGCTATAGCCTCACCCATAACAATTACCTTTGGCTGCATAGACAGTACCTTAGACACACGATTCTGGGAACCTATGACCATGTACTTAGATTTGGCGGGGTTAAGAACGAGACAGTTACGTTCAGTTTTAGCTGTTCCCGTGGGAATCTCCCAAAATCCTTAATACCTACTTCATAATTTCTATCTGTATGCCAAATTGCAGCCCGATTTCAGTGATTTGAGCTGTGCCTTGAAAGTCAGTGAGGTCAAAGGACTTTAAGTATAATAGTTTGTTACCCGCGGCTTCACCCGCGCAGATCCCATGTTATATCGTTCCCGTGAGCATTTCCTAAAATCCTATCTTAACGTCATAATTGCTATCTGTACGCCAAATTCAGCTCATTCCGTCAAGTAGTTTGAGCCGTGTGCGTGCGATGTCAGTCAGTTAGTCAGTCACGGGTTAATTTTGTACATTCAGAAGAAGGTGTTAGATTGAAGTATGTTGTGTTCCGTTTGAATGAGATTGCAATAAGTTTTTCATGAAACCGTTAAATCAAATGTTGCGCAATTCAGTCATGTCCTCGTAGGTGCGCGCACGTCATCAGTCACACAAGAACAACTCGAGTCTCTCTGTGCGACACATTTTTACATATTTAACGGTTATTTTTGGTGCCGAATATGTAAAGGATTTAAATTGAAAAAATGGGTGTCGGTCAAATTGGCGGGATAGCCACATTGTGTAATTATTTCCCGCCCCTTATTTATGAATACTTAGTTGAAAAAAAATGTGTATGCAAAATTTTGTTTCATTAGTGAACATTAACTTAAGGGCATGAAGATTCTTATAAAATGCTTTCCCCAAGGAACCTATTCAATGTTCAATTCACAAAAAACGTCCCATATAAATCTGGCAAATCGATCAGTTGATTTTTTTGTACGCACTTAGTATTTGTGAAAACGAATGTACGAGTAGTTATCTCGGGGAAAGTTGTTCAGTTTATGAGTAGATACATATGTCTAATGCCTCACAAAGCCCTCTCACACAAAGTCCTGTACTAGTTCGCTGTAAACGCACTAAGTTTAGCTAAAGTCCTGTACTAGTTCGCTACACACGCACTAAGTTTAGCTAAAGTGTTGGCTGATTGGCTTAGGTATCTGACAACTGCTGGGAGCAGGCTGCAACCAATATTACGTAATTTACCGTCTGCAGTGGACATCGACTTCAATAACGCAGCCGGATTCGTGGGAGAGCCAGCTGAGCACACGGAAGCTAATTATATGGTGAGTACCTGACATCATGTAGTGAAACACTTTTATCGCGGGCTTTGAGCGCGGCGACCGAATCAAGAAACTCCGTAACGAAAATAAAACCTAACACCCCCCACTCCGCCTACCATGTAGCTCGGCCGAGCGTAACGTAACGTTACCGTGTTCTAAAAACTTACAGTGCCATCTATTAGCAATTTGCGGTACTAAAATGACTTAGTCAATTTTACTGGTGTAACTTTCTCAGTGTTAATTTATTACATAAACATCCCGCGCCCCAAGGACTATAAGAAATGCTACGCAATAGCTTTACCGCGGCAGTCCCCGAGTGCCACACGTTTTTTTTTATTTAAGTTTAATTTTCCTCAAAAGAGTAGAAAATCATATATTTGGCCCGCTAGGTTTAATACTACTAGTTATATTTTTATTACCCGCGACAGAACGGAGACGGTATATGCGTTTGGGGTGAGAGGGCGTTTGGGAAAAATAATTTTGCCATTTTCTCCTCAACTACTAGACCGATTTTTATGCGGTTTTCAGTGTTGGGTTCGGATTTGAATGGTGCATGTTCTTAGATAGGTGTTACGGTGACAGATAACCAGAAGGCGCTGCAGTAAACATTTTTTTTAGCAAGATTCAGGTTGTTGGAAGAAGGCCAGGTATCCAAAGGAAACTCTTGTGAGGGTAGCAGTGAGGTGAGTCTCCTTAGTACATAAGCATTGCCTACGAATTGTGAAGTTGTGTCTTTAGTGGCGTGGAATTTGAACGTTACCATAGAATTTGTAGTTATCACTGATGAATTAGATATTCCAGATATTTTGCCGTCGACAGAAACACGATCAAGACCAAGCAGTTGTGCAGCATCTTCTGTGAGAAATGAAGCCTGAGGCCCAGGATCAATCAAGGCTCTGAGCGTGATGGTAGTGCCATATTAGCTTTGGCAGCTATCTGTGCTGTAGCCAAGATTACTTGTTGATTGTGCATTTCGGTCTTCATGATCACCTTTGTAGGTACACTATCTGGTATCTTATCATTTTCCGTTGGTGAAGTAGTTTCTCTCTTGTCAAGGTGTGTGTTGTGTAGCAAAGTATGATGGCGTCGACCACACTTCCTACATTTAGTGCCTTGGCGGCCGTGACTTACTGAATGACCTGTAGGAACGGTGTGTTTCTACTCTCGAGAATAAAGGGAGATATCTCAGCCAGGCGAGGTGGTGTGCCTGGGGTCCGGCCGTGGACCAACCGTGAATGGTTGGTGCTTGTATATATGCTTATGAGCTAGGAAATGTTGATAGTGCGTTGTAGATGCTTTGTTAATAGCCTTCTTGAGATGTTGGTGCCATCTATCGAGATGAAGATGCAACTTTCCATATAGTATGACCGATGGTTCAGTCTTGAGTTGAGGTATGTAGTTGTTAGTGGCGGGTACTGCAGATGTCGCCACATTACTCCCCCTCCGAGACCGGAGGTCGATATCCATATTGAGTTGGCAGTCCAATGTTGCGGTGCGGCGTAGCGACGATACGCGTCGCGATGCGGCGTCTGCGGTGAGTCGAGACGCCAGGCCAATGTTGCTCTACTCGAGTCCACGATGAGTCGGGACGAGGAGGTGGTTCAGGCGTACGGTGCAAGGGAAGCAGGTTACGTGAAGCGCGTGCTCTACAGCGTGAGCTGCCGACAACTTGCTGCCTGAAGAGTGAAGCTGCAGGTCCGTGGAGATTTGATGCTGCGTCGACGGCTGCGAACCTGATGAGGCTTCGGAATGAAGTGCAGGGCCAGGAAGCTCGATATGACGGCTGCGATGGTCCTGGTAAACTTCGCATTGGACTGCTATGCTGCTGTTGGCTTGCTTTACCGGCTGGAGGGCTGTTGAGGAGTTGTTGCCGAAGCGTCAATGTTCAGCGTCGGGGTCACCAATGTAGGAACGGATGTGCTCCTGCATGACGAGGACAAAGGGAGATATCTCCGCCAGGCGAGGTGGTGTGCCTGGGGTCCGGCCGTGGACCAACCGTGAATGGTTGGTGCTTGTATATATGCTTATGAGCAAGGAAATGTTGATAGTGCGTTGTAGATGCTTTGTTAATAGCCTTCTTGAGATGTTGGTGCCATCTATCGAGATGAAGATGCAACTTTCCATATAGTATGACCGATGGTTCAGTCTTGAGTTGAGGTATGTAGTTGTTAGTGGCGGGTACTGCAGATGTCGCCACATACCTTCGACAAGGCAGTTAAAACAGATTCCGTTCTTTTTTACAAATTCTTGACAAATTCGTGGCAAAATCTTTACAGTGACAAATGTAATGGCTCTGTGAGCAGTACGTACAAGTGCTGTCTACTTCTGCGACAAATGTTTTCACTGTGGCAGTCTTCATCTTGTTGTAATTCACAACAAAATTGTATGATATATTTCTTTGTGTGTCTTTCCTCTGCGCGTCTTTGATTTGGTCTGTGTTCGTACTGAGCATTTCTAATGATCTAAATCGGCTTTCGAGATATGAAGCTAAATTATCGAATGTAGGTATCTTAGTTGACTTACCTAGTGACTGTTCCCAAAGTCTGTGAGATTCTGTATCTAACTTGAAAACCACATTATGTATGACAATCGCGTCCCATTTATTCACGTCTATTTTCATGTTTTTCAGAGAGTTAAGGCTTTCTAATACTTTCTATCAGCAGTCATTTTCCTGTAAGTAGTCTCCATAAGTCCAGAGCATCCAAAATGATAACGACCATTGCAATCGGAACACAATACGTTATCAACACCTATTCGCACTTTTTGCACATTTTTTTTTACGGAGAGAAGTTATTTATCGCACTCAGAATAAGGTTCAGTTTACTTTGTAGGTTACGTAACACAGGTAGCTCACGGAAGTGGTTTTTATTGACAGTGCGCAGAACCGGTCGCAGGCGTGCTCGAGCGCTCAGTGAGTAATAGTAGTGAGGAGTAGTAGTGTCGCACTAGTATGTAGAGCACTATCAGGTTATATTGTGGTTTTTGTGTGACTACACTACACCAGCTGTGTGCCGTAGCCGTAGCGCGAGAGAAAGCGGTGTCTGCCTAGCGTAGTCCGTGAGTAGGTGGTCGGCGGTCGGCGTCACACTGGCGGAGGTCGAGCTTCAAGAGGAAACTGTAGAGCCAAGAAGGCTCGGCGATCCCTGGAGGGGATGCGCGTCTTAATTACTGGGCTTATGGCCATCATTGTGTCGACTGAAATACTGCTAGTACGTGCTTAGTACGCTTTGCTCTAAAGTTGTTAATTTTTTGTAGTGATTGATGCTGTAAGCCACGATTCTATTCGGTAATGCTAACGAAACTAGAACTGTACGTTTTTCAATTACCTTAACTTAAGTCTTTACTATGTAGAGTTCAAAACGAAAGTCCTTTCTTTTGTTTGAAGTAGCCAGGATTGGCTGAACGTGACATACTGGTGATTAATCCTTGTTTCAGGGTAACACACAGGGACGTGCATCCCGCAGGATGGTCGTGTTGGTACGGCCGACTCTCAGCAATGCGCAAGTGCCCTCTAGTGGTGCTTCGAAGGAGCCTTCGTGACGGTGCACATTGCGTGGCGCGTTCAGTTGCATGTGACATCAGAGAAGAACGCTGTTGTCTTGCGTCTCGACGCATCAGAGCTTAGGAACTGTATTTTTAATACGCTTTTATTAGCTTCACTTGTGTTAAATAAATTAACATAAAATTATTTGTTTAGGTTGATCGATTAATATTAATAATCCATTACATTAAAATAAGCCTATTGTGGCAACTATTTTAGTTTACAATTTAATTTTAAGTGTGACAACACTTCCTTCTTGCTTTTCTAGCCAACCATGATGGCACAGTTTTTATTTAAACTAATTCAATAAATAGTGTTTTTAACAAATTTACAAATCTGTTTCATTTACTGAACAACTTGTAAATAACTATATAATACTATTTTATAGTGGTTCCTCCTCCGGTCTTGACGGGATCCGTCCTGCTCATTTAAAGAAACTAACTTCAAAGTCAGCTGGGGATCAGGGCTCACGGCTGGCCGAATGCCTCACCAAACTCTGTAACTTTCTCCTTAGTGGTCAGCTGAACTCGAAAGTATGCCCCTACCTTTATGAGGCCACACGCTGCGCCCTAATAAAAAAAGACGGGGGAATTCGCCCCATCGCTGTAGGTAATACTTTTCGCCGCTTGACAGCAAAACTAGGGTGCCAGGCTGTCAGAGAATCTATATCAGCGCAACTTCGGCCACTTCAGCTAGGCTTTGGCACTAGTCTCGGTTGTGAGGCGGCAATACACGCCACGCGTGCTTTTGCCATGAACCCGGAACATGTCAGTCATGTTATCGTCAAGCTGGATATAAAAAATGCTTTTAACAGCATTGAAAGGGATACTCTTTTGGCTCACGTTATTGAAAGGATTCCTACCCTGTACCCTTTTCTACACCAGGTTTACCACAAGCCTAGTAATCTCTTTTTTGGGGATGACTTGGTGTCCTCGCAGGTGGGAGCCCAGCAAGGGGATCCCCTAGGCCCCCTCATATTTAGCCTCGCGATCCATGATATCATATCAGAGTTAAAGTCACCGCTCAATATTTGGTACCTGGACGATGGAACGATTGGGGGTAGTCCCGAGCTGGTGGAGCAGGACATTCTTCGCTTAGTTCCCCGTCTGCGTAAGATAGGGCTTGAGGTCAAAACAAGAAAATGTGAATTTTTTCATGTGGGGCAGGTGCGCGTCACCATTTTCATCACTTTGAAAAGCTCGTCCCTGGTTTAAAAGAATTGCAGGAGGATCATTTTGATCTGCTAGGGTCTCCAATTTATCCTTCCGGTGTCCCTAATACCCTAGAGGCTAGAAGAACCCTCTTAGACATAGCACGCAATTTTCTCCAGCAAACATCGCCGCACATAGCACTGGTCCTCCTCAGAATGTGTTTCGCCGCACCCAAGATAATCTACTTGCTGCGAACATCCCCTACCTGGCTATTTCCCACTGAGTCTTCAGCTTTCGATGATGCATTAAAAGTAACACTAGAATGTATCGCGAATGTAGAACTCAGTGCTAGTCAATGGGTGCAGGCAGCATTGCCTAATAGGCATGGGGGACTAGGTGTTCGGCGAGTCAGAGATGTAGGCCTCCCAGCTTTTTTGGCTTCCACACATGCGGCGAAGGGTTTGATAGCTTCCATTCTTTCGACTAGTGAAGACGAGGTGCACCTGCCATTTGTCTCGGAGGCCTTGACCGCGTGGTCCACAGTTGACCAAGAATTACCAGAGGCGCCGGCTTTCCAGTGCGCATGGGACGAAATTGGGTCAAGGCGAACTCTGCAGTTACTTACCATAGATGCAACTGATATAACTGATATCGAGCTGGCTAGACTAAAAGCCGTTTCTAGACCGGAGTCAGGGGCGTGGTTACACGCAATTCCTTCACCTAACTTGGGTACACTTCGCGACGGCGACTCTTTGCGCGTGGCCGTGGCTATCCGCTTGGGCTGCAATGTATGCGAACCTCATTTATGCATCTGCGGTTCCCGGGTGGAAGCCAATGGCCACCACGCGCTGAGTTGCCACAGATGTGCTGGAAGGTTCCCGCGTCACCACGCCCTCAACGACATTCTGCGTCGGGCATTAGTCTCTGCCAATGTACCGTGCATGCTTGAACCACCTGGTCTAAGCCGCACTGACGGAAAAAGACCGGACGGTTTGACCTTGGTGCCGTGGCAGAGGGGAAGGTGTATGTTTTGGGATGCCACATGCGTGAGCACCCTTGCTCCGACACACCTCTCACGCACAGTCTGAGAGGCTGGTGCAGCTGCAGAGACGGCCGCCTGCCGCAAATGCTCAAAATATACGGCGTTAGGGCAAGCCTATATATTCATCCCTTTCGCCGTAGAGACGAGTGGACCATGGGCTGTTGAAGCGAAGGAATTAGTCAGGGAAATAGGTCGCCGGCTACATAATAATGGTTGTGACCCACGATCCTGCTCTTTCCTGGTGCAGAGACTGTCAATTGCGATACAACGTGGCAACGCGGCGAGTATAATGGGCACCTTTGCGCCGGGAGGGATCAGAGGTGTTCCTTTTGACTGACGAACCTAACGGTGAATTTTTTTTTTAATTGTTATGTACTTTTCTATATAAGAAAATCTTGGAATCTTAATTTGACCCACTTCCCGGTCTTCGATTAGGATGAAATTTTGCACACGCTCTGAGTTCTGATGACAATACATGACTAGATAAGAAACGTCATTACAAATCCAATATAGCGGCCTCGGACTGGCTGTTTGAAATCCACCCCCATGGTATGGGTATCAAATGAAAGGGTTTGCTGTCAGGAATACGAAAAAAATAGTCACGTGACTTAAATCCAATATGCTGATTGGCTATTTTGTAATTTTTAGTGCGTGCTGAAAGCGTGTTTTTTAAACTAATTTAAACTTATTTATTTAGTTTAATTACTGCGCCAGTTAAACGTGATTACTTCATTTTAACGAATAAACCTCGTGTGTGAGCCTACTAGACCTATATTTTCCTTTATCTGTCCACGCAGCTAAAAGGATAGATAGATAGAAAAGCGTTGATTTAGGATTTCACCCGGCACACACAATACATTTTTATACAGGTACGAACTAACAATTTGGCATACAATTAAGTTACAAATAAAAATTAAAATAAGTGAAACGAATTCAAGGGAGAAAAAAAAACAAAAAAGTACCTACTTAAGATAAACATAAAAAAAATAAAGATATAGGTGTGCGCTTGCGCTGCCGCAATCCCAAACTAAAGGGCCATGTCTCAATGCGTTACGTTGCCAGGGAGGCAAAGCATTGGTTTTCAGACACCACTCGTAATGACGTCCGATAACGTACACAGAACGATAATGTCGGATGGGGATTCCCCTTGGTCCCCTGCTAGGTCAATATATATGTTACTTGTGTGTATGTTTTGTTATACAATAACCTTTTTGTAGTCATAAATATGAATCCTATAAAAGTATCATTAATCTTACAAAGGTGATAAGAATTAACGTCAGCCAATTTTTAATAACTATTGAGTTTGAAAAAAATATAAAACCAATAGTTTTTAAACTATTGAATATTTTAGTTTTCTCAGACTTATTTCCACTCCAAACAAAATCCTAGTAAGTCCAAAGGTCATTGTTCGCACGCGCCTGACGTCACGACTATTGTGGTTGCAGGTGTACTACTTGTCCCACGCGATGATGTTCTGCACGGGCGCGCTGATCGAGGCCCATGTCGTTATCACTCCGGCCAGCTGCGTCATAGGGGAGAAGTACAAGTTCGAAGTTTTCGGAGGGACACATAAATTCGTAGCATCTGGAGGATATCCGAAGCGCGTTCAGCATATGTGTACGCATCGAGGTAATAGTCAGCCATACAAATATAAAGTGAGGCCATTGAAAAAGACCATATTTGACATGTAATTAAAATAACCCTACAATGGCGGCCACACTGTATCTTTTATTTTAAAAGCTTTTAATGAACTTGCAATGTATGTATGTAAGTTTGTTCGGACGAAATCTTGCAAGTTAAATTTTACCTACTTGCCAGTTTCCGATTGAGCTGAAATTTTGCATGCATATTTATATGGCGTGATAATGCAATATTAAATGCCTTTACCTAAAAGTTTTTAGGTTTTTCAAAAATTATTTCATACAAAGTTAGTGAATCAACTGATCGATTTATAAGGGAAATCATTTTTTTTGTGATTTCATCGAAGTTGTAGATCAAGTTGTTCAGTTTCTTGAGTAGAAGCCCTCCTCAACGTATTCTGTTTTCCGTTATAATCAGAAAAAAAAGTGTGTGTGTGTCAGCTCCGACGCACGACTGGAGTTTACTACTTAAGTACGATTGTCTAAACAGGCACAAAACAGGGCTTGACTTTGTTTTAAATTTACTCTGCCAAGTTTTTATAACTGTGATTCCAATTTCCGGCCTCTTTTCATAGCTGATGTGTCAGGTGTTTTAGCCCCCATGATCGCAGCTACTAATGATCCATCCGGTGTTAGACAGCGACTAAACGCATATACTTTGGATGCGGTTATACGAGCATATCTTAGGTCATACCATAAAGGGCTCTTACATTGGTTTCGAGTTGACTTTTCAATTAAATTAAGAGCATTTTCCTCTTGTAATGTTTTTAGTAATTTTTTGACATCATTCTTTATATCATCACTCGCTTGAATAAGAAAATGATGAAGTGAAAACTGTCAAACACCACTGTATTTAAAATCGTTCTGATACTTCAACAGTTCACAATTCAAAATTTTCTTCTTTTTTGCTTCTTGAAGAAACCCATGGAAAAGGTCTGAGTTGGTTTCATGTCGGGAGCTGTTTTTTTGCAAATTTGATCTACAGTGACATATTTCATAGTAGTCCCTACTCTCGAGAGGATAGGTTTTTCCAGTAACATTCAACCTCGGTGCAGGAAGGTTCTTCACTGCGACGATGGGTCCACATTAAAAATGCCACTGCATGCTTACAACCACCAGTTGAAGCTGCACAGTCCAAGCACTGGCAACTGACGATTTCACCTTTAGTCTCGCTATCACTATAATGACTTTGTATGAACTAGCCCTCACTTTGTGCTCGGGGCAGATCTTGCAATTGAGTATGCTGATCCACGACGTAGTTGCACGTACCCAATAGCATCGTCACCATAAGATTCTCGTGCAGCCCTGAAAATGCAAGCTAACTACTTACTGTAAACAAAATTTATTCTTTATAACCTAAAAAACTACTACTGAAAGAAAGACTATTATTTCGCCTTCGCCTCTGGACCTTAGCTACTGGTTGGGATGTCCCCTTCCCCCAAAACATTCTAAAGGAGTGGCAAACATTTAAACAAGATTTCCTGTGCATTAAGAATATAACAATAACACGTTGGATGGGGAACACTAACCAGCCCTTTGAACTACATGGCTTTTGCGATGCTTCCGAAAAGGCGTACGCATGCGTGATCTAATGCGTAAAACTTTGGAAAAAAATGGAGAAAATATGATAAGACTCGTGGGCGGAAAAACAAAACTCGCCCTTAAACAAAACAATAACATTGCCCAGATTAGAGCTATGCGAAGCCCTACTATTATCTAAACTTATGAAAAAAGTCATAGAGTCACAACGCGTTCAGACAGTCCAAATTAAAATCCATGGTTGGACTGACTCTATGGTCGCACTTGGATGGATACAAGGAGATGTCTCAAGGTGGAAAACATTCGTGGCAAACAAGGTTAAAACAATAGCAAGCAACATGCCATTGGGATGCTGGAGACATGTGAAATCTGAAGATAACGCTGCCGGCTGTGCAAGCCGAAGGCAACTTCCATCTCAATTATCAACAAACATTAAGCTATGGTGGAAGGGACCGTCATGGCTGAAAAAAAAAGATATTCCGATGGAAAAACAAAGTTTGAAATCCCGACAGAAGAGATCAAGAAACAAACGTGTACTACACAAAAAATGTCATCTCCTTTGATTGAGGAACTTCTAAACAAATACAGCTCTATGGCACGACTCGTGCGCGTACTCGGCTGGGTATCGCGTTTCATTCAGCAAACACGACGCGATGCAAATGCAAACTTAACTTCCTATTTAACAATGTCGGAGATAGAAACAGCACACAACACCATTGTTAAATCAGTACAAAGTAACTACTTTAGCGATGAGATAGGGAAGCTACGAAAAGGTTATAAGTTAGTTCAAAAAGTCATATTTTGAGTTTGAACCCGTTTTTAAACTCGGAAGGAATCTTGAGAGTCGGGGGCAGATTACAACAATCAAACTTAACTGACTCTCAAAAACACCCCATTATACTGCCAAACAACGACAAACTAACAAACCTTCTCGTCGATGAAGCTCACAGAAAGACTTTATATGGTGGTGCAAGACTAACCCTGGCATATCTAAGAAACAAATACTGGATTTTCAAAAGGAGTTAGAACAGTCAAGGGATTTATAAGTAAGTGCGTGCGCTGTCATTGCCTCAAAACTACAAAAAACAGTCAAGTCATGCCCGAATTGCCTGTGATTTCCTTGAATTTTTCCTTGATTGCCTTGAATTCGGTGAAACGACCCATAACAAAGCTGTTACGCCTACCAGTGGAACAAGAGAGCGGTAACAAAAATGAATCTGAAACCCATCAACCAAACCTACATCAAAAGATATGACACGAACAAGAAGACTTAACAACAAAAAGAAGTTCAACAATTACTTCTGCACATTCTTCTGGCTGCTAGTAATGTGCTTATCACCATCAGCACAACAACAGTTAGTCAATGTGACAGAGTTAAGTCCAACAAAACTCATTTACTTCGATAAAATCGCTGATCTACAAATAATACAAGATGAATGGAAGATGGTCGTCTATTACAACATTTCTACCTACTGGCAAAGTCTAAAAAATATTGAAAATTATGTTAATCATCTGAACACTCTATGTAAGGAGGAAACTGCATTTTTATCAATATCGGCTCAATTTCAACATGAATTAAGTGAACTGAAACATTACAATGACAATATGATATCTGAACATGGAACAAGATACAAGAGAGGGCTAATTAATGGAATTGGCTACGCAGCAAACTCTCTATTCGGCGTCCTGGACGAGATATTTGCTGAAAATTACGACAGGGACATCAAACAAGTACAAGATAATGAAAAGCATCTACTGACTTTATACAGAAAACATACATCTATAATTGAAGGCGAATACAACCTACTTAAGAGAAACGAACAAGTGATGAATAAGCAGTTTCACATAATAAATCAGCAATAGAAACTGAAGAGCGTATTCAAATTGACAGAAACAACGCAAATTACATAATTGCGACAGCCCTAGCCGCCAACTTAGTCATCTCAAACCTAAGAAGAGTTCAGCAATCATTGCTTGACCTAGTCACAGACGTACGGAACGGGCGCGTGGATACTCACTTATTGAAACCTGATCAGTTCCAAGAACAGCTGAACGTAATATCAAAGCAGTTACCAAGTGACTTGTCACTCCCTTGTGTCAACAGTCATCGCTGTATTCGGGAGATGTATCACCTTTCAAGAGTTCACTTGAGACTAACAAAGGATTATCTCATTTTTGAAGTCAAACTGCCGCTCATAAACAACGAACAATATGAGTTAAACAAGATCATACCTATTCCGCGCATTGAGGGAAACAAGATACGAACTATTTCGACATCCACTACTTATTTGGCTGTGAACCTGAAACGAGATCAAATCATACCTCTGGATTATGAAGATATTGCTACATGCATGCATCTTAACTCATATCAGTTGTTATGTCACATAAATGCACCTACATATGACGTCAAGGTAACGGCTACTATGTATGAAGCGCAAATTATAAACAATTGGAACTTATCAGCGTGCCGCTCCACTGTATCGGATTGCAGAGACCAGTGGATACAGTTACACAACCGGGGCGCTTGGCTCTTTATGTGTTGCAAACAATGGCCTACGTGGATATTCTGCCCAAATGGAATGACCTTACAGGTTTTACATGGCACAGGGATCATTGAACTTGCCCCAGGATGCATGCTGAAGGGTGAAAATCTTATAATTCACTCACAAAACAAATTTCAAAGTGAAGTAACGATGACTGACTACGAAATGCCCCACATACAAGAATCGAGCGTTAATCACATTTTAAACAATATTAAGCACTCGATTGTCCCCGAAGATCATGAAGAAACCTTCAAGATTTTGAAAAAACAGATTCAAGCTGTAAAAAATCAGCAAGAGACTTTGAACCTTGAGTCTACGGCCCACAGCACACACTACTACACGAAATACTATTGATGGCGGTTATTATCCTAGCTGCTATAGGCACCTGTATTGCAGTTTAGTACAAAAACAAGGCTTGCTACGTGTTAAACTGCCTTCAGACACCAACAGAATAACAATCGAGAAGGCAGACGCAAGACCAGATCTTTAGAAGATGGAACCGGTGGTGACTGCAGCGAAGTGGTCGCAGCCGCGCCGCCGCCGCCACAACCAAACATGCGGAGCAAGATGGACAAAGCTACTTCACCTTCTACAGATCATTGACCTTGTTACTTTGTTACTGTTGTTTAGTTTTAAGTTTTATTTCCTTAATTCGGCAGCAATGTACGAGCACGCACATTAAGGACTATTTTCCGCTAATTTTATATAAAGTATTTTAGCTGACATTGCGAACTTATACATCGCCCGCCGTCATTCACTTAGTGCAATAAAGACGCTTGACAAGAGCACACACGTTTTACATACAAACTCTCCTGCCGTCCTGCACTCATACAATCCACATACATCGTTCGGGAAACTGCCCGAACACTCAGTATTTTTTAGTTTCAACAACTTAAAAGCTTTTATAATTGTGTTTGGATTAATTTTTCGAAATGTAAAATCTTCTTCACACTTTGGTACGTTTTCAGAAAGTAATTGATTTGCGAGAATAGGCGACGAGTCAAAGCTCTCCGTTGTTTTAAGTGGAAAATTTGTAAAGAAAGATTAAAATTCTTCTGTTACCTCCGAGGCTTCAGAAATGAGACCACGATCAGTTTGCAAGACAGCCCGTGGATTCGTTTTCCTTGTCTCTTTGTTTATTACGTTCCCAACAGCTTTTATTTTATTTTCAGAATATTTAATTTTCTTAGAGATGAGATTGGCTTTAGCTGCCAAACAAACTCTTTTAAATAATTTTGAATAATTTTTAACATACTCAACAAACTTGAGATCAAAGTTGTTCGTAAAGCGAAAACAATTTTTCTCTACTCTTGTATATACCTACAGTTGCCTTGTATTGTTTTTAATTTGAATGTATTTTCAAACTCTGTACTGAACACTTCAAAAAATAAGTTGTTAAAAACTATTCGGGTCTTGTTGATCTAACATTGAGTTTGGTAGCTTTTGGACAAGTACATCTTTGTACATCTCTAATCTTTGAGTATTGACAGGTCTCGTTTAAACTGTAATTATTTCTCTACTTCTTTCACATGGAAATAGTACAAGCTGACCACTGTGGTCAGATTTTATACAGTTTATGATACTTTTTTGTTTGTGTTCGTAATTACAGAAAACATTATCTAAACATGTAGCTGATGTTGCTGTCACTCTAGTAGGCTCGTGAAACAAATAATCTAGATCAAACGACTTAAATAAGCTTATTAATCTTGTTGTTAAACTTGTTTTTTCATGGATATCTACATTGAAATCGCCGCAAACAATGATAGATTTGTTATCTTTGCTTAATATACTTAAAGCATCTTCTAATACATTTTCAAAAACTAAGAAATTTTCTTCCTTTGGGGGTCTGTACACACATAATATGACATGTTTCTCCAATTCAATACAGGATAGTTCAATATTTCTCTCAACCGAAAGCTTGACCATGTCTTTACGTTCTTTGGCTTTTAAGTTATTACGAAGAAAAATAAGTGAGCCTCCACATTGGGCAACAAACTAAACATCATTTGATTTTCTCTTCGCCAGTGTTCGATGATACAAAGTATATCAACCAAATATTTATCCAAAAATATTTCTATTTCTAGTTCTTTGCCGGAAAAGCTATGAATATTTTGATGTATTAATAAAAGAGTCGACTTTCCCGTTGTCTTAAGTTTTAATTTAAATCGAGAGATCGCGAATTCGAATCGTCTGCTTTGGCCGCGCGGTCCGTACTCACTGGTACGACTAGCATCGCGCTATGCCCGCGACGCCATAGTCGACGGTTCGTTCCTCCGTCGTTATACATTTTATTACCGATTGATTACAGTCGGTACGGTAAAGAATACTAAAAGTTTTTCCAATAAGAGGTGTTATTTTGAATAGCCCGCTATTTCAGCAGATGTCACTTTTGAAGCTGTCTTTTTTGACATTTGACAAGTAGAAACTACGCCGTTAATAAAAATGGAACGATACACGCTTCAAAAACGCATTGAAATTATTGAAATTCACTTTAAAAATGGTGAAAATTTGGCAGAGACGGTTCGTAAAACTCGAACATTTTTAGGTAGTCGTGAAGCACCTTGTCGGACCGCAATACAGAAATTGGTGGAAAAATTCGAGTTGTTGGGACAAGTTAGTGATGTGAAGAATAAAACCCGTGCACGTCGTTCAAGAACAGCCGAGAATATTGCTGCTGTAGCCGAAAGTGTTGAAGAAAACCCAGGTTTGTCCATTCCTCGTCGTTCTTTGGAATAAGGCATTTCACAAACGTCATTATACCGTATTTTGCATAAAGATTTGGGTCTTAAGGCTTATAAAGTTCAGTTAACACAAGAACTCAAGCCGGCTGATCATCAAAAACGTCTTGTCTTTACTGATTGGGTCGTTGAAATGCATGAAAATGATCCGGAATTCCATCGAAAAATCATCTTGAGTGATGAAGCCCATTTCCACCTCGGTGGCTTCGTCAACAAGCAAAATTGTCGCATCTGGGGCTCGGAAAACCCAAGATTTATTGTTGAAAAGCCTCTCTATCCTCAACGTGTGACTGTTTGGTGCGGTTTATGGTCCGGTGGAGTCATTGGACCTTACTTTTTCGAAAAAGAGGCTGGAGCAACAGTTACGGTGAATGGATAGAGGAATGATTAATGATTTTTTATGGCCGGAATTGGATGGTATTGATCTGGACAACGTTTACTTTCAACAAGATGGCGCTTCGTGCCACACAAGCAACGAAACCAGTGATCTTATGCGGGAAAAGTTTCCGGACCGTGTTATCTCTCAAAGAGGTGATCACAATTGGCCACCAAGATCTTGTGATTTAACACCTTGCGACTTCTTCCTTTGGGGCCACGCGAAAGAGAAGTTCTACGCCAACAGCCCAGCGTCGATTCAAGACCTCAAAGATGGAATTCGTGAGGCTATCGAGGACATAGGGCAGCCACTTTGCGAGTTGGTTATGGAAAATTTCATGAAAAGGTTATGGTCCTGTAAGCGTGGTCGTGGTGGTAATTTGCCTGATGTTATTTTCCACTATGAACGGCATACCTTCTTCTTTATAATGAAATAAACATCCGATCATTTATATTAAAAAAGGCATTTTTTTTTGGATATCAAAATAACACCTCTTATTGGAAAACCCTTTATGTGCTAATGATTTAGCTAGCAGTCGCTTTTGTCCCTTAGATAGAAATAGTCTATCATTTGTTAATGTAAAGTTACGAACAATACTGTTCGAATCAAAATACAAAATATAGTCACAGTGACTACATGTCAGATTGTATAAATAAAGATATATATCAAATAACTTTTTTATAATACTGCGATTGATTAGAGCAGTATGGGAAAGCATAGAATGTGACCTTACAATTTTTTTGTTTACTCAATTCAATAATACTATCTACACTTTTTTGACGTGAATACGTCTTTAAAATTACCTCCATAGGGATGCAATCCAAAAAAACGAATGATAACAAAATCGGGGGATACAGTTTAGTGTTGTAGCTACATATCTATCATCTCCATCCAAATTTCGTTTACACCACTTGATAGCTAAAGAATCAAAGAATTTATTACGCTAAGTAAGGACTGTAACACATCGTGCGCGGGGGAGGGGGCAGCCCCGCCATTTTGAAGGTCATTTTGCTGCGTATCGAGATTTCCATTTAGTATAACTTTCGACTCAGTGAAGCTACGACGTTCATTCAAGTTTCAATCGTCAGCTCTCGTCAAAATCTATCGATTATATTCTATTATCTATGATTATGACATACATAAATAATAATATTTTATATAGAAACTACATATTACCTGTTACGAGACGTATTCACGTTAAAACCAACGGCCGTGTGCCCCGACACAGCCCCACCCGTTTTTTTTACTTGATATTTAGTTACTTGCAAGCTATTTCCAATCATAATTACTATGGATGTTTGCTTTTCAAAAGTATCCTTCTTTATAATACTTATTATCTGTTCTAGAGAACGATTTGGGTAACACTTATTTACTGTGTTATTTCCCATGGATTCAGCAATCATGGGTCCAGAGTCTTTTCCTACACCATCAGAGTACAAAACAGTTTTCCTCTCTGGAACTGGCAAAGAGCAGGCCTGTGCGCCGCTGTTGTTAGGTGCGGCACAGGTGGCGATAAGGCACCACGCGGGCGGCCCCGCCGGCAATGGTGGCGCTGACTGGTCGCAAGAGCGCCTCCACACGGAGGCTGTCCCTGTGCTGCCACAGGAGTGCTGCGGGGACGCTGCCGAAGGTGGTAGCATCAGCTCACTGGAGGCCTCAGAGGGCATCAGAGCCTGCTCATTATGTAGCGTTTGCGCTGGCGCTGGGTATACGGTGGCGTGGGTGGCATGTAGCGGGGACACCCGTGGGGTGCAGCGGCCTCGCTGCCGGCGGCGGCGGCGGCCGCTGCGCGAAAGCGGCGACTGCTCGCTCTTGCGCGCGGCTGCGGGGTCAGCCGTGCTACTGTCGATGTTCAGGGAAGGCTCTAGCGTCTGCGCCGACCAGCACTCTGGCGTTGTAACAGCACAGTGATCACCGTCGTCATCTTGTTCGTCATCTATGCCTTGCGGGTCCTCTAAGAGATTACATGTCAAAATCCTTTTTTCTCAAAGTCAAAGTATTTATATTAGTACTCACATACAGTATGGACACTCCCTGCCGCTCTCTAGATTCCGACTTCACCCCCTCGTCAGCCAGATTGATGCAGATTGGTTACCGTTTGGTTGTCGTACGTATAGGATTTCGCAGCCATTTTGTTTATTCCATCATGCGTTTTTTGAAATGCCATTTCTGGCCCGTTGTATGAAGTGTCCAGAGTGTGAATGCTTTCATCTTCCTCTTTAATCTCAACAACAGTTGAGTGAGATAAACTAACAAAGTTGAAAAGTGTCCCTTCTGTTTCAGTCACTACCTACTTATTTTTTATTCCTTTGAAAATGAATCCCTATTTCTTCTGGTCATGGCATCACGCGTGAACGGCTAGACCGAATTCGCTAATTCTTTTTTTGTTGAGTTCGTTAGTGTAAGGAGAAGGTTCTTAAGTAGGATAGGGTAGTGTAGTGAAGAGTAGTATGGGGTAGGATAGGGTAGGGTAGGGTAGAGTAGGGTAGGATAGTGTAGTGTACTGTATTGTAGTGTAGGGTAGGATAGGGTAGTGTAGTGAGTGTGAGGTGGAGCTAAGTTCGCCGGGACAGCTAGTTCTATGATAAAATGTTTCAGATTTCGCTTTTCGTATCTCTAATGAAATTAAATTGTTTTTGTTAATAAAATTAATTACTTACCTATCACATGACATGCCGTGAGCTTTATGTTTTTACAAGCTTTTATTTAACTTGCAGTGTATGTATGTTTGTTCGGTTGAAATATTGCAAGTTAAATTTGACCCACTTCCCGGTTTCCTATTAAGCTGAAATTTTGCATATATTACATTACATGTGACAATGCAATATTAAAAGTTTGTACCTAATTAAACTATTGCATAGATTTTATCGCAGGCTTTGAGCGCGGGGACCGAATCCAGAAATTCCGTAACGAAGAAAAACCTGACGCTCGGTTGCCATGGCAACAATATCGGTTGTCAAAACAAACATATAAGAAGATTTGATCATTTTCGGAGAATAATAAAACTCTTTTCATAAACTGTATATACCTCCATATGACAAAAAAGATTTGATTATTTTTTATTTATCAAATGCAAAAAGATTTTATTTAAGACACAGCTTTTTGTATTTATAGAGATAGGTACAAAAAGATTTTATTCCTTAATTGGCTGTATAGTTCCAACTACCATTGCTTAAAAAAAAAGTACAAAAAGATTTTATTCCATATTTGGCTGTATAGTTCCAACTACCATTGCTTAAAAAAAAACAAAGATGTAAAAAAGCGCGGATAAGCGAAAATCTATAATATAATAAAACTGTAACGGGGACGTGTCTGTACATGAAATAT
Source organism: Coleophora flavipennella (assembly GCA_947284805.1). Lineage (NCBI taxonomy): Eukaryota > Metazoa > Arthropoda > Insecta > Lepidoptera > Coleophoridae > Coleophora > Coleophora flavipennella. The sequence continues at coordinate 91,064 of OX369278.1, forward strand.
TTTTGGAAAATAATAACTGTGGTGGACATTACTATCGATACAGAGGCCAAAACAACAACTTTTGGAATTTTTGTCTGTCTGTCTGTCTGTCTGTCTGTATGTTCGCGCATCACGCAAAAACTACCAGGCCGATTTTGATGAAATTTTGTATGATGGTTCCTTATAGCCCGGGTTAACATATAGGATACTTTTTATCCCGGAAAATTTAAGAGTTCCCGTGGGAAAATCAAAAGTATTCATTTATATCATGGCTCACCACGCAAATGTGGCTTGAACTATTACAATCAAATTTTACACGTTGATTCCCTTATCGCGAACTAAAACTGGGACATTGTGAATCCCAAAAAAATTATGGTTTCCTGCAGGAATGCTAAAATTGTATCTTTAGAATGGCTCAACGTAACAATATGAAACCTTTACATTGGGATGGGTTGTTTTGACCATCGTAATATAGTCGGGTATTCTTTATCCCGGAAAACTAAAGAGGTCCCGTGGGAAATTATCTATCGATACTTACAATAATAACAATAGAGTACTTTTTCCCACATACCAGCTACACATACCACACATTATAATCACAGCAGCAGAATGTCAATAGATGGCACTGCAGGAATAATAAAACGCGCATAAGTTGTATTAAAACATTAAAATATTATTTCATACTTTTGAGTGGATTTCTTTTATGTATTTTTCAGCATACGCTACTTTACACAAATCTAACTCTGGAACTATGGCACGTAGCGATGTGTTTCATGACGAACAGATAAGTATTTTCTTTACAGATTCCAATCGTGTAAAAAAATTAAAAACACATAAATTGTGTTTAGCTTCTTTTAACAGGAGGCACAGATATGGGAACTCTTCTGACGGCGACTATTTGCGTGTGGCAGTTGCTCTCCGCCTGCAATATCAATATCTGTGAACCTCATCAATGTATTTGCGGGTCCACGGTGGAGGCAATTGGCCATCACTCACTGAGTTGCGGTCGTTGTTTGTGAAGATTCTCACGTCACCAATTCCTTATTGACCTCACTCGGAGGGCACTGGTCTCGGCCAGATGGAATATTCCATCTTTGATGCAGACAATCTGATCGGCTTTAGTCGATCTGATGGCAAAAGGCCGGAGGGTTTAAACAGGTATTATGGCAGAGAGGAACGTGCCTGCTGTGGGACGCCACTTTTTCTGCCTCACACCTCACCCGTACGGTACTGCTGCTCAATTTGCGGCGAGAAAGAAGCATAATAAGTACTCGGTCTTGGAAGAAAATTACTGCTGTGTGCCGCAGATCTATGAGACAACCGGCTGCTGAACCCTCAGAGGCCTTTGCCTTTATTAAGGAGATTGGCTGTCGCCTTCGAGAGAGGAGATATGACGCCCGCTTCGGGTCCTACCTGCTGCTAAGGTTGTCTATTGCCATCCAGCGCAGCAACGAGAAGTGCGTCATGGACTCCTTTGGAGGTGATACGACTCGAGGATTTGACCAATAATAATATTTTTAGGAAATTTTATTACTAGATTGATATAATGATTTAATTAAGTTTTTTAATAATATAGGTATATGTGTTATTTCATCATATCAGTTTATATACGTTCCCACCAAGGGGCTCGACCTGCCCTGAGTTAGGGCGATCAGGCCTTAGACGATCACGCGGGCCCATTGTGGGTTGAATGACTTCACACATAAGCTTCGAGTTTCTTCGCAGGCGTGTGCAGGTTTCCTCACGATGTTTTTCTCACTGTAAGAGCGTCGGATAAACGTACATACCAGTATGAAATCGATATTCGTATAGATATTGGTAAGTGGCAGGATTCCTAACCATGGCCTTCCGGACAGGAGGTAGTGGCCCTAACCGTTCTGCCACCGATGCTCTATATGTTTTTTAAGATTTAGAAATCCTTACTTCATATTATAAATGTGAAAATGTGTTTGTTTGTTACATATTCACACTTCAACACCTATACCAATCTTGATGAAATTTGGCATACAGGTAGCCTGTATCACTGGAAATGAAATAGTCTACTTTTTTATGTGGAAATTATCATAGCCCTATGCAGTTTCTGAGGAAACTAAAACAATACTCTTTGTTCGTTAACTTATTTAAAATCGTACCAAAAAATGATTTTTAGCACAGAGATGAGGTGGAAAATGATATTATTTACTATTAGTATACCCTGACATAGTTCCCAAAGGGATCTGGGGACAACTGTTTTCTATGCTCGCGCACGTCGGTGGCGTCGCAACGGAGCAACGGATTAAAGTGATTTTTTGTATAGAATTTGTTGAGGGGGTGGGAAGTAACAAAGACTGCTAATCCGAATAGCCCGATACAGTTCCTGAGGTGCCTGGAGAAAACTCATGTCCACGCTTGCGAGCTGATTGCGGCTCGCGCACCACTCACCCTCAAAAAGAGTCATAAAAGCTATGTCCACGCGGGCGAAGCCGCGGGCAAAAGCTAGTAAATAATAAATATGAATGAACAAAGTGCATTTATTATTAACTAGCTGTTTCCCGCGGCTTCACCCGCGTGGACCACGTTTCTATGACTTTTAGAGGGTGCGCAGTGCGCGAGCCGCAAGCGGCTCGCGAGCGTGGTAAAAAGTAGCCTATGTCTTAATCCAGGTTGTAATCTGTCTACCTACCAAATTTCAGCCAAATCCGTTCTGTAGTTTTTGCGGGAAAGCGTAACAGACAGACAGAGTTACTTTCACATTTATAATATTATATAGTAGGGATGAAGAAAGTAGTAAAAGCGCGGTTAAGCGAAAATAAGTAATAAATATGAATGAACAAAGTGCATTTATTATTAATGAAGAAAGTCACGAAAAAATTGTGAAAGAAAATGAGTGAGTACTCTAACATACATTTTATTATTTTCACAAATGCAGTATTAATTTTGAATTGAAAATATAATACTGCTATAAAGGTGATTTAAATTTTTGATATTAAAATGAGCGATATTAAAAGTAGCCCTCTTTTATACACACAAACACACACACGCGTATATTTTAAATTCTCAATTTATATTCTCAATATGTATATATATATATATAAAAATTCATTCTTCATTATGTATATAACAGAAACCATCAAACCAAGCAAGTGTACTATTCAGTACCTTTGTTTTTGGTGTATAGATAATGCACATGAATGCCGCGCAGAGAAAGTATATATGCTATTATATCTATATAAATGTACATCGCGCGAAATTCGATAATCACTTCTAAATATTGTTATTTAATTAATAAAAGAAAAAATTGTTTTCTTATCGGTCACCACGCTCAAAAAGTGTAACTTGAATTAATATCAAAGAAAAAGAAAAACTGCATGAATAAAATAAATACTTAAATAATTATAATTGCATTATGTTGATACAAAATGCTATGCAATAGCTTTACCGCGGCAGTCCCCGAGTGCCACACGTCTTTTTTTTTTTTAGGTTTTTCGAAAATTACTTCTTATTATAATTATTGCATTTCGATGGCATTTTTTAAAGTTTCAGACGTAGTTTCGACTGCACCTACCAACACGACCGATCGCCACCGTTGCACCGATGCTACTGAGAGAGTAGATGTCAATTGGCAGCTTTTAGCTTCTTCACTTTTAGGGCGCTTATAACCTGTGTACTTCCCCTATATATAACAAATATCTGTGTATTGCTCAGGGTATAATCATACGCATCGATGGCAACACTGTTCGACCGATAACCTGGCGCTGTTGCTACTGGAGCAGCAGTTTCTCTTCCACAAGCGGGAGCCCGACGCGGAGTTCATCGTCCACCGCGTGCGCTACGGGAGTCTGCCTTATAAGGAGAATGACCAGGAGTTGGAACGTCTGGCGAGGACCTGCCAGTTCTACGGATGGGGCAGTAGGAGGAATGTAAGTGTCCAAACTCTTAAGCGTTACCCTATACCTTGACACTTGTTTCTTAACTTGGTCAAATTAAGTACGAATTTGCCTTTTTTTTCTTTATTTATGGAGTTTCAAGCTATTGTATAGCTTTTATCGCGGGCTTTGAGGGGACCGAATCAAGAAATTTTGTAACGAAAATAAAACCTGACACCACAAAAAAAAATATATTGAGTTCTAAAAACTTACAGTGCCATCTATCTATCCATCATGATGATGATGATGATGATGGCTATTGATGATGGCGATTGATGATGGCGATTGATGATAGCGATTGATGATTGCGATTGATGATGGCGATTGATGATGGCGATTGAAGATGATGATGATGATGAACTTTCTTAGTGTTTATTTATTACATAAACATCCCGCGCCCCAAGGACTGGTAAATACTGCATAAAAAAAATAAAAAAAATAATAATTGCATAAGTTGATAAAAAATGCCATGCAATAGCTTTACCGTGGCAGTCCCCGAGTGCCACACGTCTTTTTTTTATTATAAAATAATAATGTCGCTCCGTAAATTATCTTAGTCTAAAATAAAATATAATCATCTTGTAGATACTCTTGGCCAAATTAGAAGCACGAAAAGCTATAACATTGTTGCATCCACCAACATTCCAAAAAATAATGTCAATGACTTGTTGTCTCTGGGATTCATTCCGGACACATTCCATCAGAGCATGGTACACGTCTTCTACAACTCCAAATTCAGCACACAGTGGCGATGGAATTTTTTTCTGATGCTTAATTACAACCAATTTGCCAACACCTCTATTGGAGTGGCTCAATTACATCGCTACCGTATTCTGTACCTACTTCAGGATATCCGCATAAAAGGATGTAAGTTTCTGATGGACGACACGACACGACACAAGCCACAACAGATACATTCCTCACGTTAACTTGTTACACTCGTAGTGCACAATAACTAGATGATCGTCTTTAAATTAGTAAAAGTGCAAAGGAAAATTTAAAGGCTAATAATAATAATATAATAATGCGGGTAGTAAAAATATAACTAGTAGTATTAAACCTAGCGGGCCAAATATATGATTTTCTACTCTTTTGAGGTTTATTTTTTAAACTTAAATAAAAAAAAGTATTTAAATAGCTAATAGATGGCACTGTAAGTTTTTTTAGAAAGCGGGGTGTTAGGTTTTTTCGTTACGGAATTTCTTGATTCGGTCGCCGCGCTCAAAGCCCACGATAAAAGCTATGCAATAGCTTAATAATGATTTTCTTTACACATTCGTGTTTGGGTCATAGGATTACACCATCCTACTAAATTTCACCTGATTTGGTCCAGTAGAATCGAAGGAAATTGGCTGTGACAGGCGGACGGACAGACAGACAGACGCACGAGTGATCCTATAAGGGTTCCGTTTTTTTGTACGGTACCCTAAAAATCTTTTAAGCAACCAGAACCGTTGAACATTCTCATTTAATTGAAGAAGTCTAAGAAAAATATTTTAATTCAAAGTAACGTAGTTACGATTTTTATTTTTTTTATTTTTTTTTATTTACAATTGGTAAACCCTTAGAGAAACCACAATAGAACTTGGTACCTACCCATTGAGACCTCTGTAAATTTATAACGTTGGACTTGGCTCTCTTTGACATTAATGTTTAGTTGCGATAGGTTCTAATAACACCGTCTCAACAAGTGATTTACTGAGAAGGGACAATAATACCTACCTACTAATAAACTGGTGATGTTCAGGGTTACTTGGTGCCGCTTTTACTGAGGTTGCGGCGCGTGGACATCAGGATCATGGAATGGCACCACTGCCCGCAGATGTGGAACTACAAGGACAAGTACCTGTGCCTGTCGCGGCGCTCTTGCCAGGTGAGTGGGCTAGTTGTTTTGGGAATCCAACATTACGACTATTTAACATTTTAAGAAATCAACCGTTTGGACCTAGACTGGCAATAAGATTATACGGTCGAGTTCACATCCCTACTAATATTATAAATGTGAAAGTAACTCTGTCTGTCTGTTACGCTTTCCCGCAAAAACTACTGAACGGATTTGGCTGAAATTTGGTAGGTAGACAGATTAGGACCTGGCTTAAGACATAGGCTACTTTTTACCACGCTCGCGAGCCACTTGCGGCTCGCGCACTGCGCACCCTCGAAAAGTCATAGAAACGTTGTCCACGCGGGTGAAACCGCGGGAAACAGCTAGTTACTAATAAACTGATGTGATGACAGGTGACGAATGACAGCCCGCACAAAACTTTCTCTACAGTTTTTTCATTTTTTAAGCTATTGCATAGCTTTTATCGCGGGCTTTGAGCGCGGCGACCAAATCAAGAAATTCCGTAACGAAAATAAAACCTAACACCCCACGCTCGGCCGAGTTTTAAAAACTTACAGTGCCATCTATTAGCGATTTGCGGTACTAAAAGAACTTAGTGAATTTTACAGGTGTAACTTTCTTAGTGTTAATTTATTACATAAACATCCCGCGCCCCAAGGACTATTAAAAATGCTATGCAATAGCCTTACCGCGGCAGTCTCCGAGTGCCACACGTTTTTTTCTAATCAAAACAAATTCATACTAGAGTGACATGGATTTAGTACATTACTGCCGCGGTCTATAATGACTACTTTGCTGGTCGCGCTGATGATGGCCAACAGCGCAACGTAGCGCAGCTCCAGGCCGACACAGCGCGGTCAGCGTGCAGCACTTGATGGACGAGCTGAGATAAAGGCCGAGACCGTAGGCCTTTATAGCGAGGACAGCAAGGGCTGCAATGATGGCCAAGCTGGAAGGCCTAGAGCGTAGCTAGGCTAGCTCAAGGCAATCACAGCGTGACCAGCGACGCAGTCATTGTGGGCCAAGGTTTGTATAGTGCTTTACTCAAAAATGCAAGTACCTAATCGAAATAAAACCAGCAAGTAGTTTAAAAAAAAGACGTGTGGCACTCGGGGACCGCCGCGGTAAAGCTATTGCCTAGCATTTTTTAACAACTTATGCAATTATAATTATTTATTTATTTAAGCAGTATTTACTAGTACCATATAGTCCTTGGGCGCGGGATGTTTATGTAATAAATTATCACTAAGAAGGTTCATCATCATCATCGGCCATCATCAATCGCAATCGCCATCATCATCATCATAAAGGATAGATAGAACGGTAAGTTTTTTAGAACTCAATGTTTTTTTTGGGGTGTCAGGTGTTATTTTCGTTACGAAATTTCTTGATTCGGTCTTCTTAAAGCCCGTGATAAAAGCTATACAATAGCTTAATAAAAAATATATTAATTAACTAGAAATTTAATTAAAATGACAATTATGAAAAGTACAGTTACTAAAATTCAACACCGACTTTCCCGGTTTGATATTACTAATAGTTTGCGATAATTCCATTGCGGTGTTTGACTGCTGTATTATTTCTTCATTTATTACTTCTTTTTTTTTTAAGCAATGGTAGTTGGAACTATACAGCCAAATATGGAATAAAATCTTTTTGTACCTATGTCTTTATTTATTTATTTATTTAAATACAAACAGCTGTGTTTTAAATAAAATCTTTTTGCATTTGATTTTTTAAAACGTTGAAACGTCAAAATAGCGGCTGGCAATGTTTTGCCGGCCTGTTAGAGCGGCCAGCAAAACTTTGCCGGCCGCACCTTGAAACAGAACGACAGGGCGTGCTCAAACGAGGTTGTCAAAATAATGACCACATTACATGCATTTTTGAATAAAGTAAAATAACATACTCGTAAGTAAAACAGAGAGTAAATACAAGTTTTCAATATTCAAATTAAAGTTTTAAAAAGCTGGTTTGTATTCAAATTGAAAAATGCTATAGAAACTTTTGTGAGTGTGTTTCTATGTTAAGCTACATTTTTCACAGACGGCTAAGTACGGCGTTTTATGTCCGGTAAGTAAAATCATGTAAGTACCTACAAACTATTCTACATGCTTTTGAAAATCATAATGTATCGTTTTGGTGTGCAAACCTTACCGGCATCTTATAACTTTACTATGTAATAGGTAGGTAGCTTTTATTTTTTAACGACTCATAAACTTGCTCACTGCTGGCGCGCGGTTCTCTTCCCGAACTAGGGAAGGTAGGCCACATGTGCGCCGCACTAGGCCTCAGGTGCATATGAAAGCGAGCTTCGCGACTATTAGTCATAGCTTTTATTCGTTAACAACTCATAAACTTGCTCACTGCTGGGGCGTGGGTCTCTTCCCGAACTACCACATGTGCGCCGCACTAGGCCTCAGGTGCATATGAAAGCGAACTTCGCGACTATTAGTCATAGCTTTTATTCGTTAACAACTCATAAACTTGCTCACTGCTGGGGCGTGGGTCTCTTCCCGAACTAGGGAAGGTAGGCCACATGTGCGTCGCACTAGACCTCAGGTGCATATGAAAGCGAACTTCGCGACTATTAGTCATAGCTTTTATTCGTTAACAACTCATAAACTTGCTCACTGCTGGGGCGTGGGTCTCTTCCCGAACTACCACATGTGCGCCGCACTAGGCCTCAGGTGCTTATGAAAGCGAGCTTCGCGACTATTATTCATAGATTTTATTCGTAAACAACTCATAAACTTGCTCACTGCTGGGGCGTGGGTCTCTTCCCGAACTAGGGAAGGTGGGCCACATGTGCGTCGCACTAGACCTCAGGTGCATATGAAAGCGAGCTTCGCGACTATTTAGTCATAGCTTTTATTCGTTAACAACTCATAAACTTGCTCACTGCTGGGGCGTGGGTCTCTTCCCGAACTACCACATGTGCGCCGCACTAGGCCTCAGGTGCTTATGAAAGCGAGCTTCGCGACTATTATTCATAGCTTTTATTCGTTAACAACTCATAAACTTGCTCACTGCTGGGGCGTGGGTCTCTTCCCGAACTAGGGAAGGTAGGCCACATGTGCGTCGCACTAGACCTCAGGTGCATATGAAAGCGAGCTTCGCGACTATTTAGTCATAGCTTTTATTCGTTAACAACTCATAAACTTGCTCACTGCTGGGGCGTGGGTCTCTTCCCGAACTAGGGAAGGTAGGCCACATGTGCGTCGCACTAGACCTCAGGTGCAAATGAAAGCGAGCTTCGCGACTATTTAGTCATAGCTTTTATTCGTTAACAACTCATAAACTTGCTCACTGCTGGGGCGTGGGTCTCTTCCCGAACTACCACATGTGCGCCGCACTAGGCCTCAGGTGCTTATGAAAGCAAGCTTCGCGACTATTAGTCATAGCTTTTATTCGTTAACAACTCATAAACTTGCTCACTGCTGGGGCGTGGGTCTCTTCCCGAACTAGGGAAGGTAGGCCACATGTGCGTCGCACTAGACCTCAGGTGCATATGAAAGCGAGCTTCGCGACTATTTAGTCATAGCTTTTATTCGTTAACAACTCATAAACTTGCTCACTGCTGGGGCGTGGGTCTCTTCTCGAACTAGGGAAGGTAGGCCACATGTGCGTATGAAAGCGAGCCCCGCGACTATTAGTCATTTATTCCTTCAGTGGTAGAAAGCACTGTGTCTAACCTAGAAGCAGAACTCGTGGGCCTTTTCATTTTTTGTACACAATTGGTAAGTCCGTGACATCATCTCACCTGATGGTAAGTGATGATTTTTTTAAATTTTGCTTTTATAAGGTCTCCTTCTCTTTTAAAGCCTTGAACTACTTACTCTCAAAGGTTTTGCTGTCCGTATGTCGTAGCATATTTAGATTGTTCGCGAACTTTCATTACATATGCATGCTTTATGGATTTTGATTGAGCTGCAGCACCCCCTGATGGTCTGCGGCTGTCATCATGTCTAGACTCGCTCTGAATAGCCTCACAAATTTACAAAAATCCCTAAACCTATCCTCAGTAGCTCTCTTGGTTTCACTCTTACTTTAACGATCGATATCAGCAGGTAAAGGTCAACGATAAGGGTTCTCTCACCTGTTCTTTTTCCATTTTCATAAATAAGTTAACTTCTTATCTTTCTTCTTTCTACCATCTGAACGCAGATGATCTCCAAATTTTTACAGCCGCAACCCTTGCAAGTTTCGATCGGGCAATAGAAGTTGCTAATTCTGACTTGGTTGCAATTGCTGAGCGGTCAAGCCTTCACGGACTTCTAGTGAATGTTTCAAAATTCTAGGCAATTGTTATTGGTAGCCCTCACTTCATTTCTAAGTTTCAGGACTCAGGCTTGCCTAACTTGGTATTTACTAACCTTTGTCCTCTACTGTAAAAAAATTAGATGTCACCTTGGACCAAACACTTTCCTGGTGGTACATTATATTTATGACGAAGAAGGAACCTCGGAAGTGTTTTCCAAAAGCTATGTTCATGATGTTCACTCATTTTAAGGTCTTCTAAAAGAAAACTTCACAATAACCTTAATTTATTCATACGTTTCACATCCATTTGAAAATAAGATTGAATATAACATTAGTTGTATTAAGTTTCTTTTACTGTCTTGTACTTATTTACGTATTTCTTTGCCCTAGTTAAGTCCTCTGTATAATATGCAAAGGTTGACTGAACGACATCCCTCTAATAATTCACATCCACCTTTGTGAATAAGTATTTTTTTAAATTATTGTTTATTTGCTTATTTTGTACAATCAAGATATACAAACAAAAAAACTGCAAAAAAATAAAAACCCGACTGCAAAAAAATACTTTCCCTCTTTTTTGGGCAGTTGGGTTAAAATTAATCCTATGTCACTTTTCCTATGATAACTCGCTCTCAAAAATCCATCAAACTGTTGAGGTTACAGGTTCAGCTAAAGAAACGGATACACACACACACACACACATACACCCGGAAAACATTACCCTGCTTTTTGGGCAGTCTGGTAAAAATGACATCATCATCAACATCTTCATCTTCCGAAGGAAAAGGAAAACAAAGCAAAAAACGGAAGCGGAATCGGTCGAATAGTTCCTGAGAAGCCCTCAAGTGCCAACCATCCTGGCTGCTGCAACGTCCCCTAGTGGTCTACTACTGTAAAACATGTCTTAAAGCCTGATCTGAAATTACCCTATATAAAAAAAAAGACGTGTGGCACTCGGGGACTGCCGCGGTAAAGCTATTGCCTAGCATTTTTGATCAACTGATGCAATTATAATTATTTATTATTTTTTTATTTATGCAGTATTTACCAGTACCATATAGTCCTTGGGGCGCGGGATGTTTATGTAATAAATTAACATTAAGAAAGTTAATCGTATCCATCGTCATCGTCATCGAATTGCCAAAATTTTACGCTAAGGGGACAGCGCGGAGAGCTCCTGATGGGAGCGGCCGCTAGGTGAATCACAATAATGTGTTAGTGAGGGGGACTGTGTCATTTAAGAAGTGACACTATCGTATTCTCCCTGAGCTGCCAGGAGGCAGTTCAGGTAGGCTGAAATTTGATCGGGAGGATCAGACACCCCCTACTCCGCCTACCTAGCTCGGCAGAGCGTAACGTAACGTTACCGCGTTCTAAAAACTTACAGTGCCATCTATTAGCGATTTGCGGTACTAAAAGAACTTAGTGAATTTTACAGGTGTAACTTTCTTAGTGTTAATTTATTACATAAACATCCCGCGCCCCAAGGACTATAAAAAATGCTATGCAATAGCTTTACCGCGGCAGTCTCCGAGTGCCACACGTTTTTTTCTAATCAAAACAAATTCATACTAGAGTGACATGGATTTAGTACATTACTGCCGCGGTCTATAATGACTACTTTGCTGGTCGCGCTGATGATGGCCAACAGTGCAACGTAGCGCAGCTCCAGGCCGACACAGCGCGGTCAGCGTGCAGCACTTGATGGACGAGCTGAGATAAAGGCCGAGACCGTAGGCCTTTATAGCGAGGACAGCAAGGGCTGCAATGATGGCCAAGCTGGAAGGCCTAGAGCGTAGCTAGGCTAGCTCAAGGCAATCACAGCGTGACCAGCGACGCAGTCATTGTGGGCCAAGGTTTGTTTGTATAGCATAAGTAAAAAATAAATAAATAATTAAAATTGCATAAGTTGATAAAAAATGCTATGCAATAGCTTTACCGCGGCAGTCCCCGAGTGCCACACGTTTTTTTTATAACATATTTAAATTTTTAATTATCCGTCATGTTATTGAAACAGCGTATGATTATCGTTGCATAATGAGCAAATTATTTTATTATATTGACTCGCATTATAGGTATTAAAATTGCGAGAGCACGTGAATGAACTCTGTGTAGGTTTCTGAATTGCGGATTTTTGTATTTTATTGAAATTGAATTGAATTGGAGGGCACATTATGAAATTGAGTTTTTGGCTGTGGTTTTGAAATACTTTCCTTTTTAATAAGCTATTGTATAGCTTTTATCGCGGGCTTTGAGGGGACCAAATCAAGAAATTTCGTAACGAAAAAAATAAAAGTTAAAAAAACTAAAAACCGACTTTAAAATGAAATTCACTCAAAACTATGAAATAATATTATTACACTTGATACACGACATTAACCAACAGGAACGAAATCAAAGGTGGATACGAATTAAATTAGGGGCCTAAATTTATTTTTACCCGACTGCGCCAGAAGGAGGGTTATGTTTTTCGAGAGTATGTATGTATGTATGTATGTATGTATAATTGTTTGGCACGCTCTGCAGCCTGAACGGCTGGATGGATTTTGGCTTGAGAGGTGTCGTTAGATTGTTATTTACTGTGAGAGTGACACTGGGTATATAAAAATAAAAAAAACAAAATGGCGGATTTTTGGCGCCAAATTCCAATGTTAGGCACGCACTGCAGCCTGAACGGCTCGATAGATTTTAGTTTGAGGAGTGTCGTTAGATACGTATTTACTGTGTGAGTGACACTGGGTGTATCAAAATAAAAATAAAACAAAATGGCGGATTTTTGGCGCCAAATTCAAATGTTTGGCACGCTCTGCAGCCAGAACGGCTCGATGGATTTTCTATCAACTGATAATTTAACAATCTGCGTAAATTTAATGTGTGTCATTGTGTATATAGGTTACTATACAAACTCATTCAATAATAAAACTAAAAAATGAATAAAATAAAAAACGGTAATTTAAAAACCTGAAAAACCCGACTGCGTTTCTGTGTAGTTTGAAAATGAAAAACCCTAAAACAAGAAAGTCTTCATACCCGATTGCACTTAACTTAAGAAAAATTGTAGCAGTCGGGACCCATTCTAGAAATAGAGGCTTAGTGAATTGAGAGCACATACCTATATTACATTGCAGATTACTCCAATATACTGACTAGAAGGCTGACTTTCTAGAATGGGTCCCGACTGCTACAATTTTTCTTACGTTAAGTGCAATCGGGTATGACGACTTTCTTGTTTTAGGGTTTTTCATTTTCAAACTACACAGAAACGCAGTCGGGTTTTTTAGTTTTTTAAATTACCGTTTTTTATTGAAGTCGGTACTAGCATACAGTTACTCACATTTTACTTATGGCGTTGCTGACACCAACCTCAAAAAAAAATTTAGGCCCCTAATTTAATTCGTACCCACCTTTGATTTTGTTTCTATTGGTTAATGTCTAGAAAAATAAAATTGTCAGATAATAAAATAAAAACTGTTTGGAATATCATTAGCAAACAAACAGGTAAAGTCAAACCTCGCGTCAAAGAATATGTTTTGCAAACTGATCAAGGTAAAATTAGTTCGAATGCCGATGTAGCTAAAGAATTCGAAACTTTTTTCACAAATATTCCACTTAAGACTACTGAACTCATCACCTATGTATGCTCAAAGGCTGCTAAAGGATAATGTTAGTAATTGTGATCAAAAATTCTCCTTCAGAGTAATTGAAATCTATTGTAAAAACTTTTAAATCTCTTAAAGTGAAAAGAACCGAAGACCTCTGGGGATTATCGGTAAGCTTGATCAGTAATGTAATTAATACTTGAACGCCATATTTAGCTTGTCTTTTTAATATTAGCATTGATAGTGGCGTCTTTCCAGATCTGATGAAGCTTAGTAAAGTGATACCTTTATATAAATCTGGTTCAAAAACTGATCCAGGCAACTACAGACCAGTTTCTGTGCTGCCAGTTCTTTGTAAAGTGTTTGAAAAGATTATGCTTATCCAAATGCTACAATATTTTACAGAAAACAAACTACTGCATAATCAACAATTCGGTTTTACTAAAGGACGATCAACAACCGACGATGCAGGAGTAGGACTCATTCGAAACATACATGATGCCTTCGAGGAATCGCAGAATGCAATTGGAGTGTTTGGGATTTATCTAGGGCTTTTAATTGTGTTGAACACCAAACATTACTTATGAAATTAAAGCATTATGGTATGGAGGAAGGGGCTCTCAGTCTTTTAAATTCGTATTTAGACAACAGAACACAAAAAGTACAAGTGAATGGCACAACATGAAAGTTATGGAGTTAATTGTTTATCATAAGCTCGTCTGAATAACCTAAAAGAATACAACCTACGTATATATCTATGTATAATATCGAAATAATTTTCCTCCAACTCCTAACCGTTAAGGAGTTGTACCTTCCATCATCATCTTATCAATATGAGATGATGGCTTACAGACGCAAGTATTTTAAAAGCTTTAGAAAACATATGAATCACGTACTAAGTGCCTACGTAATGAGTAATTTGAGGGTTGCTCTCGATTTCCCTGGGATCCCATCATCAGATCCTGACTTGGTGACAATGGGACCCTCTCGGGAGTATACTCTTTCGAATGAAAAAAGAATTTTGAAAATCGGTCCACAATTGACGGAAAAATCTGTGAACATACAGTAAAAAAGACGTGTAGCACTCGAGGACTGCCGCGGTAAAGCTATTGCATAGTATTTGCAATTATAATTATTTATTTATTTTTATGCAGTAATTACCAGTACCATATAGTCCTTGGGGCGCGGGATGTTTGTCATAAATTAACTCTAAGAAAGTTAATCATCATCATCCCCCTCACCATGCCCTCACCCCCCTCTCACCATCCCCCTCACCATCGCCCTCACCATCCCCTTAAATCTCTCTCACCATCCCTCTTACCATCCCCCTCACCATTCCGCTCATCATAATCATAATCATAATAATTTATTGGTAAAAAATATTTTACAGGTCATTTTATAAATTGTTTCGAAATAATATGAACAATTGCTATCTACGTACGTAAAAATATAGAAGAGTACAAGTTTTGTACCAGTGCTCGCCGGAGACTTCAGCTCGCTCCGCCACCAGCACCTAAATTAGAAATATATAAAAATGGACCCTATTACAGATCAATAGCTATATACAATAAATTACCACAAAATATAAAATCTGAAAATAAAGATAATAATTTCAAAAATAAAATAAAACAATTCCTACTTAGCAGGTGTTATTACTCAGTCAATGAATTCATGACAGACAAAATACCTACTTAACTTAAATTTGCTGTTTTTTTAATTAGTTTTATTGTTTTTCCAATGTTTAATACTTAAAATAATAGTATTATCTTTCGGACTACTCCTCTTTTTATCTTGCAATGCCCTAACAGGGCTCATGTACCCTACTACCCTTAGATATAAGAACTTTATGCATGTACATGAAAGCAACTGAATAAATGAATGAATGAATGAATTAAATTGTCAATAACACACATATTTAAATAATATAATACTTAATAAAAAATATTTATATTTAGGTACTTGAAAGAACTAACAACTAAAAAATAGTTTACACATTGTGTAAATTTAAAAAGTCTTGTAATGAATAAAACGTGTGCTCAATGAGCCAGCGTCTGAGTTTTGTCTTAAAACTTGTTAATGAGGGAGCTTCAGTAATTTCTACCGGGAGTTTGTTAAAAATTGCCGGTCCAAGCACATGCGTCAGCTTGCTTGACTTGGCGAGTCTGCATCGCACAGGCAGGAGTCTGTCCATATTGCGGTGGTTGCGGTTATGTACATCTTTAGGCGTCTGGTACTCTTCACGATGGATATATACATAGGTAGCCAGCTGAAGGATTACTAAGGATGGTAGTGTAAGTATGTCCAGGCTTTTAAACAACGGCCTTGCGGATGTACGGCGCGATGCTTGCACAATCGCTCGTACGGCTTTTTTCTGCATGCGGAAGGCGCGCTCCCATTCGGCAGCGCACCCCCACAGCTCTACCCCGTATTGCAAGAGCGACTGTGCTGTCGCAAAATAGCTGGACCGCACCACCTCTCTCGGGACCACCCGAGCCAGCCGTCGGAGGGCGAAACTGACTCCGCCAATTTTCCCACACAGCTTGGTTATGTGAGATTCCCAAGTCAGACCGCGGTCCAGTTCGAATCCAAGAAAGGTGGTGCTGTTCACCTGCTCAACACGTACTCCATTCACACTCAGCGACAGATCCCTCGGAAGCTTCCCTCCCAGGTGAAAGTGCAGAAAGTGCGTCTTTTTTAAATTTAAGGCTAGTCCGTTGCAGACAAACCACCGCGAGAGCTGGATCATGGCATCGTTAAGTCGTTGTTCCAGTTTTTCCAAAGTCGGTGCGCAGACGATACTGGCTACATCGTCAGCGTACATGAAGATGTCGCCAGCTGGCACCGCTTCAGGTAAATCGTTCAAAAGTAACGAGAAAAGAATATTCGATACCGATGATCCTTGGGCTACACCCATCGTAGTGTTCAAAGAGTCTGACTTTACGTCTCCCCCGTCGCACACCACCACCTGCGACCTGTCACTAAGCATGTCGGCGAATAGGTCGGCAGCACGACCACCGATTCCATAGTGTTGCATCTTGGCGGCGAGAACATGGTGATCTGCTACGTCAAACGCTTTAGACAGGTCGCAGCACAGCACGGCCACCTGCAGGCGCTGCTCACGCGCCTCCAGCACGCGCCGGACCACCCGCCGCGCCAGCGCGCTTGTGGAGCGGCCCGCGCGGTACGCGAACTGCCGCTCCGACAGAGCGCCCGTCGCGTCGAGATGCTCGGTTAAACGAGAGCATAACCCATTTTCCAGCACTTTTGCTATCGCCGGTATTATAGACACTGGTCTGTAGCAATCGAAATCTTCCCTTTTTCCTTTTCCCTTATAAAGTGGAGAGATCTTACTCACTTTCAGGGGTAATGGATAGGTTCCCTCTTTAAGACATTGATTGTACAGTGCGGCCAATGCCGGCGATAGCGTTGCTGCAACTGAGTTAAGTAGCTCCATAGATATGTCATATATATCTTTTGTGGGCTTATGCGGTATACGAGTGCTGATGATGTGGTAAACTTCTTGCGCGCTGAAAGGCGTCAGGTGCAGTGAGCGGTCCGACGGCGCGCGGGCGGCGCGCAATGCAGTACAGGCTAACACTGTGTCAGCGCGCGGGGCTCCGCACAAAGCAGCGGCTCCTACAAATCTAGCGTTCATAGCGCTCGCAGCGTCCGATTTTGAAGTAAATTTTATTCCGTTTGATACAACTATATCTGTAAACTGGGTAAGAGGGTGAGTAGATCTACCTCTCTCCTTGTTTACAATGTGCCACATCATTTTACTTTTATTTTGACTGCCTTTTATTAAATTGGAATAATAATCAAATTTTTTCTCCGATATTAATTTATTGTATAATAAATTCATGTCGTTTATTTTTCTCTTTAAGTCGTCATTATAAGGAAATACGCAACTTAATTTTATCATATCAAATAGTAAAAATTTTAAATTAATAATATCATCAGTTACCCAGGAGTTATTTTTTGAAGTAGGCTTCTTTTTAAGGGGTAAACATATGTCAAATTTATTGCAAATTACATTTATCATAGATATCGTCATATTCAAAGCAGAGCTGCCACTACTTTCCCATACATCAACCCAATTGATACTATCAATAGATATCGCAAAATTGGCGCGATTACTTTTAGAGTAGTCGCGCACAACGCGGGCTGGTGTAGGTTCGATTCTCGGACGCGCAATTTCTGTGCGCACCGCAATATGATCAGAGAGGTTAGTTGTGACTGGGGATGCACATACCGTTCCCGCCTGTGCGTTGGTATAGACATGGTCTAAGCTAGACTTCGTGTCCTGAGTGATTCGCGTGGGAAAATCAACTTTATTGCTGAAATCGTAAGTCGACAAAAGATCAAATAACTTTTTGGAATCAGTACTTTCCATTATTACGTTAATATTCATGTCGCCTACTATAACACAGTCTTTTCCGCTCTCGCTGGCTTTTTCGAGCACACCTTCAAGGTGAGTCAAAAAATCAGTAGCACTTATTAAGTTTGTCCTATAAACACATATGATAATTAAATTAAAGTCGATAAGTTCAATTGCTGAAATTTCACAAAATAATTCATTGGATAGATTACAAAAGTCAATTAATTCAATAGCTCTGTGATTGTCTTTTATAAAAATACCTGACCCACCATGAATGTGCTGTTTACGACAATAGCAAGATAACAAAGTGTACCCGTCTAGATTAATACACTTAAGCTGGTCGCTTGTCAGCCAGTGTTCGGTAACAGCTAAGATGTCACATCGTAACTCAGCTTTGAGTAGAACTTCAATTTTATGCGTTTTATTATTAATGGACTGCACATTTTGGTGACAAACAACCAACTTACGTGAGCGCGAGGTATGCTCGTCGGGTGAGTCATACGTTGTTGCTAAAGTGGTACTTGTCGTCGTCGTCGTCAGAGGCATGCTTCTACTGAGGCGGCTGTTCGAGTGAGGCGGACTGTCGTGGCGCAGGCGCCGGCGCGGGCACGGTGGTGGTGGGGACAGCGCCGCTGATGCGGTGGGGGCTGCTTGACCGGTCTCTCGCGGTGGACGTACGAGCTTCCCGGGCGTCGACAGGGGCGATGGCGGAGTGAGGGGGGCGGGCGTCACGAGGCTCTCGGCTCCTGTGTTGATATGAGGACGGGGCTCCCGCCCGTCCGGCGCCGCCGCGAAACCACTCACTGACTTCTATGCGCGGAGGCCAGTTGTCCGCGCGCATGAAGAAGGCATAAGTACTGGACGGTACCGTGATGACGAATGAAGCGTAATGGTCATGTTTTAGGTTTAGTTTCAGTGCGTGGTATTTATTGGATGGATTCTTTTTAGCTATGTATGCTAAAAGTGACTCCGTAGTTGTGTCAGGTTTTAAAAAACATACATGAATTTTTTTTATTCGTTCTACTGCAAGCAGCTCAGTGTCTTCCGATCCAGTGCCTTTTATTACTTCTCTCGATCACTGTTTCCGCTGTTTCCCGTACTGCACAGTATGCCACTGCGGTTGTGAGTCATCGTGAGGCGCGGTGTTGGTTAGCAAAGAGCTCCGGTCTACCTTCATTTGCGGTGTTGTCTCGTTGTTCGTTAGTTTAGCATCTTGAGGAAGATTAGCGTGTTCAAGCGGCTTTGTGGATATTTTTTTTCCCGTTTTTTTATGCACATCCTCTGAGCTCGTCGTTGCCACGGCGTACGTCTTGGGTTGTGCAGGTGCCTTATTATCTAAACTTCCCTTTGTTGGCCGGCGTTGGTACCTGGCTTCTGCTCGCTGGTCTCTCGCACTGGTTCCGGTGCTCTGGACTGCCGTCGGCGTCATGGATGCTGATAGACGAGCGCGAGAGGGTTTCATATCGGGCTTACCTTGCGGTTTTGAGTCTACGGTCCGTTGGTCGGCCATATTCATCATCCCCTTTAATCTATTCCATTAGTGTGAACAGTACTCCATTTATGAGCGGACCTGTGCTTGATATAAGGTTAGCCGCTGTCCAGGTGTGAACTACAGTCTCACCAAAGAGAATGCCCAGCTTCATTGCAGCAACTTTTGCCTTAGACTCAATGTAACGACCGAAGTTAACATTGGGTGTTAAATCCACGCCGAGGAGTTCCAGCTGGTCAGATATCTGAATCAGTTCATTCCGGAGAGTTGGAGTCAAGGTGAATGGACTCCTTTTGGCGGAAAAAAGACAAGCATGTGTCTTAGAGGCATTAAACCTTACGAGGTTGGAAACACCCCAGTCAGACACTGCTGAAGTTTATGCGCTCTATTATGGCCTCTCTCAGAAACAGCGTACAATTATATCACTAGAGACCCAAGCCAACCTAACCTGTACGTGGTACTCCTTGAAAAAAAAGTGTGTGTGTCAGCTCCGACGTACGACTGGAGTTTACTACTTACATAAGATTGTCTAAACAGGCAGAAAACAGGGCTTGACTTATGTTTTAAATTTACTCTGCACAGTTTTCATAACTGATGATTCAAATTTCCGGCCTCTTTTCATAGCTGATGTGTCAAGTGTTTTAGCTCCCATGATCGCAGCTACTAATGATCCCTCTGGTATTTGGCAGCGACTAACCTCATATGCTTTGGATGCGGTTATACGAGTCATACCTTAAAGGGCTCTTACATGGGTTTTGAATTGACTTTTCAATTAAATCAAGAGCATTTTTGTTAAGTTTCTCTTGTAATGTTTCTAGTAATTTGTTGACATCATTCTTTATATCATCACTCGCTTGAAAAAGGTAATGATGAAGAGAAAACTGTTGAACATCATTGTGTTAAAAGTCGTTCTGATACTTAAACAGTTCACAATTCATAATTTTCTTCTTTTTTTGCTTCTTGAAGAAACCCGTGGAAAAGGTCTGTGCTGGTTTCATGATGTGGAGCTGTTTTTTTGAAAATTTAATCTATAGTGACGTATTTCATAGTAGTCCCTACTCTCGAGAGGATGGGTTTTTTCCAGTAACATTCAACCTCGGTGCTGGAAGGTTCTTCACTGAGATGATTGGTCCACATTAAAAATGCCACTGCATGCTTACAACCACCAGCTGAAGCTGCACAGTCCAAGCACTGGCAACTGACGATTTCAGCAAAGTTGTAAAATAAAATTCGTTCAGTGTCACGAGTAGAAGCCTCCTCAAAAATATACCCAATTTCACCCAACCTACGTATTAAGTACCTACATTTTATTTTGCTTAAAGCTATAAGGCCGCCTACGTTGTAAAATTTAAAATTTTACTATTTATTATGTACTTGTATTTTGTAATTTTTGTAATTGTACAATAAAGCATATTTGATTGATTAATTGATTTTATTTATTTCCTCGGTATTTTTATCTACTATATATATTACACCTTTTTTTAATAAAATTTGAGTGCTTTTGACTACATCTCACCTGATGGTAAGTGACGATGTAGTCGGGGATGGTACACGCAAACTCAAATAATAAGTATTTCACTACTTCACACATCCTACTGTTAGTGAGTGAGGTTGAAGTAATTTCCTCAGGACGACCTGGGGTCCGTGCTGGTTTGCTCAGGATTTTTGCGTGGCATGATGACGTCGCTGCTGATAGACCGACCCTGCGGAGTGGGCTTCCTCGACCTTAACAATTACCACAAGTTCATAACCTGCGGCGTGGACGACTCGCGCGATGTGCTCGGGTTCGACGACCTGCAGCGAACAGAAGACTACGTGACAGCACAGGAACACACGTCTCACACGTGGATGACACCGGAGCCGGTTGAATCGGAGGAAACTATATACTTCTATACAGACTATGGTAAGGAGGATAATGTTGGGCCTAATAACTACTCGATTTTTATCAGTATTCATACTTACTGGATTTTAGTTCTTTCAAACAAAGCTGAACCCCCGTCGCAAGATTCGAACCTTCATAATTTTAGTTTTATGAACTGAACTGTTCTGTCAACTACAGGCGCTAGCGCGGCGGTGCCAAATCGCCTCACGAGTGGGTTATGAAACAGTGCTACCTATTAGTTCAGTTTCATAAATCACATATACGCATGTATTAGATCAGAATCAGCTTAAATTTACTACTACTAGTACCGCGTTCTAAAAAAACTTACAGTGCCATCTACTAGCGATTTGCGGTACTAAAAGGACAGTCAATTTCACTGGCTCGGCCGAGCGTGACGTAAAGTTACCGCGTTCTAAAAAAAACTTACAGTGCCATCTATTAGCAATTTGCGGTACTAAAAGGACTTGGTCAATTTTACTGGTGTAACTTTCTTAGTGTTAAAAGTTGATAAAAAAAATGCTATGCAATAGCTTTACCGCGGCAGTCCCCGAGTGCCACACGTCTTTTTTTTGTTGTCTAGATCATATTCAATTGGCAAATCTATTTCACACAAAACTGTTATTTTCTCACCACTATATGAGCATATTTTACTTGTACAGTTTAAAAGTACACCACAAATTAAAGATTTGTAAACACACATTGACATGACATAAGCATCGCTTCCAGTATCTAATAAACAATCAATTTTTATACTATTAATAAAATGGGTATTTTCCACATATAATTATTACTGTCCTTTAAATTTACATGACCAATGTACAAAAAATCTTCTGCTTGTTGGTTTTCAACTTGAATGTTCCTTACACTTTTTTTTTCATTTCTACACACTGATTCAAAATGATTTAATAGCCTACAGGCACGACACTTCACACCATTAGCTGGATACCTATAACGATGTACTTGACCACATCGTCCGCAGACTGGATCCCTTGACTTTGATCTCGACTTATTTTTATGTAGTGACTGTGACCGGCACTTGGACCGGTGCCTTGTGTACGATAAGGGTGGCTGACTAGCTGACTTTGACATATACATGACTGGCACCGACTCTGAAGATGAGGATAGCGTAGAGGCTTGTGGTTGCGACTGAAGTATTGTTTGTGCAGTTTGTACAGCTTTATCTAGTGTTAATTTTGATTCCAACGAAAGCTTTTCTTTGACATTTTTGTATTTTTCGTTCATGTTTCAGATAATAATATCTTTTATAAGTCGACCTTGTAAATCACCGAATTGACATGTTTTACTAAGATTTCTCAATTTTGTGACGAATTCTTCTATGCTTTCGCTGTCTGATTGCTTGCATGAGAAGAACTTATGTGAATCATATGTGACGTTGGTTTGTGGAATAAAATGATCGTCGAACAGTTTATGCAGTTCTTGGTATTTAACCGTGTCTTCGTCTACGCCGAATGAGTTGAATATTTCCAACCCTTTGTCACCAATTAAATGTAACAGTAAAGCCACTTTGCGAGAGTCTGCTTCATCCTCCATTGAACTTGCTCGAAAGTACATTTTGAATGTTTGTCGGAATTTCTTCCAGTTATTAGAAAGGATGTATGTAAAATTCATTTGGGCACATGCTACAGCCATGTTGATTTTCTTTGGCGTGTGACTTCTGGCATCATTTTCGGTGTCGCCTTCTTTTGTAGACATGATTAAGTGCGATTTTTACTTCTGACACCATGTATTAATTACTGGTTTGTGTTGTAATCTATGACACGACGAATGTTTTAATAGTATTAGTTTATTGAGTAGTACCAGTACATATAACACAGCAACACACCTAAGACAAGAATCAAGATGGATGACAAGGGCGCATAGGGCATAGACACAAAATAGGGTTACCATATACAACAGTAATAAAATAATGGGCATTTTTCAAGCAGTTTCCGTATTGCAAACTAGATGTCGCTAGTGGTGACTTTTAATTTAATACCACACGTAAAACAAAACTGTTTCTAGAATGAAGTCAAAAAAAAACGTAGTAAACAATTCACTAACTTTTAATAACTTTAGACAAATGATAAAATTTAATATAAAATTGTAAAGTACAACTTTTGCATGATAGATAATCAATAAATTGTCGGTAAAGGGATCAAAATTATATTTAATGGTAGGTTTTAGTTTTACAGCTAGCAACACTTTGTTCGTATGTCATGTCAACTTGACATTAGTTTACGTTCCTTTACTTTTATTACGTGCGTAAAAATAATTTTCAATCAAAAGTTGACTGCGTCGCCATCTATTATGATTTTAGAGTACCAAAAAAAGAAAAACGCCCATTAAATGTAACGTTTGCTTTACTAAAACCACCCACTAAAGACACTCCTTTCATTGAAAGTATGTCCGTTTTTCATCAGGTATTGGCAAACGTGGAGCATGGACTGTATATCGGAAGCACAGTGAACTACTCAAACGAAAGCAGCATGGCCAAGTCTGACAAGTTCTTGGCTCTGCTTTACAAGACCACGGAACCGACCTGCGACGATGTCCGCCATGCCTTACCCGCCATATCACTCAAGTGCCTGAGCTTTTGTCAACCATGTCAGATGCAGCACGTCAGCGCATTAAACAGCTGCACTTCCAGACAACTGTTTGGCTCAGCGCTGATCAGGCCGACCCACCGTTGCCCGATCCAACTGAGTGCGGCTATCAAGAAGTTGATGGCGTACTCCTTGCCGTGTATGATTGCTCCCCTCGGTACCCAATGAGTGCGCATCACACTCCTCTCGTGCAAATGCAAAGGTCGGTGCGGCAAGGGCTTGTGCAGATACAGACAAGCAGAGAACGTATGCACCAACATATGTAAATCATGTAGCAACGAGTCTACCGTATTTTTTTTTCCATTACGATACAAGTTAAACCAAAGAGATAATATCACCAACGAAGTTCCATATCAATCTGGGGGCACGGTAGTGCCCCGCCAAGACGAGCCAAGCAAAGCGCAAGGGCACTACCTACCTTTTCTCGAAACGCTTCGTCGTTTTTTTGAACTCTCATAACTTTGCTTTGAATGATGCAAAATAGTAAAATTTTTCAAGATAGAATGCCATCAGTACAATCATTAAACATACAAAGTTTGAATGTCGTAGCTATTATACTTTAGATTTTATTAATGTCTCAAAACCCTCGATTTCGTCACTGATTCACTGAGTCACTGATCATCAAAATTGTTAGGGTACTTCCTGAAGCCCTAGAAAGCTGAAATTTTGGTATGTAATCTAATATTACTACAAAGACAACAAAAAAATTAAAAAACCTAACCTAACCCTGGGAATAGGAGGTGGAAGCACAGATTAGATAATAGTACCTACTACGGTGGAAGTTTATATGAGACTTGCACTACAATTTGTGCTACATACATAAGTGAAAATTAATTAAAATACTTTTTATAACAAATAAAAAATACGTACGTCATAATTTTTCGAATATCATCCCCTAACTCTTAAAAAATGGGAGTGAAAGCCTAAACACGGTCCGGCGACACTAGATGGCGCTGACTGTATTGTGAAACGCGGTAACGACTTGTATATCGGGCATGGCCAGCCTTATCTAGCGAAGTTGTTCCATGGCCGTTTACAGTCGTTGACGACATTCTTCTTCTGCGCTAGTAAAACTTTGGGAAAGAATATTCGAATATATCATATTGTTGAAAAATCGTAAGTTACGATTCGTAAACTATTTTGATCTCTCATCACTTTGCTTTGGATGATGCTAAATAGTTAAAATTTTACAAGATAGAATGCCATAATTCGATTTAAGTAGGTTACTGGTACAAATTATTATAAGTATTTCTTTGTTATTTTCTTAGAATTTAATATTGGAAGTTTGAATAGAATTAGGTACAGAATTAGTTTTGTTTATAGTAAGGTCGTAAGGTGTAGGTTTAATTGCTTTAGATCTATGCGCCCTAACTTTACCAGGCCTACCTTTACAAATTCTACATTTTAGTCAAAACGTGTGGCTTGGCCGTTTTGCTACCGTCACGAAGATTTCATAGGCATTCGTTCATTGGGTGTGACACTACCTTCACCTACCTTTGCCTCTCGAGAAAACACTGGTCAAATTGCCGAAACCAGAAGATCCTATAAATATAAACCAAGAAGTTAACATAATGATATGGGGACGACCAACAAAATCGAAGATTATTTGGGAAGATATAGTCGATATCAATAAATTAAGTAACCCAACGAACGAATGCCTATGAAATCTTCGTGACGGTAGCAAAACGGCCAAGCCACACGTTTTGACTAAAATGTAGAATTTGTGAAGGTAGGCCTGGTAAAGTTAGGGCGCATAGATCAAAAATCTTGGCTCTACATGAGATTTGACCACTTTTTCATATATAATGAGTAAGGTGTAGTGTAGAGCTTGTAGGTTTAGAGCGTGCAGTCTTTAGTGCTTGGCTTTATACGAGATCTGATAAATTTTTCACAGGGTAAGCTACTTAGACTCGTTTTGGCAACATTTTTACATGAAAATGTTTTTTTGTGGGATTTTTTTTGATTGGAACGCACATGCGGTTCGCGCCATTTTTACAGCAATACACAAAGTTTTCATTCCAATTTTTGCTTGTCTGTGACAGCGCCCGCTTTAACGCATGCGCGGTGATGTGTTGGTTTTTCATTGAATTTTGTTGTAAATACTGAAATTCGTGGATAGTTTTCATTCTTGTTTAAAAATGTCTGAGATCAGTGAAAGCATTGTTTTTACCTGTCTGTGACACCGTCCGCTTCAGTGCAAGTACGGTGATGCGCTGGGATTCAGCGCTATGACAGGTTTTGTTGTAGGTACTTACTGAATTTCGTGGGATTTTTTTCTTACTCTTAACTTTGATCTTTGTAGTTTAGTTGATTGGATAAAGTAGTGCAGTATATGAAACTGCACATTATTGGGACTCATATTTTAAGAACCCTTATTATGCAACAGTTTCATAAACTACTATTATTTATTTATTTACGCTTATAGTACAAGAAAACAATTTTGTAATGTTAATACGTAGAGATACTACAATATAGTGTACAGTAGGCGGTCTTATTGCTAAAAGCAATCTCTTCCAGA
Source organism: Coleophora flavipennella (assembly GCA_947284805.1). Classification (NCBI taxonomy): domain Eukaryota; kingdom Metazoa; phylum Arthropoda; class Insecta; order Lepidoptera; family Coleophoridae; genus Coleophora; species Coleophora flavipennella. The sequence continues at coordinate 117,526 of OX369278.1, forward strand.
CAACCTTTCATTACAGGAAAGCACGAAATACTTAAAATACTTTAAATGTTCTGTTTTTAATATGTAAATGACGGGAAATTTCTGTTTATTTTAAAATCTTGTTTCAATTTTCACCCTTTTTGATTTCGTAACTTCACCTTTGGTAGCCGGTGGTACTTCCGGTGTCGATTTTCAGGTCTTCCAGCCCCGAAAACCTCGGGAACGACACCTCGGAGTGAGTCGCTATGTTTTCCTGAACAAGAAATATTTGTATACTTACGAAATTGCTGCCACCTTGTATTCATCCATTTTCGGTACCCGGACGGACTTCCGGTTATCAAAATTGAGTTCTGAGACCCCAATACCACCCATACCAGGACACCCCATTCGACTAGATTTGAGTTATAATAAGGTTTTTTAAATTGAGGTGCCATTTTGTCCGCCATCTTGAATTTTGAGCCAAGGAGCCAAAATTCGGCTTGGCATTGGCAACATTCAGAATCGGATTTAGCAGAATTTTTTACTTCATAAAAGTCATGTTGCCCAAATAGCTCACAAAATGCCGTTGAAATTGAAAAATTCTGAAATAATTATCAGTCTAGATTACAAATCACTTCACGCTGATCGAAAATAGCTATTTATGCAACTGTTGCATAATGAGGGGTATTTAACACGAGTGTGGTTTATGAAACGAGCGCAGCGAGTTTCATAAAAGTATACACGAGTGTTAAATACTAATTATGTACAGTTGCATACAATAGTTTATCTACACTCATACAACAAATTTAAATTAAAGACAAAATAAAGTAATCATTGTTTGCATAAGGAAAAATACAAACGTTAATGGCGCGAAAATAAATTTGCAGTAATATCGCACCGCGCATGCGCGCCGCCAAGGTTGCGTTCCGAAACACGCTAGTGTGCTCAAATAGCAAGCATCTGCGTAAAAATAAAAAAAAAAAACTTCATTTTGTTACAACTTTGCGATAACGAAATGAAATTTGTATGGATCCTTAGTCACGGCTCCATCGAAAGGTATATCATTTGCTTAGCGTTTCTGATAAGTAAATGAAGGATTTACGACATGAGTGTAGATAAATTTGGTTTTAACACCCGTTGCAGGCTTTCGCAAAATTTTTAAATTCGTGTTTTATATTGCACACTGTATATTAAATGCATAATTTTAAACAACCAAAATATTATTAAATAAACCTAAAATTCCATTATTATTATCATATCATAAAGTTTAAATAAAAAAAAGCTTATGGAAGTAAACCGGCTCGTAATAAATAAATACATAAATCACTATGACAAAACAATAAACTATTATTTTGTATTAGTATTTGACTTGCTTCAGTATAACTGATTAATCTCGAATACTCGTGACCAAGCCCCTAGGCTTCCTAGAGGTTGGCGTGGAGCACACTTTGGGAACCCTGGTCTAAATGCGTTACTGTCCTACACAGAATCCCACGGCGATGACACCTCGGGTAGCAACGGGAGGTATGACACGAGTAGTAGCAGCAGCGAGACTATAGATGACAATGGTAAAGCACCTCCGGGTGACGACGGTGGCGACACCACGAGCAGCAACGGTGGTGACACCACGGGTGATGACGGCGGCAACACCACGGGTGATGACGGCGGCGACACCACGGTTGATGACGGCGGCGACACCACGGGTGATGACGGCGGTGACACCACGGGTGACAACGGCGGGGACACCACGGGTGACAACGGCGGTGACACCACAGATAACAACGGCGGTGACACCACGGGTGACAACGGCGGCGACACCACGGGCGACAACGACGGTGATACCACCGGTGACAACGGCGGTGACACCACGGGTGACAACGGCGGTGGCACCACGGGTGACAACGGCGGTGGCACCACGGGTGACAACGGCGATGACACTACGGGTGACAATGGCGGCGATTGTATTCTATCGAATTCATTTCAGAGGGGTTGCCTCCTCCAAGTGAATTCCACAGAATACCGATAGAAAGGCGAATTTGCGGCGATTATTATACGTACTTACATACAGCATGAAAGAAAATTGGTGAAGGAACCGTTAACTGGGGCTTATACTCATCATACTGAACAATTTTCCCCACGGAGACCACAGTAAATTCTCCTAAAAAACAACTGTCCATAATAAATGCTTAAAGTTAGTTAATTAGCTAAATAAAAGCTCCAGTTACAAAGTTCTACACCAATTTTGTAACATACTATACATTAAAAGTATCATCATCATATCAGCTGAAAGACTTCCATTGCTGTACAAAAGCCTCCCCCAAGGATTTCCACGACCACCGTTACTGCGCTGCCTTCATCCAGCGGCACCTTCGACCTTCAACAAGTCGTCGGTCCAACGCGTGGGAGGCCTGCCCAAGCTACGTCTTCCGTTACACGATCGCCACTCGAGAACTTTACTATACCGATGGCCATCTGTTCTACGAGCTATGTGCCGTGTCCACGGCCACTTAAGTTTAGCAATTCTGAGCACTATGTAGGTTGCCTTTGTTCTCCACGGATCTCCTTATTTGTGATTCGATCACGTAGGGAAACTCCGAGTATAGCTCGCTCGATCGCCCTTTTAGGTGACCTTGAGCCTTAATATGAAGACCACAGAAAACGACCACGTCTTAGTGCCGAATATCATCACTAGAAACACATACTGGTAAAAACCTGGGTGCAAGACGGACATTTGACATTAGTTTTAAAGATATTTATTCTCATAAAAGACAAAATGTCACTTACATGAGAAGAAGACTTAAATATAAGTAATTGGTTGATAGTCGTTCACACCGCACAGATCACAAAAATATGAATCACACACATAGTCATGGTTATAATTAAAAATATAATTACAAACTGGCTCTCCACAACAAACAAATAAGAAAATAGTATTTCTTTTTAGTTAGACAAGATATGTCGAGCTAATTTGCGCTTAAATTGATTAAATGAGTCAATCTCTTTGATGGATGAGGGTAACCTATTATAAAGTTGCACTCCCTCGTACGAGTCATACGTAAACATTCGTTTACCGTAGTTTGTTCTAATTGGTGGTAATGCAAGGTAGCTGGTACGTCTGGTGCTGCGTTTAGATGCATGATTTGGTTTGGTAAATACGATTGATGTATGGATGTTTTTTTTAAGTATCTTTCTGATAAGAATGCATGTTTGGTAGGAGAACAGTTGCTGTATGTTCATTAAATTAGTTTCTTGGTATACTTTAGTAGTTGAGGTTAAGTAGGGGTAATGGAATAGCATTTTAATTAGTTTATTTTGGATGATTTGCAATTCGGATAGTTTGGTTTTGCTAGCAGTGCCCCATATTTCAATTAAATATAAATTGTTTTCATTTTGTCCATGTTCATTTTAAGACTCATTTTGAGAGACTCTATTGAGGCAATCTAAAATAGTGCTTAGCTCTTTATAGCCTCAGCCATGACTACGATATCGTCAGCGAATTAAAGGTGGGTGATGTAATCGCCGTTGATATTGATGCCGAGTCCACCCCAATCCAGAAGCTTGAAAACTTCTTCCAGTGTGGCGGTGAACAGTTTCGGAGATATAACGTCTCCCTCTATCACTCCTTGCTGTATCTAGATTTCGAATTCTGGTTCTGGAGATCAACCGAAATGGTGGCGTTTTCATAAAAACACTTTCAACACCTCGATGTATCGATAGATAATTTGACACCGCTGGAGAGACTGTAGCACAACCCAGGATTCAACCGAATAAAAGTCTTTCACAAATACCTTGGCACAGTGGATGATTATACTTTTACGTCTTCAGTATAATCTTCCGCAGCGTATGTATGTGGTCTTTGGTAATAAACCCTCTTCGGAAGCCAACTTTCTCAAAAGGCTAGAATTCATCAAACCAACCTGCGTGCGAGACGATTTGCAATGACTCGAAAACAGCTTGAAGATGTGAATTAGAAGTGAGATGAATATGTGTATTTCTTCAACAGGGTGTTGTCGCCCTTTTTTAAAGAAGAGCACCACCACACTTCTGCGCCATGTCTTAGGATAACTCTTGAAGAGTTTTTAGTACCGGTGTTTCATCTGCTTTCAGAAGTTCGGCCATAATTCCATCACCACCTGGTACCTTGTTGTTCTTGAGATGTCATATCTTCGGTATAATGTTGGGTTAGTCTAGCTCTCGGGTTTCTAGCCAGGTTGCTGATAGGCAGACGCGTGGTCGTGTATAATTGTCCATAGAATTTCTAAACATCTTCCAATAACTCGGTCTTAACCGATATGATCATCCTCAGACTTCAGCTAGGCCAGTTGGTTCTGTCCAACAGACAGATCTCTCGCGAATACTTTTGAGACTTTGTTGCGCTCGATCATCTCTCATTTAGTATAAAAATGATACAAATCGCGAGTCAAGGATTTGTAGATCTGCCTGTTAAGTTGCCTAATACTAAGTAACGTTTTAAAAGAACTGCAAAACTAAACTGCGTCATTAACTGAGTTTGTTGGTGGAGTCTAAGATCTTTTTGGTTCCGTTTGAACGGCGAGTTTTGAAATTCCACTAATGTATCATTATTATTGTCTACATTCTCGCAGTCTCCTAGGCATTCGAAGCAATAATGCAACTCGAGTTGAAATCTCTCGGGGTATTGGAGCTGGATAGGCGCTGGTTTAAGACTTTCTGTTTTTACCGAATTTATCACAGAGATATTATTGAATATTTGCCTTCTCGTCGACAAGATGAAGTTAATCTCATTCCTCGTAATGCTATTAAGATGCAACCAGGTCTACTTCAGCTGCTTTGACGTTCATCATAAGGAACTCCTTCTCCATAAAGTCGGCCAGCATCTGACCACGTACATTTCTTTCTCTGTATCTAAATTGCCCGACTCTTAACTCACCATCACCTCATTTGCCCAGTTTTTCGTTGAAGTAACTCAACGCTAGACAGACGACCTGGTGAAGATCGCGGGAAGCCGATGGATGCGGGCAGCGCAGGACCGGTCATCGTGGAAATCCTTGGAGGAGGAATTTGTCCAGCAGTGGACGATTTTCGGCTGATATGATGATGATGACCTCATAACAACGGTATAATGTATGGCTGGTATGTATGGTTGTAGAGATGTCCTCAGACATAGTCTCTAAGTAGTCGTTGGAGTATTCTGCGGTCTGCGCTTTTAAACGACCTTCACCAAATACTGTTCGATAAATCTCAGTATAAGGTATGCTATCCTTAACGAAACTCTTTTAACAGCAGCCGCTAGAGTCGTGGGTACAACCCAGATCTCATTTTTGCCAGTTCCTGCACCAGCGTTCGATGCACTAAGACGAAAAGCGAACCTGTACCCAGGACACAACATAGACCCGTAACGTGTCAAATCATTGCAGCCATCCATTCAGTCAAAGTGCCTTTCAGACGACGCTTTAATTACAAGAAGGCAAACTGGGAAGAATTCTCACAAAAAGTCTACACAGCCTTGACTAATGTTGCGCCCACGCCCAAAAATTATGACCACTTTGTAGATGTCGTGTCTACTGTCTCACGCTAGTGTATCCCTTAGTGCATCGAAATGCACTAAGACGAAAAGCGAACCTGTACCCAGGACACAACATAGACCCGTAATGTGTCAAATCATTGCAGCCATCCGTTCAGTCAAAGTGCCTTTCAGACGACGCTTTAATTACAAGAAGGCAAACTGGGAAGAATTCTCACAAAAAGTCTACACAGCCTTGACTAATGTTGCGCCCACGCCCAAAAATTATGACCACTTTGTAGATGTCGTGTCTACTGTCTCACGCTAGTGTATCCCTTAGTGCATCGAAATGCACTAAGACGAAAAGCGAACCTGTACCCAGGACACAACATAGACCCGTAACGTGTCAAATCATTGCAGCCATCCGTTCAGTCAAAGTGCCTTTCAGACGACGCTTTAATTACAAGAAGGCAAACTGGAAAGAATTCTCACAAAAAGTCTACACAGCCTTGACTAATGTTGCGCCCACGCCCAAAAATTATGACCACTTTGTAGATGTCGTGTGTACTGTCTCATGCTAGTGTATCCCTCGAGGATGACGTACAGCATACACACCGGGGCTATCTTCAGAGTCTGCCAAACTTCTAGAAGACTACGAATTGCTGTATAGTGAGGACCCGTTCTCCGTCGATACAATACTAACCGAAAAACAACTTCTATCGGCGATAACTGAAAGCAGATGCGAGAAATGGATAGACACCGACACCTCTGTAGATATGACCCACAATAGTAAAAGAGCGTGGTCCACCTTACGCAAACTCACTGACGATCCGCATCCACCTACAGCCCAGGCTAAGTGGCTGCGAACCAAATAGCTCACCAGTTGCTACTAAACGGTAAACCAACCCGCCGGCTCATCGAAGTCCCCAAATGTGACTTTGCAGCGTCACAGAAATCCGTCTGTGAAGCCTTCACAATTAGTTATATTGTGACAGCAATAAAGTCACTCAAACTTGGAAAGGCTTCAGTCGTTGATAACATATCAGTTGAGCAAATCAAACACCTTGGCCCTGCAGCTATCTCGTGGTTACTTCAACTTTTTAACAAGTGCCTGGAGTTGGCTTAAATACCTAAGCTTTGGAGAAAGTCGAAGTTTATTGCCATCCTGAAACACGGAAAGCTTGCGAATGACCCCAAAAAAAATTCGCCCTCCTCCTCTGCCACAACTACAAGCTGATTGAGAAGCTGCTACTCAATCGGCTCTCTGGTGCTGTTGAAATCAAACTTATTACTGAGCAGGCGGGCTTCAGACCTGGAAAGTCCTGTATCAGCCAAACGCTGAGGCTCACGCAGTTCATTGAGGACGGGTTTCAGGTGAACAGGGTCACGGGTATCGTTTTTGTCGACCTTTCTGCAGCATATGATATAGTCAATCTAAAACGGGTTCTCTGGAAAGTGAGGGAATTAACCGGAGACAGAAAGTTCGTCAAGATCCTGAACGAGTTGCTCCATAACATACGCTTTCAGGATTATCTACTTTCCGAAAAAAGCAGATGGCGCTCCCTGAAAAATGGTTTTCCACTAGGCAGCGTGTTAGCCCACTGTTTAACATATATACCAATGACCAACCCTCCACCGCTAACACGTCACGTGCTGACGATCTTGTATTAGCTTCACAGACGAACCGCTTCGAAGAAGCAGAGTACAACCTAACGATGGCTCTGGAAGATCTCAGTACCTACTAGTTGGCAATGAGTACCAATTAATCACTGAAATCACTCTAAATATCTGGTGTCTTGCTGAACCGGGCCTTAACGTATAAGGCAAACAGTGGAAACGTTGCGAAAAAGGTGTCCACTAGAAATAACTTCTTTGCAAATCTGACCTCGACCAAGTGGGGAGCTTCGCTGGGAACTTTACGACCGACCGGGTTGGCGCTCTGCTTCTCCACCGGTGAATATGCTTGTCCGGTATGGAACCGCTCTGCCCACGCGATACTAGTGGATACAGCTCTAAATCAAACTTGCCGGACAATAACGAGCTGTTTAACAGCGACTCCGATAAGCAACCTGTATCCACTGGCAGGGATCCCACCTGGCATTCGGAGAGAGGAAGCGAGCTCAATCGAGAAAGCCAAACAGGAACACGACCCCAGACAATGTTTGAATGCAGCCCAGCCCCTCCCAGATTAAAAAGCCGCGAGAGCTTCCAAGCCACTGTAGCCAAGCCACAAGATGTCCCACTAATGGCTAAATCCAGTTTATGGAATAAGACCTTATCTATCACAGAAAGCTTTATCGCACAATGATAGGCCCTCCCCCTGAGCAGCGACTTGCCGTGGTCTATTTGGAAATCTCTAAATAGACTTCGGACTCAGGTTGGCCGATGTAGGGAGAATATGTGTCGCTGGGGTTTCTGTGACGGAGAAGAATGCTCATATGGAGTCGGCTCACAAACTATGACGCATTTATTGGCTTGCCCCTAGTGCCCGAACACCTGTACAATGGTAGACTTTTGGGGGGCCACTGATAGTGGCATACGCGTGGCTACCTATAGGGCCAATAAAATATAAAGTAACTAAGTTTCAATATTCAAACCGTTGATTTGAAAAGTAGAAGAAGAAGCATTTGGGAAGCTACGCAATAACTTCACGTCCCAAATACCGCAGTGTCACAAGACTAAGGTCTTTGACCAGTGTGTGTTGCCAGTGTCTTAGTTACGGAACTAAGACGACATGGTCGCTTACTATGGGCCTCATAAGAAGGCATAAGGTCACCCAAAGGGCAATGGAGCGTGCTATGCTCGGAGTTTCTCTGCGTGATCGAATCAGAAACGAGGAGATCCGCAGGAGAACCAAAGTAACCGACATTGCTCACAGAATCGCTAAACTGAAGTGGCAGTGGGCAGGGCACACAGCTCGTAAAACAGATGGTGGTTGGGGTAGTAAAGTTCTCGAGTGGCAACCGCGCACCGGAAAACGTAGCGTAGCCAGGCCTCCCACGCGGTGGATCGACGACCTGGTGAATGAGGGACTTGTGGACGAGAAACCCGAGACCACCCTAGGAAAGTTGGTTACCCTCCCGAAAATAGAGCAGGTTTCCGGACTTCAGGGTCATGGTGTCCTTTCCCTCTCTCTCTTCGGACTTCATATTAAATCTACTATATCCCACCGTAACCTGTTTATTTCTTCTTCGAGTTCTGTAATCTTCTTGTCATTCAATATATAATTTTAAACAAACAAAATCTTGCTACATAAACCTAAAATTCCATTATAATTATCAAATCATAAAGTTTATCAAAAGAATATTACGAAAGGAAGTAAAATGGTTTAGAGGTGGCCATAAATCACCGTGAATAGCTTCATATTATCTGAATCATCTCAGATATTTGCGACCAAGCACTAGGAGTTCGGCGTGGAGCACACTTTGGGAAACCCTGGTCTAAATGAGTTATTCAAGATTCAAGATATTTATTCAAAATTGGTGCAAATTACACTCTTTCTGAAAGTCATAAAATAGTGATTACATAATTTCATTTGTAAAAAATCAAGAAATAAACAATCATTAGTTAATTACGTCAAAATACAATCCGTGATATAAAAAAAAATGTCATTAGAACATGAAAACAATATGACACGAGAAGTTACAGGTACATCAAAATTATTGAATGTTATGAACGCCTTTGACAAGTGTAGGCCAGTTCACACGGACAGCACCCGGTCACTAGTATAACGCGAGAGTCAGCCATCGCTCCTTTCAACCATATTGTCTTTCACAGAACCGAACGGCAGTGACACTTCGCCGGGTAGCGACACCACGGGTGACAACGGCGACGACACCACGAGTAGCAACGGCGGTGACACCACTGGTGACAACGGTGGCGACACCACTGGTGACAACGGTGGCGACACCACTGGTGACAACGGTGGCGACACCACGGGTGACAACGGTGGCGACACTACGGGTGACGACGGCGGTGACACCACTGGTGATAACGGTGGCGACACCACGGGTGACAACAGTGGCGGCACTACGGGTGGCAACGGCGGCAACACCACGGGTGATAACGGTGGCGACGGTATTCTATCGAATTTATTTCGAAGAGGAACCTACCCCTTTCGAATTGAATTCGATAAAATACCGAGAGACAGGCGACTTTGCGGCGATTATACGTACCTAATGAACACCATCTAAGAATTGACGTGGAAGCCACAAGACATGACAAGTCTAGTACTTCTTTTAATTAATATTTTATCTTAGCATTGACATGAGTGCGGTCCAAAAGTGTCTGGCCTAACAAAGAAAACAAGTAGATATATTTACAATTTTATTTTTATTTTTCGATATAGTCCCCCTCTATTTCAACGCACTTTGCAGATCTCGTGATAAGCATTTCTATCCCCTTATAAAAATATTCTGGAGTTTTGTCCTCGAAATGGGTAAAAACTGCTTGGCCCACTTCATCATCCGAAGAAAATCGTCTTCCCCTTAAGTCTGCCTTAAGTCTCGAGAACAAGTAGTAGTCGCTTGGGGCCAGGTCTGGGCTGTAAGGGGGGTGGCGAATTTCCTCGAAGCCACATTTAGCTACAGCAGCTTTGGCAATTGCAGCAGTGTGAACGGGAGCATTATCGTGGAGAAGCCGAACACCTCTACTAAGTTTTCCACGTCGTTTCTGCTTGATCGCCTCTCGCAACTGCTCAATAAGGGTGGCGTAGTAGCTGCCATTTACCGTGGTATTCCTTTCTTTTATCTCAATCATTAGTATTCCGTGACAATCCCAGAATACCGTTGCCATAATCTTTTTGGTGGATTGCGTTACCTTGGCCTTTCTAGGTGGCTTTTCACCAAGACGACGCCACTCCATCGATTCCCTTTTAGACAGGGGATCATAGTACAAAACCATGGTTTCGTCTCCCGTAACAATCGACTCCAAATAACTTTTTCCGTAACGCCTATACGCGTCTAAAACTTCTTGAGAACACGCTTTTCTCTCAGTACGCTGCAAGCTCGAAAGAAGTTTGGGTACCCACCTAGCACTAACTTTATTCATGTGAAGATGATCATGTAGTATCCTAAGTACTGAAGTTTTGGAAAGTCCGGTTCTTGCCGCTATTTCTTTAGTCTTTAGTCTTCGATCACTCAGAACTTCCTCTTCCACTAATTTAATACATTGCTCGGTGAGTACTTCTATAGGCCGGCCGGAGCGAGGTTCGTCGTCAATGGATCCCGCCCCAATCGAAACTGTTTACTCCATTCTTTTACCGTGGAAAATGATGGAGAAGAATCCCCGTACACGGCATCCAACCTTTTTTTATATCGGTCGGGCTGACCCCATCCTTAGTCAGGAATTTGATCACGGAACGATATTCCAATTTGATCATTTCGAACGTTTTCCGGATTCGTATCGTTAAAACGCCGTAAAATCAAAACTACAACCAACAGAAACGCCAAAACCAGACTCGAAAAAGCAGACTAAATGACAATCGCGATGACATCTTTTTTTATTTTTTTTTAAGCCGCCAAATTTTTCCAGCCAGAAAGTTTTGGACCGAACGGTACATACAGGATGTAAGAAAGTTGATGTAAGAACCGTTAACAGGGCCTTCTAGTCATCATACTGACCAATTTTCCACAAGGAGCCCATAGTCAATTCTCAAAAAAAAGAAGTGTGGCATTCGGGGACTGCCGCGGTAAGGCTATTGCATAGCATTTTTTATCAACTTATGCAATTATAGTCATTTATTTATTTTTTTGTTTATGCAGTATTTACCAGTACCATATAGTCCTTGGGGCGCGGGATGTTTATGTAATAAATTAACACTAAGTAAGTTCATCATCATCATCATCTAAATACATACATCATCAATCGCCATCATCAATCGCCATCATCAATCGCCATCATCAATCGCCATCATCAATCGCCATGATCAATCGCCATCATCAATCGCCATCATCAATCGCCTTCATCAATCGCCATCATCAATCGCCATGATCAATCGCCATCATCACTCACCATCATCAATCGCCATCATCAATCGCCATCATCATCAGCATCATTATCCGCCATCAACATCCGCTATCATCAATAGCCATCATCAATCGCCATCTTCAATCGCCATCTTAAATCGTCATTATCAATCGCCATCATCAATCGCCATCATCAATCGCCATCATCAATGGCCATCATCAATCGCCATCATCATCATCATTATCATGATGGATAGATAGATGGCACTGTAAGTTTTTTAGAACTCTATATATCTTTTTTGGGGGTGTCAGGTGTTGTTTTCGTTACGAAATTACTTGATTCGGTCCCCTCAAAGCCCGCGATAAAAGCTATACAATAACTTAAAATATTGACGTTCCATAGAAAAATGCTATAAAGTAGTTAAGCATCTAATCGACTTGTATGAAGACTTAATTTTTTTTGCAATACCAGCAAACTTTTAAAATAAAAGATGTTAGCACGCCATCGCCACTTACCACCGGGTGAGATGATGTCAAGGCTTACCGATTGTGAATAAAAAAAAGTGTTTAGTTTAATGAATAAAAGCCTAAGTTAATGAGTTCTCACCAATAGTATAACACGCGGTATATTTATAACACGCGGTATATTTATAACACGCGGTATATTTATAACACGCGGTATATTTATAACACGCGGTATATTATTAACACGTGGTATATTTATAACACGCGGTATATTTATAACACACGATATATTTATAACACGTGGTATATTTATAACACGCGGTATATTTATAACACGCGGTATATTTATAACACGCGGTATATTTATAACACGCGGTATATTTATAACACGCGGTATATTATTAACACGTGGTATATTTATAACACGCGGTATATTTATAACACGCGGTATATTTATAACACGCGGTATATTTATAAGACGCGGTATATTAATAACACGTGGTATATTTATAACACGCGGTATATTTATAACACGCGGTATATTTATAACACACGATATATTTATAACACGTGGTATATTTATAACACGCGGTATATTTATAACACGCGGTATATTTATAACACACGGTATATTTATAACACACGGTATATTTATAACACGCGGTATATTTATAACACACGGTATATTTATAACACGCGGTATATTTATAACACGCGGTATATTTATAACACGCGGTATATTTATAACACGCGGTATATTTATAACACGCGGTATATTTATAACACGCGGTGTATTTATAACACACGGTATATTTAAATTATCATTATCATACAAAACAATAATTTTATTGCCAACTATCGTGTTGCAGGTCAGATTGCGAAATGCGGTTCACTAAAATATATCTAAATATAATTAACTAGCTGTTTCCCGCGGTTTCACCCGCGTGGACAACGTTTCTATGACTTTTCGAGGATGCGCAGTGCGCGAGCCGCAAGCGGCTCGCGAGCGTGGTAAAAAGTAGCCTATGTCTGAATCCAGGTCCTAATCTGTCTACCTACCAAATTTCAGCCAAATCCGTTCAGTAGTTTTTGCGGGAAAGCGTAACAGACAGACAGAGTTACTTTCACATTTATAATATTAGTAGGGATAGTAGGGATTATAACAATATCGCAATAGTGAATGTCAATATTGCAATAAATAATAATAAAATACATTAAATTAAAAAAAAACGTGTGGCCGCTGTAAAGCTATTGCATAGCATTTTTTATTAACATGTGCAATTATAATTATTTACTTATTTTTTATTTATGCAGTATTTAACAGTACCATATAGTCCTTGGGGCGCAAGATGTTTATGTAATAAATTAACATTAAGAAAGTTAATCATCATCATCCGTCATCCGCCATCCGTCATTCGTCATCAGTCATCCGTCATCCGACATCCGTCATTCGCCATCCGTTATCCGTCATTCGTCATCTGTCATTCGTCATCCGTCATTCGTCATCCGTCATTCGTCATCCGTCATTCTTCATTCGTCATTTGTCATCGTCATCGTCAGTCATCCATCATCCGTAATCCGTCATCCGTCATCGTCATCGTCATCGTTATCATCATCATTATGATGGATAGATAGATGGCACTGTAAGTTTTTTAAACTCAATTTTTTATATTATTTTTTTTGGGGTGTTAGGTTTTATTTTCGTTACGAATTGTCTTGATTCGGTCCCCTCAAAGCCTGCGATAAAAGCTAACAATAGCTTAAAAATATTAAGGCTATAAAATTGTTCATAAGATAGCCATTGTAACGCCGCGGACTTTAAGCGACGGTGGGGCTACCGATGTATACGGACTATTCTGATTTTTTTCAGCTTGTGAAACGGTGTCACAAGCTGGTCCTTGTTGGCGTTGCTACGTAAGTTGTGCCTTGGGTTTGTACCCTTAAATTTTTAAGCTATTGCATAGATTTTATCGCAGGCTTTGAGCGCGGGGACCGAATCCAGAAATTCCGTAACGAAGAAAAACCTGACGCTCGGTTGCCATGGCAACAATATCGGTTGTCAAAACAAACATATAAGAAGATTTGATCATTTTCGGAGAATAATAAAACTCTTTTCATAAACTGTATATACCTCCATATGACAAAAAAGATTTGATTATTTTTTATTTATCAAATGCAAAAAGATTTTATTTAAGACACAGCTGTTTGTATTTATAGAGATAGGTACAAAAAGATTTTATTCCATATTTGGCTGTATAGTTCCAACTACCATTGCTTAAAAAAAAGTACAAAAAGATTTTATTCCATATTTGGCTGTATAGTTCCAACTACCATTGCTTAAAAAAAACAAAGATGTAAAAAAGCGCGGGTAAGCGAAAATAAATAATAAATATGAATGAACAAAGTGCATTTATTATTAATGAAGAAAGTCACGAAAAAATAGTGAAAGAAAATGAGTGAGTACTCTATATACATACATTTTATTATTTTCACAAATGCAGTATTAATTTTGAATTGAAAATATAATACTGCTATAAAGGTGATTTAAATTTTTGATATTAAAATGAGCGATATTAAAAGTAGCCCTCTTTTATACACACAAACACACACACGCGTATAGTTTAAATTCTCAATTTAGATTCTCAATATGTATATATATATATATATATAAATAAATTCATTCTTCATCCCTACTAATATTATAAATGTGAAAGTAACTCTGTCTGTCTGTTACGCTTTCCCGCAAAAACTACTGAACGGATTTGGCTGAAATTTGGTAGGTAGACAGATTAGGACCTGGATTCAGACATAGGCTACTTTTTACCACGCACTGCGCACCCTCGAAAAGTCATAGAAACGTTGTCCACGCGGGTGAAACCGCGGGAAACAGCTAGTTATGTATATAACAGAAACCATCAAACCAAGCACGTGTACTATTCAGTACCTTTGTTTTTGGTGTATAGATAATGCACATGAATGCCGCGCAGAGAAAGTATATATGCTATTATATCTATATAAATGTACATCGCGCGAAATTCGATAATCACTTCTAAATATTGTTATTTAATTAAAGAAAAAATTGTTTTCTTATCGGTCACCACGCTCAAAAAGTGTAACTTGAATTAATATCAAAGAAAAAGAAATACTGCATGAATAAAATAAATAAATTATTATAATTGCATAAGTTGATACAAAATGCTATGCAATAGCTTTACCGCGGCAGTCCCCGAGTGCCACACGTCTTTTTTTTTTATTTATATACTAGCTGTTTCCCGCGGTTTCACCCGCGTGGACAACGTTTCTATGACTTTTCGAGGGTGCGCAGTGCGTGGTAAAAAGTAGCCTATGTCTGAATCCAGGTCCTAATCTGTCTACCTACCAAATTTCAGCCAAATCCGTTCAGTAGTTTTTGCGGGAAAGCGTAACAGACAGACAGAGTTACTTTCACATTTATAATATTAGTAGGGATAGTAGGGATTGTTAGTTCGCATGCACGTATAGGGCCATTGGCAGATGTATTTGCAAGGGATTGGCAAGATGTTGTATTTAGTGAAGAACAGCCGACACGACTCGTCATCGGCTATCGTTGCCATAGCTCGTACAGCGCGCTTTTGCATGACGAACGCTCGCTGGATATCGGCGGCGCGACCCCGCAGCTCGAGTCCATAGGTCAACCTGGAGTGGACTGTAGCGTAGTAACACGTTCGCACAGCCTCGATGGATGCGGTGGCCGTCAGTCGGCGTAAGGCGAAACACGCGCGACCTAAGCTAGCACAGAGACCGTCTATGTGAGCCTCTCACGTTAGAGCGTCGACTACCTGGAAGCCCAACAGCCTGGTACAACGATACTTTTACCGGTGGTAGCGCTATGCAATTCAAAGGACAAGAAACATGTTTTGTCGTGATTTAGTGCAAGGCTAACCACCAGTCAAGGCGCCTAACTGTCTCGATGAATACTTTGTTGGGTTCTGCATGCGTAGTCACGGTCATTACCACGGCTACATTATCTGCATACATGTAAATTTCAGCTCCCTCGACTGTACGCGGCAGGTCGTTAAGTAAAAGACTGAATAGACTAATTGATAGCTACGAACCTTGGGGGACACCCATCGCATTTTCTAATTCAGCAGATCTTATGTTTTCTTTGTCTCCGACCACTACTTGCTTTCTTCAATATATCAAAGATACGAGTATAATGAGTTCCAAATCCAATCCCATAGTGTTGGAGCTTGTAGGCGATCAGCGTATAGTTGCAGCAAATGAACGCAACGTGCCGGCCTGCCTCGCGCGCCTCCAGCACGCGCCACACCACCTCGCGCACGAGGTCCGCGGTGGCACGCCCGGCGCAGTAAGCGTATTGCCTATCAAACAGTGTGCCGCGGCTGCTCACAAATAACAGCAGCCGTTAGTTTAATCCGACCTCAAAAATGTTGCTGACGGCTGAAACTAGCAATATCGGCGGTATGGTTTTAAATAGGATTTTATACCTTTCCTTTTATAAAGAGAGGATATTTTAACCTTTTTAAGAAGCGACGAGTAGGTACCACTGGTAATGGATATATTGAAGAGATGACAGATCACAAAATCAATATATATAACGAAAGACTTCAGTAGGTTCGCAGACAAGCCATACACGTCCGTGGTCTTTTTGGGTGCGATAGATAGTTGCACTATTGTACCTACTGTGAAGGCTGACAGTCTGAGTGATACGTCACTGGGTTCTGTATTGACTCATAGTGCAGCTAGAACGCTTGAGGTGTGCATTGGAGGCGCACCGCATTTACTTGCTGCTGATACGAACTGCCGGTTCATGGAGTCTACCAGCTCCTGCCTAGAGGAGTACTGCTGTCCGTTGCTACTGGTATATCCAGTCACTCCCTGTTTCCGCAGCATATCTTAGTATTAACTATGTTCCACATGCACTTTCTCTTATCCGGGTCTTGATTAACCAACGCGGCATAGAAGTTTGTATGTTTTTGACGTAATAATGCATTATTTTTATGTTTGTATTCCTTTACTATTTTATTTAACTCGGAGTTTTGGGGGAAAACTGTCTGTATTTTTAGATTGTCAAACACCAGGAATTTAAAATTAACGAATTATTCATCTATATATTTAATATACAAGTCTGGTTTATATCACAGCAATTTTTTTCCGGAAAATAGAGCTTAAACTTTTATGCATAAAATATTAATTATTACCTCCGTTAGTTTTTGACAATCATCCTTAAAATTAATCATTTTCGAAAAACCTAAAAATTTTAAGGCACAAGCTTTTTATGTACATGCAAAATTTCAGCTCAATCGTAAACCGGGAAGTGGGTCAAAATTAACTTGCAAGATTTCACCCGAACAAACATACGTACATTGCAAGTTAAATAAAGCTTTTAAAAATTATCTCGTTCCAATCGATGCACTGTAATGCGGTGGTAACTTTGAGTATACATACCTACATACTTACTCTGAGGGTGGTAAAGTTCAACTTGTTAGCTACGCTAAATATTCACGAGTGCTTGCTAGTCGCTTCACTCGGGGCCAGTTACGTACCAGACTCACGCGCTGAGCATTGTGCTTACTCAGCCGAGTGTCAACGCCGGTCACAGAAATTACACATTCCGTAGGTACATTTGTGCAGGCGTGGTCTGGGAGCGTACCGCTTTCGGGCCTAGTGGGGAAATCGATCAGCTGTGCAAAGCCAAGGACCGACAGTGAGGTGCTTCTTGGCTGACTAATTATCTAAATAATTAATGTTAATAACGCCCATAATCATTGCAGACAATGATTCATCATTAATTTTATATTATAACTTTTCAAAAAGTAACAGGTAGTCCGCTTGTTCTTGTGATAAATCACAGTATTCTTTCCTACACCCTATTTTAATACCGAAGCATGCGTACACGCAGCTACCACCGTGTGCTATCCGAGCCCTACAGTAACATGAGATAAGGTCGTAACTACAAAGGGTAACTGATTCAATCTGTAAACTACGTAGCCAATGCTAGATTAATACTAATATATCGTACCTTAGTTCTTTTAAAAGAAGCACTTCAAGTTTTTTTGTCTTACTGTTGATGCTTTCGATGTTTTGGTGGCAGACTGATCCGCCGTCGTCGCGACTCACTACAACGTTTTCAGTGTTTGACTGGGGGGCTTTAGGTGCAACGGGAGGAACTATCACATTTGTATGTTTGCTTAGAGCCACAGCTGAGCCAGTAGAGTCTGCTTTGGCATTCGTATTTACAGCGGCAGAGGTGATGTCGCCGAATGATGCGCGCTGGAACGTGTGCCGGTGCGTTCTGACTGTGTGTGCACTAGCAAAGGAGCCACTACGGATGTGAGTACTAGTAGCGACCCCCTTCTCCCGCTCACCATTGGGGCATAGCGTTCACGTGTTGTGATTCGTTCTTGTCGGGCAGACCGTGGTGCCAGTTTTTGCAGCGTAGCCTACAAAGCGATGATTAGAGTTTAAGTTCCTTTGGCTAATCGTCGGGCTTACCCTCCGCGCTGGAATCACGTGCTTTTCTTTAACCGTCAATTTTGCATTTTCTCTTCTATTTTCTTAAATTCCATAAGAACAAACTCGATTTTTTCTTAGATCCGCTGTAGATACTTTTTGGAGTTTACTCCTTAAGAATCGATTTGCATATATAAGGCCGGGGTCAGAAATATATGGGAGTAAAATCAAACTACGATGTCACGCGAGGATACCCGAAGTGCGTTAAACAAAAATTTTACCTATCCCCGACCACAGTGTATTATATAGGTATACTAGCTGTCCCGGCGAACTACGTACCGCCTTACATTACATTACACTGCCTTACTCTACCCTAACCTACACTAAACTACACTACCCTACCCTACACTACACTACCCTACCCTACCCTACACTACCCTACCCTACACTACTCTACCCTACACTACACTACCCTACACTACCCTACACTACCCTACACTACACTACCCTACCCTACACTACCCTACCCTACCCTACCCTACCCTACATAAGAACCTTCTCCTGACAATAACGAACTCGACAAAAAAAGAATTAGCGAAATCTGTCCAGCCGTTTAGGAGGAGTCTATAATTTGAGATTTAAACTATCCTATCTCTCAAGTTGGATCGAACTGCACATGGTGTGCGAATTTTATTATAATCGGTTAAGTGGTTTAGGAGTCCATTGAGGACAAACATTGTGACACGAGATTTATATATATTAAGATTATTATTGTATGATTGTCTTACTTGTTTTCGCGCCAAATTTGAAAAAAGAACCGCATGCGCTTCGTAGCGAGTTTCTAAATATGAGACAAAAAAACAATATTAAAAAAGTTTTTATTTAGTTACTGGACCGATTGCTTCCAAAATCGATATCTGGGGTCCCTGAGGTCCCATTATCACTAATCTGTTGTCGGAAGTGAAAAAAGTGGCCGCCATTTTGAACTTTTATGTTACTGGGCCGATTGCTTCCAAAATCGATATCTGAGGGTCCCTGAGGTCCCTTATCACGAATCCTTTGTCAGAATTGAAAAAAGTGGCCACCATTTTGAACTATTTAGTTACTGGACCGATTGCTTCCAAAATCGATATCTGGGGGACCCTGAGGTCCCTTATCACTAATCCGTTGTCGGAAGTGAAAAAAGTGGCCGCCATTTTGAAATTTTCAGTTACTGGACCGATTGCTTCCAAAATCGATATCTAGGGATCTCTGAGGTCCCTTATCACTAATCCGTTGTCAGTGTAAACTCCAGTCGTGCGTCGGAGCTGACACACACACACTTTTTTGTTATAACTTTCTCTAAAGCGTCAATGGTAGCTTTCGACATTGTACAAATTTTTTTTAATCTACTGAGTGCAATGTTTCGGGTGTCGCAATCGTGGACGTACTTATCAGCTGAAAGACGTCCACTGCTGGACAAAGGCCTCCCCCAAATCTTTCTACGGTGACCGGTGCTGCGCTGCCCGCATCTAGCGACTCCCGTAACCCTCACCAACTCGTCGGTCTACCGTGTGGGAGGCCTGTTATGATAGAGCAGACCTATGATTATTAATAGAAGCGTAAGATGCTTCCTTATTAGTAAACGTTTCCGTTAAAAAATCAATATAGATGATATTGGGGTATCAAAGACGTTAATGTTGTTCTCGGAACAATAATGCCACCGAAGCTTATAATTATGTAACCGAATACTGTTTCATAGTCCTTTCTGATATTAAAGAAAGCATCAGATCTAGTGCTGCTTGGTATATTCTGTTTTTCGAAGGCGATCCTGAGAGTGATGCGGCCCCCAGGGTAAGATTTTTCTGTAATAGATGAATCGATCTGAAACAGGAACGTAGAAGATTTCTGTTGGGCTTGAAGAAGATTATATTGGAAATCAACATACTATTTAACAGTGGGAACCAGGGTTGTCCAGTCCAGTATGGGAAAACTAGTATACCAGTTGCTTCATCATTGAGTATTTTTCTTGAGCATTTCAGGATCAACGAAAACGGGGAAAATTCATATAAGAAATTGGACTGCCATGAATCCGTAAATGCATCCACAGCGAGGGCGTCTGGATCCGGTTTCCAAGAGATGTAACATTGACATTAAGCATTAATGCGGGAAGCAAATAAACTAAGCTCGGGTTGGACTAGCTTACAAACTATCTTCTGGTATGCCCAGTCAGATAGTTCCCCTTCGATATCATTATTTAATCGACGTGGTTCTTCATCAGCTTCAATATTATCTGCTGTGTGATATAGGAAGCAAAAATCCATAAGTTTCGTTTTTCGCACCACTGCCATATTGCTTTAGTCAAGTCTGTTAGATGTGGAAACTGGATTCCGCCCATCCTGTTAATGTAACTTATCGCAGTTGTGTTATCTACCCGAAGGAGAATAGCACAACCGGACAGGTCTTTGGCGAAACATTTCAGTCCCATAAAAACTGCCATTAGTTTCAAATAGTTGATATGGGAACAGCTTTCATCTTCCTTCCAACCACCATTTGCTCTACGTCCATTACAAAAAGCACCCCAGCCTGTCATTGATGCGTCTGTGTAAATTATTAAATTAAAATTATCATCTGCTCTTAAATTGTTTTTAGTTGAATAAATATTATGTGACCACCAATGTAATTCCGGCAATATACTTGAAGGCAAATTGATTTTTGTATCAAAATTGCCATTATTTTGAAGGCATAAGATATTATGGCGTTCCAGCCTTTTTGTATATAACCAGCCGTACTTTACTGCTGGACAAGCTGCAGTAAGTACGCCAATCAACTGCGAAAACTGTCTAATAGTACAGTTAGTTAACGCTGTATATTTTCTAATTCCCCAATTTTGTTAAGTTAGTTAGACGGTAGACTTAGAGTCGTATCGGCTGTATTAAACATAAAACCTATAAACTTACGTACTTGTTGGGGCTGTAAGATGCTTTTTTCTTTGTTAACTACAAAACCTAGGCAGTGAAGCAACTTTAATGTCTCATTGACATTAGAGACGCATTCTTTGTATGTTTTTCCAATACATAATATATCATCAAGATACATAACTGAGTTATGGCCTTGGAGTCTTAGATAGTTGGTGAATTCTTTCATAAGTTTGGTAAATACTCTCGGTGCAACCGAAAGTCAATAAGTCAGGGCTGTAAATTCGTAGCACGTCTGAGAAAATTCGAATCGTAAATATTTACGTGACTTTTGGCCATTGGTACTAAAAGATACGCTTTTTTCAAATCTACAGTTGCTAAAAAACTGTTATTTGAAATAAGTTTGGCGGCTGTCCTATGTTCTTCCATTTTAAAATGGTATTTGGAAACAAATTTGTTTAATGACTTAAGATTAAGGATAAATCTTTTGCCGCCGTTAGTAAGTAAGTAAATATACTTTATTGCAAGCCAAAAATACAATACAGGACTTATAATAGATTTATTGATAGTTTTTTGAACTAATAATATGCTTGAGATAAAGTCATTTTTAGTTCTTTTGCAGACCGATACGGCGTCCAATTTCAATAGCTTTTGAATAGCCAAATACATGTCAGATTGTTGATTGGGAGTTAGTGTATTTTTTGGTCGAGACATTTGTTCAACTTAATCACAAAATGGAATAGAGTTACTTTCACGTACCCACTCAAGTACCACGGGATTTTGCCAACAATTGTAAATGTTGTAGATTCTTCCAGCGTGCTTTAACTCTAAGCATGCGCTGGGGCACATTATTTGGTCGCACCCGACTTCGTCTGAGCTGGTGAGGCACTTTGCGTTTCGCAGATGTCTTCCTCGGCCCCCTTTACTCCCCCCTTTGTTCTACGATTAACGAGGAGGGCTCGTCCAGTTTCCCTGGTTTCGGGAACGATGGAAGATAACGTCGTGGCTGAGGTTGACGCCTGTGGCTTTGGGATTGGAGCACTCTTTTTTATTTGTAAGCCTTGCTTTTCGATCACCTTTGAGGCTTTAATTTTGTCACACAATTTGTTTCTTAAAAGTTTCATCTCTGTCTATTTCACTAATTACATTAGGGAAAGATTTGTCCAGTCCAGGTGTGATGAATTTTTTTCTTGCCTTAGTCTCGACAAAATGAAGATCACTTAAAATGCGGCAGCTATGACTAAGGTATTTTATAGCCTGAATTCGGTCTTTGTCACTTCTTAATAGCAGAGACAGATCTCTATTTAGTACAATGATCCCTTGTTCGAGTTATTGTTGGACTGTTTCTACTCTTTTATTTTTGGATCTGGTGGGGTCTGAAACTGAAGCCAAGATTTCTGGGTTTAGCTTAGGAGCCTGAGTAGGGTACAGTTTTCCGGAATCAAATTATACTTCTAGAGAGTCTTTTCTTTTGTCTCCTTACCACAGACATTTGCGAAATCATTGCGAGGCTTCATGAAATTTTTGCCAAATTTCGGAGTATCTTCTACTATTTCTCCTAGGGCGCTTAGTATTTCAGGATCTAGTTTCGTAATTGTGGATTTCTGGTTAACCTGTTGGTTGAATATTTCATTTGCTGATGGATCCGCACGGTTAGGGTCTTCCTTTGGCGGTGACGGGTCACTGATAGGCTCGTCAACAACATTTTGTTCGATATTTAAAAAAATAACATTCGTTATTTCGGATGACAAAAAGTTATAAATAACAGTGATGTAACATATAGACGTTTATGTAACGTTAAGTTACGTTTATGTAAAAATTGAAGCGATTGACCTCATGATTGCACGTTGTAGACCATATATAACCTCTGTAATAATACACGTTTAACCCCTGGGCTTATTACTAAAATAAGGGTATTTGGGTAAAAAGTTGGTATAAAACGGATGATGTCGTGATGACCCACGGTCATCCTCCCAGCGTTTTCCCAGCAGTGGCACTATGCTATCCACCAGTGCCGGATTAGATTAGCCTAATAGCAAGAGTAGCAATTGCTATGGGCCCCGCGCAAAGAGGGGTCGTCTGGGTAGACGACCTAGACCCACCTCTGACAGTCAGTGACTGAGCTTATTTTTTTTAATAAAGACCACCTACGTATCGCTACATAAAACTTAAATAAGAAATTTCAAAATCCTCTAAAAAAGTAGAAAATGATATGTATTGGCCCTTTAAGTTTTAAGTATATCCATGCTACTATTTAGAACAGTCCACCTAGTAAGTTATAAATTCTTAAAATCACTTGGTGTAGGTAAAACTCTGTCTCCTATGTTTCTTCCAATATCATTGACCTCGATGACCTTAACCAACATTTCAGCACGTCACCATCCTATTTATTTGCGTCTAGAAAGCATAGAACCTTAACTCATTTGTCTGAAATTTCTCCTCCTGTTCCTCTTTTGAACTGGGAGAAGTAACTGTTGATGAAGTCCTAAAAATACTTAAATCCATCAAGACTAAGGCCGTCGTCGGTAATGATGGTTTTTCAGTTCGGTTTTCACTCGGAACAAAGTGACAGCTCTTATCAAAATCACCGACGACATTCGGGTAAACATAGAAAGAAAGGAGATAACGCTCTTTATTCTCCAGGACTTCAGCAGTGCGTTCAACACTGTAGATTTCGATATTCTTCTCTGTATCCTCTAATCTCTAAACCTTTCCCCAACAGCCCTCTCCTGGTTCAAATCTGAACTCTTTAACCGTTTCCAATAGGTCAAAATCAATGATCGAGTATCTGGCTGGTGTTCTCTCAGTTCTGGGGTACCACAAGACGGTGTACTTTCTATTATTCTTTTCTCTATTTTTATAAACAGTATTTCCAATTCTCTTCGTTCTTCATTTCATTTGTATGCGGAAGATCTGCAGATATACACCGCAGTTTATCTTTGTAACTTTTGTCAGGCTATTGCTGTGGTAAATGCTGATCACTTTACCATTGCGGAATGGTCTAATAACTTTGGGCTAGTAATCAATTTAGCCAAGACACAGGCCATCGTCATTGGTAGCCCTTATTTCATTTCAAAGTTCCATAACTTGATGATGTCAGATCTCGTGTTTAATAACACATAAAAACCCTTATCCTTCACAGTTAGAAATCTTGGCATCATCATGGACCAAACCTTGTCTTGGACTGCACACACTAATGAAGTGAGTAAGAAGTTGTTTGCCTCCTTTCACAGTTTAAAACACCTGCAGAATTTTTTACCTTTAAAAACAAAACTTTTGCTTGCTGGTGCTCTTCTTATACCACTTCTAGATTAAGGTGACGCTGCCTTCTTAGACGCTACTGTAGAGATGGTCCTATAGCTGGAACGTCTTAAAAATGTGTGCATTAGATATATTTTCGGCCTTCGGAAGTACGACCATATCTCGGAATATCGTGTGAGGCTTAATTGGCTGTTTATCCGCTAACGCATGGACTCCCATACTTTAGCTCTTCGGCTGTCCAATTTAAAAACCTAGTATTTTCTAGATGGCAAATTATTCAGGAAACAAAAAATTTTTTTTGTGCTTTCGTTTCAGAACCGTAGAAGTAAGGGATGAACTGCATGCATCTTCATTCATTCTGTAAGAAATATAATTGACCACTTGGCAAATGGATATATGTTTTTAGCACACTTATGGAGCAGATACTAATCATCAAATTACAAATTATCAAACAAAAATCCTAGTTAGTGCTTAACTAGGTTTCATATTTGTAAATATGTTTGTAGGTATTATTAATTATCAAACGCCAAGTGATCTTACTAGGTTTTCATATGGTAAATAATATGTGTGTGGGTAAGCTGGGTCAGTACTACACTAATCCTCTTACTTGTTACTTACAGCCAGACACTACAGTAGAATCTAGTTTAAAGTCCTTGTTTAATACTTAATTTAAGTTGTAAAAATATGTTTATAGAGTAAACTGGGGAAAAATAAATGAATCTTTAACATTATTTGACATCTGTTATCTATAGTATACAAATTATAATATTATTATTATTTTTATTTTAATCAACATATTCTTCAAACATTAAGTCAGCTGAAGCTTCAATTATGGGTAGATTCATCCAAAATATTTACGATTTTCTGGCATGAGTAAACAAAGTGTGGAAATTATAGAGTCTTTTTTACTTTTTTCACTCCGCGTAGCTGTGTGATGGTCGTAGCTAACGTATTCCTGTTTTTTTTTAACTTAAAAGTCTAACTCTTCCGAGGCGTCATCAAATTCATTTTTGTAAAACAAAATCCTCGAACCACGAACCAATTTTACCTTTATCACTGGCGATAAGGAAAAGCTTCTAAGAGGGTCTGTTTTAGATCCATAAAGTTTCATTTTTGACCGTTCCCGAATTTTGTCTACTTCCACAATTGTTAATTTTTTCGGCTGTATGTTATTACTGATTTAAAATCATCATAGTCGTACATTGCTTTATCGCGGCGAATTTTGTTTTCTTTGATTCCGAGTACCGAATCAGTCGACATATGCGTATGTCCTTTTGTTAGACACTTGAAGGTAGTCGTTTCTGTCTGATACTCATTGGAATACACGATTGTCGTCAGAGCTGTGTAGAGTATCCAATTTTTTTCTGAGCCGTGCAGCCATCAGCCCATAGCAAGAAATAAAGTACGTCTCGTTTAATTTCTATGAGAGAAACTAAAGCATCCACTATGTTGTTTGTATTGCGTCCCCACAAAACGTAATAGCTGGGAAAGTTCGGCTTTTCCAAATGCGCAAATGTCAATTAAAACAAATTAATTTTCTAAGAAAGAAAGCATCTATAACTTATGGCATGTGTAGAAGAAGAATAACTTTTTTAGAGAGTCTAATTTGTAATTCATGACAGCCTCGCAAAAATTTGGCTTCCAATTCTTCGCATAAGTCTTGATAAGAAGACAAAATTAAAGACTCTCTAGCAGTATAATTTAATCCCGAAAAACTGTACCCTACTTCAGGCTCCTAAGCTGAACCCAGAAATCTTGGCTTCAGTTTCAGACCCCACTAGGTCCAAAAATAAAAGAGTAGAAACAGTCCAACAATAACTCGAACAAGGGATCACTGTACTAAATAGAGATCTGTCTCTGCTATTAAGAAGTGACAAAGACAGAATTCAGGCTATAAAACACCTCAATGATAGCTGCCGCATTTTATGTGATCTTCATTATGTCGAAACTGAGGCAAGAAAAAAATTCATCACACCTGGACTGGACAAATCTTTCCCTAATGTAATAAATGAAATAGACAGAAATGAAACTTTTAAGAAACAAATTGTGTGACAAAATTAAAGCCTCAAAGGTGATCGAAAAGCAAGGCTTACAAATAAAAAAGAGTGCTCCAATCCCAAAGCCACAGGCATCAACCTCAGCCACGACGTTATCTTCCATCGTTCCCGAAACCAGGGAAACTGGACGAGCCCTCCTCGTTAATCGTAGAACAAAGGGGGGAGTAAAGGGGGGCCGAGGAAGACATCTGCGAAACGCAAAGTGCCTCACCAGCTCAGACGAAGTCGGGTGCGACCAAATAATGTGCCCCAGCGCATGCTTAGAGTTAAAGCACGCATGAAGAATCTACAACATTTACAATTGTTGGCAAAATCCCGTGGTACTTGAGTGGGTACGTGAAAGTAACTCTATTTCATATTGTGATTAAGTTGAACAAATGTCTCCACCAAAAAATACCCTAACTCCTAATCAGCAAGCTGACATGTATTTGGCTATTCAAAAGCTATTGAAATTGGACGCCGTATCGGTCTGCAAAAGAACTAAAAATTACTTTATCTCAAGCATATTATTAGCTCAAAAATCTAACGGGGGCAAAAGATTTATCCTTAATCTTAAGTCATTAAACAAATTTGTTTTCAAATACGATTTTAAAATGGAAGATCATAGAAAAGCCGCCAAACTTATTTCAAACTAGCTGTTTCCCGCGGCTTCACCCGCGTGGACCACGTTTCTATGACTTTTCAAGGGTGCGCAGTGCGCGAGCCGCAAGCGGCTCGCGAGCGTGGTAAAAAGTAGCCTATGTCTCAATCCAGGTCCTAATTTGTCTACCTACCAAATTTCAGCCAAATCCGTTCAGTAGTTTTTGCGGGAAAGCGTAACAGACAGACAGAGTTACTTTCGCATTTATAATATTAGTAGGGATAACAGTTTTTTAGCAACTGTAGATTTAAAAAAAGCGTATCTTTTAGTACCAATGGCCAAAAAATCACGTAAATATTTACGTTTCGAATTTTCTCAGACGTGTTACGAATTTACAGCCCTGCCTTATAGACTTTCGGTTGCTAATGACCGGGATATCTTCATACAGACCGCATACTATGCGGTTTAGTCTGGCTCTCGGGTCTTTAGCAAAATCGCTGACAGGCAGACGCGTGGTTATATAATAATTGTCCGTAGAACTGCTCAACTTCTTCCAACAACTCAGTCTAAGACGATATGATTATTCTCGGTTTTCAGCTTGGTCAGTTTTCTCTGTCCAACAGACATATTTCTCGCAAATACTTATGAGCTTTTGTTGCGCTCGATCGTCTCTCAATCCGTACTAAACTGGCGCAAATCGCGAGTCAGGGATTTGGGGATCTGCCTGTTTAGTTGCCTGCATACAAAATAGCGTCTTCAGAGGACTGCAAGACCAAATTGCGTCTTTCTTCCATAAGTTTATTGGTGGAGTCCGAGATATTTTTGGTTCCATTTGAACAGCGAGATTTAAAAATCTTAGACCTGACCGTTTTCACAATTTCCACGAATCGTTGTAATCGTCTTCATTATCGCAGTCTCCTTAGCATTGGAAGCAATTATGCAACTGTAATTCAAATCTCTTGGGGTTGGGAGCCGGACGGGCACTAGATAGAGCGTAGACTTTCTGCATCATTTAGACAGTCTACATCTTTCTAGCTGGGTTTTTAGATTCAATGTGTCTTTTGCCATTTGGTGATCGCTTCCTGTTTTAATGAATTGATCACAGAGCTATCATTGAATATTTGCCTTCTCATCGACAAGATGAAATCAATCTCATTCTTCATATTGCTACTGAGACGCTACCATGTCCATCTCAGATGCTTTGACTTATTTTAGTACAAGTTCATCATAAAGAACTCCTTCTTCATAAAGTCGGCCAGCATCTGACCTCGTGCATTTCTTTCTCCGTATCCGAATTGCCCCACTCTCAGCTCACCATTAATGCATTTGCCCAGTTTCGCGTTGAAGTCCCCCATAACAACGGTGTAATGGGTCTTGGGGGTATGTATGGCTGTAGAGATGTCCTTATACATAGTCTCTACGTCGTCTTCGGATTGTTCCGCGGTCAGCGCATTTATATGACCCTCAGCAAATACCATTAGGTAATTCTGAGTATAAGGTACGTAGACGCTATCCTTAGCGAAACACTACTTTGTTAATGAGGGACTTTGTACGAGAAACCCGACACCACCCTTGGACAGTTGGTCACCCTCCCGAAAATAGAGCAGGTTTCCGGATTTAAGGATCATAGTGTCCTCTTCCTCTCTCTCTTTGGACTTCATATTAAATCTACGATATCTTACCGTAACCCACTTACTCCTTCTTCGAGTTCTGTAAGCTTCTCTTATTAAAGATATAATTTTATAAAAAAAATAAATCATTAAACCTTAAGTTCAATTATATTATAATCATAAAGCTTAAAGTTAAAAAAAATATTGCGAAGGGAAGTTAACCGGCTCAGAGGTGGCCATAAATCACCATGACTAGCTTCATAGTGTCTGATTCATCGCGGATACTCGCGATTTATCTGATCCGTGCTCGCGATCAAGCCCTATGGTCAGCGTGGAGCACACTTTGGGAACCCCTGGTCTAAATGTGTTATTGTCTTTCACAGAATCCACCGGCAGTGACACTTTGCCAGGTAGCGACACTCCGGATAGCAACGGCAGCACAACTCCGGATGGCAACAGCAGTACAACTCCGGGTGACGACACCACGGTTTCCGACGATTACGACGGTATTCTATAGAATTCATTTGTTCGTGTGGATGTATGTGCGTGTGTATGTATGTGCGTGAGTGTAAGTGTGTGTGCATTGATGTCGGTTTGTGTGAAAGTGTGTAGATGTCACTGGATGGGTATAGCAACAGTTCAGTTTCTCCATAGGAGCCCTATTCTCCGTCTTCGGGCAGGGGGAACTATATGTATGTTTGAAAACACTATTAATTATCAAATTAAATATTAAAATTATAAAATAAAACCGACTTCAAAAAGGAGGAGGTTCTCAATTCGACTGTATGTTGTTATTTTTTTATTTTTTTTGTATGTTTGTTACGCGATATCTCCGCCGATTGTGAACCGATTTTCAAAATTCTTTTTTTATTCGAAAGAGTATACTCCCGAAGGGGTCCCATTGTCACCAAGTCAGGATCTGAAGATGGGATCCCAGGGAAATCGAGAACAACCCTCAAATGTTATAGGCACATATTACGTGTTGCATGTATTTCCTAAAACTATTCAAGTTTTGGCGTCTGTTAGTCATCATCTCATGTTGATGAGCTGATGAAGGAAGGTACAACTCCTTATCGAATAGGAGTTTGAGGATAATTCTTCAAATATTTTGCGTAGATACGTAGGTAAGTATAGACCGGTTGACTTTCATGTTATTCAGATGAGCTGATGATGGAAGATTTAACTTGATTTTGAAACGTAAGTAGCTGTGTGCTGGTACCGATCTTAAAAATAAATTTATGCCCCTAATTTAATTCGTACCTACCGTTGATTTCGTTATTGTTGGTTAATGTTGTTGTTTAGCGGATTGAAAAGCCTTGGTCTCGGAAAACTCGATTTTTATTTCAATTTGTAATTACAGCAAGGTTCTTGGAAAAACTCAAAGGGTATATAAATACAAAAAAAAACAATAGAGCATTTTAAAAACTAGTGGTGTCATCTAATGACAAACCTTCTAACTATTTAGTATTTGGTCATCTTTGACTTTTCTAAACAGTCGTGTATCTAAGTATAATAAAATTATTTCATACTTTTAAGTGAATTTCATTTTGAAATCGGTTTTTAAGTTTTTTAAACTTTTATTTTTATTTTGTAATGTGTTACTTTACTTTTGATTGTTAAGTTTATTTTTGGAGTTTACTCCTTAAGAATTGATTTTCATTTAATTGTAAGCCCGGAGTATTTAAATTTATGGGGAGTAAAATCAGACGTGCGTATGCGTTAGTTACATAGTATAGTTATTAATTTTGTGCGCAACTTATTTGGGTGTATGTATGTATGTATAAATGTATGTATGAATGTATGTATGTATCTTTATTTCTTTGGCACATTCTTTAGCCCAAACGTTTTGATGAATTTATGAGTGTTGTCGTTAGATTTGCCTTGGCAGAATTGAAAAAAGTGGCCACAATTTTGAACATATTACTTACTGGACCGCTTGCTTCCAAAATCGATATCTGAGGGTCCCTGAGATTCATTATCACGAAACCGTTGCCAGAATTGAAAAAAAGTGGCCGCCATTTGAACTTTTTAGTAACTGAATGGTATGCTTCCAAAATCGATATCTGAGGGCCAACACACACTTTTTTATTCACGAATCCGTTGTCAGAATTGAAAAAAGTGGCCGCCATTTTAAACTTGTTAGTTACTGGACCGCTCGCTTCCAAAATCGATATCTGGGGGTCCCTGAGGTTCCTAATCACGACGTCGTTGTCAGGATTGAAAAAATTGGCCGCCATTTTAAACTTGTTAGTTACTGGACCGCTTGCTTCCAAAATCGATATCTGGGGGTCCCTGAGGTTCCTAATCACGACGTCGTTGTCAGGATTGAAAAAATTGGCCGCCATCCGCCAGCACCTTTATAATCGTTAGTAAGGAGTAAACTCCAGTCGTGCGTCGGAGCTGACACACACACTTTTTTTTAGTATTCTAATTTACATTTAAACTTTCAATGTTTTAAATATTTTTCTACATGACTAACATGACAAGAATATTTTTCTTTCTGTTAAGGACAAATAAAGGCTTAATAAATTGATATATAAATTAATGACAAAATTGTTGTATAGACGCTCCCTTAGACACGATTCGAGTAGGTGCTGAATAAAGTAAATGACTTCGTTTTATATTAGAAGGAAAGAAAATATGTTTAACGGTATCTCTTTATTTATCTCTCTCATCTATGTACATTAGGTCTCATCACACCTTTTTAAGGTAGAAGAACTGTGTTGCTAGACATGCATTTTAAACCCCCGACGCAAAAAGAGGGGTGTTATAAGTTTAACGTGTGTATCTGTGTGTCTGTCTGTGGCGTCGTAGTTCTTAAACGAATGGACCGATTTTGATGCGGTCATTTTTGTTTGAAAGCTGACGTGATCGAGGAAGTTCTTAGCTATAATTTATGAAGATTTGTTCAGCCGTTTCAGAATCATCAGCTCTTATCTAGGTGATAAAGGAATGTGAGCAACTAATACAGGTCTGATCGATTTAAAATTTGGTGTCCTGCTACTGTAATAATATTGCAAAACCTTGGTAACTTTGACCTGATGCTGCAGCATCTCCTGGAATCTTCAGGATACCCAACTCCTCGCCAACTTACAGCAGAGGTATCGTGTTTGGACTCATTGGAATAGTCTCAATGAATAGGCGTTAGTAGAACATTAAAATTTTGACCCGATGCTGCAGCATTTCCTGGAATCTTCAGGATACCCAACTCCTCGACAACTTACAGCACAGGTATCGTGTTTGAGCTCATTGGAATAGTCTCAATGAATAGGTTTTAGATAGAACATGGTAACTAGTGGACTAATATTTGTATGGAAGGCGCAGCGGCCGGGAACGCGGGACGCCGTTCTTAAGTCCAAGTTAACAAAAACTTGCAGGTTATTAATAATAATTATTGTTATTAATAATCGTGATCGTAATATAATGAAATTATCATTCACAAATTACATACTCAATTCCTTTCAACAGATATTCATTGGATTCCATCATCAGATACCGAGGCTTCTGACACTTTCGGTTATTGCGCCGTGGAGGGCGGCCACGATTGGCAAAAAAAAGGAATCATTTGGGTGGTCCGAGTAAACTTTGACCTTGGAGACGTAGTGCCGGGGAAGCTGATCGTGCAATACAAGAGAGCGTACGCAATCGAGCCTCGTAAGAACATAGAGCTGTCATGGCCAAAATTTGAGGTACGTTTTTTATCTACGACTGTTGCGGTTTATTTTTAATAGCTATTTATTAACCGACTTCAAAAAAGAAGAAGCTTCTATGGTCCACTGTATGTATACATTTTTATGTAGATAAGTTGTAACGAATCTTACCCTGCCTAATAAATCGTCGGCTTACTGCAAGAAGTCATTATTCACCAAAAGTCATTAACTGCATTTGTGATACCAGTGTATAGGCCGCGCTACGCTCTACAATAATCAGAAATCATTATTTCTCTATGTGTTATACTTTTAAAGAAATTGAACATTATGTCTAAGGCAAAAAGATAGTGATTGCAATTTTCAGTTTTCACAATCATTACAGTACCTTATATTGAGTATTAAGATTTTTTTCGTTACAACTACACACTAATGATACTTAGTGTCTTCATCTGAAATTTGAAAATGTATGATTCACTACTTACAATTTTCGTTATAAATAATTAAATTATTTTTGTTACTTAAGGAGGTTTCACGAATATATCGCTTACTACATCTTTACATTTTGTATTAAGTTGATAAAGTTCATAAGTGACACCTAAAGTACTTAAATTGTCGTATAACGTTTTGCTAAAAGTCATTATATTATTTCAATGACGTCTGAGCAACGACGAACGACAGAAATGCATATAAGTTATGATTTTGTTAAAAATAATTACATGCCTTTAATTGTCTTTTAGTCACATTATACTTGTCTATTAAACTAATTATAAAACTTAAATGACTTTTAATAGAAAATGGTCACTTGAATTAATACTTAATGAGATCTGACAAAAACAAAGTTTTGTGATTTATTTTTTTAGACGATAATAAGTGTTTTTGTTGTATAAAATTATATAATTTTAATGAATTCTGGGAGCGTGAGTAGCAGAACTATATGGATTCAATCTAATAATTACACAATAATGATTTCTGTCAAATCTACACACCAAAAAATGTAAGGTCTAAAAGTACTTAGTTAGTTCTGCACAATATAAAAAGGTTTTATGATCATATTAATTAGTTTTTTGCTTAAACTGGATACTAAAGTAATATGAATTTTGTTTGTCCTGACAAACAAATTCCATTCTTTTTATCGGATAATTACCTTATGACACTAAACGGAAGTTCATAGAGTAGATATTTGTAGATTAAAATATAGGGAACAGTAATTAGGATAATAGAAAATCGATTTATTTGTCACTATGATGCGCGAAGGCTGGCTGTAAGGCGGTGGGCGAGCGAGGGGGAGAGGTGAAGCGAGCCGCGAGCGGAACCGATGCCGCAGTTTGCTTTCTACATTAAGACCAGAATACAACTTTTGTCTCGAAGTTGATCTAAATCTCCCGGTATGTTTCTGCTTCATTAATTTATAATCTATTATTTTATTTACAATAAATATTAACCCTTAGAGCTACAAGCTACTATAAACCATCATATTAATTTATAATCTGCTAACTAGAGCCACGAATTAAAAATAAGAATTCTACTTCTTGCTTACACACCCAGGAAAAGGCCCCTTGTCCCCGGCGACACTGCTATTCCTGGCTCCGGTAACAGACCTGGTAACGATGGGGTTGGAAATGCAAAGAATCTCCAGGAGATGCCAGGCTACCAAACCCAATGACCTTTGGCCCTGGCAATTTACAACACGCGTACACTGCGGACTGACGAGAAGCTTACAGAACTCGAAGAAGGATTGAGCAGGTTACGGTGGGATATCGTACGTTTATGTGAAGTCCAAATAAAGGGAGAGGACACCATGATCCTTTAATCCGGAAACCTGCTCTCATTCCGGGAGGATGACCAACTGTCCCAGGGTGGTATCGGGTTTCTCGTCCACAAGTCCCTCATTAACAAAGTGGTCCAGATCATGATCTATTCGACAAGGGTAGCATACTTTATACTCGGAATCACAAAACGGTATTCGATAAGTCATACGGGTATACGCGCCGACCACGCAACACTCCGACGATGAGGTAGAGATAATGTATGAGGAAATCTCTACAACCAAACGTAGAACCAAGACCCATTATACCATTGTTAAGGAGGACTTCAACGTGCAACTGGGCAAACGAGGCGATGGTGAGCTGAAAGTAGGGCAATTTGGATATGGAGTAATAAATGCACGTGGTCAGATGCTGGCCGACTTTATGAAAAAAGAGAGCCTCTTTATAATGAACTTCTTCTTCAAAGAGTCACAACAGCGGAAGTGGACATAGTTGCATCCCAATGGCATAGCAAAGAACGAGATTGATTTCATCTTATCGACGAGAAGACAAATATTCAATGATGTCTTTGTGATGAATTTTAGTAAAAACAGGAAGCGATCACCGAATGGTAAGAGGCACACTGAATCTAAAGATTAAGCTAGAAAGATGCCGACTGATGAAGTCTACGTTCCGACCTGCACCCATACAGCTCCAAAACCCCGAGAGCATTCAGCTCGATTTGCAAAATCGCTTCGAATGCCTAGGATACTGCGAGAATATGGACGATTATAATGAAAAATTAGTGGAAATGGTCCAAAAGGTCGGGTCTGAGATTCTTAAAACTCGCCGTTCAAACAGAACAAAAAAAAATTCAGACTTCACCAGCAACCTCATGGAAGAAAGACGCAGATTGGTTTTGCAGTCCTCTGAAGATGCTACTTAATATCGACAACTAAACAGGCAGATCTCTTAAGTCCCTGGCTCGCGATTAGCGCGAGTATAATACAAATTGTATTAAAGAAGCGATTGAGCACAACAAAGGCTCAAAAGTGTTCGCGAGACATCAAACCAACGAGAGGACAAAGCTAACTGACCAAGCCGAAAACTGAGGTGGCATGATCATTTAGTCTGAGAATTCTAAGATTGAGTTGCTGGAAGAAGTTAAAAAGTTCTACGGACAATTGTACAAGACCACACGTCTGCCTGTCAGCGATCTGGCTAAAGACTCAAGAGCCAGACTAACCCGACACTTTACCGAAGCTATATAGATATTCGACATATTCTTCCTCCGACGTAACCAATTCATGAAATTAATTTTTATACGACTTCATACAAACACTCACAATACACACACAACATTTACACATGCCACAAACACACTACATATATAACGTATAACACTTTGCGCTGCCCATTTCAAACTTCTTGTTCTTATTTCTTTAATTGTACTTTTTTGTTTGTTTTATATATTTTTACTTTATAAATATTATTTTCTATTACATAATTTACGTTTAATCCTACTTTGTCTTTTTTTAAATTTCAATTAGTCGAATTTCATAATTTGCTTTTTAAAATGTAAAACCAATAATTGTAAAATTCATGTGTGTAATGGTCTATAAAATTGGCGACAAGTTAATAAATAAATAAAAAATATCCCGAAAGTAAGCCTGTACGAGACTGGAATGGCTTTCAAACAGCTTAAGGACAACAAGGCACCGAGTGACGATGGAATTACGGCTGTACTTCTGAAAGCAGGTGAATCACCGGTACTCAAAGCTCTTCAGAAGTTATTGAATTCCGTTATACTCGAGGGACAAACGCCTAACGAATGGCACAGAAGTTTGGTCGATCCTGCTTTTCTTCAAAAAGGGTGACAACACCTTGCTAAAGAAGTACAGACCCATCTCACTTCTGAGCTATGTCTATAAACTGTTTTCGAGATTCATTACGAATCGTCTCGCACGAAGGTTTGACGACTTCCAGCCTCCCGAACAAGTCGGTTTCCGATAAGGCTTTGGTACCATAGACCACATACATATGCTGAGGCAGATTATACAGAAGACTGAAGAGTACAATCAGCCACTATGCTTGGCGTTTCTGGACTATGAGAAAACCTTTGATTCAGTCGAAAACTGGGCTGTGCTACAGGCTCTCCAGCGGTGCTAAATTGACTATCGATACATTACGGTGTTGAAGTATCTGTATGAAAACGTCACTACTTTAGTTCACCTCCACACCAGAACTCGAAACCTCCCAATTGCAGCAAGGGGTGAGACAGAGAGATTATATCTCCGAAACTGTTCACCGCCGCCCTGGAACATGTTTTCAAACTTCTAGACTGGGGGGGACTCGGCATCAGTATCAACGGCGAGTACATAACCCACCATCGATTTGCTGACGATATCGTGGTCATGGCTGAGACTATGGAAGACCTAAGTGTTATGCTCGATAGCCTCAGTAAAGTCTCTCAACAAGTGGGTCTTAAAATGAACATGGACAAGACGAAAATATGTCCGTGTTGCACCCACCCCTCTAAAGGTTGGAGACTCTACACTGGAAGTTATTGACGAATATGTAAACCATGGACAAAGAGTCCAGCTAGGTAGGTCCTACTTCAAGAAAGAGAACAATCGACGAATACAACTCGGCTGAGCAGCGTTCGGGAAGCATCGCAATATCTTCACATCCCAAATACCGCAGTGTCTCAAGACTTAGGTCTTTGACCAGTGTGTGTTTACAGTGATGGATGACATACAGAACTGAGACATGGTCGCCTACTATGGGCCTCATAAGAAGGGTCAAGGTCACCCAAAAGGTAATGGAGCGAGCTATGCTTGGAATTTCCCTACGCGATCGAATCAGAAATAAGGTGATCCGCAGAAGAACCAAATTAACCGACATAGCTCACAGAATGGCTAAACTGAAGTGGCAGTGGGCAGGGCACATAGCTCGTAGAACAGATGGCTTTTGTGGTAGTAAAGTTCTTGACTGGCGACCGCGCACCGGAAAACGTATCGTAGGAAGGTCTCCCACGCGTTGAACCGACGACCTGGTGTAGATCGCGGGAAGCCGCTGGATGCGGGTAGCGCAAGACCGGTCGTTGTGGAATTCCTTGTGAAAGGCCTTTGTCCAGCAGTGGACTTCTTTCGGCTGATTAGATGATATGTTTTTACTGTCTACAATAAGTAGATCTTATACCTTTATTATCACTTGTTTTTTTTTTGCCAAAAATTTAAGCGACTTTCATTTAAGTTGTTAAATTAGATTTAGGTCACCCGAAAATATCAAAAATAATATTGTAAAAGCTTCTAATTTGATAATAATAAAAAAAGAACACTATTTTCATTGTTTTTATGGTAATAATTGATTTTTTTTGAACGATTTTCATACAGAAATCATTATTTTCACGTTTTGCTTGTATTGCTCAAACGCAAGAAGTCCTTATCTTTTTTTTCCGGCTTTTTAAAAAAAAGTGCAGCATTAGGGATGTATTCCATATTGAAATCGTATAAAGAAGATGCTCACCTTTAAGGTGGTGTTTAATTTTTTTTTCTATGTCCTCAACTTTGGAAGTTATTGCAAAGATAATGAAAAATATAAAACTGCGATTATCTCGAAATCACTTTTTTGCAGCTAATGATGTCTTGCAGTAAGCCGACGAAATATGCTTACATACAAAAATTTTACCATGCAACCTGCTACTTACAAGTAATATGTAAATGATATTTACATATTACTTGTAAGTAGCAGTTTATTGCATTGAAAAATACAATTAAACGATTGACCAGATCGTCTAGAGAACCCTAATTTGTGATCGCAATAACGCAGAATCTTAGAAGGTGAATGACAAGAGATAAATTATTATTTTAAAAGAACGGTGCAGTCTAGCTTAAATCATTGATGTATTTCATACGTAACCCTAATTTCTGACAATATTGATTCCTATTTGCTCCCCCCCCCCCTAAATTGGGGAGGGTAGCCAGCCCCCGATGCTCGGAATAATGTAATAACTAATTTTAGTACTACATTATTTTAGTGATTGAAAATTTAAAGCTAATGCAATTAAGTGAACGAGCGATTTTAGCACAAAACAAGTATTTAAAGCAAGGTCCAGCACACGCTGTTTACTGTCACCTGCAACCACTAATGTACTCAGGTGACCACCCAGCAAGTGTCATTTAGTTAAGCTACACTAAATTGTATAGTGCTCTAAGCTTTGTCCCGCCCATAATTCCCAAAGCTAGTGTTAGCAGAAGGTTTGTGAGACGACCTGATAACGGGTGAAGTGTGAAATATGACTGTGTCATTACAGCCACAAACCTTCCATCTCTGTTCCTCAGGTAGGTTAAATGCCTAGACAGCGGTAGATTGCGAAGACACGTTAGCACTATGTGCTAAATCAAAGCAGGTATCCATCCTTGCACATCACTCAGAACTAAAAGCTGAGCTATGATGGATAATCAACTATGACCACTATAAATTACACAATAAAGGAAGTAGATAATCTACTTAAATTGGTTCTTAGACCCGGAACTGTGCTGTACATTTACTGTACTTTATGACGTAAATAACTGCGGTCTATAAGAGTTTAGGTTAAAATAAAAGTTTAAAAACTTTTTTTTGTTAGACCATTTTTTGCTAAGAAATTAAAAATATTTGCATATGTGATATCAAATATAATATATATATATATATCCCTTGCCAACACAATATTACATCTTACTTCCCCCCTCGCCACCGTTCGCTCCTCAGTAGCTCGCAAGTACAAACTGAACCTATTAAATAAATACATCGTTATTTTTATATCACCTGCGATATTTTCAGATGTGATTCAGTACCTTACAATTAATTGGTTTAATTAATAAAATAAAATACAAAAAAGACGTGTGGCACTCAGGGACTGCCGCGGTAAAGCTATTGCATAGCATTTTTTATCAACTTATGCAATTATAATTATTTATTTATTTTTTATTTATGCAGTATTTACCAGTACCATATAGTCCTTGGGGCGCGGGATGTTTATTTCATAAATTAACACTGAGAAAGTTCATCATCATCATCATCCGCCATCATCAATCGCCATCATCAATCGTCATCATCAATCGCCATCGCCATAATGATCATCATGATGGACAGATAGATGGCACTGTAAGTTTTTAGAACTCTTTTTTTTTTGGGGTGTCAGGTTTTATTTTCGTTACGAAATTTCTTGATTCGGTCCCCTCAAAGCCCGCGATAAAAGCTATACAATAGCTTAAAAATGAATTGCTGTTCGTTAGTCTCGCTAAAACTCCAGAACAGCTGGACCGATTTGGCTAATTTTGGTATTGAATTATTTGTGGAAGTCCAGAGAAGGTTTAAAAGGTAAATAAACATGAAAATGCTCGGAATTAAATAAAAAAAATCAAATAATAAAAAATCGGTCAAAAAAAAATTGGTTTTAGGGTAGGGTAGTGTAGTGTAGGTGTAGTGTAGTTAGGGTAGGGTAGGGTAGTGTAGGGTAGGGTAGAGTAGGGTAGGGTTGGGTAGGGTAGGGTAAGGTAGTGTAGGGTAGTGTAATGTAGTGTAGGGTAGTGTAGAGTAGGGTAGTGTAGGGTAGGGTAGTGTAGTGTAGTGTAGGGTAGGGTAGTGTAGTGCAGGGTAGGGTAGTGTAATGTAGTGTAGGTTAGAGTAGTCTAGTATAGTTTAAGGTGGAAAAAAAGTTCGCCGGGACAGCAAGTACAATTATATATATATTTTTAACTACTGTATAGCTTTTATCACGGGCTTTGAGCGCGGCGACCGAATCAAAAAATTCCGTAACGAAAATAAAACCTAACACTCCCCACTCCGCCTACCATGTAGCTCGGCCGAGCGTAACATAACGTTACCGCGTTCTAAAAACTGGCACTGTACCATCTATTAGCGATTTGCGGTACTAAAAGGACTTAGTCAATTTTACTGGTGTAACTTTCTTAGTGTTAATTTATTACATAAACATCCCGCGCCCCAAGGACTATAAAAAATGCTATGCAATAGCTTTACCGCGGCAGTCCCCGAGTGCCACACGTTTTTTTATTTATGCAGTATTTATTCACTATTTTTTGATGTTTTACTGTTTTCGTGTGCTCCTTTTGATAAAAGGACCCTATAGTCATTAGATCATTAGGGATGTTAATGTAATAAATTAACACCAAATAAGTTACACCAGTAAAATTGACTAAGTCCTTTTAGTACCGCAAATCGCTAATAGATGGCACTGTAAGTTTTTTTAGAACGCGGTAGTGTTAGGTTTTTTCGTTACGGAATTTCTTGATTCGGTCGCCGCGCTCAAAGTCAGCGATAAAATCTATGAAATAGCTTAAAAAAACATGCTCTGAAATGGCAAAAAACCGCAAGTAAATTGGCCTAGTAGTTTTCGAGGTAAATGGAAACGCTCGTTTGTACACAACAACAAACCAACAACCCCTCACGCTTGACGCATGCCCCTTCCCCGTTCCGTCGTCTGTGAAAATAAAAAAATGAATATAAAAGTTTGCCGTATGGCTCCCGGCTTGGAATAGTACCATCCCATCTCTTCCAATGGGGGATGTAGGAGACGACTAAGGGACTTCGAACCGGAGGATGGGCAGCAGCATCCTTTCCGTGCATTATAACACACCTGCAACCACGCTTCAACCCACCTGCCAAGCGTGGAGATTACAGCAAACCCCCCCAAAATGAAAAACATACCCAGAAAATAGCTCCTAGTCCCCGGTGGCTATGCTGTTTCTGGCGGGGAGGGAGTTGCGAAGGATCCCCGCAACTTACCTCACGCGTACACTGCGGACTGATGAGAAGTATACAGAACTCGAAGAAGGATTTAGCAAGTTATGGTGAAGCGAAGTCCAGAGAGAGTGATGATCCTTAAATCCAAAAACCTGCTCTATTTCGGGGAGGCAACCGACTGTCCCAGGGTGGTGTGATGTCAGCGTTTAGTTCCTAATTCTTAATTTTGTAGGTGTGAGATTTTGCAAATTTTTGTCGGGACGAATTCATTATTTTGTAAAGTCTTAATTTTACAAACTCTTCGTCCACAAGTTTTTCATAAACAAAGTGGTCCAGATATTGAGTGTTTCGACAAGGGTAGCATACATTATTGTTCGAGAAGAACATAAAACACAAGTTTTAATAGACAAATTTCTTGGGTTTTTTTGTTATTGAATACAGCGTATACGTGTAAATAGCGCAAGACATGGCTAAAAAACAGAAAAAGGGAATGTGCAGTTTATGAACTTAGATAAAATTATGCATCCATTTCATTCAATTGTACGTTCGTTATATAGTAATTTATTTTTTCAATACCGTTGCTCGAAAAGTGGTACTTTATATACTAGTTTACTGTGCGCAAAATAGTCCTTTAATACTAAGAAAGTTACACTAGTAAAATTGACCAAGTCCTTTTAGTATAGCAAATCGCTAACAGATGGCACTGTAAGTTTTTTAGAACTCGGCCGAGCGTGGGGTGTTAGGTTTTATTTTCGTTACGGAATTTCTTGATTCGGTCGCCGCGCTCAAAGCCCGCGATAAAAGCTATGAAATAGCTTAAAATCATTCAAACCGTCCTCGTTTTTAGAATTTGAATGTTTAAACGTTATCTAATTTAAAGACTAAATTGAACATTCTATTCCAGGTGTTGTGCGCTCGTAAAGGGAAGGTTCGTTGGATTAAGAGCCGAAATGGAGCCGTTCTGCCGAATGCTGTTGTCGGAGGGACCGTCCGGGGCGAGACCGTGTACATTGGCCGAGCACAGATACAGGAATCAGTAACACCAGGATATGTAAGGATAACCTTTTGTGAACATTGGCGATCGCGTACATAGTGATGTACTGACCTGCCTACTGTGTACTCGTAGACTCGTGCGCTCCAATACTCTGGAATCCCACAAGAAACACGTTCGTTTGGAGTCGGTCGACCGACTGTAAGTACGTACTTGACTTCAAAAACATGGAGAGGCAATAAATGCACACTGCCGCATGTGGCCGCATGTTGCCGCGGCACGTGTGGGAACAAATCACAGGCAACATACGAGTACACGTACACAGGCTGTTGGGCAAACTTGGCGAATCAGCTGATCGGTTTGTGTGGAGAGTCCAACTGTTTTGTCATTTCAGAAAAGTTGTAGAACGAAAGTTGTTCAGTGTCCTGAGTAGAAGCTCCCCTTCAAGTGTTTTCTATTTTGTTAAACATCCTACTAATATTATTAACGCAAAAGTTTTATATATGGATGTTAGTTACTCTGACGCAAAAACTACTGAACGTATCTGTATGAAATTTCGTAGGTAGACAAATTAGGACCTGAATTAAGATATAGGCTACTTTTTTCCACGCTCGCGAGCCACTAGCGCCTCGCGTACTGCGCATCCTCGTAGACAGTCATAGAAACTATGTTCACGCCAGCGAAGCCGCTGGCAAAAGCTAGTTCTGTATATAGAAGACTCGATTTTGCCAGCCGTTTCGCTAGCGTGTACATAGTTTCTATGACTGTCTTCGAGGGCGCGCAGTGCGCGAGCCGTAAGCGGCTCGCGAGCGTAAAAAAGTTGCTTATGTTTAATCCAAGTCTTATCTGTCTACCTACTAAATTTCATCCATATCTGTTCAGTAGTTTTTGTGTGAAAGAGTAATAAACATACGTCCATACACATAATCTTTCACATTCGACCTTCCTAGCGACATTTTTGTAGTTTGGGCGCATTTTATTTGGTCTCGATGAGTTCTCCGCTAACATAGTTTGTCTTTATTTAACTTGCATTGCTCTTTGATGTCTTTGGAGCAACAAATTAGAATTTTCATTTATTCATTGCTATTGGAGGACACCAAATCATGTTAGTCATTTAATTTAAGTTTTATTGTATGCTTTTAAAACTTTACGTATCCCAAATACGATACCTTTGCTGTAAATTATTAAAGAGTTGGGTATCCTGCAGATACGAGGAGATGATGCAGCATCAGGTCAAGGTGACCATGTTCTATCTTAAACCTATTCATTAAGACTATTTCAATGAGCCCAAATACGATGCCTCTTCTGTAAGTTGGCGAAGAGTTGGGTATTCTGCAGATTCCAGGAGATGCTGCAGCATCAGGTCAAGGTCACCATGTTCTATCTAACACCTATTCATTGTCCAAAAACGGGCGAAGGCACGTAAGACCTCCCTTCAGTTTCCAGAGCCTGCATGGAGCGTCTTGATCTCCTGCTCAAAATTTTCCGCCTGCACAACTCTGACCCAATGTAACAGAGCTGTGTTCCGTACAACAGGCAAGAGAACAGACTGTAAGCTCCGTTCTACAGCACGCTTGCGACAGTTGTTAATAAAACGTCGCATCCAGACGGTAACTCCCAGAAGCTTGTCGAGAAAACTATATCGTTCTAGCAAAAACATGATAACTTGTCGCACGGCAGGTATTTAGGTGGATAGGGCGTAGGGAGTGGGTTCCATAAATGATGCCGTGCGTGTTCAGATAATTTAATGATATAATATAAGATATAAGACCCGTAATGGGTCTTTTAGAAAAAATTAAAGTATGAATTTATTAAATTTATTGTGATGAGAGCTGATGATCGAGTGTTGTTTTTTAAGGAAATTGTCAGATAGTTTGACAGCGCATGCGCGGAAAAGAAGAAATAGATAGGATGAATAGAGATCGAATGAAAGAAGATTATATAACTGCGCACCACGCTGCAGTACCGGGGGGGGGCCGGTTGAAAAAAAGTCTTCAAGGCTTTTTTTCTTAAAATTTTAAATGATATAAAGAATAATTCAGTACAAATGTGTAAATAAATATTTTGAAATAATTTTGTTGTTTCACCTAAAAATATAAATGAAAAAATGATCTTGATGAAAAAATATTCATAGTAAAATTAAGTTAAAGTGTAGAGTAAAGAGGAAATAATAGATATAATAAATTAGATGGATGAAGCGAAAGTTAATTTGGAGTAAGCAAATGAAATTAAGATGAGTATATACAGTAAGACAGTTCCAAAATTCATTCTACCTATTAAAAATCTATCATACATCACCTTCCAAAGTCATAATCCATTTCTGGATTGAT
Organism: Coleophora flavipennella; assembly: GCA_947284805.1. Taxonomy (NCBI): domain Eukaryota; kingdom Metazoa; phylum Arthropoda; class Insecta; order Lepidoptera; family Coleophoridae; genus Coleophora; species Coleophora flavipennella. The sequence continues at coordinate 161,721 of OX369278.1, forward strand.
GACTATACCACAAGAGAGAAAGCTTATATATATATAAAAAGCGTTTCTCAAGGAACTGGCTTATGAATGGTGTAGGCTTAATTAAAGGGTTAGTCACCAACCGCTAACTTGAAAAATAGCATAAGGCTTCTTTAACGTGTTGCTAAAAACCGCACGTTGATAATTATTTACAAGTAAGTACCTTAAAGAGGTAGGGCGCAATGAAATTGCGATGCGTGACACGCAAAAAAAAGAAAAATAAACGTCATGTCCACTCAGACTTACAGACGTAACTAATTAATTAAATAGTTAATATATATGACAAAGTCATAAATTAAGAAAGAGAACAATAATTGAAGAAAATTTAAGTCATCAATTAAAATTAATTGACTTAGTTAAAGTTAGTAAGTTACGATATTGGCCTATTTAATGAGTTATCATCCGCTCTGAAAGGTAAGATAAAATAATACATAAAAAAAAAACTAAACTGAAATGACAATTGTCGTATGAAATGAAATCAAAAAGTTAATGAGGTGAGTAAAAATCTTGAAATATTTGAGTATGTATTTACTCAGTATGTCCCTATGTAGAGATCGGTTTAAGGTCTTTTATATGCCACCGGCCCAAAGGTTTATGATTTAAATCTGACAAATCATAAATCAGTGGCGAAATTTTGTGTGTAATTAAGCATTTAATAAATTTAGGGGCTAATTTAGCAGAAAAATGTTTGTCGGAAGAGCTAAGTGGGTAATTACGCTTCCAAACTATGTCATCTATATTAAATTCCATGTATTGACGATGCTTGTCGTAAAGTTTGGCGTTAAGTTGGTGCGATTTAAAAAGTCGTGATTGTACTTGTGAAAATACTGGAATTAAATGTCCCAAATTTTCTGCGTAAATATCGCGAGGAGCAAAAATAAGGTCATCAGTACTGTCTTTATCTGAATAAATTGAACCACAAGTAACTAATTCACGGCCAAAAACGAGGAAAGAAGGGGTAAATTTAGTTGTTTCGTTAACTGATGAGTTAATGGCGAATTGAATATGGTTCAAATGTAAGTCCCAAGTACGGTGGTCGTCGTCAACAAAGGAAGCTATCGCTGTAATTATAGTTTTGTTGTAACGTTCGACAGGGTTTACTTGAGGGCAGTAGAGTGGGTTGTAATGAATGTGAGGTATTTTGTATGTATTAAATAAGTCTTTGAGTTCATTACTTATCATTTGGGGGCCATTGTCAAGTATTATGGTTTCCGGTATACCATAATTCATGAAAACTAAGTTTTCAAGGATATGTTTGATGATAGAAGATGTTGCTCTCTTAATGGGGTAAATAAGGCAATATTTAGAGAAACAACAAGTAACGACTAATATGTATCTATTTAATTTACGAGTTAAGGGTAAGGGACCAATTAAATCAATAGTGATTGTCTGAAAAGGTCGTGAGCAATTTTTAGGCTTGCCCATTAAACCGATGATGTTTTGATTTTGATGTTTGTAGGCTAGACAAGTATCACATTTAGAGATGAAAAATGCTACGTCTTTGTACATACCAGGCCAATAATAATTAAGTTTTAGACGATGGTAAGTTTTGAATATACCGAAGTGAGCTGCAGTGGGTGAACTATGATTTTCTGAGATAATTGACTCTCTGAATTCTAATGGAATTACAAGTTTCCAGTTGTATTCAGAATTTAACTCAGAAACAGCGCGACCATATTTAAATAATTTATTATTTTTAATAATGTAATCTGAAGTCGAACTCGGATTAATTTTACATTTGTCAAATATAGTGTTGTACCAAGTATCTTTAGACTTTTCAAATTTTGTATTAATAGCATTAAGATGAGCGATACGAGATAACTGATCGGGTACCACATGTTCAGAGCCACTTTTATGTTTTATTTCAAAATTAAACATAGAGAGACGGATGCACCATCGTGCTAGTCGACCTGTAGGGTTATCGAGACGTAAGAACCATTGTAAAGAAGAGTGGTCAGTGTATATTATAAATTTTTACCATTGTCTAGGTAACAACGCCAATGTTCTAAGGATGTAATCACACTTAGTAACTCACGTTCAGTAATTGAATAGTTCTTTTGAGCATTTGTTAAGGATTTGCTCATGTAAGCTATAGGTTTTTCGATACCATCGAAATCTTGGGTAAGCATTGCTCCTATACCGTAGGCTGATGCATCACAATGTACAGCAAATGGTTTGGTAAAATCAGGACAGGCGAGTATTGGGGTACTAACCAACGCTTGTTTAATAGCTTTGAAAGCTTCATCGGCTTCGGCGGACCATTTAAAAGGTGGAGCTTTCTTTTTAGTAGATGTAATTTTATTGAGTGGAGCTGATAAAGTACTAAGATTAGGAACAAAACGTCTATACCAACCGGCAGTTCCAAGAAATCTTTTAACATCTTTAACAGTTTTAGGGGTTTGTATATTCAAAATTGCTTGAACCTTAGAAGGGTCAGTATGTAAGCCGTCTTGGTTTACTATGTAACCTAAATATTTGAGTTCATTTCTAAAGAAGGAACATTTAGGGAAGTTAACAGTTATGTTAGCCTGAGAAAGTTTAGAGATTAATTTCGTCAGTAATTCGACGTGCTGTTCGAATGTTGGTGTAGCTATTACAATATCATCTAAGTAACAAAAGATATTGTTATCCAGCATAAGGTCTGATAGAAGATTATCTAAAAATCTTTGCTGAGTTGCAGGAGCGTTAGTTAAACCGAATGGCATTACCTTAAATTGATACATTCCACGTCCAGGAACATGAAAAGCCGTTTTAGGACGGTCTTCTTTTCTTAATGGAATTTCCCAAAACGCTTTGGCTATGTCAATTGAGGATAAATATTTACAATCTTTTAAATTATCTAAAATATCTGAAATCAAAGGTAATTTGTAAGCATCTTTACGAGTTATGCTATTTAATTTTCGGCTATCCACGCAGAAGCGCCATGTGCCATCTTTTTTAGGAGTTACAATGACAGGACTAAGCCATGGGCTTTCGCAAGGCTCAATTACATCTAGTTTAAGCATTTCATCGACCTCTGTTTTTAGTGCTTTTTGTTTTTCGGGCGATAAACGGTAGCATCGCTGACGAATGGGAGGGTGGTCACCGGTATCGATATGATGTTCAGCAAGGTGTGTTTTTCCTAATGGTTTTATTACGGTAGAAATTTGTTTGAACTTTTCTATTATTAAATTAGATAATTCTTGTTACGTTTTAGTTAAATTCTCATAAGTGTGAAGGTTAGTAGAAGTTGAATGAACTAGAAAGTTGTCATTTTGTGAGCTAAATTGATTATTAATGTTGCGAAGTACGCTGGGAGCAATGTTAAATGTTTTCCAGAAATCAATGCCAAGAATTAAAGATTCTTGAATATCTGGAATTACGTGGGCTGTAATTATGGAAAATTTGTTATTGTAAATTACCGGAAGTAAAATAGTTCCGATAGATTTGATTGGTTGACCGTTAGCTACGGTACCTAAGATACGTTGGTCCTTCCGTAGTGAGAGACCTGACCTTAGTAAAATCTTGTGTGAGTCCTTACCAAGTATGGTAATGGAACTACCACTATCTAATAAACCGTTTAAAATAAGATTATTAATTTTAATATTTAATTATGGTCGAATTGAATCTTGTTTGTTTTCAAAAAGGAGAGTATTCACATTATTTGAATTAAAAAAAAGTTTTATATAGTTAAGCCAATCATTCCAATCTTTTTGATCATAATTATTTGAATATTTAATGTGTTTAATCTCCTTCTTAATTAGTTTTTTGAATTCGACTTATGACAGTTAGGGCAATGGGGAAATGTGACGTCTTTTAAGCCACATCTATAACAAACTTTTTGTGTATTTTTACACACAGCAATGAGATGTGAATTTGTTCTACATCTTGGGCAGGCGAAGGTAGTTAACTTTTGGGGTATTGGTTGGTTTTTTACTGCATAGATAGTTTTATTAAATGGGTATTGGGGTATATGTGGTGTAGTTTGATTGTAGTACGTTGTAGTAGTGTGAGATGGTTGTTCGAATGCGGTTGACGGTTGAGAAAACTTCGAGTTATAGTAGGTGGATTGATTATTGAGATTTAAAAGTTTTTCTGTAAATTTACATGATTCGATTAATGAATCGAGAGAAATTAGGTCGGTTTGTGAGATGCGTAAGTTAAATTCTGGTCTGATGTTTCGTAATATTATTTCTATTTTTTCTTTTTCAGAAATTTTTTCGTGTAATTTAGAAAATAAAGATTCCATGTGAGATATATAGATAATAACTCTCTCATTAGGGTTTTGTTTGCGATTATCGATTTGTTTTTTAAGTAAATAATCATGGTTACTTATTTCAAAATCTTTTATTAAAAAGGTTCGTAATGTTTGCCAATCTGTTATGGTCTCTTTCTTTGCTCTGAACCAATCTAGAGCGATTCCTGAAAGAAGGTCAAAGATATGTTTGAAAAGTGTGCTCTCTGGTATGTTACGAACAGAAGCAAACTCTTCTATTCTTTGTATAAAATCTCTTGGGCAGCTATCGCCTTTGAACTTGAAGCGTTTGAGGTCGCTAGTGTATTTGTGCTCTCTAATAGAAATTAATTTTTGCGTTAGAGCATCAAAGTAAGAAAAGGGAGGTATGTTGTTGTAAGAAATGGAAGGTGTGCTGTTTATTACAGATTCTGTTGAGTGATATACAGATTGTTGGGGTGTGTTGATAAGCGTGCTGTATCTGTTTTTAGTTCTGTAAATTCACTGGATAGTGAATTTAGTGTAGATAGTTGTTCTATTGTCAAGTCTTGGTTTATGTCAATCAGGCATATTCTTCTTTGAATATGTGAAATGTATGCTGGGATCTTGTTTTTACGCATTGGATAAGTATTTATGCAAGATTCCATTATTTTCAAACATTTAGTAATGTCCGTCATATCTGTAGTGAAGTCATTCGGACTGGTATCTGTAGGTGTGGGACAGTCAGGTAAGACTAAAAGGTTATTTAATTGAGTACGGAGCTCCTCTGCCGTTTGAGTGGCGTTTGGATTTTGTCCTCTCAATCTTAATTCATAAATCACTTCCGGTTTGTTCAGTTCATTAGTATCCATGTTTATGAAACTGTGTTAAAATATTTTTCAATAATTGATAAAAATGTAAAATATTATAAGCAAAATCTTTTTTGTCTTAAAGAGGTAGGTATAGACAATTTATGGAAATGTTCCAATCTTTTTGATCCTATTTGTTTGTTTTGAAAGTTATGTCAAGCAATATTGTTAGTAAACAAAAAGAAATAATATTTTGTTATGAAATGAAATGAAAACTAATAATTGTGCCGAAAGTACATGTAAAATATAATGTGGTATTATCTATGATAATAATGAAATGGCTTACTATGATATGCACATGAATGTGGTGATTTTGTGAAATTGATGCTCTGTTTTACAAAATCAAATAAATTAAAAATTAACGGAATTAAACTAAGGAAGAAATAAAATTGAAGTAGGCTTGAACTGGTGACGAAGGTAAGGCTCGGAGATGGTACTGCTTACGTCGGTAGGTACAAGGATGAAAACTGGTGACGAAGGTAGGGCTCGGAGATGGTACTGCTCACGTCGGTAGGTATAAGGATGAAAACTTGATGTCGGAGATCTTGCGGAGATGTAGTGGTTTCAGGTTAATAATGTTTAAAAACTTACAGATCTTCGGTTTATTTACAAACTAGCTGATTCCCGCGGCTTCACCCGCGTGGACCACATTTCTATGACTTTTCGAGGGTGCGCAGTGCGCGAGCCGCAAGCGGCTCGCGAGCGTGGTAAAAAGTAGCCTATGTCTTAACCCAGGTCCTAATCTGTCTACCTACCAAATTTCAGCCAAATCCGTTCAGTAGTTTTTGCGGGAAAGCGTAACAGACAGACAGAGTTACTTTCACATTTATAATATTAGTAGGGATTACCACGTTTAGGCGCCAGTGTCGCACGGCAGGTATTTAGGTGGATAGGGCGTAGGGAGTGGGTTCCATAAATGATGCCGTGCGTGTTCAGATAATTTAATGATATAATATAAGATATAAGACCCGTAATGGGTCTTTTAGAAAAAATTAAAGTATGAATTTATTAAATTTATTGTGATGAGAGCTGATGATCGAGTGTTGTTTTTTAAGGAAATTGTCAGATAGTTTGACAGCGCATGCGCGGAAAAGAAGAAATAGATAGGATGAATAGAGATCGAATGAAAGAAGATTATATAACTGCGCACCACGCTACAAACTGGCTTCTCTACTGTCTGCCTAACATTGACCATCAAGTTCTGATCGGGTTGGTCAGGCGAACCGCCGCATTTGTTTTCTACCTACTGCTAAGGCGCTTCCAACAGCGACTGAGGTTCCAACCAAAGAGTGCAAGGTCGGGGGCTGCGAGTCCACGTAAAGCGCAGTCAGTTGGGTTCTTCTCACCTGGCACATGTCTCCAGAACAATGGATGTTTCGACTAAAGTATCTGGGATACTCGGTTTGCGACAAACACCTCAAGGTTATGTACTGATGTCTAAAGCCAGCAGAGGATAATGTGGCAATCAGTCCATGCATATACCGTGTCGGCGAGGTTTATTGTGGCAAGAAGATTAGAGGCATCGTGGTTCAAGAGCCATGTCAGGAGAGCGACACCCGCCAGTTCCATCTTCGGGATGGTCCAGCTAGTCTGAACCCGCGCCAATTTGCTCTTTGCCAGCACTAGATGACTCTGAACAGCCCCGCTTGAGCTAGTCGTCCTTAGGTATATAGACCCAGCATATCCGCGCTCCAAGGCGTTACAAAACCCATGTAAGGTCGCCTTACATCCAGCCGATGGAAGTAAATTGCGCGGCATTGTAATCTTGTATATGTCACTAAGCGTGGAGACGAACGGAGTCCACTCTTACAGCAATCTTGCGAGCAGGTGTTTGTCCCAACCCAACTCAGCGAGCCATAGCTTCTGCATGAAGCACTTAGCCATGAACGTGACCGGTGCGATCCAACCATTAGGATCGATCGTTCTGGCTATGGTCGACAATACCGAGCGCTTAGTCCTGGTTTTCGTCATTAGTTCTGACTCCACACGATAGGTGAACACGTCATGGCATGCTCAATACTGGACTCCCAGTATCGCCAACATGTGAGGGTTATCCTGGTCTTCAAAGAGGAGTGGGTCCTGCTGGAGCTCTCCTGGTAAACCAGCCAATACATCAGGATAGTTGGACAACCACTTCCTCAACTCTTACCCTCCAGAGACCTTAAGCGCTATCAACTCTTCAAGTAAAACGAGCGCCTGCTCATTGCTGTCAGCATTCACACACACATTGACATTGTCATTGACACACACGTCTCTTTCGACAGTGCGTGTAAAAGGAGCGTCCGTATGGCCACGAAAGGACTCGACTTCAGACTGTAGGTGTAGGTGTTGAGTTCCTATATCACGATCGGTTCCCCTGGGCTCTCACGCCAGGAAATCCACTGAAACCGACGGCACAGTATATATATTAGTACTAACGTACAGTATGGACACTCCCTGCCGCTCTCTAGATTCGACCTCCCCCCCCCCCCCGTCACTCAGATTGGCTGTAGATTGGGTACCAAACGTAAAGGATGAGCTGCGCAAGCACTTTTATTTACTATATTCCTTTGAGCGCCGCTGTGATTTCGTTCACAGGAATAAAAACCAACCAGTTACCGAACGTAAAGGCCCAACTGAACTCTTTTTTTTCATACTTGTCTTATGTTGTAAACAAACACCGCTCGAACAAAAAACACCACTTTCCGAATACACCATACACATTATGAGACTATAAAACATTGTAAATGGTAACTGCGACGTGGACGTATGAATTAACACTGAAAACTGCTATTATTTTATACATCTTTTAACACATTTTCCATAAAATTGCGAAATTGATAAAGGATTTTGTCACAGATTAAAAATCGACATGATAGTTTTGTTGCTTTGGTGTAGAGATGGGACGAAGTGAATGACTGAATGAATGATTTTGAACTGTTGAATAAGTGTTTAAAGAAGTACAAAATAATAGCAGTTTTCAGTCCACATCGCAGTTACCATTTACAATGTTTTTTAGTCTCATAATGTGTATGGTTTATTCGGAAAGTGGTGTTTTTTGTTCGAGCGTTGTTCGTTTACAACGAAAAGTATAAAAAGAAAGAGTTTAGTATTCACACTGTTGCATTTAGTAAATAACTAACAAACATTTCGTGACCAATACCGCCGGTGTGATTCAACCCTACCTGCATTCTTGCCTATAGATACGTCAGTTATATATATATGTATATCATTTCTCGCTCGGTGTATCTACGTCTGATGGAACATCATCTTTACATCTGCGACAATCACTAATTGGTGTCTCCTGAAATCAGTCAAAATGTTTGTTATGTCCTGATTCAACTTGGGACCCGAGTGCAGACAATGATTCAGGAACACTCCATTTGAAGTAGGAGCAGTACCGTCAAACACGATCCGGATTTTGGACTCAGGTGTCTTCAACACAGCTTGATGTGGTAGGAAGTAGTGTTTCTCACGACTTCAATCTACGCTAGATACCAACAATTGACCTAAAACAAAATACTCTCGCATTGAATATATTAACTTCTGCCGGAAACTACTATCTCGTCTCATATGGTTTTCTATGGACAGGTAATCTCTTCAACGCGAGCAGATGCGAGGTACTTAATGCAGGTCGGCTTGCGACAAAGACCAGTCGAGTGACAACGACTAGTGTTGCACTGGGAAAACAACTCGCACTCTGTCCTCATTACTGAATCTAGGAGCTGATAGTTGCTCTTCGGTTTTCCAAAACTTTTGGAGGACTTCCGATAGGACCCTTCCATAAAAGATCGTAACGTCCTCTGGTCCTTCAGCCTGCAACACCCTCTTGGTGCCCCTCAACATGAGACCTAGTACGTCCGTGCCAAGCAAAACGTCCACCCACCGTGGAACGTCGAACTCTGGATCCACAAGGTCCAGACCTGTGGCCAGCTCCCGTACCACCGATGGTAACCGATCTTGGGGAAAGATCCCGACCATATAGTACATCACCTCTGCTGTGGTGTGGCCACGAAGACCTGACACGGTCCTAGCTCCGTCTAGATCGAAAAACAGTTCAGCTTGGCCCCTCAAAGGGGCTACAGGTATCCCTATCACATTCTCCCTCTTTGCCCGCAACAACAAGCTTAATCTGCTCACCAGTTGACTCATAACAGTACACCCTTAAGCTCCTGTATCGAACAGGGCTCGTACTGATTCTACAGCCATTAGGTCCCCAAACAACAATCTTAACCGTCGGTATAAGTACCGTTACGGGCTGGAGGCAAGAGCTGATGAGCAGGTGGTGAGGTCCTAGCGGACAACTGACCGTCGCGCATAGAAGTCAGTGAATGGTTTCGCGGTGGCGCCGGACGGGTGGGAGCCCCGTCCTCATATCAACACAGGAGGCGAAAGCCTCGTACCGCCCCTCACTCCGCCATCGGCCCTGTCGACGCCCGGGAAGCTCTTACGTTCACTGTGAGCGACCGGTCAAGTAGCCCCCACCGCATCATCAGCACTCGTTTACCGCATAAGCCCACAAAAGATATCTATGACTATGACATATCTATGGAGCTCCTTAACTCAGTTGCAACAACGCTATCGCTGGCATTGGCCGCACTGTACAATCAATGTCTTAAAGAGGGAACCTATCCATTACCCCTGAAGGTGAGTAAGATCTCTCCACTGTATGAGGGGACAGGAAAAAGGGAAGACTTAAATTGCTACAGACCAGTGTTTAAAATACCGGCGATAGCAAAAGTGCTGGAAAATGGGTTATGCTCTCGTTTAACCGAGCATCTCGACGCAACGGGCGCTCTGTCGGAGCGGCAGTTCGCGTACCACGCGGGCCGCTCCACAAGCGCGCTGGCGCGGCGGGTGGTCCGGCGCGTGCTGGAGGCGCGTGAGCAGGCCTGCAGGTGGCCGTGCTATGCTGCGACCTGTATAAAGCATTTGACGTAGCAGATCACCATGTTCTCGCCGCCAAGATGCAACACTATGGAATCGGTGGTCGTGCTGCTGACCATTCGCCGACATTCTTAGTGACAGGTCGCAGGTGGTGGTGTGTGATGGGGGAGACGTAAAGTCAAACTCTTTGACCACTAGGGCGTAGCCCAAGGATCATCGGAATCGAATATTCTATTCTCGTTACTTTTGAACGATTTATCTGAAGCGGTTCCAGCTGGTGACATCTACATGTACGCTGACGATGTAGCCAGTATCGTCTGCGCACGCACTTAGGAATAACTGGAACGATTTAACGATGCCATGATCCATCTCTCGCGGTGGTTTCACTGCAATGGACTAGCCTTAAATTAAAAAAGACGCACTTTCTGCACTTTCACCTGGAAGGGAAGCTTCCGAGGGATCTGTCGCTGAGTGTGAATGGAGTACGCGTTGAGCAGGTGAACAGCACCACCTTTCTTGGATTCGAACTGGACCGTGACCTGACTTGGGAATCTCACATAACCAAGCTGTGTGGGAAAACTGGCGGAGTCAGTTTCGCCTTCCGACGACTGGCTCGGGTGGTCCCGATAGAGGTAGTGCGGTCCAGTTATTTCGCGACAGCACAGTCGCTCTTGCAATACGGAGTAGAGCTGTGGGGGTGCGATGCCGAATGGGAGCGCGCCTTCCGCATGCAGAAAAAAGCCGTAAGAGCGATTGTGCACGCATCGCACCGTACATCCGCGAGGCCGTTACTTAAAAGCCTGGCCATACTTACACTACCATCTTTACATCGTAAATATGACGCCTAAATATGTACTAAATATGTACATAATCGCAACCACCGCAATATGGACATAGCGATGCAGACTCGCCAAGTCAAGCAAGCTGACGCATGTGCTTGGACCGTAAATTTTTAACAAACTCCCGGTAGAAATTACTGAAGCTCCCTCATTAACAAGTTTTAAGACAAAACTTAGACGCTGACTTATTGATTACACGTTTTACACAGATTACTAATTAGTTTTTTATACATTACAAGACTCTTTAAATTACCACAACGTGTAAACTATTTTTGTTATTTTTTAGTTCTTCGAAGTACCTAAATATAAATATTTTTATTAAGTATTATATCTAAATATGTATGGTATTGACAATTTTATTATTCATATTATTTTGGAACAATTTATAAAATGACCTGTAAAATATTTTTTACCAATAAATTATTATGATTATGATTATGCGGATTGATCATTCATCTCTGGGAATGAGGAGGCCAATCCTGTTATCCCTGAAGGGAATAGGGGTTCCATGCCTGACAATACGTCCCTCTTCCTAACTGACTCATGTTAGGAGGGCGATATTACATGGTCGGAACACGGCATAACGGTGGGGGTGGGGGTGAGGCGGTGGCTCTCAGCCAAAGGCGGAGACATTCGAGGGTTTACCGTAAGTGAGACCGTGCTCACACCCGCCGTGTGCTGCAAATAAGGCCCCTGGCCTTGCACACGTGAGCCTCGCCAGTCTGGGTGCCGGTCCTGTGCCGGTCCTCCCAACCCTGCCTATATACCTCGCGCTGGCCAGTCGGGGCCCGTGCTCGCTCCTCTTACGCTGTTCGCGGGGGCGATCAACAAGGGCGAGTGTATGTTTGCTCGCTTCGCCCCGCTGTCGGCGAGCGCGTGGTGCTGTCCTGTCCAGAAGTCGTTCGCTTTACCGGTGGCGGTGTGCGCTGTGCTCCGCTACTGTGGTCCGAACCACTAGACTGCCTCCGCTGGGGGGTGAGCTGTCCGCTTTGGTTCATGCACAGGAGCGGGTGATGAGCTCCCTGGCTGAACCGGCACTTCCCGGCCAGTGTGCAGTCTCGAGCCATATTGGTCCCAGGTAGCGGAAGCACCACCTGCATTGCTGCACGACATCGCGGTGTCTCGGCTCCCTGCAACAGGCGCAGGTAACTTCCGTCACACAACGGATACAAACTTTTATCTGTACATCGTCAACGTACAATCATGTAATACTTTTTTTTTTCAGTGTCTCATTTAGATCTTAGACTAGCTTTTGCCAGCGGCTTCGCTCGCGTGAACATCGGATCTATGACTGTCTCCAAGAGTGCGCAGTGCGCTAGCCGCAAGCGGAAAAAAAATATGCCCAGTGGGTCGTTTTTTTCCTAAAAAGTAGGTTTTAGAAAATGCGCGATATTTTGAATACAATGGTACGATTGCGACATCTAGCGCCATCTATTAGCGGGTAGATGTATTATTTACAAAGACAATCGAGTGAATCAGTTCGGTCACTAAAACTGTGATTTCTGAGATCAGTTCAAGTCATGACTTGTTTTGAGTTGGCAAAAAAGTGTGTCCTCGCTGATAAAAATGTAAGTATTTTTTTTTTCCTGAGTAATAATAAATTCCTGTTACGTTGGTTTTGTAATGAAAGTAGATATATTACTTATCTACCAACAAAGACCTGTTTGCAAGTTTGTATTTTTAACACTGTGACAGGTTTCAAAACTTTTGTGGTTCGGAAACGACCCCTCGGGTATAACTATTACATTAGCTTTTTTTCATTTCTAGGTACAAAAAGCCGCTAACTACGAACGATATCATACAGTTGTTAGATAATTTGGAATCTGGCGATGAGGTGCAAGGTGCTGATGTATTTATTGAGCCTCCTGGCGACGGCCGGTTATCTGATGGTGATTCGGGCAACGAAGAAGAGGTATATTTTCATTATTTGTCCCGACGACAGCTACTCGCGCCCGCAAGTCTTACGCTGAGACGTCCTTCTGCTGCGGAATCTTCGTGCAGTGACGACGAAGAACCTATTGGTGTACCACCGCCACCACCCGAACAAGAGATTCGTGGAAGAGCACGCGGAAGAGGGAGGGGGCCCTGAAAGTAAGGATTGATGTACCACAACCTTATCTCATTTCGCAATATAATCGGTTTATGGGGGGTGTCGATAGACTGGATGCCAATGTAGGCGTTTATGGAATTGCGATAAGAGGGAAAAAGTGGTGCATACGAATACTTTTTTGGCTTCTCGACGTTGCGGTGAACAATGCGACAATGTTAGCTCGAACGTACAAAAATGATGTCGACACACTGGAGTTTCGAAGAAGTATTGCCCGCTGTTTGCTGCAAACATACGGCACCGTAAGGCTTCAACCCGGACCTACACGAAAGATCCAGACCAGTGTACCTTACTCAGTGAGGAAGCACAACGCAGAGCATATGATAGTCAAGGGTCTGTCGAGGCTTCGGTGTGCTGTGTGTAAAAATAAAACTGTCACAGCGTGCAATAAATGTGAGGTCAATTTGCATGCAAAATGTTTCTCTGCTTTTCATTACTAATTAATTATTATGATTGATTTAATAAAAACTAACTAATAAAATTGCATTTTTACTTAAAATCACTTAAAGTAACACATTTGACCCAGGGGTCGTTTTCGACCCCTTAAAAAACTTACCGCCTCCCCCCCCAAACTTTTTACACATAAAATCTTTGTAAGTACCCCTCAGATAATAACATTTCCAAAAATGAAAGAAATCGGAAACAAAAAAGTTTTGGGCAGATATAGGTTAATCCAGTTCCTAATCTGTTTACCTTCAAAATTTCATCCAGATACGTTCAATAATTTTCGCGTTAATAATATTTGTAAGGATAAAGAATCTTCTTCTCTTATATCTTATTACTGATAAGGATACAATCCACAAGAAGCGGCGCCGCCAATAGAAATAAATAATTTACTCATTCTTGTGAACTTTACTCGAAATCATTGTGTGTTTTGTGTACGGAACAAGGTGTTTTCAAATCGTTGATATACAACTTTACTTATTAGCAACAAGTTATGTTTGTCGATATTGTCAAAAGTGTCCACTTTTAGCAGTTTTGCAAAACACAACTTGTTGCTAATATATACAGTTGTAAATAAAGTAACATTTTAATAATCGCTGTTGCCCCTCTATATGCGCTCAAGTACTCAATGATTTCGATTTAAGTCCATAAGAATGAGTAAATTATTTATTTCTATTGGCGGCGCTAGATGGCGCTAGTGTTCTGATCGAACCACATTTTTTTAAATCTAAATGGACCCAACCGAAGGTCTCCTTAATTGTTAAAATGTAAATAAGTTTACTTGTCCTTGCAGGTGTTGCCATCTAAGGGCGGTCTATATCACGCCCTCTTTTGGAAAATATATTTTAAATCAACCTATGAAATATTAGTTCAAGAAGAGAAATAAAAAAAAGACGCCCAAGTGACATGAAAATTATCACATTTAACTCGTGACGTGCGTTGGGGCTCACCGAGGTGGCTACCAGGCAGCGTCCCAAAGAATTTTTTTTTCGTATTTCTCTCAGAAAACAACGATATTATGCATTTGTCTTATAATTTTAATAAACATGCTATGTATTATTTGAAAGATAATAACTATAACATTGTACAGAGGCCAGCACATCAAGCTAGATCCATACGCGTACGGCATAGGAACGGTACAAAGTGCAAAGTGTGTAGCTTGACGCGCTGGCCTGTGTACAATGCTGTCACTTACTTGTAAGAGGAAATAAAATATATGTTTCAATTGCTATATTCGTTACCCGAATAACAAATGGAGGAAGTATTTTAACGGACCTCAAAGAAGGAGGAGGTTCTATGATATATGTATGCATTTTTTTAAATTTATGTTCACCGATTACTCCTTCAATTGTAGACCAATTTTCAAAATTCTTTTTATTTTCGAAAGAGTATACTGCCGAGGTGTTCCAATTGTCACCAAGTCATGATCTGATGATGGAATTCCAGGGAAATCGAATAGGCACGTATTACGTGTTTCATGTATTTTCAAAAGCTATTTAAATTTTTGATGACTTTTCTAACAGTCATCATTGTATCTTGATAAACTGATGATGGAAGGTACAACTTCTTAATGGTTAGGAGTAGGAGGATAATTCCTTAAATATTATACGTAGATACGTAGTTGCGTATATAGACTTATAGTTGTATTTGTCACCAAGTCAGGATCTGATGATGGAATCTCAGGGAAATCGAAGAAAACCCTTAAATTTTATAGGCACGTATTGCTTGTTTCATGTATTTTCTAAAGATATTTAAGTTTTTGCATCTGGTAGTCATCATCTCATGTTGATAAGCTGATGAAGGAAGGTACAACTCCTTAACATTTAGGAGTTGGAGGATAATTCTTTACATATTATAACATAGGTACTGTAGAGATTTTATATCTCTACATTTATGTATCGAGCCTCTTTTGCAAATTTTATAATCGCATATCGTATTAAAAGTAAATTTAAACTAAATTTTAATTTTAGATTGAAATGTTGCCTGGAACTGTCTAGAGACTTTCTGAGTTGAGCTCTGATCCAGGACAGAGGTTATTTTCAGTATCGAGTCGTGTATTTATGTTTTAGAAGAAAACTTGCAAATATTAATTTTAACCTATAATTCGATCCAATAATAAGCCATCCGGCAGAGCAAAGCATACAGTGAGTAAACAAGTAATTTACCACCTTAGGGCAGAAAAATAGAGGTTTTTGATTGTTCACCTTGGCTCGCTATTTGTAAACCGATTCTCTTAAAACTTGGAAAGCATAATTAGTCTGATAACACTTCTTAGGCTTATTTTTTTATTATATCCACAATTATTGATTCATCTTAATGAAACTTACGATATAACTTAACTTACGATTTATAGCATGTAGCATAATTGTCCCCTAATTTGGAGATTAAATAACATTTGTTTATTGTTCGGTTTCGTTCCGCTGAATATTGGCAGGCGGAATGTCAGTTTTTTTTAAATAAAAAAATTGAGTGCGTTTGGCTGCACCTCACCTGATCGTAAGTGCCGATGCAGCCGAGGATGTAACACGCAAGCTCAAATAGTTGAGCTTTACCCTGTTTTTGTGCTCATCTACAGATAAATTAGGGGAAAAAAAATACTTCTGTCACTGACGGACAGTCTGCTTAATCGACAACTTGATCAGCACACGGATTTGCATGAAGCACAGTTTGGCTTTAGAGCTGGACTCTACAGAAACAGCGATTCTCCGACTAATGCACACTGTCCAGTATTATACTACTAGGAAGATTCCCGTGTACGCCTGCTTCCTTGACTTGCCGAGGGCATTTGACCTTGTTTCAAACGACATCCTATGGAACAAGCTGGAGAAACACACTAGTAGATTCCAGAGATTG
Organism: Coleophora flavipennella; assembly: GCA_947284805.1. Lineage (NCBI taxonomy): Eukaryota > Metazoa > Arthropoda > Insecta > Lepidoptera > Coleophoridae > Coleophora > Coleophora flavipennella. The sequence goes on from OX369278.1 coordinate 177,909, forward strand.
TAGAACTTCTTAGGTTTTGGTACGAAAATGAAACCAACAATGTCAGATCCCACCAAAAACATCCTGTAAAAACTAGCCAAGTCTCGATTGAGCTGCTTGTTTTTCTATAAAAAGTAATGAAATCTCTAAGCAAAGCCAAGCCTAGCCTAGGGTTTTTTGCTGCGATTTCTTTATTATTATGGTTAGATTTTATGTGACCTGCCGTTGAACATTCTTTATGCATATTTACTCCTTGAGACATCCAAGTCAACGGCCAAGTCACATAAAATCTAACCATAATAATAAAGAAATCGCAGTAAAGAACCCTAGACTAGGCTTGGCTTTGCTTAGAGATTTCATTACTTTTTATAGAAAAACAAGCAGCTCAATCGAGACTTGGCTAGTTTTTACAGGATGTTTTTGGTGGGATTTCACTTATTTTTGTAGAAAACTACATTGATTCATGAACTGCGCCTTAAAAACTAGTAAATCAAGGAGTTCGGTCCTGCGACTGCATAAATAACTTTGTAATCCTATATATTTTATATGGGATTGTGTAACTAGAAAACTGGACCGAATTTGCAAAATGTTTGAGTTTTTCCTTGCTTTATACACTAAAGACTAATTGTATTCTAAATTTGAATCTTCTATGTCGGCTAGAAGTGCCTTGGAATTTTGATGATCTGTCAGTCAGTGAGTGACAAATTAGGAAACTTTGACTAGTTATAATTCTTAAAGTACTGGTTCAAATTGAATGAAATTTGGAATATACCGTGCTTATATGATGCCTGCTTGGGTACAGAAAATTCAGGCTTCTAGGTTTATCTACAACGAAGTTGTGGGGGGGTCGAAAATGGCCTGAACTGCTTCGAGAAAAGGATGGTACGGCCGTGCCGCTTTTTTTTCTCGACTTGGCGGGGGCACTGCCGTGCCCCCAGATGGGCTGGCTCGTACTCGAGAGTGTATGCCTTGGAGTGCGGGGTGAGACAGGGTGACCTGAGCTCACCCGGGCTCTTCAACTTGTACATTAACGCACTGATTGAGGGGCTCAGCAGTACTAGTATTGGTTGTTCTATCGACGGTAAAATTGACAATAACATCAGTTATACCGATGATATGGTGCTGCTGAGTCCATCAATCAGAGCCCTCAGACAGCCCCTGAAGTTGTGTGAACATTTTGCCCTGGCTCATGGCCTTAGGTACAATACAAAGAAAAGTGAACTACTCATATTTAAAGCAGGCAGGCCAAAACTGTACCACCAATCTATCTTGGAGGAAGTGCACTGAGTAGAGTCACACATTTTAAGTACCTGGGGCTCTGGGTCACTGAGGATCTATCTGATGATATGAATATGGTGAGGGAGCGTAGGGCATTGGCCATGAGGTGCAATATGCTGGCTCGCAGGTTCGCACGCTGTTCTACAGAAGTAAAACTTACCTTGTTTAAGGCGTACTGCCAAACATTTACACCTGCAGCCTGTAAGTCAGATATACCCGCAAGGCCTTTAATGCCCTACGCATCCAAAATAATACTAAGTAACATGACGAAAAACTTCTTTAGAACCGGTCATCGTGGAAATCCTTGGGGGAGGTCTATGTCCAGCAGTGGACGTCCTTCGGCTGATATGATGATGATGATGTTACAAGTAATAATGGGTTTAGGATGCTGATAGGTTTGCCTCGTTTCTGCAGCGCATCAGAAATGTTTACATAGGCACGCACCGACTCAGAGTATTGTGCGTAAGAGAGCCAACTCGCTGATGCGTCGCGAGCGGGACAGCCCCAGCGGCCTTCTAAACACCATACTGGAACGGGTGGACTGCCCGATTGTGCGGCACTGGAACCATGTGCACATTGAGGCCAGGGTCGCCATGTATGGTAAATTTGAATTTCATTGTGTTTTCATTATATGTTATTGTTTACTAACAAAGTATAAGTTGTACTAACAAAACATCGGCATGTCCTGAATTAAAAAAAAAATTGTGTGTGTCAGCTCCGACGCACGACTGGAGTTTACTCGCGCTTGAAAAAAAAACTATAACTCACTTCATTTCTACTATTGAACACGACCTTTTTGGTATCGGAAACTTTTTCGTAACGCTGTCATTCATCGATAGATTTCACTCCTCACATTTTTCTCATACCGGGCCCCTTATATATGCAAATCGATTCTTAAGGAGTAAACTCCAATAATAATAAAAATAGTAAGTAAGTAATTAAATATACTTTTCAACACCCTTGCTCATAGAGTGGCTCTAATTTCACCGCAATTAGGCACATAATGACACCTGTAATCAAACTGTGATTTTTTCATTGATAGATAGATAGATAGATAGATAGATAGATAGATAGATAAACCGTTTATTCACCGACCAGGCACAAAAAAACATTAAGTATAACTTTGGTAACAATAAAGTAAAATAAAAAACGGTAATTTAAAAAACTAAAAAACCCGCCTGCGTTTCTGTGTAATTTGGAAATGAAAAACCCTAAAACGAGAAAGTCGTCATACCCGATTGCACTTAACTTAAGAAAAATTGTAGCAGGCGGGACCCATTCTAGAAATGGAGGCATAGTAAATTGAGAGCACATACCTATATTACATTGCAGATTACTCCAATATACTGACTAGACGGCTGACTTTCTAGAATGGGTCCAGACTGCTACAGTTTTTCTTAAGTTAAGTGCAATCGGGTATGACGACTTTCTTGTTTAAGGGTTTTTCATTTCCAAATTACACAGAAACGCAGGCGGGTTTTTTAGTTTTTTAAATTAACGTTTTTTATTTTATTCATTTCTTTAGTTTTATTATTAAATGAGTTTGTATAGTAACCTATATACACATGACACACATTAAGATTACGCAGATTATTAACTTATCACCCTCAAGCTATAATTCATCGAGCCGTTCAGGCTGCGGAAAGTGTCAAACATTTGAATTTGGCGCCAAAAATCCGCCATTTTGTTTTTTTTTATTTTGATATACCCAGTGTCACTATCACAGTAAATACGAATCTAACGACACGTCTCAAGCTAAAATCCATCCAGCCGTTCAGGCTGCAGAGCGTGCCAAACAATTATACATACAAACATACATACATACATACATACATACATACATACATACATACATACATACATACATACATACATACATACATACATACATACATACACACATACATACATACTCTCGAAAAACATAACCCTCCTTCTGGCGCAGTCGGGTAAAAAAGTAGATTACACCACTAAGACGAATTGCTATTATTCACATGTGAGTTATAGAGTTTTTTTTTATTGGTTGAGTTGCTTTGTTCTTAAAAAAGTTTCGATACAAAAAAGATTGTGTTCAATAGTACAAATAAATTAATGTACCTATTGCTTACTCATTTCATGCAACTTCGTATTTAAATAGATAATTTCAACTTGTACGTGTTTAATAAATAAAACTTTCACTCAAATGTAACTTTTGTTTTCTCTGTAATAAAGAAAACCTTAAATTCCCCATTTCGTACGTGGCTAAAACGCTATCCGCGGAAAGCAAAAAAAAAACCTTATTCTTTTAGTCTATGGGCGATCTCCATTGTTAGATGCGCGCGCATAGGAAAACTTATTATTTTTTCCCGCCATAGCGAAAAATTTTTCACAACTCGTTTTCACTGTTGAAATTATAGTTACTTATTAATTTAAATGTCTACAAGCACTAGTTGCGAAGAAAATGATTTATGTTGTACACCGCCCGATATAAGATGTGAAGCCCTTAACTTTATGGAAAGTTACTACCTGAAACCTCAAAGGAAAAATATCTATTAGCGTAACAAAATATTGAATTACTTTTTATATCAGTTATGCGAATTTTCCTTTGTAGGATAACGGTTTTTGACCAACGTACAGTCAATAAAAAATATTTAACCAAACTTTAACTGTGGCTTCTACTCACTTAACTGAACAATAATTAGTACACGGGTAATAAGTACACGGGTAATTAGTACACGGGTAATTAGTACACGGGTAATTAACTAGTAAATACCCCAGTAATTAAATAACTTAGATATTAATAAAACAAACAGTTATTTATTCTGACCGAGAACAGATTACTCGATGTTTTTCTTACAGTAGTCAGGAGCTAAGTTAAATTCATCATAATGCAACAAACTCGGGCTAGAATATATGTTTTAGAATTGAACGTTAAGGAAATTGTTAACTCAGCACTAACTCAGCATATTTTTACATTTTGCTTTTAAAGCATTTTTACCACAAATTTGTGTATTACAAACAACAGGTAATATCTTAGTTTACAACTTAAATTCTAATCTATTTTATGTTTAATTCAATAAAGTTCATTTTTAAGTACTATTATGGAAAGTGCTCCTTGTAAACTGAATAAAAACTGTGAAAATTATAGGTTTATAATCACTTTGTCGTCGAGTATTGGGAACTGAGCTTTTGAAGAATCATCACTATCGACCACCACCTACTGAGACCTGACACCTGTGAGCGAGCTACGCTGAGTCGCCAGCAGCAGCTCAAACGCTGCACCTACAAGGAGCTGCGCCGAGTCGCCAGCAGCAGCTCAAACGCTGCACCTACAAGGAGCTGCGCCGAGTCGCCAGCAGCAGCTCAAACGCTGCACCTACAAGGAGCTGCGCCGAGTCGCCAGCAGCAGCTCAAACGCTGTACCTACAAGGAGCTGCACCGAGTCGCCAGCAGCAGCTCAAACGCTGCACCTACAAGGAGCTGCGCCGAGTTGCCAGCAGCAGCTCAAACGCTGCACCTACAAGGAGCTGCGCTTAGTCACCAGCAGCAGCTTAAACGCTGCACCTACAAGGAGCTGCGCCGAGTCGCCAGCAGCAGCTCAAACGCTGCACCTACAAGGAGCTGCACCGAGTCGCCAGCAGCAGCTCAAACGCTGCACCTACAAGGAGCTGCGCCGAGTCGCCAGCAGCAGCTCAAACGCTGCACCTACAAGGAGCTGCGCCGAGTCGCCAGCAGCAGCTCAAACGTTGCACCTACAAGGAGCTGCGCCGAGTCGCCAGCAGCAGCTCAAACGCTGCACCTACAAGGAGCTGCGCCGAGTCGCCAGCAGCAGCTCAAACGCTGCACCTACAACGAGCTGCGCCGAGTCGCCAGCAGCAACTCAAACGCTGCACCTACAAGGAGCTGCGCCGAGTCGCCAGCAGCAGCTCAAACGCTGCACCTACAAGGAGCTGCGCCGAGTCGCCAGCAGCAGCTCAAACGCTGCACCTACAAGGAGCTGCGCCGAGTCGCCAGCAGCAGCTCAAACGCTGCACCTACAAGGAGCTGCGCCGAGTCGCCAGCAGCAGCTCAAACGCTGCACCTACAAGGAGCTGCGCCGAGTCGCCAGCAGCAGCTCAAACGCTGCACCTACAAGGAGCTGCGCCGAGTCGCCAGCAGCAGCTCAAACGCTGCACCTACAAGGAGCTGCGCCGAGTCGCCAGCAGCAGCCCAAACGCTGCACCTACAAGGAGCTGCGCCGAGTCGCCAGCAGCAGCTCAAACGCTGCACCTACAAGGAGCTGCGCCGAGTCGCCAGCAGCAGCTCAAACGCTGCACCTACAAGGAGCTGCGCCGAGTCGCCAGCAGCAGCTCAAACGCTGCACCTACAAGGAGCTGCGCCGAGTCGCCAGCAGCAGCTCAAACGCTGCACCTACAAGGAGCTGCGCCGAGTCGCCAGCAGCAGCTCAAACGCTGCACCTACAAGGAGCTGCGCCGAGTCGCCAGCAGCAGCTCAAACGCTGCACCTACAAGGAGCTGCGCCGAGTCGCCAGCAGCAGCTCAAACGCTGCACCTACAAGGAGCTGCGCCGAGTCGCCAGCAGCAGCTCAAACGCTGCACCTACAAGGAGCTGCGCCGAGTCGCCAGCAGCAGCCCAAACGCTGCACCTACAAGGAGCTGCGCCGAGTCGCCAGCAGCAGCCCAAACGCTGCACCTACAAGGAGCTACGAGGAGACACCGCCGCGCCCGCGCCGCCCAGCACAAGCCGTCAACACCATCAAGTTTGCTCTGCTACGCTCTTCACTCTTCGATCCTGTCTGACTCTGTACAACAAGCTTCTCATCTTCCGATTAAAATGTTAGTAAGTATTTTGATGACTAATAGTATTTATTATTTGACAGTGTTCGATTAGGTATGTGTGTGTTTCTAGAGTAACACCACCCCATTTTATTCCAACGATATCAGCAAAACCTCTTAAATTTAGAGAGGTCTGTGTCCCGCAGTGAACGTTTAATGGTTGATGTACTGTTTTTCAATTATGTATAATTATAGATAGATATGTAATATTTTATTATTTGAGGTGTGACTCAGAGTGTGAGACTATTTTGCCGAAGAAGAACACGGTTGCGAGCAAAAAACCAAAATCGTTATCAGCAACGTCAGCTCAGAGAAACCCTGCGGTGTCGCCCGCTGCAGAGTAAGTTGTAGTTTAGTAACCTTTTTTTATTCATAATTGGTAAGCCTTGACATCATCCCACCTAATGGTATGTGATGATGATGTCAAAGATGGAACACATCAATGTTGTGAACACTGATGTTGGATGGTAAGACTTAGATAAGATGGTGGGAGCGAAAGTAAAATATAGGTTTAGAAAATAACCTACCACCAACCAAACCTAGTCTTACGAGTAAAACCCCACAAGAAATCGAACCCACGACCTGTTGATGTGAAGCGAACGTAGTAACCATTTCGCGAATGGACAAACTTATTATCCCTACTAATATTATAAATGCGAAAGTAACTCTGTCTGTCTGTTACGCTTTCCCGCAAAAACTACTGAACGGATTTGGCTGAAATTTGGTAGGTAGACAGATTAGGACCTGGATTAAGACATAGGCTACTTTTTACCACGCTCGCGAGCCGCTTGCGGTTCGCGCACTGCGCGCCCTCGAAAAGTCATAGAAACGTGGTCCACGCGGATGAAGCCGCGGGAAACAGCTAGTTATTCATAACTAGCTGTCCCGGCGAACTACGTACCATTACATTACACTGCCCTGCCCTACCCTACCCTACACTACACTACACTACCCTACCCTACACTACCCTACACTACCCTACCCTACACTACACTACACTACCCTACACTACACTACACTACACTACCCTACCCTACACTACACTACCCTACACTACCCTACCCTACACTACACTACACTACCCTACATAAGAACCTTCTCCTGACAATAACGAACTCGACAAAAAAGAATTAGCGAAATCGGTCCAGCTGTTCTCGAGTTATGCGCTTACCAACACATTTTGAGATTCATTTTTATATACTAGATGTATTACAATTAAACGCAGTCGAACGAGCACTTAATGTTTAGGGTTCCGTACCTTAAAAAGAAAAATACTATAATGATGGGGCAAAATCTGAAAACATATATTATTTATAATTAAATTTTAAAAAATCTGTCTTTATTCTTAAATTTAAATAAAGTTAACCGTGTTACTTAGGGTATCGTAAAGTTCCTTATCTAGAGATGTACGTGGTACGGAACCCTATATTATTACGTACATCGAACTCTTATAACTAACTAATAGATAAAACTAGTTGTATAGATATTAAAATTATTTTTTTTGAGTACATGGTAATATTGTTTTTTTCTTTTTTACATTACAAGTGTGACAAGAGACTGAAGACTAACGTCTTTGGATTATATTCCAATAGGGAAACTCTACGCCGAGGGATAGTGAGACTATTTCCACACGAGTGCTGCCCTCGTACATCGTAACTAAGGTTGGTGGTGGCGTAGAGCGAAGGTGTTATCCTACGAGCGGAGAGTTAAATGTTGAACTAGAAGTGTTCGCGCGTGAAGACGCCGAGTGTTCAGAAACCAACGAACATTGGAAGAAAGTGCTTCTACGCCCTCACTGTTCCTCAGAAGATGACTTGACGCAGTGGAAATATCTGCAACGTTTCGTAAAGGATGAGAGTTCCAAGAAGCAGAAACGACATTTTTTAGGGAAAAAAAGGAATACTCTAATTTAACTTTTAACATTATATTACATATAACATTTAAAATTAGTGTTTTATGTCATTATTATTCTTATATCAGCTCATATACGTCCCCACCGAGGGGCTCGAGCCTACCCTGAATCAGGGCGATTAGGCCTTAGTCGACCACGCGGGCCCAGTGCGGGTTGGTCGACTTCACACATAATCTTCGAGTTTCTTCGCAGGCGTGTGCAGGTTTCCTCACGATGTTTTTCCTTCACCGTTAAAGCAATCGGTAAGTATGTACGTAAGTTTTTTGTAAAAACTCATTGGTACATTGGCCGTCCAGATTTGAACCCGGTACCTCTGGTTAGATGGACCGAGTCGTTACCGCTTGAGCCACCGACGCTTAATTTTTTATTTTTTTTTATCATGCTACCTGATAATGATTGTCATTTTTAGTTCACCTGATTTAAAATGCCAGTTTGTAAAGTTTGTAGTTTATCTTTAAGTAAAAGACAGTGGGTAGGTCATTCACGGAGTAATTCACATAAAAATAATAATGTATCAACTATTATTAATGAAAACTTACAGTTATTGAAAACAGCGTTCCGAGGTCGTATTGCAAGTTATAAAATGATTATATTTTTATATAGAAAAATTGTGAGTGTCAGCTCCGACGCACGACTGGAGTTTACTCGCGCTTGAAAAAAAACTATAACTCACTTCATTTCTACTATTGAACACGACCTTTTTGTATCGAAACTTTTTCGTAACGCTGTCATTCATCGATAGATTTTACTCCTCACATTTTTCTCATACCGGGCCCCTTATACAGGGTCTTCGGCAGATGGTTGAAAATACGAAAATGGGGGATAGGTGGGGTTGCCTCCCACCTATTTTGAGAATTTAAAAAAATCTAGTACTTGTAATTTTTTTTACAGGATTTTTTTTCCTTTTTTTAGAAATTTTGCCATTTTTATACCTTTGAACACATGTAACTTTTTGTTTTTTAAAGCTAGCTCCAAAATATTTTTTTTAATAGACTTTTATAAGATATTCGGCTCTAAAAAAAATTATGTTTGTTTCAAGTTATTGCTAAAAACAAAAATGTGGGCCCCCGAACTTAAAAAAAAAGTTGAACAAAAATTTAAAAGTCAACTTTGCGATGCATTTAAAAAAAAAATAATGGGGCTGGAAGGCTTCTGTTTTTTTTAAAACATCTCTAAAGCTTAGGCTTTTGAATGGTATGTAATTTGTTTCGGTATCTTTTTTGTAGCATCGGTGGCTCAACCGGTAACGACTCGGTCCATCTAACCAGAGGTACCGGGTTCAAATCTGGACGGCCAATGTACCAATGAGTTTTTCAAAAAACTTACGTACATACTTACCGATTGCTTTAACGGTGAAGGAAAACATCGTGAGGAAACCTGCACACTCCTGCGAAGAAACTCGAAGGTTGTGTGTGAAGTCGACCAACCCGCACTGGGCCCGCGTGGTCGACTAAGGCCTAATCGCCCTGATTCAGGGTAGGCTCGAGCCCCTCGGTGGGGACGTATATGAGCTGTAATGATGATAATGATGATCTTTTTTGTAACCGGAGTTGTTAATTTTTTTTACTCAATTGGACCATGTTGACGAAATTCCACTAGTTACATGTTTTGTGAAATGTATCAAATGCAAAGTTGAAAATAATGTAAATACTTACTGTTGGGACGGTTACAAAGAGCAGGTACGTTTTTTTACATTCTTGCACACACATAATGGCTATCTTTTGTCATTTATTGGCATATTGGAGTTAGCACTTCCATATGCCAATAAAATGTCCGCATATTCCGCATTGGTAAATTGAGCCATTTTAAACCACAACAAAGTCTTAACAAAACGTCTGATAATAACAAAAAGTGACAAACAACAAAAAAACTTAACAAAATCACAAACACAGCAAAGTGAAATTAACGAAAACAAAAAAAAAACGTTAACGTTATTAACTATAAAAATGGCAAAATTTCTAAAAAAAGGAACAAAAATCCTGTAAAAAAAATTACAAGTCCTAGATTTTTTTTAATTCTCAAAATAGGTGGGAGGCGACCCCACCTATCCCCCATTTTCGTATTTTCAACCATCTGCCGAAGACCCTGTATATGCAAATCGATTCTTAAGGAGTTTTAGGTGTGTTGGATGGTGCGATGCTTAGTTCAGCGTAAAGGTATTTAGTTAGGTTGTTTATGAATAATCAACACTTACAGTTTGTTGGTAGAAACGGTATATTTCTTTGACATACCCTCACTAGTCACACAACACAAATATTCACTGTTCCACTATTACAGAAGGAGAGAAGAAATGATAAGACTTAGGTTTAGTATCACAACCAAGAAAGCAAGCGAAATGAAAGTTCAAGCGAATATTAATAATAAACAATGATTAGATAATTAGATATGAGCGCGGAGTTATGCACCTCTTATCGCCGGTAGTCTTCGACTGGTGAGCCGGGAAAGACCGAATGGTTAGAAACAATAGAAGCCGTCCGTAAGGGCGGTTCTATAGTCGTGCATTTTAGACGCGGGATAAACGCGTCACAGCGACGAGTTAGTTTTTATTATTAAATACATATATTTAAATAGTGTACATGATGTAAGTTCTTAAATAAATATGTATAAATAAATGTAAATAAATAAATAATATATAAGTAGATAAGTTGCCTACACCACCCCCCTCCAGAGACTGTCAAGGGCGATAAAAATCTGGGAAACGTACTCTGCGTCCAGAACGAGTGACAACGTCCTTGTTGACCTCTACAGGGGGATCAGTGAGGTCCAACAGTATATAGGCCGGCTTAATGCGGTCTATTGATACCGAAACCTCTTTCCCATTACGTAGAATCTTGAATACCTTATCCCCTCTGGTTAAAACTTTATAAGGACCAGTATACGCGGGTTGAAGGGATCCACGTAGTGTGTCTTCACGAAGGAAGATGTGTTCACTAGTGGATAGATCCTTGAAGACGAATGGTTTGTCTTTTATATGGCGTGAAGCAGGCACTGGTCTTAACTTTTCGGCGAACAGACGCAACCGTGCGGAAAATTCGGATAAGTCCGTGGTTCCGATAGTGTTCGGTTCAAAAAATTCACCTGGAAGTCGCAAAGGCTCGCCATAGACGAGTTCTGCGCAGGATGCCTGTAAGTCCTCTTTAAAGGAGGACCTGACGCCTAATAAAACCCAGGGGAGGGACTCGGGGTCACCAGTTTAGGTGTGTTGGATGGTGCGATGCTTAGTTCAGCGTAAAGGTATGTAGTTAGGTTGTTTATGAATAATCAACACTTACAGTTTGTTGGTAGAAACGGTATATTTCTTTGACATACCCTCACTAGTCACACAACACAAATATTCACTGTTCCACTATTACAGAAGGAGAGAAGAAATGATAAGACTTAGGTTTAGTATCACAACCAAGAAAGCAAGCGAAATGAAAGTTCAAGCGAATATTAATAATAAACAATGATTAGATAATTAGATATGAGCGCGGAGTTATGCACCTCGTATCGCCGGTAGTCTTCGACTGGTGAGCCGGGAAAGACCGAATGGTTAGAAACAATAGAAGCCGTCCGTAAGGGCGGTTCTATAGTCGTGCATTTTAGACGCGGGATAAACGCGTCACAGCGACGAGTTAGTTTTTATTATTAAATACATATATTTAAATAGTGTACATGATGTAAGTTCTTAAATAAATATGTATAAATAAATGTAAATAAATAAATAATATATAAGTAGATAAGTTGCCTACAGAGTAAACTCCAAAAAAATATTTTTGAAGTTATTCAAGAAAATAGGCGAATATTGACAATACCCCCGCCCTTATTTCCGATACTACTGGGTCTAAAATAAAAATAAAATAATAGTATATGAGGTTCAATGCATAGATTAGACGAAAATGTATGAGAAAATCTAAAGTTCTTCTGTTCTATCAGTAAAAATAAATATTCCAAAGTCCAGAATAAGTAGATGCCTATTTACCTAGTGCAATAGTGTGTATTTGGTGGTCTTGTTCTGTCGGTAGTTAAGTGGTGGTGCGGAACCCTGTTTGCGTGACCCCGGGTCGCACTTGGCCGATTTTTTCTTTAAACTACAGACTCCTATTGTGCGTGAGTGGCACTCGCACTGGGCCGGTTCAATTCGCAGTAGCACAGTGGCGGCGCGCGAGTTTTGACATTTGTCACATTGTACCTTATTTTTAAACGACTTTAAAAAAGGAGGAGGTTTCTCAATTGGACCGTATATATATTTTTTTATTTTTTATGTGTGTTCGCGGATAACTTCGTCATTGATGAAACGATTTTGATGATTCTTTTTTTGTTGGAAAGGAGATATCCCAAGGGTGGTACAGTGAACAGCACATGCAGTTGGACATAATGGCTTTGAAAATGTTCGAAGTTGAACAGAGCGAATGCGAAAAAGAGATAGTAATTGTTCTCTTCGCATTGTTTTCAATCTGCGCTGCCGCTTACCGCTGGCCGGTGCGGGTAGGCGGGGTCGGGGGAGATCGCGTTCGTCCGAAGATTTTACATACTTATTGATGGAAACTCCGATTTATTTGTGAAAAAGACCAGACTTTTAAGATTAAAATATTATAGGTAGTGGTAAGGTTTGTTTATTTGTTTGGTAGTAGGGGGTTAAACTTTAGAATTATTGAACCGAATCTAAATTCTTTAACAGCCTCCGGGGCGTGATGGGTAGGTAGTCTATTCGCTTCACACCAGGAGGTCGCGGGTTTGATTCCCGGTAGGGTCAACTTGTAAGACTCGGTTTGGTTGGTGGTAAGGCATTTTCTAAGCCCGCCTGGCTAGCTACCACCATCTTATCTAAGTCTTGCCGATAGACATCAGTATTAACAACATTGATGTGTTCCGGCTTGAAGATAAGATAGCCTGTTCTCCATTGTGTTGGGGAATCTAGGTAAGCCCGCTTCCATCTTCGGCATCATCGTCACTCACCATCAGGTGAGATGATGCCAAGGGCTTACCAATTGTGAATAAAAAAAAAGCAGTGAAGATTAAGACGGTGTACGCTCACAAGTTCACAATAAATGATATCTAATATCTATGCGACTGGACTTGGACTGACAAACGTAGTAAGTATTGGTGACTTATATTCCCTTTGGACGGGACGAGAACGTAGTGTATTATATTCTCTTTGACGGAGACGGATGAGTGAGTGACTTCAATATACTGGCAGTGTTGCCGTTAGGACAACATTGTTTTTGGTTATTAAAATGAAAAAGTGGCCAATTTTGTAATAAGGATGTGGGTTTAATTAAAACAGTATCTAATACATGTAGAAAAAAAAAATTGTAGGTCTACAATGGCATCTGGTAATTCTGAAATCTCTACGTCAACGTCAATCGATCTGTGATGATGATGTAGATGGGGTTTCAATTTTTTTGATTGCTTCTGTAAATTTGTTTAAAACTTCAGGTGGCAAAACATAGTCGTGGCATTTTTATTATTTACTAGCTGTCCTGGCGAACTACGTACCGCCTTACATTACACTACCCTACCCTACACTACACTACCCTAGCCTACACTACTCTACCCTACACTACACTACCCTACCCTACACTATCTACACTACACTACCCTACCCTACACTACCCTACCCTACTCTACATACACTACACTACACTACCCTACCCTACCCTACCCTACACTACCCTACATTACTCTACCCTACACTACCCTACCCTACACTACACTACACTACACTACCCTACCCTACCCTACCCTACCCTACATAAGAACCTTCTCCTGACAATAACGAACTCGACAAAAAAATAATTAGCCAAATCGGTTCGTGCGTTCTGGAGTTATAGCGTCAGGAAGGAAAAACCGACTTATTTTTATATAGTAGATTTTTATTGACTTTTAACCATAATTATGGAATTAAGTTTTAATGCACACACTTTGTTTCATAATTTATTTTTCAGTGTGTTCATGACACTTAACTACTTACTTCCGCATTAGAGTGAGGAAGACAAGACCGCAATAACTAGGTCAAATATTTGGTCAACTGTAAACAGTAATTATCAAAAACATAATTACCAAAAGTAGCTAGAATCGTTTGGTTAGCTAAAATAATTTTTGGCTAAACCGTTATAAATATGCTAGATCTAGCCACAAAGTGGCTAAAACGGCAACACTGCTTGCTAGCTCGTGTCACTGCGCGGATGCTTGGTTTATTAGATCTGTGCCGGATGCTTTGTAAGGGGCGTGGCTTATGATTTGTCAAAAGCACAGATCTGTGGTCATAAGTTTGTGTGAATTCGTTATTGGTCGCTTATTTAGAAAAGAATGTCGATTGGTATATTTTCGTAAAGATGACGAATTCTACCAATCACCGAAGTGTGCGAGTGTTCAACTGTTAAGAATCGGTCGTAGTTATATGTGTGTATACTGTCCATCGCCACGTGCTGGCCACTGTACCATGATAAGAAAACCAGGACTGATGATAGTATACCAGAGAAATCGAGGGGAACTTTAGATTCCTGATTGAAGTCGTTCTTTTTTGTTTAAAATTATACTCCTTCGATAGGACAGAAACTGAATATTTATTGATTCGCAAGAATCGTTTATTGCAGTGTCATGCTCTTTTACCCTGATTGGAGCCCCGCGCCGCTGGCGAGCGGCGAGCGGCGAGCGGCGAGCGGCGAGCGGCGAGTGCCGAGTCGACGACCGCTACTAAACCAATATCACTAATAGGCTGGTAGTGCGTGTAACACAAAGCCGGCGCGGCGACGGCAATGTGTTGAGCACTTGTACACTAATCCCATTACTGGGTGTTAGAAAGAACACGAGTCGTGAAGTTGAGGGGGTCATTCAAAGGTGGGCGCGAGTGCTGGACTGTGGGTCGTGGGTTCGATGCCCACCCAGGGCAAACATTCGTGTGTCAAATTGAGTTGTCAAACTGCCCTCGTAATTACATCCAAGTCCAATTTTGAGACGTCAAATTATGCGAAAATGACTCTTTGATGGTCAATATCGGTTAGCAATTTTTACAATTTAAGGAGTGGTTCATCTCCCCAGCCCTCAAAAATTACCCCCCAAGGGGTGAATCAAATTCACTAAAGGTCCAAATCATTCTAAATGGTCATAAATATCACTGTGCCAAGCGGCATGCTTTTAACATGAAATGCAGTTTTCTATCGAAATATTGGACATTCCTCTAGCACTATAGGAACTCTTCACCTGTCTCGGTGTCTGTAATGAAATCTTGCAAGTTAAATTTGACCCATTCCCGGTTTCCGAGTATATCGCGTGAAAATTAAAAATACAAAGTTTGTACCTAACAGTTTTAGGTTTTCGAATTATTTTTTCGATTATCTACAATGTACAGACTTTTTTATATGTATCATCATCATCAGCTCAGCTCACCGAGGGGCTCGAGCCTACCTTGAATTAGAGCGATCGGGCCTTAGTCGACTACGCTGGCCCAGTGCGGGTTGGTCGACTTCACACACAACCTTCTAGTTTTTTGGCAGGCGTGTCAGGTTTCCTCACGATGTTTTCCTTCACCGTAAGAGCGTCGGATAAACGTACATATGAAATTGAAATACGAAAACACATTGTTACGTGGCAGGATTTGAACCACAAACTCTCGAACAGGAGGTAGCAGCCCTTGCCATTGCGATACCGACGCTCGATTATACGTATAGATGTATAGATAAAAGAGTTTTTTCATAATACACTCCCTAAGTTAACTGGCTAGTTACATACCGCAATAAACGAAGCGTTAGGGACCGGTGACGGAGTTCCTGGGAGCTTAAGCACACCAGGAGATTTAGCTGGCTGAGAGGCAGTATGGCCTCATCAGTCCCGGATGCAGAAAAGATTAGAGGAGACCTCAGGGTTTTCGATGCCACGTGAGGTCAGCAGTAGGAAAAGCTGGTGTTGTTGCCGCTTGTGAGTCACGACATTGGGCACACTCACAGGTTTTACGTCGAACGCCGAACGCCGAACGCCGTTCAAACAGAACCACCAACCTCATGGAAGAAAGACGCAGATTGGTTTTGCAGCCCTCTGCAGACGCTACTCAGTATCGACAACTAAACAGCAGATCTCTAAGTCCCTGACTCGTGATTTGCGCCAGTATTATACAAATTGTATTAAAAAGGGGGTGGGGCACAACAAAGGCTCAAAAGTGTTCGCGAGAGATCTGTCTGTTGGACAAAGTCTGACCAAGCTGAAGACTAAGATTGAGTTGCTGGAAGAAGTTGAGAATTGTCCACGACCACACGTCTGCCTGTCAGCAATATGGCTAAAGACCTAAGAGCCAGACTAACCCGACACTATACCGAAGGCGAAGATGTCCCGGACGTCAGCCTTTACGAGATTATAATGGCTCTCAAACAGCTCAAGAAAACCAAGGCACTGGGTTATGATCGAATTACAGCTAAACTTAAAAACGGGAACCTATTACTAAGACTTTGCTTTCCGTCCGTACGTCCGTCTGTCACCGGGCTGTATTAGCTAGACAGTTGAACTTTTCACAGACGATGTATTTCTGTTGCCGCTATAACAACAAATACTAAAAATTAGAAAAGTGAAAGTCTCCATACAAAAAACGAGTTTTTTTTGAAACGTGAAGAAACTATCGTCATCTAGTATGATAGTACGGAACTGAAGAAACTAGCGCCATCTAGTATGATGGTATGGAACACTACGTGTGCGGTTCTGAACCGGTTTTTTTTGCCTATATCCATTGGTATGAATAAATATTTTCTTCTTTTAGGTCGAAATATCTTTGGGTAGGTCGGTACTGCAATATACTACAATATATACAATTACTTACGTATTTATTAATAATTATTATACTATACATCTAAAATCTAGACAACCTGCATCTCCGAGCAATTACATTAATGTGAAAATGATATCACCCTAACTTAACTTCAAGAGTCGTAGTGCGGGTGGTCGTGGTAATACCGACGGCCTTGGTAGTCGTGCGAGGGAGGCAGGTAGTGCGGGTAGACGGCGCCGCCGTACAGGTGCGAGAGAGACAGCACGTCGTAGGTCGCCGCAGGGGGCGGCGGCGGCGAGCGCGCGCGGGGCGCCGCCATGCTGAACAGCGCCTCAGGGTCACAAACGAACTTGTACACGTAGCGTTCTCCTGCAAAGTTGGCAGAAAGAGGGACGTATTATAAACTTATGGAGTTCAGCCGCTTCTGCGGCGCAGTGGTGAGTCCACAACGACAGTGCATGTCATCGCTTGGTGCTGATGTTGACTCATCTGCGACCTTCTGCGTGACTTCGAGCTGCATGATGCTTTTCTCGTACTCAGTAGTAGCGCAGCAGTAATGAACTACGGCAAGCTGTCGCACTACAGCTTGCCGTAGTTCATTACGAGCCGGTCCTTCTGCATACCCCAGCACCACGCCACCTGTTTTGACGTCATCATCGACTCACCTGCGACCTTCTGCATGATTCCCAGTAACACAGTGAGCGCGAGAACTTGTTGTATTTCATAGTAAGCCGGTTCTTCTGCATGCCCCAACCCCACACCACCTGCGACGCCGTCATCATCGGCTCACCTGCGACCTTCTGCATGATGCCCTTCTCGTAGTAGTAGCGCAGCGAGCGCGACAGCTTGTCGTAGTTCATGGCCGGCCGGTTCTTCTGCGCGCCCCAGCGCCGCGCCACCTGCATCGCCATCATCACTATTAGTAGTTTCATCATCCAATGTCAGACATAAGGCCCCACATACAAGCGCGCACCACAATAGCACAGATTACTAAATAGTTACAAAGATTACTAAATAGTTAACAATAATGGCAGAAAAGCAGTATAGGTAGGTGGCTAAACTTTAGGAACAAGTAAGTTAGTATAATAGTAGTTAAACCAATTAAGTTGGCCTCCGACATTTTTTTGGGATTCTTCGCTTCGCTTCTTTGTTCAGATCCTTCTCGACCTTATCGTTCTAGCGACATCTGTGTCGTCCAACCGAGCGTTACCCGCTCATTCGACCAACTTACGCTTGCTAGACAGCGGGATCCTCTGCTATCCTCTCCATGATTACAGTAAGTAAGTATACTTATAGCTAATTATACCGATTAGTTTTTAAGCTATTGCATAACTTTTATGTCGGTCTTTGAGCGCGGCGACCGAATCAAGAAATTCCGTAACGAAAATAAAACCTAACACCCCACGCTCGGCCGAGTTCTAAAAAACTTACAGTGCCATCTATTAGCGATTTGCGGTACTAAAAGGACTTAGTCAATTTTACTGGTGTAACTTTCTTAGTGTTAAACGCCAGTAATATATAAGTCATTGGTGTTAAAGGACTATATGGTACTGGTAAATACTGCATAAATAAAAAATAAATAATAATTATAATTGCATAAGTTGATAAAAAATTCTATGCAATAGCTTTACGTTCCCGATTTCCCGAAGTCCCCGATTGCCACACGTTTTTTTTGCTTAGTTTTGATGTCAAACTTCTAAATTTCAACGTGCGACGTGCTACTTTGTATTGACAAAACGTTTAAAGATGAATGTTAAGAAGTGTTGACTATTGGCATAGAGAGAGTGGGCCGGCTGACCTCTTCGGGCTCGTGGAGCTTGAACTCGAGACCGCGGCCGGTCCACGCCACGCAGCGCGCGCCCTCGGCCAGCAGCGCCACCAGGAACTGCCACAGCTGCAGCGCGCCGCGCCGCCCGGAGCCGCCTGCGAACATGCTACAGTTTCACACAGAGAATAGTTTTCTCCGATGTTCCAACCACACAGTGGGTTGTACATCAGAGAATGCGGAGTAATAGACTTATAACTCGATAGCAGCGTACGGACGTTTGCAGTATGTACAAGAAAATCACCATATCATCATATCAGCTCATATAGGTACCCACCGAGGGGCTCGAGCCTACGCGAGCCCAGTGCGGGTTGGTCGACTTCACACACAACCTTAGTTTTTCTTCGCAGGCGTATGCAGGTTTTCTCGTGATGTTTTCCTTCACCGTAAGAGCGTCGGTTAATGTACATATGAAATCTAAATTCGAAAACACATTAGTACGTGGCAGTAATCGAGCCACGACTTTCATTGTGCAATGCCTTAGTGGAGTGCGCTCAGTACGAGTAGCTGCTGAAAGTAAATTGAATACTGACCAGAAGCTAAGAAAAAGTAACTTGTGCCGTAGACGGAACTTCGCAAATGGCACTTCAGTACCAGTCACAAGCAAAAAGTATTGCTGCCGCATAATTTTACACAAATCCTCAAATAAAAAAAGTGATATAACTGAATAACTTTCGGAGTTCAAGCAGATCTTACATGAATCTATATATATAAAACTCAAAGGTGACTGACCGACTGACTGACATAGTGATCTATCAACGCACAGCCCAAACCACGGGACGGATCAGGCTGAAATTTGGCGTGCAGGTAGATGTTATGACGTAGGCATCCGCTAAGAAAGGATTTCGGGAAATTCCCACGGGAACACCAAAAAACGGGAACTGCGCGGGCGAAGCACCAAAGAACGGGAGCCCACTACCAATACCAATACCAATTAACACTAAAAGTTTCATCTTAATACATGATGCAATTCCAGAGATACAATGTTCTTCCTTTCTTGAAGGAACCTTTTGATTGTCGGGGATTGAAAATAGACGTCACGTAAAGTATTCTATGCGATATTCGTCATGTCTTATTGAATTGATACTATGTTTTGTTTCGATTCCTTCAGGAGCCCCCGACTTTCGTAACTATAATCAGGTGTTAACATATAGAATTGTGTTTACGCCGTAATCATATTTTAAAAACTCGCGCGTTATGTTATGTGTGTTCAACCTTCAATATCCTGTAATATTCCTCTCCCTTTCCCACTCACGCATCGAATATAGCGCATCGAGTGAGAAAGCATACATCGACGCCGTGTCTGGTGGTGTCAAAACCAAGAATTAAACAAGAAGAAAAATGTCTTCCGCTATGGCATTGCAATGAACGCATGTCGCTCCGCTAATAAAAATTAACTTTAGTATCCAACCGCTGTGAAAGACCATATAATTATCCGTGTGTGTATCAGTGCAATTTGAAGTGCTAATCAAAGTACCTACCGCAAGGAGTTGCAGCTGGAAGGGGAGAATTTGAGCCAGCACTGGCTGACCACATGCCGGTTCTTTACGTCGTGCATGGTGAGTTCCTCTCCTTTGACTGTTCTGTTTTCTCTTTCCCGTTTCATTCCAGGGCAGAACAGCATCCTACTGCATATCTGAGACTGAACACACATAACCGCAATACTTCATCCGCGATATATCATCCCGCTCCGCAAACTACAGTCCACTAATTTTCAAAAATCCGAACCGGCTACAGCATTCTTTTGGTCGGACTTCGAGCCGGATATTACTATATTTTATTTATTGGTGTTAAACTCTGATAGTTTACACGTAATCTTCCCGCAATCTCATTGTATTTGGTGTAAAACTAGGTAGGTTTTACGCGTAACTTGATCCACCATCTTGAATTTGTACTTGAACGCCGCAGCGAGATATTACCTAAATAATTTACCAAAACCTATTTTACCGCTTACTTCTACTTCCATTTTAACCAAAATTACTTAATACTTAATCAATTTTCACACGCTGATCGCGTTGAAAATAATACCCAGTTAGCCGCTTAATATATTTAGGTACCTACCTATATATATTAAGCGGCACATACTTAGTGAGATTGTCGCGTGTATACTTATAAACTTATACGAGTACCTGTCTCCTAACTGACCTACATCTCGTTACGATATCTGTATTAGTAGGCCATACCAAATGCGTGTGTACCTACATAAATATTATTATCTGCCTAGTACTTCGTATAGGTACTTTCCTTATTTACGAACGATAACGACAGCCTTTCAAAATGGAAGCTAAATTATCCATGTTAGAGGCTAAAAACAGTACAATATTCGCCCGCTTAACTTGTCTTAATGACACCGCTCAGAAAATACCTATCACGACTACGGACCTTCGTTCCACAGAGACATTTATGGCAGAATCTGAGACGTTAGCAATTATACGTCAAGAATACATTTCAAATTTAGACTCCATTAATGAGTTAGGCTTTCAAATTAATTCTAACTATAAACCAAATTACATGCCGCTTAATGCTTTCGAAGACATTTACGCAAGAATCCAAAGAGTTCGCTCTCGCATAATAGGTAACACCACACAAATAAAATCGAGCACGTGCGAAGGTAAGGGTGAGTTCCCACTCGTTAAACTTCCACTAATTAATATCCCTTCGTTCGATGGAAGAATTGAAAATTGACCTGTTTTTTTATGAATCATTTAAGGCGAATATACACTTGAATCAAAATTTAACCGACTCTCAAAGGACCAATATTTGACCGGTAAATTAACGGGTTCCGCTTTAAAAATAATCGCTGCTATCATTCCCTCAGGTGAAAATTATTTGTCAACTTGGGAAAGTTTGGTTCAAAAATATCAAGATAAAAGGGCTTTAGGGTGTCACTACATGTCCATATTATTTAATATTAAATCCGCAACAAATAATTCCACTTCGTTAAATTCATTTGTTGAAACTTTCGATGCCGCTGTTTCGGCTTTAAAATTTTTGAAGATTGACGACTTAAAAGATTTTATTTTGCTCAACATGGCACTACGTAAAATTGACTCAGCTACCGCTCATGCCTTCGAGACTTTTATAAGAGAAAAAGAGATTCCTTCTTATAAGGATTTCATTGATTTTACTAAAAGTCAGGTAAAAATATTAGACCGCACCGCTCCTACGTTGTCGCAATCAAACCGCACAGTGGAACACCACCCTAATAGTAATACGAAACAAAGTCGCTCGCGTGGTACCTACCAATCTCAGACTTTTCTCGCTATTGATGGCAAAAGTTTTGAACCCGGTTTAATGTGTAACAATGTTGACCATCAACAATTGTATAGATGCCCCGCGTTCAAAGCGCTTCCCGCCAGAGGTCGTTTCGAGTTTGTTAAATCGAAACGAGGATGTGTAAACTGCTTAAGTTTATCTCACACCGCTTCCAATTGTAATTCAAAATACGCTTGTAAGTCATGTAAAAAACCTCATCACACTTTATTACATTTAAATAATGATAATAATGCACCACTTGGCTGGGGCACTGCCGTGCCTCCAGACAGCGCTGCGTCACAGCAAACGCAACGAGCCCGTGCCCCTGTACTCTCTTCGAACGCGGCCGCCGAAGGTAACGCGATACCGTCGCCTCACTCGCACGCGCAGGCTTCTGATAAGCCCACGGAGAGCGCATCAGTCAATGTGTCGCTATGCGCTCACGCGCGATCTAATGAAACGCAATTTCTTGGTACGGGGCCTTTACGCAACACTACTGTGCTTCTTTCAACCGCGCAAATAAATATTTCAAATAATGACAAACAAAATATTTCCGTGCGATGTTTAATTGATAATGCTTCGCAAAATAATTTGATTACGTCCGCATGCTGTGAACAGCTTAAACTTAAACCTATTCCGCTTTCCAATTCATTTATCAAGGGCATCGGCTCCGCTTCACAAACAGTTCGCGGATACGTTCAGCTCCTTGTGACCGCTAATAATAAGAAATATTCTTATAATATAACCGCTTTGGTTGTAGATAATATAACCGACCGCATGCCATCTGAATATGTTGACACTAAGATAGTGCGACATTTAGTTAACTTACCGCTCGCAGATCCCTTTTGGCACATCCCAGGTGAGGTCGAATTGATACTCGGCGCTCAGCTGTTTCCTCATCTATTGCTAGGTGGCAAGGTCGTGGCACCCCCCGCTCCCGCTGCTATTGAAACCGTATTTGGTTATGTTTTGATGGGCGACGCACCTACCACTTCTAATTTTAATAAAAATAACACCACTTCTAAATGTAAAAATATGAATTCCGCTACTTTCTTCACCTATTCGGGAGGTGTAGAAATGCACGACCGCTTCGATGGCTTGCAGCTTGATAAAACTTTAACTAAGTTTTGGTTAATGGAAGAAATGCCTGCTAAGCAGTTTCTTAGCCCCGAGGAAAGTCAGTGTGAGGAAATGTATGCTGCCACTGTGTCACGTGACACGACGGGCCGATACTGCACCGTTTTGCCGTTCTGTGGAGATCCTTCCGAGTTGGGTGACTCCCGCTCGACCGCTGTCCACCGGCTACTGTCGTTGGAGCGCAAGCTACAGGATCCCGAGCTGCGTACCAGCTATAACGAGGTAGTACGGGACTACATACAAAATGGTTATCTCTCCGAGGTGCCGCCCGACAGTGAGGACTACTCGCAAGGATATTTTATACCGCATCACGCCGTCGTGCGACGCGACAAAGAGACTACGAAGACTCGTATTGTACTCGACGCTAGTGCTAAATGCCACAATGGCATTTCACTTAATGATATTCTCCATACAGGACCAAATCTCCAAGCAGATATGTTTGTCCTGTTATTAAATTTCCGCTTATTTGAGATAGCGTTAGCAGATGTATCTCAGGATTCTTCTACAACCTGAACACCGCAAATATCAAAAGATTTTATTCCGAATTGACCCTTTGCAACCCATGCACGAATATCATTTAAATCGTGTTGCGTTTGGTCTAAAGTGCAGTCCTTTCTTAGCTATGCGCACTGTGCGACAGTTAGCATCAGATGAACGTGACCGGTTCCCGCGCGCCGCTGATGTGGCTTCTCATGAATTATATATGGACGATTTGACTACCTCCGTACCTACTGTAGACGAGGGAAAATCTCTTTCGCGAGAACTTATTGAATTATTTAAATCAGGGGGTTTTCATTTAACTAAGTGGGCTAGTAACTCACCTGAGTTGCTCGACTCTGTACCGCAGTCAAATCGCGCTTCTATTGAGTTTTCGGATAGCGAAAATATGAAAGTTTTAGGCCTAAAATGGCTACCCGCTCAGGATATATTTACTTTTTCCGCTTTTCCTGCTAAGGAAACTTTTACCAACAGAACAATTCTCTCAACCATCGCTCGCTTATGGGACGTGCTTGGTTTTGCCGCTCCTGTCATACTATTCGCTAAACTTTTAATCAAAGAGTTATGGCTACAAAAAGTCGGTTGGGACGATCCCATACCTGACAATATACTTTCTTTATTTCAACAATTTAATGAGCAGTTGCCTCTTCTCACCGCTTGTAAAATCCCGCGGCACTTAGGTGTTGCCACTGGTTGTAGCACAAACATAGTCGCATTCGCAGACGCAAGTATGAAAGCATACGGTTGTGTAGTGTATCTTCACGTCACCGATAGCGAAGGAAACGTTCGTGTCAATCTTATATGCGCGAAATCTAAAGTGGCTCCTGTCAAAGTGGTTTCGTTGGCACGGCTCGAGTTATGTGCCGCAGTAATGATGTCGAAACTTGTTCGACTGATTAATGAGACTTATAGTGCTCGTACAAAAATTGATAATATATTCGCATTCTCTGATTCAAAAATAGCGCTTTCTTGGATCAATTCTTCACCGCATAGATGGGATATTTATGTCAGTAACCGCGTCGCAAAATGTCAGGAAAACCTTGACCCGCGTCATTTCTATCACGTCAGTGGAATAGAAAATCCCAGTGATTGTTTATCCCGGGGTCTCTTACCGTAACAATTATTATCCCACCCGCTTTGGTGGCACGGCCCTACATGGTTGTCCGCTCCTATATCAAGTTGGCCTGTCACTCCATTTATTCCAGAGGCTTATGAAACTCTACCTGAATTTAAGAGCAAAACTCTCGTTTGCTCAACTCCCAATACCGCTGCTCCTGGTTTTATTTATGACCTAGCGCAAAGGTATTCTTCTTGGAATAAAATCTTGCGGATTATTACCTACATTTTAATATTTACAAAACGTTAACCTCGTAATGACCGCATTTCCGCTTCTCAGCTCGAAACAGCTGAAAGATACTTAATTCGCGCCGTTCAAGACTTCCACTTTAATCAATTGTCTCACGATTTAAAAACTAATAAAGTTATTTCATCGCCATACAAAAAACTTGATTTGTTCATCGATGAATATGGAACAATAAGAATAAGAGGTAGACTTTCAAATAGTAACTTACCTTACGAAGCTCAGCATCCGGCGTTGCTACCAAAGCATGATCATATTACTCACCTTTTAATTGATTATTTCCACCGCCTACATTGTCACACCGGTGCCAATGAATGCAAAACGGTGCAAAAGAATGCTGTAGCCGGTTCGGATTTTTGAAAATTAGTGGACTGTAGTTTGCGGAGCGGGATGATATATCGCGGATGAAGTAGTGCGGTTATGTGTGTTCAGTCTCAGATATGCAGTAGGATGCTGTTCTGCCCTGGAATGAAACGGGAAAGAGAAAACAGAACAGTCAAAGGAGAGGAACTCACCATGCACGACGTAAAGAACCGGCATGTGGTCAGCCAGTGCTGGCTCAAATTCTCCCCTTTCAGCTGCAACTCCTTGCGGTAGGTACTTTGATTAGCACTTCAGATTGCACTGATACACACACGGATAATTATATGGTCTTTCACAGCGGTTGGATACTAAAGTTAATTTTTATTAGCGGAGCGACATGCGTTCATTGCAATGCCTTCTTAAGAATGCCGGTTCTTTACGTCGTGCATGGTGAGTTCCTCTCCTTTGACTGTTCTGTTTTCTCTTTCCCGTTTCATTCCAGGGCAGAACAGCATCCTACTGCATATCTGAGACTGAACACACATAACCACAATACTTCATCCGCGATATATCATCCCGCTCCGCAAACTACAGTCCACTAATTTTCAAAAATCCGAACCGGCTACAACATTCTTTAGATCCTTCGAGCCGGTTAAGATTTTTGAAAACTAGTGGACTGTAGTTTGCGGAGCGGGATGATATATCGCGGATGAAGTATTGCGGTTATGTGTGTTCAGTCTCAGATATGCAGTAGGATGCTGTTCTGCCCTGGAATAAAACGGGAAAGAGAAAACAGAACAGTCAAAGGAGAGGAACTCACCATGCACGACGTAAAGAACCGGCATGTGGTCAGCCAGTGCTGGCTCAAATTCTCCCCTCCCAGCTGCAACTCCTTGCGGTAGGTACTTTGATTAGCACTTCAGATTGCACTGATACACACACGGATAATTATATGGTCTTTCACAGCGGTTGGATACTAAAGTTAATTTTTATTAGCGGAGCGACATGCGTTCATTGCAATGCCATAGCGGAAGACATTTTTCTTCTTGTTTAATTCTTGGTTTTGACACCACCAGACATGGCGTCGATGTATGCTTTCTCACTCGATGCGCTATATTCGATGCGTGAGTGGGAAAGGGAGAGGAATATTACAGGATATTGAAGGTTGAACACACATAACATAACGCGCGAGTTTTTAAAATATGATTACGGCGTAAACATCCTCCCGGCCTTGATAATACATGGTATTATCAAAGAAAGCGGTTACAAAACAATATATAAAATTAAAATAAAAAGTCAATAAGAGAGATAAGACATTATTACTACCTACCTATAAAACATATTAAATTTAAGGAATTTATAATTAAGAAATTATTGCGAAGGTAATGGGCAAAGTTTTACGATAAGACGTTTAAAAGAAGTAGTCGCGGTCTTAACTAAAGCAACACGAACTCTACCATCTTTATCCGGGTAAACCTCTTGTATAATGCCTAACGGCCAGCGAAGCGGGGGAACATCATCTTGATGTATCAATACGACAACACCTGGCTTAACGTTATCATTATTAGTAAACCATTTCTGTCTTATTTGTAAGGAATTAAGATATTCTAAACGCCATCTTTTCCAGTAGCTACTAACCATCTGATCGAGAAGCTCTTTGCGATGACGCAGGGTTTTCGTCCCTTCAGAAACAGGCGTGACAGGTAGGTAAGTTAATGGGGAAGTCATAATAAAATGTGCGGGAGTAAGAGGCTCTGGATGGGGGTCCTCTGATAAAATACAAAGCGGTTTTGAGTTAATAATCGTCTCGATCTGTGTCAAAACGGTTAAAAGTTCCTCGTAGGTAAGCAACTGTGAACCAATCACGCGGTATAAATGAAGTTTAACACTTTTAATATTAGACTCCCAAATTCCTCCGAAATGAGGAGCGCGGGGCGGAATCATATGTCATTCGATGCGATGATCAGTAAGTAATTCGTTTATCTGAGACTTAGCTCCCACAAAATTCGTACCATTGTCTGAGTACATATGAGAAACAGGACCACGCCTAGAAATAAAGCGTTTGAAAGCCGAAATAGTGGGGTTTTTAGGTGCACTCAATGTATGGGAACCAATATTTTTTCCATTAAAGCATGAGACTTGGCAAACTTGTTACTAAGGTGGACCAGAGTCGAAAACGCCCGGGAGACAGCGGGAGACACCCCTCTAGGGGGGAGGGGGAGGGGGTGAAGTTTTCCTACGCCGCGCGCACTGTTGGTCATCATAACTACTAAACTTCAGCTACTAGGGCAAGTGTGGTATCATTTTCGGATAAATAAAAGATGGCCAATCATTTTCTGAAACAAAAAAAACTCCTTTACATAGAAAAAAATTGAAATACGGCCCAAAATCTAAAATCTTTTGAGTAAAAAAAATCTTTCTAGGTCAATAAAATTTTAATGATTACCGATATCGGATTAAAAAAAATATATTTAAAAAGGCGCATTAGTACAGATTCCAAAAATGTAAGTTACATTGAAAATATTTAAGAAAAAGATGTTTATAAAAATAAAAACACCTCGCGGCAGAGTCGTA
Organism: Coleophora flavipennella; assembly: GCA_947284805.1. NCBI lineage: Eukaryota > Metazoa > Arthropoda > Insecta > Lepidoptera > Coleophoridae > Coleophora > Coleophora flavipennella. The sequence goes on from OX369278.1 coordinate 205,581, forward strand.
AAAAGTTGTGAGGAATGTTGTATTTACATAATTTGTTTATTGTAAAATGTGAAGCACTGCCAATGTAATGCAATCCTTTAATTCTATACACAATTGTTAGTTTTGCGTATGATTTCTTATATTTGGTACCTAAACAATAAATGCGTAGGTACTTCCCTTTAATAATAATGTTCTCAATTAATTAGGTAAGTAGTTAGGTACTAACTTTATTTTGAAAATACATGAAACTGCAACACTAAAAGAAACGGCGAGCTGTGCAAAATTACGTATAGGTAATAGGTACCTATAATATTTTTATCATTCGATTTACTATATAGTATGTGACATTTTGCAACGAAAGATTGCACACTAGTTCTAAAAAAAGTTTATATGATCCAATAAAATTGAATAAATAACCGCTGTTATCTTCGGCAAAAAAGCGAGAAGCTAAATCAAACAATAAAATCAGCGGGCTTAAAAATGATTGCAGCCTGTTCAGCAAACTCTACATTGCCACTTGTGAGCACAGAGCTGGTGATCTTGCTACGTTCTTTGCGCACGAAAACCAAGCTAGTCCTCCAGCTCTTTCTTCAATGGGAAACTTGCGGTCTGGAACCAAATCAGATTTACTAAAAGTTTTCACTTCTATGTGTAAAAAACTCTAGGTAAAAAATAATTATAAATTGTATTTATCTACGTTACGCCCTAGCCACTAGCTAGAATAGAATGCACTGAGACTATAACGCTGGGCAGGCTATATAAAACATATTATTTTCTTTTACAAGGCCACAGAAAGCGAAAGTCCTCCCCCTGTTCCATGCCTTCACAGGTTGTGATACTGTGTCTTATTTTAACGGAAAAGGAAAAAAAAGTGCAATAGATGCATGGAACGCATTTCCCAATGCCACAGAAGGGTTTCTGGCAGCATATGAGGGGAGTACTAGCGAGGCGTTTACAGTAATCGAAAAGTTTGTCGTCATTTTATATGACCGGTAATAAGCACTTCTTATAACTAACAATACAATAAAATATTCTAGTAACTAATTTTTTTGTTTTGTTTTAGAGCCAGTTCATTTACAACCGTAAACGAAGCCCGAAAGCACCTATTCACGAAAAAAGACCGCCAATTGGAGAATATAACTCCGACGAAAGCTGCTCTATGCCAGCATTTCCTGCGGGCAGTGTTCCAAGCAGTCCATGTATGGGGTCAGATGTCACCGACTCAAAACCTTCCCTGTCCATCTAACTAAAAAGTCAGTGATAGCTGGCAACCTACATGGACTGACTTGCCCGTAGCTGCAGATGCATGCATGGAAATGATCCGGTGCAGATGCAAAAAGAGGTGCGGCGGCTAGAGGTGCCGGTGCTTTCAGCGGCAACTTAAGTGCACGGAGCTGTGCGATTGTGGGGGACAATGTACATAATAAACATTTTTAAGTAAAATTCTATACTGTTTGTTTAATGTCATTATAGATTTTTGGTCCCTTAAAATCGTGCCCAGCTGAGTCATAAGTTTAAATATGCTTATACACGCGATAAAAAAATTCTTCTATCAAATAATTATTAAAATTGAGCTATATACTATATAATTATTAAAATTAAGCTATATACTATATATAGAGAGTGTCGGTGGCGTAATGGTTAAGACCGCTACCTCCTGTGCGGGAAGTCGTGGTTCGAATCCTGGCCGCGTACAATGTGTTTTCGAATCTCGATTTCATATGTACGTTTATTCGACGCTCTTACGGTGAAGGAAAACATCGTGAGGAAACCTGCACACGGCTGCGAGGAAACTCGAAGCTTGTGTGTAAAGTCGACCAACCCGCACTGGGTCCGCGTGGTCGGCTAAGGCCCGATCACCCTAATGCAGGGTACGCTCGAGCCCCTCTGTGGGGACATATATGAGCTGATATGATGATATACTATATCTAATGAAAACTACATCCTTATTAGTTACAGCTTACAGGACACTAGCAACCTATAAAACTCGTTTTTGATGTTCATAATTGGCTAAGAATTTTTTACGACTCTGCCGCGCGGTGTTTTATATTTTTAAACGAATTTTTTCAAAAATATTCACAATTTTTCCTTTAGTTTTGGAATCTGTATTAATGCGCCTTTTTAAATATATTTTTTTAAATCCGATATCGGTAATCATTAAAAAATTATAGACCTTTAAAGTTTCAATATTTTTTTTATGTAAAGGTGTTTTTTTATTTTAGAAGATGATTGGCCATCTTTTATTTATCCGAAAATGATACTATATTTTTCCTAGTAGCTATAGTTTAGTAGTTATGATGACCAACAGTGCGCGTGGCGTAGGAAAACTTCACCCCCTCCCCCTCCCCACTAGAGGGGTGTCTCCCGCTGCCTCCCGGGCGTTTTTAACTCTGTTCCACCTTAGTAACAAGTGTGCCAAGTCTCATGCTTTAATGAAAAAAATATTGGTATTGTCCTATAACGACCCCACTAAAATAAAGGTGTCGGACGAGAGATCTGTAGCTAGTTCAACGTGAACTGCTTTGGTCGCTAGGCAGATATATAGACAAATGTAAGCCTTCTGACTTCTTTGTCCGCGGCGTCTACACGGAGTTATATTTATAGGGCCAGCATAATCTACGCCCGTATGAACGAAGGCTTTAGTCTCTTGTACGCGGTAAGAAGGCAAGTCAGCCATTTTAGTATTTAGAGGAGTAGGTGAATTTTTAAAACAAAAGTTACACGCATGGACACGTTGTCTTATCACATTTCGAGAAGATAAAATCCAATATTTTTGGCGTAATAAAGAACTCAATACATTGGCACCGGTGTGACAATGTAGGCGGTGGAAATAATCAATTAAAAGGTGAGTAATATGATCATGCTTTGGTAGCAACGCCGGATGCTGAGCTTCGTAAGGTAAGTTACTATTTGAAAGTCTACCTCCTATTCTTATTGTTCCATATTCATCGATGAACAAATCAAGTTTTTTGTATGGCGATGAAATAACTTTATTAGTTTTTAAATCGTGAGACAATTGATTAAAGTGGAAGTCTTGAACGGCGCGAATTAAGTATCTTTCAGCTGTTTCGAGCTGAGAAGCGGAAATGCGGTCATTACGAGGTTAACGTTTTGTAAATATTAAAATGTAGGTAATAATCCGCAAGATTTTATTCCAAGAAGAATACCTTTGCGCTAGGTCATAAATAAAACCAGGAGCAGCGGTATTGGGAGTTGAGCAAACGAGAGTTTTGCTCTTAAATTCAGGTAGAGTTTCATAAGCCTCTGGAATAAATGGAGTGACAGGCCAACTTGATATAGGAGCGGACAACCATGTAGGGCCGTGCCACCAAAGCGGGTGGGATAATAATTGTTACGGTAAGAGACCCCGGGATAAACAATCACTGGGATTTTCTATTCCACTGACGTGATAGAAATGACGCGGGTCAAGGTTTTCCTGACATTTTGCGACGCGGTTACTGACATAAATATCCCATCTATGCGGTGAAGAATTGATCCAAGAAAGCGCTATTTTTGAATCAGAGAATGCGAATATATTATCAATTTTTGTACGAGCACTATAAGTCTCATTAATCAGTCGAACAAGTTTCGACATCATTACTGCGGCACATAACTCGAGCCGTGCCAACGAAACCACTTTGACAGGAGCCACTTTAGATTTCGCGCATATAAGATTGACACGAACGTTTCCTTCGCTATCGGTGACGTGAAGATACACTACACAACCGTATGCTTTCATACTTGCGTCTGCGAATGCGACTATGTTTGTGCTACAACCAGTGGCAACACCTAAGTGCCGCGGGATTTTACAAGCGGTGAGAAGAGGCAACTGCTCATTAAATTGTTGAAATAAAGAAAGTATATTGTCAGGTATGGGATCGTCCCAACCGACTTTTTGTAGCCATAACTCTTTGATTAAAAGTTTAGCGAATAGTATGACAGGAGCGGCAAAACCAAGCACGTCCCATAAGCGAGCGATGGTTGAGAGAATTGTTCTGTTGGTAAAAGTTTCCTTAGCAGGAAAAGCGGAAAAAGTAAATATATCCTTAGCGGGTAGCCATTTTAGGCCTAAAACTTTCATATTTTCGCTATCCGAAAACTCAATAGAAGCGCGATTTGACTGCGGTACAGAGTCGAGCAACTCAGGTGAGTTACTAGCCCACTTAGTTAAATGAAAACCCCCTGATTTAAATAATTCAATAAGTTCTCGCGAAAGAGATTTTCCCTCGTCTACAGTAGGTACGGAGGTAGTCAAATCGTCCATATATAATTCATGAGAAGCCACATCAGCGGCGCGCGGGAACCGGTCACGTTCATCTGATGCTAACTGTCGCACAGTGCGCATAGCTAAGAAAGGACTGCACTTTAGACCAAACGCAACACGATTTAAATGATATTCGCGCATGGGTTGCAAAGGGTCAAAACGGAATAAAATCTTTTGATATTTGCGGTGTTCAGGTTGTAGAAGAATCCTGAGATACATCTGCTAACGCTATCTCAAATAAGCGGAAATTTAATAACAGGACAAACATATCTGCTTGGAGATTTGGTCCTGTATGGAGAATATCATTAAGTGAAATGCCATTGTGGCATTTAGCACTAGCGTCGAGTACAATACGAGTCTTCGTAGTCTCTTTGTCGCGTCGCACGACGGCGTGATGCGGTATAAAATATCCTTGCGAGTAGTCCTCACTGTCGGGCGGCACCTCGGAGAGATAACCATTTTGTATGTAGTCCCGTACTACCTCGTTATAGCTGGTACGCAGCTCGGGATCCTGTAGCTTGCGCTCCAACGACAGTAGCCGGTGGACAGCGGTCGAGCGGGAGTCACCCAACTCGGAAGGATCTCCACAGAACGGCAAAACGGTGCAGTATCGGCCCGTCGTGTCACGTGACACAGTGGCAGCATACATTTCCTCACACTGACTTTCCTCGGGGCTAAGAAACTGCTTAGCAGGCATTTCTTCCATTAACCAAAACTTAGTTAAAGTTTTATCAAGCTGCAAGCCATCGAAGCGGTCGTGCATTTCTACACCTCCCGAATATGTGAAGAAAGTAGCGGAATTCATATTTTTACATTTAGAAGTGGTGTTATTTTTATTAAAATTAGAAGTGGTAGGTGCGTCGCCCATCAAAACATAACCAAATACGGTTTCAATAGCAGCGGGAGCGGGGGGTGCCACGACCTTGCCACCTAGCAATAGATGAGGAAACAGCTGAGCGCCGAGTATCAATTCGACCTCACCTGGGATGTGCCAAAAGGGATCGGCGAGCGGTAAGTTAACTAAATGTCGCACTATCTTAGTGTCAACATATTCAGATGGCATGCGGTCGGTTATATTATCTACAACCAAAGCGGTTATATTATAAGAATATTTCTTATTTTTAGCGGTCACAAGGAGCTGAACGTATCCGCGAACTGTTTGTGAAGCGGAGCCGATGCCCTTGATAAATGAATTGGAAAGCGGAATAGGTTTAAGTTTGAGCTGTTCACAGTATGCGGACGTAATCAAATTATTTTGCGAAGCATTATCAATTAAACATCGCACGGAAATATTTTGTTTGTCATTATTTGAAATATTTACTTGCGCGGTTGAAAGAAGCACAGTAGTGTTGCGTAAAGGCCCCGTACCAAGAAATTGCGTTTCATTAGATCGCGCGTGAGCGCATAGCGACACATTGACTGATGCGCTCTCCGTGGGCTTATCAGAAGCCTGCGCGTGCGAGTGAGGCGACGGTATCGCGTTACCTACGGCGGCCGCGTTCGTAGAGAGTACAGGGGCACGGACTCGTTGCGTTTGCTGTGACGCAGCGCTGTCTGGTGGTCCGTTTTCTTCAGATCCCTCAGGAACTATATTGGGCTATTATGATTAGCAGTCTGTATCACTTCCCACCCTCACAACTATTTTTTTACCAAAAATCGATCAATCAGTTGCTCCGTTGCAACGCCGCGCCGAGGTGCGCAAGCGTTTATTTCATCACTTATAATTATCTTTGTGCAAAATATCACAAAGAGAGAAAATGAGTTTTCTCTAGATCCCTCGTGAACGATATCGGGCTATCCTGATTAGCAGTTTATGTCACTTTTTACCCCTTGAACTATTTCTACGACAAATGCGGATAGTGGCGCATCGGGAGCCGGGTTGTACCTTTCCCTCTAATATGGTCGAGGGAAGCGATGGCTGAGTGTCGCGTTATACTCTTGAACGGGTGCTGTCCGTGTGAACTGGCCTACTCTTGTCAAAGGCATTAACGACCAATTCAATAATTTACGTGTGTTACCTCTCGTGTCGTGTTTCCTTCATGTCCAACATTCCAAATGACATTATTAGTTTTATATGAATGATTTCATTGACATTATTAACTGATGATTGTTTGTTTCTTTTTTTTACAATCTGTTATTATGTAATGTCATCGCTATCCTATGACTATCAGAAAAAGTGTAACATGCACATATGCATATTGTGCATATTTTGAATAAGCATTTTGAAATATTTGAAAAAATCACGTCAATCCGTTACTCCGTTGAGTGCGACGATTCCCGGCGGAGTCTTACTCGGTTTGGCTGGTGGAAGGGCATTTTCTAAGCCCGCCTGGCTAGCTACCACCATCTTATCAAAGTCTTGCCGCTAAGCATGAATCTTAACAGCCTTGATGTGTTCCGGCTTGAAGATAAGATAGCCAGTTCCCCATTGTGTTGGGGAATCATGATAAGCCCGCTTCCATCTTCGGCATCATCGTCACTTACCATCAAGTGAGATGACGCCAAGGACTTACCAATCTTTCTTAATAGAAAACTTATACGATTTTCTTTTAAAGAATTTATAGTTTTCTTAAGTTATACCATTTATAACTCAATAACGGCTGAACCGATTTCGCTAATTCTTTTTTTGTTGAGTTCGTTATTGTCAGAAGAAGAATTCAGGGTAGGATATGGTAGTGTAGGGTAGTGTAAGTTGGAACGAAGTTCGCCGGGATAGCTAGTTGAGGATAAAAAAACCTAACCACTCCGGGAGTGCCGACAGAAGTGAAAACTTTTTACAGTTTTATAAGTTTTAAACCTGCGAGTGTTCCTGGTGAACGACTAGGTTGACAAGGTTTTGACCCTGCGAGTGTTCCTTGTAAGGTGTCGGTGACGGTGTCGCGAGTTCAATGGTTTTTCCCAATTTCAAAAATGCCCAACTCGCCTAAAGAACTTTTCACTTCAAAATAATAATATTTGTTGTCCCCGTGTAGCATTTTGTAGTGTCAGATTTGTTATTGTTATTTGTTAGCCCTAGTTTCTTCACAGGTACAGTAAGTAGAGGCACAGGTTAGCTTGATGGGACTATCCTGGCACTACTTTACCACAGCATTAAGACTATTTCACCCAATAGTCTTAATGCCGTGGTACAGTACCGTCCCAGACAAGAGCGCCACTTGAAAAGAATAATATGTACCGGCGTGTGTGGTGGAGACGTGCGCGGGCGACGCGGGGGCCCCGCGCGACCCGCCCGCCGCGCCCGCCCCGCCCGCCCCGCCCGCCCCGCCCGCCCCGCCCGCCCCGCCCTCGCCCCCCGCCGAGCCGCACAGCGAGCTGCTCACTGAAATACAAAGTCGTTCATTAATCAACACTCTTTCGGTCGGTGGCTAAAAAGCGTCGGTGGCTCAACCGGTAACGACTCGGTCATTCTAGCCAAAGGTACCGTGTTCAAATCAGGACGGCCAATGTAGCAATGAGTTTTTCAAAAACTTACGTACATAAACTTACCGATGTGGAAACCTGCACACACCTGCGAAGAAACTCGCAGGTTCTGTGTGAAGTCGACCAACCCGCACTGGGCCCGCGTGGTCGACTAAGGCCTGATCGCCCTAATTCAGGGTAGGCTCGAGCCCCTCGGTGGGGACGTATATGAGCTGATATGGTGAATCAACACTCTTTACATCCACCTTTATATTAACCTCCACGCGGACGAAGTCGCGGGCACAGCTAATTAAAAATAAAGAGATTTATCGAAGGATAATGTTATTCTAAATTTTAAAATTTGTTTTAGAAGGTGTGCTCGAGAAGCCAACGTTTTAAATTTGACATGAAGCTTGACGTGAGTAAGGTAGGCGCAGTCCTCGCCGCGGTAGTTCAACATCTTTTCAACCGACTTCAAAAAAGGAGGAGGTTCTCAATTCGACTGTATGTTGTTTTTTTTGTATGTTTGTTACGCGATATCTCTGCAGATTGTGAACCGATTTTCAAATATATTTTTTTTCCGAAAGAGTATACTCCCGAGGGGGTCCCATTTGCACCACGTCAGGATCTGATGATGGGATCCTAAGGAATTTGAAGGTAACCCTCAAATTTTATAGGCACGTATTACGTGATTCATACGTTTTCTAAAGCTATTAAAAAAAAAGACGTGTGGCACTCGGGGACTGCCGCGGTAAAGCTATTGCATAGCATTTTGTATCAACATAATGCAATTATAATTATTTATTTATTTTATTCATGCAGTATTTCTTTTTCTTTGATATTAATACAAGTTACACTTTTTGAGCGTGGTGACCGATAAGAAAACAATTTTTTCTTTTATTAAATAAATAACAATATTTAGAAGTGATTATCGAATTTCGCGCGATGTACATTTATATAGTTAAAATATCATATATACTTTCTCTGCGCGGCATTCACTATACACCAAAAACAAAGGTACTGAATAGTACACGTGCTTGGTTTGATGGTTTCTGATAAATACATAATGAAGAATGAATTTATTTATATATATATACATATTGAGAATCTAAATTGAGAATTTAAACTATACGCGTGTGTGTGTTTGTGTGTATAAAAGAGGGCTACTTTTAATATCGCTCATTTTAATATCAAAAATTTAGGTCACCTTTATAGCAGTATTATATTTTCAATTCAAAATTAATACTGCATTTGTGATAATAATAAAATGTATGTATATAGAGTACTCACTCATTTTCTTTCACTATTTTTTCGTGACTTTCTTCATTAATAATAAATGCACTTTGTTCATTCATATTTATTATTTATTTTCGCTTAACCGCGCTTTTATTACTTTCTTCATTAATAATAAATGCACTTTGTTCATTCATATTTATTAGGTATTTATTTTCGCTTAACCGCGCTTTTTTACATCTTTGTTTTTTTTAAGCAATGGTAGTTGGAACTATACAGCCAAATATGGAATAAAATCTTTTTGTACCTTTTTTTTTTTTTTATTTATTGAGGATCAAACAAACAGTTACATAATAAAATATTAAAGTACCAACGTATCTTAAGTGTTACTTATTATGTAACCAACGACGTTGACCACAGTTAAAAAAATAAGGAATGGATATTACAAACGAAATTAAAAGGAAGTTATTACACAATACTATTTGCTAACTATTGCTAAATTTTAAACAAAACAAAAGCAACTATCTTTAGATTTACTTACATAATATAATACTCAAACTTACTATTATTTATTTTAACTTTTTAAAGCATCTAAGATATTATTCTTGTACTTATATACTGGTAAAGCAAAAATGTCAATATTGTTAAATTTATTATTATATGTATGCACACATCGATAAAGTGGAGATCTATTTCCAGAATTAGTACGACAAAATGTGTTGAGAATAATTTATGTATACGAGTTGATCGATTATATACTTTAACTGGGGTTTTGTAACATAAACTGTTGGTTAATGGTATACAATCAAATCTGTTATGACAAATATCATACAAAAACATTACTTCCAACTGCAATCGCCTACTTTGCAAATCTAATAAATTATATTTATTCAATAGCTGTTGATAAGTTAATCGATTACGGTAAAATTTGTAATGCATTGAACGTAAATACTTTTTCTGAACCATTTCAATACCATTTATATATTTACTGTAATAAGGGTTCCATACTTGTACCGCATACTCGAGCTGAGAACGAACAACTGTTTTGTATAGATAAAGAAAAGTGGATGCTTGTTTAAAGTTTGCACTGGCCCTCATCACGAAACCATACATTTTATATGATTTATTGACAATATTTTCAACATGTAAATCTAGCGTAAGTTTACCATCCAGTATTACACCAAGATCCCTAATAGATTGAACCTTTTCCAATGTAGTGTTACAAAGGGAGTAATTAAAAGTGTGAATTTTTTTCTTCTTCGTAAATGTAATTGATTTGCATTTATCAATACTGAGACATAGCTTATTAGTATCACAATAAGAAGTGAGGCGATCTAGGTCAGATTGAAAATTAATTTGATCATTGTGGCCTACAATAGTATGATATACCTTCAGGTCATCCGCATAAAGTAAGAAATCACAATGTTTAAAACATGTATTAATATCGTTAATGTATAAAATAAAGAGAAGCGGACCTAAAATTGAACCTTGAGGCACGCCTGAGCTGATATTGACACAGTCTGATTCATAACCATTAATGACCACTTTTTGTGTTCGATTAGTAACATAAGATTTGAACCATCGCCAGAGATTACCTCTTATACCGTTAAATGCAATTTTTTCTAATAACAGCTTATAATCAACTCTGTCGAAGGCCTTGCGAAAGTCTGTATAAACGCTATCAGTTTGTTTATTGGAATCAAGATTTTTAAAGAGACGTGTCGTATAAACCACTAGATTACTAATAGTGGATCGTCGTTGAACAAAGCCGTGTTGTTGTGATATAATAACAGCATGAAGAACAGGGTAAATATTATTATGCATAAGCCTTTCAAATACCTTCGACAGGGTCGGCAAAATTGAAATTGGACGATAATTCTCTACGTCCTTTTTTGAACCAGTTTTGTGAACTGGGACGATACGAGCTGATTTCCAAATACTTGGGAAAACACCATCTTTAAGGCACATATTAAAAATATAATAAAGGGGTTTACAGATTGAATCAGCAGTTGCTTTTAAAAAATATGGAGGCACGTTATCCGTTCCCGAACCCTTAGAGATATCTAGCTTAAGTAACTCTTTATGTATTTCTTCTAAGGAAAATGTAACATTATTGATTAGTGTATTATTAGTGTAGTTTATATCATTAATTACAATATTATTTATGTCAAGACTTTCACTGACCTCTGATGGTTCGAAAACAGATTTAAAGAAAAATGAAAATTGATTACAAATATCAACAGGATCGGTGAATATTTGATCACGATACATAACACTATCAGGTATGGCGGGACCTTTCTTACGACTACTTACATATGTCCAAAAGTATTTAATATGGTTTTTTATACTTTCTTCTACTTGGTTCATATATTGCTTATAACGTGCATCTACATTTTTCTTAAATCGTTTCCTTAAAGTAGAAAAGATTTTATAATCAGATAAATTTCTAAATTTTTTCCACTTAATCCAAGCCCTAACTTTCTGTTTACATAATTTAATCAAATTATAATTAAACCATACAGGATAACTATCCGAATTAATACTTTTAAGAGGGACATAACTACGTATAAAGCCATAGATAGTTTCATAGAATAGTGAAACTGCTTCCTCAACAGATTTATTATAAAAAAGTTCTTCCCAGTAGATTTTTAACAGTTCATTATTAATGACGGAATAATCAGCTTTTTTAAAACAATATCTAGAATATGTTTTCCCTTTTACAGTCGTTTGTATATTACTATAAGGAGTCGTAACACAAAAGGTTGGATGAATTTCATCAGGAGGAACAAGGGGAGGTGAAAGCACGACATTACCATTTGAGACATTTGTTAAAATCAAATCTAATATTCGACCATTTTTATTCCTAAAACAGTTAATTTGAAAACAATTAAGGAGTGATAATAAGTTAATCAGATGTCTACTAGAACTACATGTATCCATAGAAATTATTGGTTCCATGTAATTGCCATTATTACACCAATCCAGCGTCGGCAGATTATAGTCACCCAGTAAGTAAATCGAGCAGTCCGAGTTTAATAACATGTCCTGTAGGTAGTTAAAGTACGATAAATATACCTCACTATTCTGTTTTGGCGGAATGTAAACTCCGCCAATAATAAAGGAGTTAGTACCTACACGTAACTGAAGTAACACGTGGTCAACACTTGGCAACGGCAGTTGCATAGGCATAACGTCCGGCGGCAGCGAGCACGGGACGGCCGCCAGCTCCCGACGCACGGCCACAAGCACCCCGCCGCCGTCCCGCCGCCCGCTCGCAGCTCTGTTCCTATCGTGACGGTATAAATGATAACGGGAATCGATTATTTCACTGTCAAATATGCTAGGAGTAAGCCAAGTCTCAGTTAATATAATTAAATCATAATTATGGGAAAGTATGTTCATAAAAAGTGTGTGTAGTTTTGTTCTAAGTCCTCTACAGTTTTGATAAAAAATAGAAATGTTATTATAATTATCATCCACTGTTGAAAACACGAACAATATAAAATATTATCAAAATAATGCTATGAGACGAAATGCATAAGTAGTTTGCAGTTATGTATATCGGATGGTAAACAAAGTCGGGCCAGTTTAGGTATCTAATGTTACGGTCTGGAGGCATTGATATGGCTGGACCATTATTAATTCCCATACATGGAGTATTTATACTAGTAGGTATATGTTGTTTACAATCGCAGTTGAAATACTTAGGCAAAAATATAAAAGGATTCACATACTCGTAACAATAACAGATGTGATTAGTTATTTCTGTAACAGATATAGAATCTCCACACAATAAACAAGGTGCATTTTTACTTACGAGTGTTGCGTTCATAAACAGAATAGATATAAATACATACATAATATAGCGCAGTATGAATTTACGAACGTGAGTAAGTGAGCGGCACAGTAACCGAAGCACTTGTAATATTAAAATAAAATGTTTGCACGTACAACTATTATTACAGGAGCAACTAAAATTTCACTTAATTTTCGAGAGATCAGCTAGGGAGCGAATCGCTATGACTGGTGATGTTTCCGTTTTCCGTGCGAGCACAGTCCCATGCTTAACCCATACAAATTTATAGTTTCCGACTTTTGCTCTCTCTCGGCTTTCTCGAAATATTTGTTTGTTCAGCAAGGTTAAATGCTCATTAATATAAATTTTTTGTGAGGTACCCGTTATCGACAACTTCTCAGAGCTCAGGTCTTTCACAGCTCGACTAGCTGCAATAATATTATCGCGAAGGATTCTAAAAGTCATTTTCACAATAATATTCTTGGGTCGGGTGTCCTTGGGATCCGCATGCGGGACTCGGTGCACAGCTATAATGTCGGTAGGTACGATTCTCTGATTTATGGCGGTACCTAAGTTATAAATACAAACAGCTGTGTCTTAAATAAAATCTTTTTGCATTTGATAAATAAAAAATAATCAAATCTTTTTTGTTATATGGAGGTATATACAGTTTATGAAAAGAGTTTTATTATTCTCCGAAAATGATCAAATCTTCTTATATGTTTGTTTTGACAACCGATATTGTTGCCATGGCAACCGAGCGTCAGGTTTTTCTTCGTTACGGAATTTCTGGATTCGGTCCCCGCGCTTAAAGCCTGCGATAAAATCTATGCAATAGCTTAATAATTGCGTCTGGTAATCATCGTCTCATGTTAATAAGCTGATGAAGAAAGGTTCAACTCCTAAACGGTTAGGAGTTGGAGGATAAATCTTTCAATATTATACATAGATTGATACGGTACGCATAGATCGATAGTTGTACTCTTTCAGGTTCTTCACATAAGCTGATGATGGAAGATTTAACTCCCTAACTTTCATGCTGCCGAGATGATGATGGAAACCATAGGTCTCTGTATCTGTTAATAAAACACATGCATTATGATTTGATAATTCCTATTGGCGAGGAGGTGATTGGGTTTAATGTTGTAAGATAGATAGCATTGTCACTAAAAATAAAGAAAATAAAAATAAAGATTTAAAAAACTAAAAACCGACTCCAAAATTAAATTCACTCAAAAGTATGAAAAAAAAAACGAAACGCGATCACTTAATTTTACTCCTCATTTTTTTTTATACCGGGCGCCTTATATGAAAATCGATTCGTAAGGAGTAAACTCCATAATAGCTATTTATGCAACTGTTGCATAATGAGGGGTATTTAACACGAGTGTGGTTTATGAAACGAGCGCAGCGAGTTTCATAAAAGTATACACGAGTGTTAAATACTAATTATGTACAGTTGCATACAATAGTTTATCTACACTCATACAACAAATTTAAATTAAAGACAAAATAAAGTAATCATTGTTTATAAAAACTTGTAATAACGACTTACTTATTACAACGAATAACGAATTACATATTATACAAACTGCATAAGGAAAAATACAAACGTTAATGGCGCGAAAATAAATTTGCAGTAATATCGCACCGCGCATGCGCGCCGCCAAGGTTGCGTTCCGAAACACGCTAGTGTGCTCAAATAGCAAGCATCTGCGTAAAAATTAAAAAAAAAAAACTTCATTTTGTTACAACTTTGCGATAACGAAATGAAATTTGTATGGATCCTTAGTCACGGCTCCATCGAAAGGTATATCATTTGCTTAGCGTTTCTGATAAGTAAATGAAGGATTTACGACATGAGTGTAGATAATAGCTATTTATGCAACTGTTGCATAATGAGGGGTATTTAACACGAGTGTGGTTTATGAAACGAGCGCAGCGAGTTTCATAAAAGTATACACGAGTGTTAAATACTAATTATGTACAGTTGCATACAATAGTTTATCTACACTCATACAACAAATTTAAATTAAAGACAAAATAAAGTAATCATTGTTTATTGTAATAATTATTGACATTTTGTATGGTACAATTATTAAAGGTTATTTTAGTTGCTGTTTCAAGAATATCCGGGGGTGTCAAATTTACGTCTATATCACTATCATTTTCAGACATTTTACTGGGTTTTTAGTAAAAAAAACTTGTAATAACGACTTACTTATTATAACGAATTACATATTATACAAACTGCATAAGGAAAAATACAAACGTTAATGGCGCGAAAATAAATTTGCAGTAATATCGCACCGCGCATGCGCGCCGCCAAGGTTGCGTTCCGAAACACGCTAGTGTGCTCAAATAGCAAGCATCTGCGTAAAAATTAAAAAAAAAAACTTCATTTTGTTACAACTTTGCGATAACGAAATGAAATTTGTATGGATCCTTAGTCACGGCTCCATCGAAAGGTATATCATTTGCTTAGCGTTTCTGATAAGTAAATGAAGGATTTACGACATGAGTGTAGATAAATGATATTTTTTACACCTGTGTTGTTAGTCAATCGACCTTTGCCGAGTTTTAAAGTCTAGATATCGAATGAACTTTTGTTGTATTCCCTCAATGCGTGACTTATATATTTCGTTCCAAACTTGACATGCGTATTCCAGGTGGCTGGACAATTTAAAATTTGTATAACATTGATGGCATTGAAGCTACTAGTGCTTTGCTTGCTTTGGAGACGATGCATTCAATATGTTTTTCAAAGGTAAGATGACTATCAAATATTACACCTAAATCCCGTATGTTGTCAACTCCGTTAATAATTTGATTTCGCAAGGTATACCTCGCATGAATGTTAACACTCCTGCGTGAAAATATCATAAAGAAACATTTCGATATGTTAAGCTCCAGTTTGCTTAAAGTACAATAGGAGTCAAACCTAAGTAAGTCATCTTGAAGAAGTTCTGTATCTGCGATATCATTAACTATCTTTAGGATCTTCATGTCATCAGTAAGCAAGAGAATTCTAGAATGAATAAAGCATTTATTTATATCATTTACAAAAATTACGAAAAGTAACGGCCTTAGTAAAGATCCCTGGGGAACACCTTATGGAATAAAGGACCAATGTGACTTGTAGCCGTTTAGAACTACAGTTTGACTTCGACGTTCTACGTATGAGAAAAACCAACGAAGTAAGTCACCATGAATACCTGTAATCAGTATAAACTATGTCAACTTGCTTATGACTATCCATACCTTCTGTAATTATTTCATTTGCAATTAAGAGATTAGTGGTTGTAGACTGTTTTTTGAGAAAAACCATATTGGTCGGCACTGAAATAACACTTAGAGCTTAATGGACCTGATTGATGTGTAATGAAATGAGTCACTCGGTGCTAGAACTTCGAGACCATCTTCAGCGTTCTATAGAATTCTTCTATTCTATGGTACTTACAAGGTTAAAAGATCAAAGTGTTACTACTGACGTTGGTTCGTCCAGAAGTACCTCGACAGTGCCACTGACCGACAGTCTCGCCCCAGGGCGCGTGCGCGTGTGCGTGCGCGAGCTCGGCCGAGCTGGACACGCGCTCGTCGCACTCCCGCGCCTCCGCCGGCTCGCCGCCGCCGCCGCCGCCAAATGCGTTGCACCTGCAGCAATCGAGACGTCCCTATTCAGAATATTTGAGACAAAGCGCAACAAAGCTAATATACTAACTTCGGAATATGATGCCAGCATATATCCTGTATTCAATTTGATGAGACGTCATATTGAGACACATTTTGGATCGAGATAAATCCAATGACTCGCACCTCATATCGCCTCAGTAATTTAGGCTTGGACCAGGAAACAGACTTACATAAATTTCCAACGAAATTTATAACCCTTGTTTTTGGGCATTATCGTAGCCGGGTAAAACGTAGTACTACACCGTATGCCCTCGGAAATCCTCTCTGTTTATCTTTTCCACTTGTCAATTGATGTGAAATCGGCTGAAGACGTTCTGTCTTAGACTACACTGTGATTGTACTCTTGTACAAATTGGTTCATTTTAGCGGGGGGCCTCATTCAGTCATAAACTTTACTGACATTTTTACTCACCAGGGAACCGAGAAGTTGTATGCGTTTAGGATGAGAGGTTGTTAGTTTTTTTGTTTGTGTGTACAAACGAATGTTTCCATTTATCTCGAAAACTACTGGTCCGATTTCCTTGCTGTTTTTAAGCTATTGCATAGCTTTTATCGCGGGCTTTGACCATGGCGACCGAATCAAGAAATTCCGTAACGAAAATAAAACCTAACACCCCCCACTCCGCCTACCATGTAGCTCGGCCGATCGTAACGTAACGTTACCGCATTCGAACTTAAACTCCTTATTGCGGTTTTATACAAAGTTTCACTCCTCTGGTCCAGTGTAAAAGTTTTATTTGTTGGAACTGGGCATAGGCATTGGGCAGGTAGGTGGCTGTGTGGAATGTGGGGGGAGGGGGGGCTCACCACTAACCTGTGCGAGCGGTAGTCCCCGTACTCCGGCCGCGTGGCTTCGCCTTCGCCCTTGCATCTGCAACAGAGGTTTCAAAGTTAGGTTGGAAGTTTTTTGCATTTATTTGTATTAACATTGCGATAACGTCATACAAAAAAAAGACGTGTGGCACTCGGGGACTGCCACGGTAAAGCTATTGCATAGCATTTTTAATCAACTTTTAATAATTTTTTTTATGCAGTATTTACCAGTACCATATAGTCCTTGGGGCGCGGGACGTTTATGTAATAAATTAACACTAAGAAAGTTCATCATTATCATCATCCGCCATCATCAATCGCCATCATCAATCGCCATCGCCATCGCCATCATCATCATCATCATCATGATGGACAGATAGATGGCACTGTAAGTTTTTTAGAACTAAATATATATGTCGGAGCGCAAGGACGTGGCGCCATCTATGCATGCGTCGAAGCACCGTGTGTTTAATCTTGAAACGTCAAGCAGTTAGCTAGGGTAGTAATAATAGCCATATTTGGCCAAGGCGTGGAAGTTGGTAGTGTTGGTACTTGTTTGTTAGCCAATCAGAATCGTTGATAACCATTAAAGAAAATGCAGCCTACCTACAGAGGCTACGACAGAGGCGCCAATTATTTTACGAGCACTTTTGATCGAGCAGCTGAACTGTCAACTTGGGAAGCCAGCCCCGTGCCGAACTCATCGCAGTCTATAAAATAATCGGTTTTCATCTGAATCATCGTGAAGCCTCGAGTTGCAAACGTGTGTGAATATTGATTGTACACTCCAAAAATTCTCGAAGACGAGTTTATTTCTTAGATACGGCCAAAACCTTTCTGATGATCCGAAATCAGAATTGGGATAGGACATGGACGCCCTACGTGTTCCAGATAGTGATGTGAGCAACACAAAATAGAAAGTGCTTCTGGAACAACAAAATCCGAATTTTCTGACGCTGATACTAGCCACGCGGACGCCATCATCGTCCCATGAATTGAGGTTACTCGATTTCAACCCCTATAGATCGGATGTGAATGCACGTGCTTGGATTGCTACTACCGATCTGTGTATCTACGACCCATATCGGCAAGGGGCAGGGCCACTACATGTCTAGCTGCTTGAAGCGATGCAGCCAAGAGGGAAGCACCTGTGAAGCTGCCCCAGTGATGGAGAAGAGAGTCAACCTTTGCGTGGTTGATGCACAATACTGGAATTCCATCGGGTGAGCAGTTTTCATTAAAGAGAAATCTGTTGTTATCTGTTGCGTCAGTGCAAGTTAAAAGGCACTGAGTAGGTACACGACTACCATTGACAATGCTACAGACTGACGACAGCTGGTTGTCCGACTCTTCAGTCTGACGACTCAATGTCGGCACGGAGCCTACACGACACCTTGGTTCGGAACCATCATAGACTAACTGACCATAAACTAACTAATCATAAGCTACAACAAAGAAAAACATGGTGCCGACCATATGATTTGGTCGTTTCCGTGTAGATTTGTTTACAGCCAGTGTTGTTTGGTCAGGTTTCCTGATGATACTTGTAGTGACGACTGCAAACTATTTCACATTTTTACCGTCATTCCTTTTCCCCTGTGTACCACGGCGTACAAGACCGCCCAGAGCACAGCATCGACCTTTCCTTTTTTTAGGGCCCCTGTGTACCACGGCGCATATGGACATATGCGCCTAGAGCACAGCATCGACCTGACCTTTATCATTTTAGAGCCTCTGTGTGTCACGCAGTATCGACCTCTACGTATTCCCTTTATTTTTATGAGCTTTGCCCTGTGGAAGGGGAGATCAAGTACCTACCTTTTTTTTCGTGAGCTTTGCCCTGTGGAAAGGGAGTTCAAGTACCTACACAGCTCATCGTCATCACATCAGCCAGGCAACGTTCACTGCTGTACAAAGGCGCAATCGCTTGGCAGGCAGGTGGGCGATCGCGGTGTGTGGCACGGTACGCAGTAAAGACGCTGCTGCCCATCCTCCGGTCTTTGATCTATTAGTCACCTCTTACCATACCCTCGGGAAGAGATGGGTGGTACTATTCTAGGGCCATACCACAGGCCTACTTATCTGTAGTAGATTTATGATAAGTTAGGTAATCTGAATACCTAACTTAAACACGCATCCACTCCTCATTACTGATTATGGCAGCTGCTGGGCACGCATCGCCGTCAGGATGGCCGTGTCGGAGCGCAAGGACGTGGCGCCATCTATGCATGCGTCGAAGCACCGTGTGTTTTATCTTGAAACGTCAAGCGGTTAGCTAGGGTAGTAATAATAGCCATCTTTGGGCCCAAGGCGTGGTCTGTGCGAGACCGGAACCCGGAAGTTGGTAGTGTTGGTACTAGGGGATGCAGTACCGGTTCCGTCTCAAGAACCGGGACTGGATTTTCGATACTGTACTTGGAACCGGGATTTACCGGGAAATTCGGTACTTTCGGTACTTGCTTAAATGTTGCTATTAATTTATTGTGTAAAGGGCACGAGTGCATGCAGTGAGCATATAATTAAGTAAACTGTAGAAAATGGGCTTATTAGAAATGGGTTGGTGTTTTATTTTTTTTCTATTATGTGTCTTTTATTGACATTAATCATTAAAACACAATCAGTATCATTAAACATACAAGTTTTGAGATCAAAATAGTAACAAATAATCAAATAGAACTAAATTCGAGTTACATTTTGAATTAGAATAGTCTTTGTTCCTTCCACTATAAACTATAATCTCACTAAACATATTGAGCAAAGCAAAACTGAAACGCTTCTTCGAGATCAAAATATTAAAAATCAACAAAATTAGAGGTACCTACACACGGTGGCATCTCAAGCTATACAAAACCAGTATACACGGGCCTCACGTATTTTGAAACGCACAGGCGTCGCGGCCAGTTTATACTGGTTTTATATAGCTTCATGTGGCGCCGTGTGTATATTTCCAAGTTACAAATAATATATTTACAAACGTTATTCTTCTAAAAATAAAAAGTTTAAAAAACTAAAAATCGCCCTCAAAACGAAATTCACCCAAACGTATGAAAAAATATTATTAAACTTAAATACACGATATTAACCAACAATAACGAAATCAAAGGTAAGTACGAATTAAATGAGGGTCTTAAATTTTTTTTTGAGGTCTTTGCCAGCACACAGTTACTTACGTTCCAAATGTTTTAGATTTAATGGTTAGCTGACACTGACCTCAAAAAAAATTTTAGGCCCCTAATTTAATTCTTACCCACCTTTATTTCGTTATTGTTGGTTAATATCGTGTATTTAAGTTTAATATTATTATTTAATACTTTTGAGTGTATTTCGTTTTGAAGTCGATTTTTAGTTTTTTAAACTTTTATTTTTATTTTCTTTATTTTAAGTAATAATGCTATCTATCTAACAACGTTAAACCCCAATCATCTACTCGCCAATAGTAATAATAGTCATACATAATGCAAGTTTCATTAAAATATACACAGACTTGTATCATCATCTCAGCAGCATGAAAGTTAAGGAGTTAAATCTTCTATCATCAGCTCAACTGAATAACCTGAAACAATACAACTATCGGTCTATGCGTACCTACGTATAATATTTCAAGAATTATCTTCCAACCCCAAGCCATTAGGGATTTGTACCATCTGTAATCACCTCATTAACATAATATGATGACTAAAAGACGCTAATACTTTAATAGCTTTAGAAAACATATGAATCACGTAATACGTGCCTATAAAATTTGAGGGTTTTCCCTTGATTTCCCTGGGATCCCATCATGAGATCCCAACTTGGTGACAATGGGAGCCCCTCGCAAGTATACTCTTTCGAATAAAAAAATAATTTTGAAAATCGGTTCACATCCTACGGAGATATCGCGTACCAAACATACAAAAAAAAACATACAGTCGAATTGCGAACCTCCTCATTTTTGGAGTCTGTTGAAAAGTAGTTGCAGTAAATACAATTTAAAACTCAACTTATGGGAATAACTGGTAAATAAACTCATCATTTACATTTAATAATGGCTTTTCTATCTCGGTAATAAGTTCTAAGGAAACTTATAGCATTAACGCTTCTGTCACTCAACGATGTTCTGAGCTTATTACAAATTATACATTATTAATTAAAAATATAACTTAAATTTTAAATTAATGTTGGTGTGACTGTAAATGATGCAAGTAAAATTGTGTTACTTTATAACATTGTATAAAAAGTAGGTTTTTTATTTGATTTTATCGTATATTGAAAGACAGATAGTGAAAAAATTATATGCACGTATAAAGTACCGAAAGTATCGAAAGAACCGGCATGCGTTCGCTGAAGACCCGGTTCCGGGTTGTTTAAAAAATCCCGGGATTTCCCGGTATTTTCGAGACCGAGATTTCCCGGGAGCATGCCCTAGTTGGTACTTGTTTGTTAGCCAATCAGAATCGTTGATAACCATTAAAGACAATGCAGCCTACCTACAGAGGCTACGACAGAGGCGCCAATTATTTTACGAGCACTTTTGATCGAGCAGCTGAACTGTCAACTTGGGAAGCCAGCCCCGTGCCGAAATCATCGCAGTCTATAAAATAATCGGTTTTCATCCGAATCATCGTGAAGCCTCGAGTTGCAAACGTGTGTGAATATTGATTGTACACTCCAAAAATTCTCGAAGACGAGTTTATTTCTTAGATACGGCCAAAACCCTTCTGATGATCCGAAATATATATTTTTTGGGGTGTCAGGTTTTATATTCGTTACGAAATTTCTTGATTCGGTCCCCTCAAAGCGATAAAAGCTATACAATAGCTTAAAAGTAAAAACAAGGAATTAAATTTCAAATAAAATCATAATAGTTTCGCCATACGTGTCTGTCCGTCTGTCCGCGGCTTAGCTCAGAGGCTTTTAATACTAGAAAGTTGTAATTTGGCATGCTTATACATATTAATCACACCGACGAAGTGGTACAAACAATGAAAGTCTGGACAAGTTCACAAGACTAATTAAGTAGATCGTGTCAGTGGACTGCTGACGTCTACGATCTGTTCGATCTATGGTGGAACAGTTCCCATAGGAAAGCAATGAATCTGTATCTTTGGGATGACTGAATACATTGAAATGAATAAAACCTTCACGGTTACATAAGGCATATTCATAATGATTACGAAACCATAGATTGAACCCCAGAAAATCAAGGAGTTCCCTAGGGAATCCAAAGCACCTTCCGATTTTAAAGTGAAACTTTTATTACATCGTCTCAAACTTTTTCGTCAGAGCAGCCATGATCGTTTCGTCCTCTGTACCGTAGCTCCAAGACGAGAGCAGCCATGATCGTTTCGTTCTCTGTACCGTAGCTCCAAGAGGAGTGAAACTTTTATTACATGATCGTTTCGTCCTCTGCACCGTAGCCCAAGACGAGAGCAGCCATGATCGTTTCGTTCTCTGTACCGTAGCTCCAGGAGGAATGAAACTTTTATTACATGATCGTTCCGTCCTCTGTACCGTAGCTCCAAGACGAGAACAGTCATGATCGTTTCGTGCTCTGTAAATGTGTGAAAAAAGTTTCACTTTTACCATGGTTTCATAAAACCACACACACTTTTTCTTTTATTGGGTGTGTTGAGTAACGTAGAACTCATAGGCATAAGACATTGGGTAGTTCGATGTTCGATTGTGGATAAACATATCCACAATTGAACACCGGACTACCCATGTCTTGTGCCTATGTCTCACAACAGTGTGTTAGACGAGACTGACATGACGAAGCCACTGCTGGATGCATTTGACCTGTGGGTGTCTTACTGTACTGATAGGGCGTGGTCGAGAGTGTGCGGCGGCGCGTCGAGCGCGGCGTGCGCGTGCCGCTGCGCGGGCACGTACGGCAGCGGGAGGCCGGCGCACGCGCCGCGCCGGCCCGCCTCGGCGCCCTCGTCGCCGTCTCTGCTGAAAACAATCAGCCTCTATTTAACTTTACGAGTATTAAAAAAAAGTAAGTGTGTGGTTTTATGAAACCACGGTAAAAGTGAAACTTTACATAGGACGAAACGATCATGGCTGTTCTCGCTACGGTACAGAGGACGAAACGATCATACCGTCAGAAGAAAGCGACCGTCACGCGACATGCAACACACAGACGAAAAAATTTGAAACGGTGTAATGAAAAGTTTCACTTTAAAATATGAAAGTGTGTTTGTTTTTTTGTCGTTCTTTCACCAAGCAACGGATCGATGTAATTTTGCTCGATAAGTACACCGTTGGCGAACGAGTGCTGTGGGTCGAAACAAGTGGTCGACTGTGACAACACTGTGGCTAAGGGTAGACTGTTTCAGTCGTACTCACACAGCGGCAGAACATTCTGCTTGTCGACAGAGCTTCGGGGTTAGGTTGGATTTTAGTGGATTATAAGCGGTGATAGACGGACGAGCGTACTCGCCGCACAAGAAATCCCCGCCAGTCTCTTGCGCCTCGTGCACCGTTCACCCTGATATCCACGGGAGCGTAGCCTTGGGCAACAGCTAGTAGATCATAAATTGGTTGTGAAGTGAAGATAAGGCAGAGGACGCACCTGGCGTGGTGGTAGGGCAACCCCCAGGGCAGGGGGAAGGGCTGCTGCGCCATCCCCCCTCACCGTGCGCCGCACGCCTGCACGCGCGCCTGCACGCGCTCCCCGCGCCGCATCTGACAACAAAATATATATTGGTTGGCTCATTTAATGAAACATGGATGGAAAATATGTAATTGCAAATTAGGTGACACGGATACATTTGAATCATCAATTTTATTTGTTTTTGTTTACATATTAAAATATGTGGTGCATGGGCTTTACATAATTTTAAACAAACCGACCGACTTCAACGCCACTAGACGCCACTACGATTTTTTAAGGTTCCTCTCGATTTCTGGGGATGCCATCATCAGATCCTTATCATGGTACCACCATTGGGATATCTCCTTTCCAACAAAAAAAGAATCATCGAAATCGGTTCATAAACGACGAAGTTAGCAGCGAACAAACATAAAAAATGTATACGGTCCTCCTTTTTTTGAAGTCGGTTAAAAATCAACTTGTTTCACTTTCCAAACTCTAGTTTTCTCGTCTATTTAATAATCTCGGATAGTCTCTGTAATCAGTTTACTAGTTATGGAGCCGGGACTTCCCCGCCACCACCCGCCACAGAGTGGCAACGAGGTTAGCGAGTGCTCGGGGTCTCGGAATATCTAATTACGGACAAGTCGGTTCGATCACTGAGTTCACCACCTCCGTGGCGTCATAGTTAAGTCGTTAAGCTTAATTCAGGAGGCCGCGGGATCGATTCTCGACGGAGTCTAACTTTGTAAGACTCGTTTTGGTTTGTGGATGGGCATTTTCTAAACCCGCCTGGCTAGCTGCCACTATCTTATTCATCAATGCTAACAACATTGATGTGTTCCGGCTTGAAGATAAGATAGCCAGTTCCCTATTGCGTAAGGGAATCTTGGTAATCCCGCTTCCATCTTCTGCATCATCGTACTTCTATCAGGTGAGATGTTGCCAAGGGCTTACCAATTGCGAATAAAAAAAAACGACGCGTCTCGTTTTCGTACAAAAAATACTGTGGGTTATTCACTGGTGGACTTTTATTAGAAAGATCCGCTTACTGTCGCTTTTTACCTGGCGACTCGTCAACATCATCATTACCATATCAACTGAAAGACGTCCACTGCGTGATAAGTAAAAGGATTTAAAATTTCCCTAAGGATTTCCATAATGATAAGTCCGGCGCTGCCCGCATCCAGCGGCTTTCCGCAACCTTCACCAACCAGGTCGTCGGTCCACCGAGTGGGGAGGCCTGTCTTTGCTACATCTTCCGGTGCGCGGTCGCTACTCGAGAACTTAAAACCAAAAAACTGCCGATCACTCTATTAAGATTGACTTATTCGCTTAAACACGGTAGGACTTTTTCACGGCATAGTCTTATTTCAGCTTGCGAGGTTGGGCAAGGCACTAATAAGTGCCGTGGTGTTGCACATGCCTACGCGGCTGTGGCCACTTGCCATGCGGTGGCCATTTGCCATGAGGTGGCCCGTCGCCTTTTGGCCAACATTCACAATAAAAAAAACTAGTTCCGTGATGGGTACCAATTGACTCATCTAATGAACACGCAGAACTTATATGTTTAGATTATGTGCGCAATTTCAGTGTTCCTTTAGAGGCGTAATTAACGTAATCAATCTAATTAATAAAACTCGCAAAGTGCGAGTACACACGGCGGCTACAGTACACACTCAGTCTAGGGATCAAGACAAATCTAACGACACCTCGCACAGACGGCTACAGTACACACGCAGTCTAGGGATCAAGACAAATCTAACGACACCTCGCACAGACGGCTACAGTACACACGCAGTCTAGGGATCAAGACAAATCTAACGACACCTCGCACAGACGGCTACAGTACACACGCAGTCTAGGGATCAAGACAAATCTAACGACACCTCGCACAGACGGCTACAGTACACACGCAGTCTAGGGATCAAGACAAATCTAACGACACCTCGCACAGACGGCTACAGTACACACGCAGTCTAGGGATCAAGACAAATCTAACGACACCTCGCACAGACGGCTACAGTACACACGCAGTCTAGGGATCAAGACAAATCTAACGACACCTCGCACAGACGGCTACAGTACACACGCAGTCTAGGGATCAAGACAAATCTAACGACACCTCGCACAGACGGCTACAGTACACACGCAGTCTAGGGATCAAGACAAATCTAACGACACCTCGCACAGACGGCTACAGTACACACGCAGTCTAGGGATCAAGACAAATCTAACGACACCTCGCACAGACGGCTACAGTACACACGCAGTCTAGGGATCAAGACAAATCTAACGACACCTCGCACAGACGGCTACAGTACACACGCAGTCTAGGGATCAAGACAAATCTAACGACACCTCGCACAGACGGCTACAGTACACACGCAGTCTAGGGATCAAGACAAATCTAACGACACCTCGCACAGACGGCTACAGTACACACGCAGTCTAGGGATCAAGACAAATCTAACGACACCTCGCACAGACGGCTACAGTACACACGCAGTCTAGGGATCAAGACAAATCTAACGACACCTCGCACAGACGGCTACAGTACACACGCAGTCTAGGGATCAAGACAAATCTAACGACACCTCGCACAGACGGCTACAGTACACACGCAGTCTAGGGATCAAGACAAATCTAACGACACCTCGCACAGACGGCTACAGTACACACGCAGTCTAGGGATCAAGACAAATCTAACGACACCTCGCACAGACGGCTACAGTACACACGCAGTCTAGGGATCAAGACAAATCTAACGACACCTCGCACAGACGGCTACAGTACACACGCAGTCTAGGGATCAAGACAAATCTAACGACACCTCGCACAGACGGCTACAGTACACACGCAGTCTAGGGATCAAGACAAATCTAACGACACCTCGCACAGACGGCTACAGTACACACGCAGTCTAGGGATCAAGACAAATCTAACGACACCTCGCACAGACGGCTACAGTACACACGCAGTCTAGGGATCAAGACAAATCTAACGACACCTCGCACAGACGGCTACAGTACACACGCAGTCTAGGGATCAAGACAAATCTAACGACACCTCGCACAGACGGCTACAGTACACACGCAGTCTAAGGATCAAGACAAATCTAACGACACCTCGCACAGACGGCTACAGTACACACGCAGTCTAGGGATCAAGACAAATCTAACGACACCTCGCACAGACGGCTACAGTACACACGCAGTCTAGGGATCAAGACATATCTAACGACACCTCGCACAGACGGCTACAGTACACACGCAGTCTAGGGATCAAGACAAATCTAACGACACCTCGCACAGACGGCTACAGTACACACGCAGTCTAGGGATCAAGACAAATCTAACGACACCTCGCACAGACGGCTACAGTACACACGCAGTCTAGGGATCAAGACAAATCTAACGACACCTCGCACAGACGGCTACAGTACACACGCAGTCTAGGGATCAAGACAAATCTAACGACACCTCGCACAGACGGCTACAGTACACACGCAGTCTAGGGATCAAGACAAATCTAACGACACCTCGCACAGACGGCTACAGTACACACGCAGTCTAGGGATCAAGACAAATCTAACAACACCTCGCACAGACGGCTACAGTACACACGCAGTCTAGGGATCAAGACAAATCTAACGACACCTCGCACAGACGGCTACAGTACACACGCAGTCTAGGGATCAAGACAAATCTAACGACACCTCGCACAGACGGCTACAGTACACACGCAGTCTAGGGATCAAGACAAATCTAACGACACCTCGCACAGACGGCTACAGTACACACGCAGTCTAGGGATCAAGACAAATCTAACGACACCTCGCACAGACGGCTACAGTACACACGCAGTCTAGGGATCAAGACAAATCTAACGACACCTCGCACAGACGGCTACAGTACACACGCAGTCTAGGGATCAAGACAAATCTAACGACACCTCGCACAGACGGCTACAGTACACACGCAGTCTAGGGATCAAGACAAATCTAACGACACCTCGCACAGACGGCTACAGTACACACGCAGTCTAGGGATCAAGACAAATCTAACGACACCTCGCACAGACGGCTACAGTACACACGCAGTCTAGGGATCAAGACAAATCTAACGACACCTCGCACAGACGGCTACAGTACACACGCAGTCTAGGGATCAAGACAAATCTAACGACACCTCGCACAGACGGCTACAGTACACACGCAGTCTAGGGATCAAGACAAATCTAACGACACCTCGCACAGACGGCTACAGTACACACGCAGTCTAGGGATCAAGACAAATCTAACGACACCTCGCACAGACGGCTACAGTACACACGCAGTCTAGGGATCAAGACAAATCTAACGACACCTCGCACAGACGGCTACAGTACACACACTCAGTCGAACAAATAGACTTACATACACCCCAAAAACATTACCTTCCTTCTTAGTCGATAAATTGCGTAGAGAAGCGCTACCGTAATGCCTTTTCTACATCACCCGATAGGCTTTCCTTTGTACTGTATTAATATCTTTATGTTTGTTCTTTAAAATTAAAAAAATTAAAAAAAACAAAGGCTGATTTTCAAACCCCGTACTTCGAAAAGAAATTCACTTAAAACACGAAATTAACCAATGACAACGAAATCAAACGAGGGTACAGAACTAATTAGGGACCTAAAATTTTTTTGAGGTCGGTACAAGCACTTGAGAAAAGTATCGAAAGTTTAAGATTCGACAGTTAGTTAATTAGTTTTGAACATACCTTTGATTTTGTTTATGTTGGTTAAATAAATACGTATTAATAAATAAATTATTTCAAAATTTTTAAATAATTTCTTTTTGAAGTCATTTTTTAGTTCTTTAACTTTTATTTGTATTACCACCATCCACCATCACGATCACCATCAAGACCACCATCGCGACCACTATCACGACCACCATCACGACCACCATCACTACCACCATCACGACCGCCATCACGACCAACATATCGACCACCACCATCACCACCACCATCACGACCACCATCACCATCATCATGATGGATAGATAGATGGCTCTGTAAGTGTTTTAGAACTCAATGTACATATTATTTTTTTTCGTTACAAATTTCTTGATTCGGTCCCCTCAAAGCCCGCGATAAAAGCTTACAATAGCTTAATAATTTTATATAAATTGCTAGATCAGGCCTCGCATCTTGCGCCGTAATCATTGTCAATTTGGATATGAATATCCAGGTTCAAATTCTCATCCTTAGTGTAGCTGTGCCTAGGGGCAGCGTGCCGAGCCGCTCTGTAAGCGCAATCAAGAGTCATTGGCATGCACCTCGCGGTCGGCATGGCGACAGCGCTGCGCGTTGTGGCGGCGTCGCGCACGCGGCAGGCGGCACGCAGCACGCGGCCATTCGCGGGCCAGGTGCGCCATAAGGTAGGACTTCAGCAGTCGCGTCAGGATCTCTCATAAATTTTAATAACAACTCTGTGTAGCAAAAACACAAAGTGTCGAAAAACTAAATTTCGATACAAAACCTATCCATCACTGGTACCTAGGCGGGATAATTGGCCATTGTATCAACTGTTTCTCATCTGTGACTCTATTCTGTCACTCCCCTTTTTATCACGCTTTTATTAGTTTCACCTGTATGTTTGTATGTAACCGACTCCTTTGGACTCGATTTTGACCCACTTTAAACGGACAAAAATTTTAACTGTATAGACTTATCAAGAATCAGCGACAATATAATAATTTCATAAGTTTGAACTAAAAAATAAAAAATAAATAGAGTTTAAAAAAACTAAAAAACACGTTTTTTTAAAGTACACCAGAGTAAAAAGTAAAAAATAATTCTTAATATAAGTTGAAAATAATAATTAACAAAAAATACTAGTATTATTGTGAAAAAGTGTGGGTTGCTCGACAGACGAAAAATATGGCACAGAGTGCCCCACGCTTTTTACAATAATACTATTAATTTTTGTTAATTATTATTTTCAACTTATATTAAGAACTAGCTGATTCCCGCGGCTTCACCCGCGTGGACCACATTTCTATGACTTTTCGAGGGTGCGCAGTGCGCGAGCCGCAAGCGGCTCGCGAGCGTGGTAAAAAGTAGCCTATGTCTTAACCCAGGTCCTAATCTGTCTACCTACCAAATTTCAGCCAAATCCGTTCAGTAGTTTTTGCGGGAAAGCGTAACAGACAGACAGAGCTACTTTCACATTTATAATATTACTAGCTGTTTCACGCGGCTTCACCCACGTGGACCACGTTTCTATGACTTTTCGAGGGTGCGCAGTGCGCGAGCCGCAAGCGGCTCGCGAGCGTGGTAAAAAGTAGCCTATGTTTTAATCCAGGTCCTAATCTGTCTACCTACCAAATTTTAGCCAAATCCGTTCAGTAGTTTTTGCGGGAAAGCGTAACAGACAGACAGAGTTACTTTCGCATTTATAATATTAGTAGGGATAGTAGGGATTAAGTAGGGATTAGTTTTTACCCGACTGCGCCAGAAGGAGGGTTATGTTTTTCGAGAGTATGTATGTATGTATGTATGTTTGTTTGTATGTATAATTGTTTGGCACGCTCTGCAGCCTGAACGGCTGGATGGATTTTGGCTTGAGAGGTGTCGTTAGATTCGTATTTACTGTGAGAGTGACACTGGGTATATCAAAATAAAAAAAACAAAATGGCGGATTTTGGCGCCAAACTTTAGGATGCTACACTCGATTTGACACTTGTGGACCTCGGCTCACATATATTTGCTAAAAGTCAAGCATATGTAGCTCTTAGTCGAGTTAAAACATTAGCTGGACTGGTAATCTGTACACTTGATCCTAAAAAACTTTTGAATCGGCCACACGATCAGAATTCTTTTATAGAGCTTCAACGTTTCCGAGAATATTATTATATCAACTGATAAGTTAATAATCTGTATAATCTTAATGTGTGTCATGTGTATATAGGTTACTACACAAACTTATTCAATAATAAAACTAAAAAATGATTAAAATAAAATAAGGTAATTTAAAAAACTAAAAAACCCGACTGCGTTTCTGTGTAATTTGGAAATGAAAAACCCTAAAACAAGAAAGGCGTCATACCCGATTGCATTTAACTGAAGAAAAATTGTAGCAGTCGGGACCCTTCTAGAAAGTCAGCCGTCTAGTCAGTATATTGGAGTAATCTGCAACGTAATATAGGTATGTGCTCTCAATTCACTAAGCCTCCATTTCTAGAATGGGTCCCGACTGCTACAATTTTTCTTAAGTTAAATGCAATCGGGTATGACGACTTTCTTGTTTTAGGGTTTTTCATTTCCAAATTACACAGAAACGCAGTCGGGTTTTTTAGTTTTTTAAATTACCTTATTTTATTTAGGGATTATTTTTTACTTTTTAGTCTGATGTACTTTAAAAGCGTGTTTTTTAGTTTTTACCCGACTGCGCCAGATGGAGGGTTATGTTTTTCGAGAGTATGTATGTATGTATGTTTTTATGTATAATTGTTTGGCACGCTCTGCAGCCTGAACGGCTTGATGGATTTTAGCTTGAGACGTGTCGTTAGATTCGTATTTACTGTGAGAGTGACACTGGGTATATCAAAATAAAAAAAACAAAATGGCGGATTTTTGGCGCCAAATTGAAATGTTTGACACGCACCGCAGCCTGAACGGCTCGATGAATTATAGCTTGAGGGTTGTCGTTAGATACGTTTTTACTGTGAGAATGACACTGGGTATATCAAAATAAAAAAACAAAATGGCGGATTTTTGGCACCAAATTCCAATGTTAGGCACGCACTGCAGCCTGAACGGCTCGATAGATTTTAGTTTGAGGGGTGTCGTTTAGTCGAGTTAAAACATTAGCTGGACTGGTCATCTGTTCACTTGATCCTAAAATACTTTTGAATCGGCCACACGATCAGAATTCTTCTAAAGAGCTTCAACGTTTATTATTTATTTCAAAAAACAATAATATTATTCTTTCAACTGATAAGTTAATAATCTGCGTAATCTTAATGTGTGTCATGTGTATATAGGTTACTATACAAACTCATTCAATAATAAAACTAAAAAAATGAATAAAATAAAAAACGGTAATTTAAAAAATTAAAAAACCCGACTGCGTTTCTGTGTAATTTGGAAATGAAAAACCCTAAAACAAGAAAGTCGTCATACCCGATTGCACTTAACTTAAGAAAAATTGTAGCAGTCGGGACCCATTCTAGAAATGGAGGCTTAGTGAATTGAGAGCACATACCTACATTACATTGCAGATTACTCCAATATACTGACTACGCGGCTGACTTTCTAGAATGGGTCCCGACTGCTACATTTTTTCTTAAGTTAAGTGCAATCGGGTGTGACGACTTTCTTGTTTTAGGGTTTTTCATTTCCAAATTACACAGAAACGCAGGCGGGGTTTTTAATTTTTTAAATTACCGTTTTTTTCAACTCTATTTATATTCCCCTCTCTTGTACCGCAAAACTTGAAATTTTAAGATATACTTTAAATTATAAGTTTTGTAGTTGCATATATTCTAAAATATAAAACAAACGTCTTTTAAGGGACAATTTTAGAGAGAGAGTGACATTTTATAGAAACTTATTTTGCTATCATAATTTTGCCATTATTCTGTACTCTTCAAGCATGGATAGGAGAGTCTACACCCAAATTTTATTTCGGAGCGGGTCTCTTAAAGGGTCACTCGTGACGGACCGGGATTGTTTCAACGACTGAGCACACACTGCACGGAGTGCTTTCTGGGCCTTCAGGTGTCGCCGGGCCCTGAGTGGGTCTCTGTGCCCTGCACATATAGATAGACTGTGGGTGGGTACTTATTGGGTTTTACCTTCGCGATCTTTGGCGAGTAGAACCAACGTTTGTAACGTACTGTCACGCTCCAAATAAAGGCGTGGGACCGTGGCGAGTGTTGAGCGGTGCCAGGGCGCGGGTGCGGGCGCTGGTGGCGGGCGCCTGCTGCAAGGTTGCTCCACCTCACAGTAAGGATCACTGCGTCACAAACCCTCGCCGGTGAAAATTATAACAAAAGTATGAAAGTTTCCTTACTCGTACTTTAATTTTATTTTTAGTTTTGTCTTTTAAGCTATTGTATAGCTTTTATCGCGGGCTTTGAGGGGACCAAATCAAGAAATTTCGAAACGAAAATAAAACCTGACACCCCAAAAAAAACATATATTGAGTTCTAAAAACTTACAGTGCCATCTATCTATCCATCACGATGATGATGATGATGACGATGGCGATGGCGATAGCGATGGTAATTGATGATGGCGATTGATGATGATGATGATGAACTTTTTTAGTGTTATTTTATTACATAAACATCCCGTGCCCCAAAGACCATAGTATGGTACTGGTAAATACTGCATAAATAAAAAATAAATAAAGAATTATAATTGCATGAGTTGATAAAAAATGCTATGCAATAGCTTTACCGCGGCAGTCCCCGAATGCCACACGTCATTTTTTTATAAAAAAATCACTAATCCAAATGTGATAAAATTAATATGGGATCACCCTGAAGACATACTCTACCAAATGAATAATCGGCCAAGTGCGTGTCGCAGCACGCATATTTATATATACACATATATATATATATATATATATATATATATATATATATATATATATATATATATATATATATATATATATATATATATATATATATATATATATATATATATATATATATATATATATTATATATATAGTTACATTTATTAAATTGAGTTTGTATTTATTAAAATTAGGCTACGTAGGTTAACATGTAATGTTAGTTGTATTGATGTTCTTTAACTAGCTTGTACGTTTTTCTTTGTCCTCTTTTTCATAACATTATTTTAAGATTTAGTTTAGAAACGTGTCAAGTGCCAAGACACAAACAGTTTTCATGCAATGACTGCGTAACCGTGCACGATGCGTGCTGCGACACGCACTTGGCACGTTTCTAAACTATAGGACGTAGGAACCGACCTAGGTTATCCTGACTCAAACAGTTTTCATACAATGACTGCGTAACCGTGCACGATGCGTGCTGCGACACGCACTTGGCACGTTTCTAAACTATAGGACGTAGGAACCGACCTAGGTTATCCTGACTCAAACAGTTTTCATACAATGACTGCGTAACCGTGCACGATGCGTGCTGCGACACGCACTTGGCACGTTTCTAAACTATAGGACGTAGGAACCGACCTAGGGTATCCTGACTCAAACAGTTTTCATACAATGACTGCGTAACCGTGCACGATGCGTGCTGCGACACGCACTTGGCACGTTTCTAAACTATAGGACGTAGGAACCGACCTAGGGTATCCTGACTCAAACAGTTTTCATACAATGACTGCGTAACCGTGCACGATGCGTGCTGCGACACGCACTTGGCACGTTTCTAAACTATTGGACGTAGGAACCGACCTAGGTTATCCTGACTCAAACAGTTTTCATACAATGACTGCGTAACCGTGCACGATGCGTGCTGCGACACGCACTTGGCACGTTTCTAAACTATAGGACGTAGGAACCGACCTAGGGTATCCTGACTCAAACAGTTTTCATACAATGACTGCGTAACCGTGCACGATGCGTGCTGCGACACGCACTTGGCACGTTTCTAAACTATTGGACGTAGGAACCGACCTAGGTTATCCTGACTCAAACAGTTTTCATACAATGACTGCGTAACCGGTGCTGCGACACGCACTTGGCACGTTTCTAAACTATAGGACGTAGGAACCGACCTAGGTTATCCTGACTCAAACAGTTTTCATACAATGACTGCGTAACCGTGCACGATGCGTGCTGCGACACGCACTTGGCACGTTTCTAAACTATAGGACGTAGGAACCGACCTAGGGTATCCTGACTCAAACAGTTTTCATACAATGACTGCGTAACCGTGCACGATGCGTGCTGCGACACGCACTTGGCACGTTTCTAAACTATAGGACGTAGGAACCGACCTAGGGTATCCTGACTCAAACAGTTTTCATACAATGACTGCGTAACCGTGCACGATGCGTGCTGCGACACGCACTTGGCACGTTTCTAAACTATTGGACGTAGGAACCGACCTAGGGTATCCTGACTCAAACAGTTTTCATACAATGACTGCGTAACCGTGCACGATGCCGTGACGTGCCTTACAAATCTAAACTGATTAAACTAAAAAGTGGTGTACCTCAAGGATCCATTTTGGGACCAATTCTGTTTATAGTTTACACTAATGATTTAATTGACTATATTTATAATAACCAAGTTGACATTAATTTGACCGTTTATGCCGATGATACCAATGCTATCATATCAGCAGATAATAATGAATCCCTTGAAATTAAAGTTAATACTGTCTTAACTGTATTGCATGAGTGGTTTAGTTACAATTACCTTAAGTTAAATACAAGTAAAACCGGCCTTATTCTATTCAAATCTACAGCAAGAAACCAAGAAACTCTACTGGTTAAATTGAACAGAGAGATTATAAATACTATTAAAACCACAAAATTTCTAGGTGTGCACTTGGATGAGTTTTTAAATTGGAAATGTGAACTGAATGCCATTGAGGGAAGTATTGGTTCAGCTTGTTATGCACTCAGAAGCCTCAGAGATGAACTCACTACTAGACAGTTGATTATGGTCTATTATGCATTGGTAGAATCCCGTTTGCGCTACAGCATTAAATTTTGGGGATGTAGCTACGACTATAATATTATAAAAGCTTTCCGGTTACAAAAGAGAGCAGTGAGAACAATAGAAAAAATATCCCAAACTACCTCATGTAGGGATAGTTTTGCAAAATTAGGCATTCTTACTGTTCCCAGTCTATATATCTTGGTTGTCCTAACAGACATGAAGAAGCGGCTTCATGAGTTTGAAACAGACGATGAAAATAAGATTAGAATGATGACACGGCGGAAAGACTTTCAGCAAATAATTTGTCCCAAACTAAATGTTGTTACGCATTGTCCCAAATTTCAGGCTGTAAGGCTTTTTAATGCTTTACCGCTATCACTGAAAAATGAAATGAGCTTAAACTCTTTCAAGAATAAGCTAAAGAATTTTTTGATTAAGCGATGTTACTATAGTATAAATGATTATTTAAATGATAAAATAAGAAATACAAATTATGACTCTTGAATGAATTTATTGCATGATTTACTTGATTTTAATTTTTTTTTTGTTTTATTTTTAAGGACATGTGATGTGATTTCTTGTGGTTTTCTGTAATCTCTCACTTTATCTTAATATTATTTTTCTTGACATGCATTTTTTTTTGACATTTATACATTGATTTTATTTTTATTTTTACTTGTACTAACTTTATTTTGCATTTCATAATATTTTCAATTTGAATTAGGACATGAATTGTACTGGCAAATTTGCGTTATCTCAATGTTACTTATCATATTTGTATTGTTTGTGTATGAACTTAATTACTTTTATTTAAATTATTGACATTTCAAATACAATGTACATTGTTTGTGAATAAATGATTGATTGATTGATTGATGCGTGCTGGACACGCACTTGGCACGTTTCTAAACTATAGGACGTAGGAACCGACCTAGGGTATCCTGACTCAAACAGTTTTCATACAATGACTGCGTAACCGTGCACGATGCGTGCTGCGACACGCACTTGGCACGTTTCTAAACTATTGGACGTAGGAACCGACCTAGGGTATCCTGACTCAAACAGTTTTCATACAATGACTGCGTAACCGTGCACGATGCGTGCTGGACACGCACTTGGCACGTTTCTAAACTATAGGACGTAGGAACCGACCTAGGGTATCCTGACTCAAACAGTTTTCATACAATGACTGCGTAACCGTACACGATGCGTGCTGCGACACGCACTTGGCACGTTTCTAAACTATAGGACGTAGGAACCGACCTAGGGTGGCCTGACTTAAACAGTTTTCATACAATTTCTGCGTAACCGTACACGATGCGTGCTGCGACACGCACTTGGCACGTTTCTAAACTATAGGACGTAGGAACCGACCTAGGGTATCCTGACTCAAACAGTTTTCATACAATGACTGCGTAACCGTGCACGATGCGTGCTGGACACGCACTTGGCACGTTTCTAAACTATAGGACGTAGGAACCGACCTAGGGTATCCTGACTCAAACAGTTTTCATACAATGACTGCGTAACCGTGCACGATGCGTGCTGCGACACGCACTTGGCACGTTTCTAAACTATTGGACGTAGGAACCGACCTAGGGTATCCTGACTCAAACAGTTTTCATACAATGACTGCGTAACCGTGCACGATGCGTGCTGGACACGCACTTGGCACGTTTCTAAACTATAGGACGTAGGAACCGACCTAGGGTATCCTGACTCAAACAGTTTTCATACAATGACTGCGTAACCGTGCACGATGCGTGCTGCGACACGCACTTGGCACGTTTCTAAACTATAGGACGTAGGAACCGACCTAGGGTGGCCTGACTTAAACAGTTTTCATACAATTTCTGCGTAACCGTACACGATGCGTGCTGCGACACGCACTTGGCACGTTTCTAAACTATAGGACGTAGGAACCGACCTAGGGTATCCTGACTCAAACAGTTTTCATACAATGACTGCGTAACCGTGCACGATGCGTGCTGGACACGCACTTGGCACGTTTCTAAACTATAGGACGTAGGAACCGACCTAGGGTATCCTGACTCAAACAGTTTTCATACAATGACTGCGTAACCGTGCACGATGCGTGCTGCGACACGCACTTGGCACGTTTCTAAACTATTGGACGTAGGAACCGACCTAGGGTATCCTGACTCAAACAGTTTTCATACAATGACTGCGTAACCGTGCACGATGCGTGCTGGACACGCACTTGGCACGTTTCTAAACTATAGGACGTAGGAACCGACCTAGGGTATCCTGACTCAAACAGTTTTCATACAATGACTGCGTAACCGTGCACGATGCGTGCTGCGACACGCACTTGGCACGTTTCTAAACTATTAGACGTAGGAACCGACCTAGGGTATCCTGACTCAAACAGTTTTCATACAATGACTGCGTAACCGTACACGATGCGTGCTGCGACACGCACTTGGCACGTTTCTAAACTATAGGACGTAGGAACCGACCTAGGTTATCCTGACTCAAACAGTTTTCATACAATGACTGCGTAACCGTGCACGATGCGTGCTGGACACGCACTTGGCACGTTTCTAAACTATAGGACGTAGGAACCGACCTAGGGTGGCCTGACTTAAACAGTTTTCATACAATTTCTGCGTAACCGTACACGATGCGTGCTGCGACACGCACTTGGCATGTTTCTAAACTATTGGACGTAGGAACCGACCTAGGGTATCCTGACTCAAACAGTTTTCGTACAATGACTGCGTAACAGTACACGATGCGTGCTACGACATGCACTTGGCCGTGACTATTAATTTTATCACATTTGGATTAGTGATTAATTTTGAAAAAATGACGTGTCACTCGGGGACTGCCGCGGTAAAGCTATTGCATAGCATTTTTTATCAACTTATGCAATTATCATTATTTATTTATTTTTTATTTATGCAGTATTTACCAGTACCATATAGTTCTTGGGGCGCGGGATGTTTATGTAATAAATTAACACTAAGAAAGTTACACCAGTAAAATTGACTAAATCCTTTTAGGACAGCAAATCGCTAATAGATGGCACTGTTAGTTTTTAGAACGCGGTAACGTTACATTACGCTTGGCCGAGCTACATGGTAGGCGGAGTAGGGGTGTTAGTTTTATTTTCGTTACGGAATTTCTTGATTCGGTCGCCGCGCTCAAAGCCCGCGATAAAAGCTATGCAATAGCTTAAGAAATAATTTTTACTTGCTCATTTTAGTAATATCTAATTTCTGTATTTTTCAAAATTTTAAGTTCTATAGTTTCAAAGTAAGATAGCATCACTTTGGAGCTGAATATTTGCTTAAAATGTTACTTTAATTAAAAAATATTTCAATCCCCCTTTCACGTGTATCCCACACACATTTTTGAATCAAAATTCTTTTTTTATTCAAAAGAGTATACTCCTGGTCCCATTGTCACCAATTCAGGATCTGATGATGGGATCCCAGGGAAATCGAGGGCAACCCTTAATTTTATAGGCACGTTTTACGTGTTTCTTGTAATTTCTAAAATAATGAAAGTATTTTCGTCTGGTAATCATCATCTCATGTTAATGAGCTAATGAAGGAAGGTACAACTCTTGAAATATTAGGAGTTGGAGGATAAATCTTCTAATATTTTACGTAGATCCGTAGGCAGGTATAGACCGATCGTTGTATTCTTTCGGATTATTCAGATGAGCTTTCATGGTGTTGAGATGATGATGGAAGCCACAGGAATGTTATCTGATGAAACACATGTATTATAATTTGAGGGTTCCTATTGGCAAGTAGGTGATTGGGTTTAACGTTATATGATACATAGTATTATCACTAAAAATAAATAAAATAAAAATGAAAGTTTAAAAAACTAAAAACCGACTTCAAAAGGAAATTCACTCAAAAGTATGAAATAATATACTTAAATACACGACAGTAACAAACAATTACGAAATCAAAGGTGGGTACGAATTAAATTAGGGGCCTAAAATTTTTTTGAGGTCGGTGTCAGCAATGCCATCGAATCTAAAACATTTGATACGTAAGTAGCTGTGTGCTGGTACCGACCTCAAAAATAAACTTAGGCCCCTAATTTAATTCGTACCCACCTTTGATTTCGTTATTGTTGGTTACTGTCGTGTATTTATAGTATAATATTATTTCATACTTTTGAGTAAATTTAATTTTAAAGTCGGTTTTTAGTTTCTTAAACTTTTATTTTTTGGGTCAGAATATTACATCTACGAGTATGTACTCAGCATTACTGCAGGTCTAATAGCGGCAAAGAAAATTGACTGTGGCATACGGACAGACGGACGAGGAAATTGTAATAGTTTCGTTTCTTTGCCATTTTTGTTCCGAGACCCTAAAAAAGAATCATCAAAATCGGTTCACAATCCGCCAATTTTGATGATTCGCTTCAAGAAATCGCGTCACACACACACACACACACACACACACACCTCCTGCTTCTTTAAAGTCGGTTCAATAAATCCCCTCTGTATGAAATTGGTTTTTAAAGACGGTTCACGTCAACAATAACAATGTGTTAATCGCATCGCCGCCGCGGCACGCGCCCGCGCGGGAGTCGAACCCACGCCCCGGCGCGGCGCGGCAGGTGCGCATCTAATCTAGCCGACACCGCCGCGCGGTGGCACGGTGGCACGGGGCACGGGGCACGGCGAGCCGCCGCGGGGCGCAAATCGGAAAATATTTTGTGAATACAGTTTCTTATCGAGTTGATTCCGCCACAATCCGCGGATCCCGTTACAAAGCCGATTGATTGAAATCATGAGCGAAATTTTAAACAGGCTCTCCGCCGCAGACACCGCACCCACCGCGCCGCGCGAGCCGCACCTGCTGCGAGCGGATCTTATTATTCCATCCCGACAAGGAGGAGCAGTGTGTCCGTACTTCGTACTGCGTACTGCGGGTGGTAATATTGCAACTGTTTAACAAAACATTTAAATCGCCAGATTGGTTTTACTTCCGAGCGACGAAGGACTGGAGAAGGTGTAGTGATGGCAAACGAAATCGAAGTTGAGATTTGATGGAGATCGATTGTCTTACACTAAGAGTCTAAAAAACAAAAAAAGTAAGTGTGCGGTTTTATGAAACCGCGGTAAAAGTGAAACTTTACAGAGGATGAAACGATCATGGCTGCTCTCGCTACGGTACAGAGGACGAAACGATCATACAGTCAGACGAAAGCGACCGTCACGCGACATGCAACACACACAAGAAAAAATTTGAGACGGTGTAATAAAAGTTTCACTTTAAAATGTGCGTGTCTGTACGTCCTTCCAGTGCTCTAGTTCCCAAACTACCGTACGCATTTGGATGAATATTGAGTTTGGGCAATGTTATTTTATAAATTTTATAAATCCACAAATTGTGTTTTTTTTTTTAATAAGAACCATCCTAGGTGTGCATGGTGCTAGCCGGGGATCCACTCCGCTTAACGTTCCTCGCCAGTAAAAACGCAACCATCAAAAAAGCATACCTACATATTATATAGATAAGTATAAATAATTTTCGAAAACCTAAAAACTTTTAGGTACAAGCTTTTAATATTGCATTGTCACGCAATATACATAATTATGCATGCAAAATTTCAGCTTAATCAGAAACCGGGAAGTGGGTCAAATTGAACTTGCAAGATTCCAGCCGAACAAACACACATACATTGCAAGTTAAATAAAAGCTTGTAAGTACTCGTAATACAGTTGCATCTTCAGTAAGATGTTGCACCCGATGGGTTCTCTTGGCAGGGAGGTGGTGGCCGTCGTGGCGTAACTGTCATCACCGCAGGCGCGACTCTATGCAACAACGACCCGTGGTATCCGCCCAGGCCCCACTCCAGTTGAACCTCGCATTTAGATACTGCATGGATCTCATTAAAATCGTCCATCGAACCTCCTTTGTGGACCTTCTCGCCGCGCGCTGTTTAAAAAGCATTGTTTAAATATTTTAATTCGAATGGAAAGGAACTCTTGAGAAGTTTCTCAAATCCTATTCATCGTCAGCCAGAAAGCTCACCAACAAACGAGCCTATAATCGACATAATTCAAAAGAAATTCACTCAAAAGTATGAAATAATATTTTTTACGAGAAATCAACCAACAATAACGAAATCAAAGGTAGGAATGAATCAAAATAGGGGCCTACAATTTTTAGGGTTCCGTACCCAAATTGTAAAAACGGGACCCTGTCACTAAGACTTCGCTATCCGCCTGTCCGTCTGTCCGTCTGTCGCCAGGCTGTCATGAACCGTGATAGCTAGACAGTTGAAATTTTCACAGAAGACGTATTTCTGTTGCCGCTATAACATCAAATAAAAAAAAATCAAGTGAAAAAATAAGGGGGTGTCCATACAAAAAAGTGTTTTTTTTTAAACGTTGAGAAACTA
The DNA here is from genome assembly GCA_947284805.1 of Coleophora flavipennella. Lineage (NCBI taxonomy): Eukaryota > Metazoa > Arthropoda > Insecta > Lepidoptera > Coleophoridae > Coleophora > Coleophora flavipennella. The sequence continues at coordinate 247,389 of OX369278.1, forward strand.
GTGATATACCGTGATAGCTAGATATACCGTGATAGCTAGATATACCGTGATAGCTAGACAGTTATTTTTTTACAGATGATATATTTCTGTTGTCTCTATAACAACAAATACAAAAAATTAGAAAAAGTGAAAAAATAAGCGTTTTTTTTGAAACGTGAAGGAGCTAGCGCCATCTAGTATGATGGTACGGAACCCTGAGTCTGACTCGCACTTGGTCGGTTTTTTGAGGTCAGTGCCAGCAGCGCCGTCGAATCTCAAACATTTGATAGGTAGTAACTGTGCCGATCTCAAAAAAAAATGCAGGCCCGTAATGTGATTCATACCTTTATACATACCTTTGATTTCGCGTTAAAAAATATTATTGAGTAAATTTCTTTTTGAAATCGGTTTTTAGGTTTTTTTTAAGCTACCCTGACTCCGTGCCCCAAGTTAATGATCAGCTAGGCCACTACATCACTGTACCTAGCTTTAGCACTGCTGCTATACAAGGTGTAACAAAATTGGTGTAGGTCCCGTTAACTGGGGCTTCTGCTCATCGTACTGAACAACTTTTGTTCTACAATTTGACTGAAATCGAAAAAAAAATTTTGAACTCTTCATAAAACGATCAGCTGATCGACCAATTTTGTGCATTTTTGTATGGAGCGTCGCAATTTTTTTTTGCGAATTGACAATGGGTTCCTTGGGGTAAGTTGCTCAGTATGATGAGTAGAAGCCCCACTTAACGGGTCCTTTTTTTTTTATTCACAATTGGTAGACCCTACACCAATTTTTTTAAACCCTGTATAAGCTCCCCGCCAGAGATGTAAAGATGCCTGGCCAGGCACGTAGTTCCCGCGAATGCTTCACAATCATGCTTCATCAAATCACAACAGATAGGTAGTCAAAATTCAAAAATCGAAGATGCAAAGCAAAACTGAATTTGCCAGTAATTCCCTCCCTCTCCCCTTACTCCGGCCCCCCGCGGCGCCGGAAATGAATCCCGCAGCGACTTCCGGCCGCCCCTCGCGCCCCCTCGCTCCGAGGAAACTCTGTTCACAGGTTTATGAAGCAACTCTTTCCGGCGCCGAGTGGTTCGGATATGACGGCCGAGCACACAACGAGAGAGAGAGATCTATGATTGTCTAAAGACATCATCATCTTGTTTACCTTGTTGCTATTTTTAACCGACTTCAAAGAAAGAGGTGGTTCTCAATTCATCGGTTTCTTTTATTTTTTAACATTGATGTGTGGCGGGCGGCCGGCGCGGGCGGCGAGACTTAGATAAGATTTGTGTAGGTACTCTGTAGGCGCCTGGTTAAGAGGAGTTTGTCCGTCTCCCTAGCGCACTTAACACAAACGTTGTTTGGTCCACTCTTATTTGAATATAAATCAATCAAAGACATTGAAAATCTGGAAACGAACATACCTCATGTTATGTGTTTGTACCCATAATTGTGTAGTTTGTCAGATTTCCGTAATAAGATGTAGTTTCAAAATGACACAGGCTCAAAAATTTCTATCCAAATCTTTTCTAAAAATGTTTTTAAGCAACTATTTACGTGTTTACAACGTTTTGATACTTTGATTACTTAATAGAAGACGGCGGCCTTGGGAAAGGGCTTTCTACCAACCTCAGCGGACCCTGGAATGTCGGGCCCCGGCAGGCGCCGAATATACAACCTCCCGTTCTGAAGCCAGTGGACCTGGAGTTTCTAAAGTTATAAACCCAAAATTTGGCAATGGGTCCCTGAGCCTTCGCTACCTGCCCCCGCCTATCCGTATGTTCATCAGTCTGCCCTTCGCTACCTGCCCCCGCCCATCCGTATGTTCATCAGTCTGCCCTTCGCTAACTGCCCCCGCCCATCCGTATGTTCATCAGTCTGCCCTTCGCTACCTGCCCCCGCCCATCCGTATGTTCATCAGTCTGCCCTTCGCTAACTGCCCCCGCCCATCCGTATTTTCATCAGTCTGCCCTTCGCTAACTGCCCCCGCCCATCCGTATGTTCATCAGTCTGCCCTTCGCTACCTGCCACCGCCTATCCGTATGTTCATCAGTCTGCCCTTCACTTCCTGCCCCCGCCTATCCGTATGTTCATCAGTCTGCCCTTCGCTACCTGCCCCCGCCTATCCGTATGTTCATCAGTCTGCCCTTCGCTAACTTCCCCCGCCTATCCGTATGTTCATCAGTCTGCCCTTCGCTACCTGCCCCCGCCTATCCGTATGTTCATCAGTCTGCCCTTCGCTAACTTCCCCCGCCCATCCGTATGTTCATCAGTCTGCCCTTCGCTACCTGCCCCCGCCTATCCGTATGTTCATCAGTCTGCCTTTCGCTACCTGCCGCCCGCCCATCTGTCCATTCGTCTGTCTGGCCTTCGCTACCTGCCGCCCGCCCATCCGTCCGTTCGTCTGTCTCCCCCTTCGCTACCTGCCGCCCACCCATCCGCGTCTGTCTGCACTTCGGTACCTGCCGCCCGCCCATCCGTCCGTTCGTCTGTCTGCCCTACGCTACCTGCCACCCGCCCATCCGTCCGTTCGTCTGTCTGCCCTTTGCTACTTGCCACCCGCCCATCCGTCTGTTCGTCTGTCTGCCCTTCGCTATCTGCCACCCGCACATCCGTCCGTTCGTCTGTCTGCCCTTCGCTATCTGCCACCCGCACATCCGTCCGTTCGTCTGTTTGCCCTTCGGTACTTGCCGCCCGCCCATTCGTCCGTTCGTCTATCTGCCCTTCGCTACCTGCCACCCGCCCATACGTTAGTTCGTCTTTCTGCCCTCCATTTGAATCGTTTTTACTTTTATACAACTTGTATTACTTTACCCCCCCCCCCCCCGAAATAAAATGGTTCGCTGAGAAGATTTGCCTCTTGTGTTGGGGAAAGTTGCCCGCTTTCATTAAAATCAGGAGTGGCTAGGTTATAAAATTAATGCAATTGTAAGCATTTTTGAACGAATTCAAAAAGCAGGAGGTTCTCAATTCGACCGTATATATATTATTATTATTTTATGTGTAGTCGTTTATGAACCGATTTTGATGATTCTTTTTTTGTTAGTTTAGTTTTTAGTTTTTCCTATTATATTGCTGTGTATTGAATAAAAAAGAGTGGTAACTTTTTCTTCACATTAATGACATTTACAGAGCACGAAACGATCATATAATAAAAGTTTCACTCCTCTTGGAGCTACGGTAAAGAGAACGAAACGATCATGGCTGCTCTCGTCTTGGAGCTACGGTACAGAGGACGAAACGATCATGGGGCTACTCTCGTCTTGGAGCTACGGTACAGAGGACGAAACGATCATGGCTGCTCTCGTTTTGGAGCTACGGTACAGAGGACGAAACGATCATGGGGCTGCTCTCGTCTTTGAGCTACGGTACAGAGGACAAAACGATCATGGCTGCTCTGACGAAAAAGTTTGAGACGATGTAATAATCTCTTTGCCGTCACGCAACACACAGACGAAAAAGCTTGAGACGATGTAATCAAAGTTTCACTTTAAAACTTTAAAAGCCCGATCGCTCTAATTGAGGGTAGGCTCGAGCCCCTCGGTGGAGACGTATATATGAGCTGATGTGATGATGATATAATTATCTATTTATCTATCAATTCGGTTAAAAATGAAAAAGTTGAAGAGTGTGTGTGAGATGAACGGATGGACGGAGGGACTGAAAGATCGGAGGTTTCTCGTAGGGACCACGGGACTCTAAAATTCGTTTATCGACTGTTTGTACTGACACGTCAACAACGGCACTGCGCCGCCCCGGGGCCCGAGGGAGCTCCGGGAGGGAGCTCCGTTAATAATAAATAAACGTTTTAAGCGCATTACTGCCGGCCCTATTGTACACCAAATCTGATATTGATGCTGTAGCTACTTAATTAATAAGTGGATGATTTGCCCTTTGAGCAGTGGGCGGTGGGGGCGGGGGTGGGGGTGGGGGCGGGTCCGGCGATTGTTTTACACATGCGCTCAAGAAATAAATAAAAAAAATAATTTATATTATAATATTGACCAGGTTTATATTTCAGCGCACAAATAATTGGAAACGCTGAACACGTTGAAAAAACCAACTCCCATCGCAACCACGCGGTGCAGTTTGGCATTATTATATTTGGTTTTTGTTAATTTTCTAAAAAAAGTAGGTACTGCACCGATTTTGATAAAATTTATACGGGACTAATAACCAATTCACAATCTGCGAAGATATCGCGTAACACACACACACACACACACACAACATGCACTCGACTTCAATTAGAACCACCTCCTTTTTGGAAGTCGGTTAAAAAGAGCTTATCGCGTGTTTAGAAATATTAAACCTTGTCGATTATTTTTTTTACACCGGCCAGGTGCGAGTCGGGCTCGCGCATCGAGGGTTCCGCACCGACGCGCCGCCGCACCTCTCCACACAAGTATAACATCATACAAAAGTATGCACTCAGGGTACAGAGTATATTATTAAATAATATTTTTTTATTTAACCCTAGAAAGGCAAGATAAGTAGGCGCAGGGTTTCTACCAGGCAACTGGAAACAATAGACAGAACTCCTGAGTCCAGATCAGATCGACATCAAAACTCCAAAAGTATGCATTATCATACCAAATTTCTTCTGATTTAATGGACTTATTGAATACTCTAGCTGTTGCCTGCGGCTTCGCCCCTGTGGATAAGAGCAGGGTTTTTTTAGCCTATGTCCGTCCACCCTGAAATTTCATTATAACTATATCACTATCATCACTATCACTACATAGTATAAAACAAAGTCGCTTTCTCTGTCCCTATGTCCCTTTGTATGCTTAAATCTTTGAAACTACGCAACGGATTTTGATGCGGTTTTTTTTAATAGATAGAGTGATTCAAGAGGAAGGTTTATATGTATAATAACATCCATTAAATAGTGGAGAAGTACTGTTATTTTTTAGGTTTCTAATGTGATGTCGTAAATAATTACATTTTTTCCGCTTACATTGCAAACGCAGGCTGAACCCTACGAGTTTTATCAAAATAATGTACTAAGTATTGTACACATTGAAAAGGTCTACAGAAAAGTCCGTGATGGTATATGTCTATCTCTTATGGATAACCCACAATAACTTTTTTTTGTCATTTACTTTTTACGACAAATAATGGCTAATTTTCGAAGCGATTTTAACCAATACAGCATTAATCCTTAACCAATTAAATACCTTGAATACATTGTTCATTTAATATAGATCTATATGGCTCGTTACACCGTATGATTTAAGTGAATATTTTCGAAGATATTACAGATTTAAAAATTGCGGGACGTAGCGTTTGCGGCGGTACCGCCGGCCGCACGTTCTCAGTTTTTCTGTAGTGTATTTAGTATCAGCATTGCACCCGTGCGAAGCCGGGGCGGGTCGCTAGTTAAAGAATATTTTAAATCGGATGAGTAGTTTCCAAGATCACCTCCTACATACAAACATACAAACTTTATTTCTTTATAAAATACTAGCTATTTCCGGCAACTTCACTCGCGTGGGCATTGTTTTTTGACTGTAGTTGAGGTCGAGTGGTGCGCGAGACGCAAGCAGCTCGCGAGCTTAAATATAGCCTATGTCACTCCTATATATTTCTACTAGTAAAATATATTTTTTAAATCGGTTCAGTAGTTTCGGAGACTACTTCCTACAAAAAACTTACTATGCAGTTGCTTAGCAGGAAAATTGGTGTAATGTCGACCAGCTAAGTTGTGGCCCAGTCCGTGGTGCCGACAAGCTGAGTCGTGGCCGAATCCGTGATATTGACAAGCTGACTCGTGGCCGAGTCCGTGATGTTGACAAGCTGAGTCGTGGCAGAGTCCGTAATGTCTACAAGCTGAGTCGTGGCCGAGTACTTGATACTGACACGTTAAGTCGTGGCCGAGTCCGTGATGTCGACAAGCTGAGTCGTGGTTAAGTCCATGATATCGTCAAGCAGAGTCGTGGCCGACTCCGCGATGCCGACTAGTCATGGCCGAGTCCGTGATGCTGACAAGCTGAGCCGTGGCCGAATCCGTAATGCCGACGAGTCGTGGTCGAGTCCGCGATGCCGACTAGTCATGGCCGAGTCCGTGATGCTGACAAGCTGAGCCGTGGCCGAATCCATAATGCCGACGAGTCGTGGCCGAGTCCGTGATGCTGACAAGCTGAGTCGTGTCCGAGTCCGTGATGTCGACAAGCTGAGTCATAGCCGAGTCCTTGATGCTAACAAGCTGAGTCGTGGCTGAGTCCGTGATGCTGAAAAGCTGAGTCGTGACCGAATCCATGATGCCGACAAGCTGAGTCGTGGCCGAGTCCTTGATGCTGACAAGCTGAGCCGTGGCCGATTCCGTGATGCTGACAAGCTGAGTCGTGGCTGAGTCCGTGATGTTGACAAGCTGAGTCGTGGCCGAGTCCGTGACGCCGACAAGCTGAGTCGTGGCCGAGTCCGTGATGTTGACAAGCTGAGTCGTGTCCGAGTCCGTGATGTTGACAAGCTGAGTCGTGGCCGATTCCGTGATGTTGACAAGCTGAGTCGTGTCCGAGTCCAGTTCGTACGCAATGTTATTGACTTATCGCGACCCCCTTCTCAAACCACGCCCTGTGACGAGCCGACACTTTCTACTTTATTGGATTTACGTTTCCCTAATCATGACGTTGCTAAACACAAATAAAGCAAACTATTTGTAAGGATGTGACGCCACAAACAATAACAGTGCGTCGTCGCTTTGGGGGGGGCAGGGCGGCAAGGGTTCCGGATTTGTTCCGCGTTCGTCACATTTTTCCATTCTAAATAAAAATCGGTAATTTAAAAAACTAAAAAACCCGCCTGCGTTTCTGTGTAGTTTGGAAATGAAAAACCCTAAAACAAGAAAGTCGTCATACCCGATTGCACTTAACTTAAGAAAATTTGAGCAGTCGGGACCCATTCTAGAAAGTCAGCCGTCTAGTCAGTATATTGGAGTAATCTGCAATGTAATATAGGTATGTGCTCTCAATTCACTAAGCCTCCATTTCTAGAATGGGTCCCGACTGCTACAATTTTTCTTAAGTTAAGTGCAATCGGGTATGACGACTTTCTTGTTTTAGGGTTTTTCATTTCCAAATTACAAAGAAACGCAGGAGGGTTTTTTAGTTTTTTAAATTACCGTTTTTTATTTTATTCATTTTTTTAGTTTTATTGTTGAATGGGTTCATTTGAATTTGGCGCCAAAAATCCGCCATTTTGTTTTTATTTATTTTGATATACCCAGTGTCATTCTCACAGTAAAAACGTATCTAACGACAACCCTCAAGCTATAATTAATCGAGCGGTTCAGGCTGCAGAGCGTGTCAAACATTTGAATTTTGCGCCAAAAATCCGCCATTTTGTTTTTTTTATTTTCATATACCCAGTGTCACTCTCACAGTAAATACGAATCTAACGACACATCTAAAGCAAAAATCCATCCAGCCGTTCAGGCTGCAGAGCGTGCCAAACAATTATACATACAAACATACATACAAACATACATACATACTCTCGAAAAACATAACCCTCCTTCTGGCGCAGTCGGGTAAAAAGACGATCCGCAACATTTTAAACGTGAATTTAAAGAAACGCCTTTGGGCTACTTTTTGTTTATTTTGTCAATTGTAGACCGAATTTAAAAAAGTTTACTCAAAAATGCATGTAATGTGGTCATTATTTTGACAACCTTGTTTGAGCAAAGTCAACCTTGCCGTTCTGTTTCAAGGAGCGGCCGGCAAAGTTTTGCTTGCCGCTCTAACAGGCCGGCAAAACATTGCCAGCCGCTATTTTGACGTTTCAACGTTTTAAAAAATCAAATGCAAAAAGATTTTATTTAAAACACAGCTTTTTGAATTTATAGAGATAGGTACAAAAAGATGTAATTCCTTATTTGGCTGTATAGTTCCAACTACCATTGCTTAAAAAAACTAAGAAGTAATAACATTTTGTTTTTATTTAGTGACTTTTTTGCTAGAAATGAGCTCTCAAATCGATTTTTTTTTTCGATTCAATGTGTTTAACACCACCAGCCAGACATTAAAGATAAAGCTAAATTAGTCGTTCAAAATTTGATACCGCGAAATTCAGAGGAAAAATATAAGCTTGCATATGAAAAATTTGTGCAGTGGAAAATCAGTAGGAAATCTAAATCTTTATCCGAAAATGTTTTTCTTGCGTATTTCAATGATCTTTCCAACAAAATGAAGTAATAATACAGCAGTCGAACACCGCAATAGAATTATCGCAAACTATTAGTAATATCAAACCGGGAAAGTCGGTGTTGAATTTTAGTAACTGTACTTTTCATAATTGTCATTTTAATTAAATTTCTAGTTAATTATTATATTTTTTATTTAAATTACTTGCTGGTTTTATGTAGATTAGGTACTTGCATTTTTGAGTAAAGCACTATACAAGCCTTGGCCCACAATGACTGCTTCGCTGGTCACGCTATGATTGCCTCGAGCTAGCCTAGCTACGCTCTAGACCTTCCAGCTTGGCCATCATTGCAGCCCTTGCTGCACGCTGAGCGCGCTGTGTCGGCCTGGAGCTGCGCTACGCTGCGCTGTCGGCCATCATCAGCGCGACCAGCAAAGTAGTCATTATAGACCGCGGCAGTAATGTACTAAAGTGTGTGCTTTTATGAAACCACGGTTAAAGTGAAACTTTACAGAGGACGAAACGATCATGGCTGCTCTCGCTACGGTACAGAGGAGGAAACGATCATACCGTCAGACGAAAGCGACCGTCACGCGACATGCAATACACAGACGAAAAAATGTGAGACGATGTAATAAAAGTTTCACTTCAACTGTACCTCGAGCCCGTCGCGAAACATCAAAACATGTTCCTTAGAGCCCTTAGAACGAGTGTCGCAATGCTTAAAAATTAGTGGGACCGAAGTGAAATTTGTTTTTTGAAATCTTTTATTTAACTTGCAATGTATGTGTGTTAACAAATTTGTTCGGGTGGAATCTTGCAAGTTAATTTTGACCCGCTTCCCGGTTTCCGATTGAGCGGAAATTTTGCATGCATATGTACACCACGTGACAATATTTTTAAAGCTTGTACTTAAAAGATTTTTAGGTTTCTCAAAAATTATTTTACCTACCTACCTTATGGCGGCATCAAATTCACAAATCTGAAAAGCTAAGCGGCCGGGCCCCGACACCGCCCACTTACATTTTAAGCTATTGCATAGCTTTTATCGCGGGCTTTGAGCGCGGCGACTGAATCAAGAAATTTCTTAACGAAAAAAAAAAGTTTAAAAAAAATAAAACCGACTTCAAAATGAAATTCACTCAAAAGTATGAAATAATATTATTACACTTAGATACACGACATTAACCAACAATAAAGAAATCAAAGGTGGGTACGAATTAAATTAGGGGGTCTAAATTTATTTTTGAGGTCGGTACCAGCACACAGCTATTTACGTATCAAATGTTTTAGGTTCGATTGCATTGCTGACACCGACCTCAAAAAAAAATTTAGGCCCCCAATTTAATTCGTACCCACCTTTGATTTCGTTATTGTTGGTTACTGTCGTGTATTTAAGTATAATAATATTATTTCATACTTTTGAGTTTCATTTTGAAGTCGGTTTTTCGGTTTTTTAAACTTATATTTTTATTTTATTTATTTTTAGTGATAATGCTATCTATCTAACAACGTTATACCCAATCACCCACTCGCCAATAGGAACCATCAAATCATAATTCATAATGCATGTGTTTCATTAACAGATACAGATTCCTGTGGCTTCCATCATCATCTCAACAGCATGAAAGTTAAGGAGTTAAATCTTATATCATCAGCTCATCTGAATAACCTGAGAGAATACAACTATTTGTCTTTAGGTATCTACGTAAAATATGTGAAGAATTATCCTCCAACTCCTAACCGTTAAGGAGTTGTACCTTCCTTCATCAGCTCATCAACATGAGATGATGACTACCAGACGCCAAAACTTGAATAGTTTTAGGAAATACATGAAATACGTAATATGTGCCTATAAAATTTGAGGGTTGCCCTCGATTTCCCTGGGATCCCATCATCAAATCCTGACTTGGTGACAATGGGACCCCCTGGGGAGTATACCCTTTCAAATAAAAAAAGAATTTTGAAAATCGATTCATAATTGGCGGAGATATCGTGTAACAAACATACAAAAAAAAAAGACGTGTGGCACTCGGGGACTGCCGCGGTAAAGCTATTGCATAGCATTTTGTATCAACTTATGCAATTATAATTATTTATTTATTTTATTCATGCAGTATTTCTTTTTCTTTGATATTAATTCAAGTTACACTTTTTGAGCGTGGTGACCGATAAGAAAACAATTTTTTCTTTTATTAAATAAATAACAATATTTAGAAGTGATTATCGAATTTCGCGCGATGTAAATTTATATAGATATAATATCATATATACTTTCTCTGCGCGGCATTCATGTGCATTATCTATACACCAAAAACAAAGGTACTGAATAGTACACGTGCTTGGTTTGATGGTTTCTGTTATATACATAATGAAGAATGAATTTATGTATATATATATATATCAAAAATTTAGGTCACCTTTATAGCAGTATTATATTTTCAATTCAAAATTAATACTGCATTTGTGATAATAATAAAATGTATGTATATAGAGTACTCACTCATTTTCTTTCACTATTTTTTCGTGACTTTCTTCATTAATAATAAATGCACTTTGTTCATTCATATTTATTATTTATTTTCGCTTAACCGCGCTTTTATTACTTTCTTCATTAATAATAAATGCACTTTGTTCATTCATATTTATTATTTATTTTCGCTTAACCGCGCTTTTTTACATCTTTGTTTTTTTTTAAGCAATGGTAGTTGGAACTATACAGCCAAATATGGAATAAAATCTTTTTGTACTTTTTTTTTAAGCAATGGTAGTTGGAACTATTATTATAGATTCTGCAATAAAACCACTTGAAGAATGGAAATAGCTTGAATTTAATGATTTTCTCAAAAACACTTCTTACAAGACACTTCAAAACAACCTGCCTGTCTCACTGTCGTACGTAGAATGCCCGCTTGCACCGCCCTCTGTCCGTAATTGCTGTATTTATTTGTGAATACTGCTAACAGACGGCCATTCTGCATAAGGAATGTCCTCATTCCTAAACGCCTCGGCCATTCTACGTTAAACAGGGGTATGACCTCATACTAAAGAAAATTACTGATACGATAAACATAGTAAACAATCGACTAACAACTTACTCAACTTACTAACAATAACTAAAACTAGGCCCTTTGCAAATATTTATGCAATATTAAAACTTTTGAGATGCTAATTAACAGTGTTTCTTTTTCAACGATGTTTATCTATCAAGAGAATATCAAGACAAAATTGATTGTCATCAATTCGTACATTTTTAAATCCTATGAAAATCGAGTAATACATTTCATAGATGAACTTAGTGTAGAGCAATTTACTAATTATTATATGCACAATTTAAGAAATATTTGGATTATTTACTAAACATACAATCTTATACCGGTGTATTCATAACACTAGTTGCAATATTCCGAAGATTCGATTCATAACTTTCACTGATCGCGGTATGAACAACATATACACTGATTTCAGGTTTTCACTCAGCACTGACACAAAATTTCGCTCCTTCAGCCCTCACTGGGATCCAAAAATTTTCTTTACCCAACGGATTGCCCGGTCAGCTTCCGTCTGGCAATTAGGAGTGGGGTCTACGGCTTGCCCTGTCGGATTCCGTCTGGTTACAAGGTATGAGGCCACGGCTTGCCCTGTCGGCTTCCGTCTGGCAATTAGGAGTGGGGTCTACGGCTTGCCCTGTCGGCTTCCGTCTGGTTACAAGGTATGAGGCCACGGCTTGCCCTGTCGGCTTCCGTCTAACCACCCGGAGGCCACGGCTTGCCCTGTCGGCTTCCGTCTAACCAACCGGAGGCCACGGCTTGCCCTGACGGCTTCCGTCTAGCAATCCGGTGTCTATCGGTTATTCATTATCTACGGCTTACCCTGTTGGCTACCGTCTGATTAGAATTTATTTTTTTTAAATCTTTCTATATCTTATGCTCAACACCTTTCCATGTCCTGCCCTGTGTCAGCTTATGGGTACAATCAACTCTACCCATCCTGCATCCACGGCTGGACCTAGGCTGAAAAGGACATAGGAGGGGATAGTATCGGGAGCGTCAACGCTGTTATATCATATACATTATTGTGATTTATATACTTTATCATAAACGTTATAATAAAATAAATAAATGAAAACTAGAAATATTTATATAACATATTTATACTAAATGTAAAATAAATATTGTAACATTTAGCTCATAATATATATAATTAATGCAAAAATATCCAATGTCTGGTATTATCTTGACATTAAATTAATCAGTTGTCTGAACTAGCGTCACTATCGTCACTTTTTTCACTAGCATCAGGGGTTTCACTAAAAGTAATCCAAGGCTTTAATTGATCTGCGGCAAATATATTTTTATATTGTCTTTGCGAGTGGCCTTGAATACTAGATACTTCGTACCTGTCTTTGTCTAGAACTGCCGTTACTTTTAGAGGTCCTCGAAATTTTGGAGCTAACTTTTTGCTTTTGCCCTTTTCTGGGTTATTGTTTGGTATCATTATAAGATCACCTTCCTTAAACACTTTTGTAGGGGCTCTAGTTTTATCGAAGTTATCTTTCATTTTTCTCTGTCCTTCTACAATTCTTTGTTGAATTTCTTGCCTCATTTTGTCTCTGTCAGTATCCGATATCTGATTGTCTGGGTCTAGGGCTCCTCTTAGTATTCCTTCAGTCTGGTTCGTAGTTCTTTGTCCAAACACAATTTCTGACGGAGTTTTCCCAGTACTTTTATTAATTGTGTTGTTCAGACTCCACTGTAATTTGGCAACATTTGTGTCCCAATCCCTCTCGTCGATGCCGTGATTCATAGCAGATAGGGAGTTAAGTATAGTCCTATTGTAGCGTTCAATTTGTCCATTGGCTCGTGGTGTAGCCACGGCGTTCAATACATGCTTTGCTCCAATTGAACTAATAAAACTTTTGAACTCACTAGAGGTAAAGCTAGAACCTTGGTCCGACACAATGACTCTTGGGCTTCCAAATGTTGCAAAAACATCTTCAAGTGCTTTAATAGTCGTTCTGGATCTGGTGTTTCTGACAGCTTTAACATAAATGAACTTGCTGAATCCGTCAATGATTCCGAGAATATAACTGTTTCCCCGTTTACTTTTTACGAATGGCCCTAAATGGTCCATGTGTATCGTATGGAATATGGAGTTTACTTTCGGTATGGGGTTGAGATAGCCCGATTTCTTTCCGGACATTTCTTTATTATAAGCGCAGTTAATGCATGCGCTAACGTACTTTTTGACGAAGCGGTTCATCTTAGGAAACCAATAATCAGCTCTTATCTTCTCCAACGTTTTTTCTGTGGAAAAGTGTCCCGCTTCGTCGTGGTTAAGCTGACATATCCGCCATCTAGCTGAGTTTGGTACGACCCACTTCAGCTTTGACCCTACACGTCGATATATTTTATTATCACGTAAAACATAGTTATTCGATATATCTTTAATGTCTTCTTCAGTAGTTTCCAAAATAGCCTTAATGTGTTTTATTCGTAGGTCTGTCATTTGTACAGTGTGAAGCCAGTCATTAGTTGTAATGCTAAGTACTTCAATCTCTTCAGGGATGTCAGGCGAGACTATAGGGTTACGGCTTAGAGCGTCAACATGTTGCATGTTATGCCCTGGCCTGTACTCTATGGTAAAATTGAATTCCTGTAACATAAGCCACCATCTGGCTATCTTGGGTATCAAGTCTCGTTTTGTAAGGGTGGTGCGTAAGGCATTACAGTCTGTTATGACTTTAAATTCTAACCCTATTAAATATACTCTAAATTTCTTTAAAGTCAATACCACTGCCATGGTCTCTAACTCATAAGAGTGCCAAAATGACTCTTCACGTGTCGTCTGACGACTAAAATAGGCAACTGGTCTAAATGGGGTTTCTTCATTGGGTCTTTGCAGTAAAATACCTCCTACACCTACCTTACTGGCATCACAATGAGTCTCAGTTATGAAATTTGGGTCATATAGGGCTAGTATTGGTCTTGAAACTAGCCTAGACTTAATTTCCTGAAAGGCGCCCTCTTGTTCGTTATTCCATTGCCAGGGTTCATCAGCTTTTGTTAATTTCGTAAGAGGTTTTATAATAGACGCGAAGTTATACACAAAACGCCGGAAGTAGCTAGCTAGACCAACAAACTGGCGTACCTGATGTACATTCGTAGGTTTTGGGAAATCGGAAACAGCTTCTATTTTCATGCTTCCTGGCCTAAGTCCAGCTTCCGATATTTCATAGCCTAAATAATTTATGGTTGATTGAAAGAAGAAACACTTTTTCAAATTCAAAGTCAAATTGGCTTTCCGCAACAATTCCAAAATTGATTGCAACTTAGTAAATGCCTCTTCAATTGAACCCCCAGTAGACAGTAAGTCATCTAAGTAAGGAATAGCTAGTTCGAAACGCTGCGAACCTAGTGCTTTATTTATCATGCCTTGGAATACAGCAGGAGCGTTCACGAGGCCAAACGGCATCCTTGTGTATTCGTAGTGGCCATCGGGAGTCACGAAAGCAGTAATGTGGCGTGACTCCTCAGCCACAGGGATTTGATAGTAACCCGACGCTAAGTCTAAACTAGTGAAAAACAACTTGCCACTCAATCGATCTAGTTGATCATCGATTACAGGCATAGGATAACTATCCTTTACGGTCTTTTTATTCAATGCCCGATAATCAACGCAAAGCCTATATTCGTTGTTCTTTTTCCGTACTAAAACAATAGGGCTCGCGTACGCAGACTGAGATTCTCGTATTATACCGTTAGCCATCAACTCACCAATCATTTCTCTGACTTTACCACGTTCGCTAAATGGCAAACGATACGGTCTATATGTAACAGGAGTGCTGTCATTAAGACGAAGGGTCATCTCAGTCACGTGCGTCGATCCCAGTTCCCCCATATTAAAAGCAAAACAGTTTCTAAAATCATTCAAAAGTTGTAACAATCGATTTTTCTCTTTGTCTGTTACATTGGGGCCTATGTTCAACATCTCCAAAGTTATAGGTTCCTTTCCTACAGTACTATTTTTATCCGTGTTTAGTGAATCTTCATTAACCATAATCGTATTAACATCGACTGATTCTATTTTGGCAAATATGTTTTTATTTTCACCTAGTTTTATTGCTCGCCCTAACAATTTTGACTTGGATAATTTAATTTCTGTCTGGGATAAATTAATTATAATACAACGTCCTTTCCCATTAATGAATTCATACACACCCTGTAATAGTATATACTCATGGCTTGGCTTCAAACATGCATTTCCCGCAATAAATAATAATCCTGTATATTCATTTTCGGTGTATACTTCGATGTCTCTACATCCTTGAATTAATACGTCATCAAGATTCATGACACCAATTCGCTCCACATCAGAATGATCACAGTATAAAACCAGTTTTGTATTTGTTTTGTGAACAACTACTGTGGGCAATTCCGTTAGCGATTGCCCTACTAGGACGTCAGTATTGAGCAGATGATCGGCTACAACATACGCTTCAATTTCCGCCTTCACTGCGTCTACTATTATGGTTACAAACACTCTACCTATCGGTAGAACACTACCAAAAGCAAAACCTTTTATAACTGGAAGTCCAATTTTAAGAAATTCAATATTTAAGGTTTTTGCGAAGGTTTCTCGTAAAAGTGTACATTGACTCCCAAAATCTATATAAGCGGAACAAGGCCTTTCATTAATTTTTATGGACTTAAAATACTTACAATTTGTTTGATCAGTAGATGTTATCTGTTGAACATTTTGCGTATAACTAGATTTAGTATTGCTAGTGTTTTCAGTTCTTTGTTGCACTTTTAGACGAGCATTTATCTTTTCACAGTTTTGTGACTCATGACCCAAGCCAGAACATTTATCGCATCTTTTTAATGGCTTTGTACATTTTCGTGCAGTATGCCCAATCTCAGCGCAGTTGTAACAACGGGGTACAAAGAATTTCCTTCGATTAGTTGGAATTGATCTTTGAAATGTCCCATTTAGTGATGTATCATCTTTTACACGGAGATCATTTTTAGTCGAAATAAAATCTTTTCTGGGAACCATGTTGATTCTTTTTGAGATTCTGCGTAAATATTTAAGTAGCTGTGACGGTCTTTTAAAACTGGCACCCTGTGCATTTAATTTTAATCCGTAATCAAAAATACCACTAACAATACAGTCTACAGCGTTTCTTCCCGTTAATCCGCACATTTTAACTAATCTAGCTTTTTCATGAAAGTATTCTTCCAATGGTTCATCTCGTCGATTTTTTCTACTCAGCATTTCATTCAAACGGTCGGCGTAGTTGCGGTCGTCCGGAAAAGATTTAATTATTTTCTTTTGCCACTGTATCCAGGTCAAATCAACGGAACTCCTGCCTTGATACCACTTTTTAGCTTGTCCTGCGAGTTT
Source organism: Coleophora flavipennella (assembly GCA_947284805.1). Lineage (NCBI taxonomy): Eukaryota > Metazoa > Arthropoda > Insecta > Lepidoptera > Coleophoridae > Coleophora > Coleophora flavipennella. Next base: position 263,924 of record OX369278.1, read on the forward strand.
AGGAATAGCGTAGTATACGATCTGTCTGTCGCTCCAACCGTATATTTTAGCCGTTTCATTTACTTTTCTTACCCAGCTCACTGCTGTTTGAAAATGAGAGTCGGGATCAAATTCCGGAATTACGTTGTGAGCCCCTTCGAAATTGTTGGTTTTGTTATCTACTAATTTTGCGAACATTTTAAGGAAATCCTGTTCCTGATTCTTGTTAGATCGACTATCAGATCGTCTACGTTTCGTCCTACGGCGTGAGCGAAACTTTGAGCGAGAACGTTTTCTGTCCGGTGAATCATCAGACGAACTGGAAGTACTTATAGAATTATGACGTTTTCTTCTGATACGATCAGTTCCAGTTGAACTAAAACTTTCCGAGTCTGTTAGACGTTTCTTACGACCATGTCCTAAAAAATGCTTTCTACGCTTTGTTCGTTTATATTTAGAAGAAGAACTAATGTCTGAATCAGTTGTACTGCTTGTATCTGATGAGTTATATCTACGCCGGGAACGGCTACGGAAAGTATCACGTTTCTTTTGTCGTCTGTTCGATCTTGTCAAAGACCTCTTTCTATATCTCAAACCATCCCAACGATTAGGACTTCTTGGTGTTCTAGTGATAGATCTATTCTTTTTGCTTTCAAGAGGTGGAGTGTAATGGGATCTTTCACTCGAAGACATGGTCACTAAAGTTTAATAGTTAACGGTGGAGACTGTCAAATATAAGTAGGTAGGTCGAAATAAAATAAATATTATACAAAATAATTTATTAGGTAGTAACGAGTAGGAAGATAGTTAATAGGAAGAGAAAGAGGAAATAGAAGAATAATTAGTCATTCAAAATTGCATAAGTTTCAACACAATGGAACACTGTAGGTATATATCTATATTTGTTGTTTATGTTGGTATTATTTTAGTGAAAACGAGTTTGCCGTGATTATAGTTATGTTAGTATCTTTATTGTTTTAAAAATTTTATTATTATTATTATTATTTTTTTAGCTATTATGATTAGTTAATAAATATACAGGGACAATTACTCATGGTCACTTAACCCAAAAGAGAATTTTCCTGTACTATGGGGAATAGAAACGTATATAATACACTTTTCTATTACTAAATGTTTTATATATGGGTATACACACTTTTTTTTTTTTTTTTTTTTTTGTTAATATGTTTATATATATATATCATATCAGCTCATATACGTCCCCACTGAGGGGCTCGAGCCTACCCTGAATTAGGGCGATTAGGCCTTAGTCGACCACGCGGGCCCAGTGCGGGTTGGTATATATATATACATATATATATATCGTATATAAAACACTTAAATGTTTTACTTACTTACTTACATACATTTAAATACATACACATGTTTGACACCCAGACACAAAGCAAAAAAAATCCGTTCGTTACACGAATGTGTGCCCTCGGTGGGGGTCGAACCCACCACTCTCAGCCCAGCAGGCAGCGGAGCTACCACTGGACCAACGAGTCAGTTAATTAATATGCGTATGTATTGAAAGCATGATATTGGTATGCGCTAAATAATAAACCAATCAACGTTTATTTAAAAACTGAAAAAAAAAATCAAAAACAGTTTTGTCGAATCACGACCTCCTTCGTCGCAGTGGAAACGATTTTCCAGAAGGCCTCGTCGCGGGAAATAGCTTCCTTACCTTACCTAAATAGCTTACGGCAGGTACCTCTCAAAAATAAATATCTCAACGTAACGTTCAAGGATTCCAACCATACTTTGTAATTGTGTGACGGGTAGGTAGGCACTGGCAAGTAGGTTGTGTAGGTAGCTGTTACCTACCTTATAGTTATAAAATAGGGTATTTTTGTGGTCGGTTGACACGATACCAGCTGACCAGCGGTATAAATACGTACATGTTATTTACGGGTAGACCGGGTCGGCCGGCGGCCTGGGCCTATTTTCATGGTGGATAAACCCATTAATGTCGTTGTTGCAACTTTAGTTTTCAAAAGATCATGCATTTTATCAAACTTCACTTAGGTATAAGTATATAGGCACGTATGGGTAGGTACTTACTTAGGTAACAAAAGGACAAAATGCAACCTATTTTCGTTAAACAAATAACAAAATTACACAATGTAAGTACCCACTTACTGAGTATTGATAGGTACCTGGGTACATCCAAGGTACGTTTGCGGTTACTTACGCTATGAAATGAAGCGACGTTTACGTAGGGTAGGTCTAACTCAATTTACGAAAAAATATAGTCATTACATACCTCAATGTTTTCTCCAACGTTCTTACCACTTCTGATTATTATAGATTCTGCAATAAAACCACTTGAAGAATGGAAATAGCTTGAATTTAATGATTTTCTCAAAAACACTTCTTACAAGACACTTCAAAACAACCTGCCTGTCTCACTGTCGTACGTAGAATGCCCGCTTGCACCGCCCTCTGTCCGTAATTGCTGTATTTATTTGTGAATACTGCTAACACTATACAGCCAAATATGGAATAAAATCTTTTTGTACTTTTTTTTAAGCAATGGTAGTTGGAACTATACAGCCAAATATGGAATAAAATCTTTTTGTACCTATCTCTATAAATACAAACAGCTGTGTCTTAAATAAAATCTTTTTGCATTTGATAAATAAAAAATAATCAAATCTTTTTTGTCATATGGAGGTATATACAGTTTATGAAAAGAGTTTTATTATTCTCCGAAAATGATCAAATCTTCTTATATGTTTGTTTTGACAACCGATATTGTTGCCATGGCAACCGAGCGTCAGGTTTTTCTTCGTTACGGAATTTCTGGATTCGGTCCCCGCGCTCAAAGCCTGCGATAAAATCTATGCAATAGCTTAAAAAACATACAGTCGAATTGAGAACCTCCTCCTTTTTGAAGTCGGTTGATAAAACCTAACACCCCACGCTCGGCCGAGTTCTAAAAAACTTACAGTGCCATCTATTAGCGATTTGCGGTACTAAAAGGACTTAGTCAATTTTACTGGTGTAACTTTCTTAGTGTTAATTTATTACATAAACATCCCGCGCCCCAAGGACTATATGGTACTGGTAAATACTGCATAAATAAAAAAGAAATAAATAATTATAACTGCATAAGTTGATAAAAAATGCTATGCAATAGCTTTACCGCGGCAGTCCCCGAGTGCCACACGTCTTTTTTTATAGAAGATTAGATACGAATATATACGTGATCTCTTTATTTAGTGTGCATGCGTTAAAGATTCACTAATACTTAAAACAATTACCATTGCCCTGTTTCCCTTTGCACTCGTAGCTTGTGAGATTGTAACCCTTCTTCATAAGCTTGTTACCCTCAGCAGTAGGGGTCGGTAACGGGTAACAGGTCCGCGGTCCGCGGGGGGCGCCGTAGGGTTAATAGCGATGGCCACTTTATTAACGAGGGCTGTTATCTGTTTAAATATTTGACGAGGCTCAAATTACGCTTAGCCGTTTTGAGTACAATAGCTTTTGACGTGATGTGAAACGATTTGTAGAAATTAAGAGGGTGCCGGCTACACGATGGGGCTGTAAGGGTTGAAAGAGTTGCGATACTGGAACTTAACAGGTAGCTCAATAATTAAAAAACGCTAAACACGTTAAAAAACCGACTTCCATCGTAACAACTTCGAACAATATGGCATAGTTATTTTTGGTTTTTGTTCATTTACTAATAAAGTACTAAACCGATTTTGATAAAAATTATATGGGACCACACGGGAAGCACTAACTTTTGAATAAAAAAAGAATCATCAAAATCAGTTCACCCAGTCAAAAGTTCTGAGGTAACATACATGAAAAAAACATAAAGTCGAATTGAGAACCTCCTCCTTTTTGGAAATCGCTTGAAAAGGACGCACCACGTAACTTTAGGGCTCCTCCGTCCCTGAAATTAGCAACTCGATTCATGATGTTTTAAACATCGAACGAAATAGCTTGAAAATAACCCACACGTATGGGTTTAATGAAAAAATATTTGAGTTTCAGTTCTAAGTATGGGGAACCACCAAAATTTATTGTTATTTTTCTATTTTTGTGTGAAAATCTTAATGCAGTTCATAGAATACATCGACTTACCATGTTTCAACAGTATAGTTATTATAGTTTCGGAAAAAAGTGACTGTGACATACGGACTGACAGACAGACAGACAGACATGACGGATCCATAAGGGTTCCGTTTTTTGCCATCTGGCTACGGAACGTTAGGATATTTTTTTCTTTAGTTCTGTTATTATTAAAAATTTTAAAAACCCCCTGACAAAAGAACCGCTATAAAGTAGAAAATTATATGTCTTGACCGTTTAAGTTTAATATGCTTAAGTAGTTATTATTTTGATGTAAGAGACCGCGCACCGGAAAACGTAGCGTAGGCAGGCCTCCCACGCGGTGGACCGATGACCTGGTGAAGATCGCGGGAAGCCGATGGATGCGGGCAGCGCAGGCCCGGTCGTCGTGGAAATCCTTGGGGGAGGCCTTTGTCCAGCAGTGGACGATTTGTGGCTGATATGATGATGATGATATGATGAAGAGACGTCGCGTAGGGCGAGGGCGACCGCTAAGTAAATAAAATGATCAGTAATTAGTTGTAAGTAGTAAAGTAAAACAGTTCTCAAGTAATTCTGTTTTTATTTTAAGCTATTGTATAGCTTTTATCGCGGGCATTGAGGGGACCGAATCAAGAAATTACGTAACGAAAATAAAACCTTACACCCCAAAAAAATATATATTGAGTTCAAAAAAACTTACAGTGCCATCTATTCATCGTCATGATGATGATGATGATGATGATCATGATGACGATGACGATGGCGATTGCGATGGCGATTGATGATGGCAGATGATGATGATGATGATGAAATTTCTTAGTGTTAATTTATTACATAAATATCCCGCAACCCAAGGACTATATAGTACTGGTTAATACTGCATAAATAAAAAATAAATAAATGATTATAATTGCATCTATATATATAAAAGAAAGTCGTGTTAGTTACACCATTTATAACTTAAGAACGGCTGGACCAATTTTTATGATATATGTGCATTTGTCTTCGTCGGGAATAGGATAATCCCACCAAAAACATCCTGTAAAAACTAGCCAAGTCTCGATTGAGCTGCTTGTTTTTCTATAAAAAGTAATGAAATCTCTAAGCAAAGCCAAGCCTAGTCTAGGGTTCTTTACTGCGATTTCCTCATTATTATGGTTAGATTTTATGTGACTTGGCCGTTGACTTGGATGTCTCAAGGAGTAAATATTGAAACGCTAACTATCGTTTCGAGCCGTTCTCTTTTGTCGCGTTTCATAATTAAATTCTTTTTGATGTCGTTGCTCTATGGTATTTGAATTTGAAAATAGTTGTTATTTTTTGACAAGAGAAAAACAAAGGTTGATCGTGGTCCCGTCGAAACTGATGTGTATTTAAATTTTTTGTACAAATTGTGTTATAAGTTGTTGTTGAGGCCCACCATTTTATTCTGTGGTAAGTAATTTGTATAAGGAAACCGCTTTGCGTGTATTTTTGGTACTGCGGCGGACTACATTTTTATATCTCCGTAGGGTTTCATCCAGCCCCTGCGAGGTTTGACGTCCCCGAAGTTTTACCTGATAAAGGATTAATCCTGGGACGGAGCAGTGCTGATCACCAGCCAGTCCTTTCTACTGCCCGCCCAGCTGCTCGCCATAAGGGAAGTGAATTTATTTTATCTTTTATCCCAAGCGACTCTCTGACTCTCTGACCTTTCTGCCGACCTAGAAGATTTCCTGTTTCCAGTTTCTAACCTTTAGTTATTTATTTTAAATTTTAAAATGTGTTTTGTATCTGATACATATTTTGTTAAAAGATAGGGTAATTCAGATCAAACTGAAATTTTAAACTTAGTAACTTATTTAAGTACCAAAGGGACGGTGACGATCGTTGCCTGCCGGCATACTATAAAATAACCATTTTATATACAAATAAAATTGTAACCTTAAATTTATTTCCGTAAATTCTCCATAAATATATTAGGTCATTGTTTTTTTTTTAATTGTCTACACGGTCAACCAATGAAATCGCACCTTTTTTTATACTCATATTGTTTATTGTTCCTTACTTTTAAAATAATCATGAAAATACATATATTCTAATTTACCCCATAACCTTTTTTTCCTTAAAACTCCGTTTAGGCCCGAACCTCTAAATCTTACGTATCATATGTGGCAAACTCCGTGAGGGTTGTTATCCCCAGTCCCCATATTTTTGTCACATATTTATGGCGCCCGAACTAATGTTTTATCCCCTTTTCTGCCTTTAATCTTTCCCTAACGAACCCGTTTTTTTGTCGTTCGTGGGTGTATCCGTTGTTCGGATAATATGGTTCAAGTTTTAATACTTCAAGACCCTTACTTAATTTAATCGTGCAGTTTTCTTTGAAACGTAAGGTTTTTTTCGTTTGTATGCACGGTATTTTTTTTTGCTTCTCTTCACACGGGTCGTTTTTTTCCCGGCTTAATGGCATTATACCTCTTTCGGATAATTGCTTACGTGTTGTTGAGTTGTTTTTGCCTGTGTATTCCCTTACGATTCCAAGAGAATTTTTAATTTAAGTAGTCAATGGCCAGACTCTAGATTTCTTTCAGTCGAAAGTCGGGACAGACTTACTTTTAGTTCACGATTATTTAACGTTGTTTTAAGGGAAAAATCTTTAAGGGTTACTGTTTGGAATATTTTTACGCGTTGCTTTGCGAGGTACTCCTTAAATTTTTGGCGTACCCTGTTCACTTTTATGTGACAACGTTTCGGTATTGTTTAGATTTCTTGAGGTCTTATAACAATTTTCCATTTTTCAAATTTCTTTCATTAATCTTGCCCTTGTCTTACCTCAAATGGCCTATTTTTCGGTAGAGTTGTCCCTTTAGACTCTTGCGTATCGCGTTTCAGACTTCCGGTGTTAATTTTATCCGTGAGTCGGATTTTCACGTATCCGCCTTTACCGTTTTTGTCCACATTTCGCTGGGGTAACCGACAATGTTTTGCAAGTTTTTTTCAGTTTTTGTCAACCCTATTGGTCTTTAATGTTTTAGTAGTTGTTTGATTTCTCCTGTTTTCTTAAGTGACTAGTTTTAGGCTCAATACACAGCGATCCTTTAACGCTAGTGTGTTATTGGGGTTATTAAGTTGGTTCACTTTTAGATGGAGTTTTTGCAGTTTGTATGTGTAGCTTCGTGTATAAATGTCAATTTCTACCAGCTTCAAGTAAACGTTCGTAGTTAACTAGTTACTTAGAGAGTTTTTATTTTTTTCTTCTTCAGGGCTGTCCAACGTCTATAGGGTTGTCCAAATTTCAAAATTTTTTGGACTTCTCGCCTTTTTTTGTGAGTTTGTGGGTATTTTGAAACGCTAACTATCGTTTCGAGCCGTTCTCTTTTGTCGCGTTTCATAATTAAATTCTTTTTTGATGTCGTTGCTCTATGGTATTTGAATTTGAAAATAGTTGTTATTTTTTGACAAGAGAAAAACAAAGGTTGATCGTGGTCCCGTCGAAACTGATGTGTATTTAAATTTTTTGTACAAATTGTGTTATAAGTTGTTGTTGAGGCCCACCATTTTATTCTGTGGTAAGTAATTTGTATAAGGAAACCGCTTTGCGTGTATTTTTGGTACTGCGGCGGACTACATTTTTATATCTCCGTAGGGTTTCATCCAGCCCCTGCGAGGTTTGACGTCCCCGAAGTTTTACCTGATAAAGGATTAATCCTGGGACGGAGCAGTGCTGATCACCAGCCAGTCCTTTCTACTGCCCGCCCAGCTGCTCGCCATAAGGGAAGTGAATTTATTTTATCTTTTATCCCAAGCGACTCTCTGACTCTCTGACCTTTCTGCCGACCTAAAAGATTTCCTGTTTCCAGTTTCTAACCTTTAGTTATTTATTTTAAAATGTGTTTTGTATCTGATACATATTTTGTTAAAAGATAGGGTAATTCAGATCAAACTGAAATTTTAAACTTAGTAACTTATTTAAGTACCAAAGGGACGGTGACGATCGTTGCCTGCCGGCATACTATAAAATAACCATTTTATATACAAATAAAATTGTAACCTTAAATTGATTTCCGTAAATTCTCCATAAATATATTAGGTCATGGTTTTTTTAATTGTCTACACGGTCAACCAATGAAATCGCACCTTTTTTTATACTCATATTGTTTATTGTTCCTTACTTTTAAAATAATCATGAAAATACATATATTCTAATTTACCCCATAACCTTTTTTTCCTTAAAACTCCGTTTAGGCCCGAACCTCTAAATCTTACGTATCATATGTGGCAAACTCCGTAAGGGTTTTATCCCCAGTTCCCATATTTTTGTCACATATTTATGGTAATTCAGATCAAACTGAAATTTTAAACTTAGTAACTTATTTAAGTACCAAAGGGACGGTGACGATCGTTGCCTGCCGGCATACTATAAAATAACCATTTTATATACAAATAAAATTGTAACCTTAAATTTATTTCCGTAAATTCTCCATAAATATATTAGGTCATGGTTTTTTTAATTGTCTACACGGTCAACCAATGAAATCGCACCTTTTTTTATACTCATATTGTTTATTGTTCCTTACTTTTAAAATAATCATGAAAATACATATATTCTAATTTACCCCATAACCTTTTTTTCCTTAAAACTCCGTTTAGGCCCGAACCTCTAAATCTTACGTATCATATGTGGCAAACTCCGTAAGGGTTTTTATCCCCAGTTCCCATATTTTTGTCACATATTTATGGCGCCCGAACAAATGTTTTTATCCCCTTTTCTGTCTTTAATCTTTCCTTAACGAACCCGTTTTTTTGTCGTTCGTGGGTGTATCCGTTTTCCGGATGTTATGGTTCAAGTTTTAATACCTCAAGACCCTTACTTAATTTAATCGTGCAGTTTTCTTTGAAACGTAAGGTCTTTTTTGTTTGTATGCACGGTATTTTTTTGCTTCTCTTCACACGGGTCGTTTTTTTTCCCGGCTTATTGGCATTATACCTCTTTCGGATAATTGCTTACGTGTTGATGAGTTGTTTTTGCCTGTGTAGTCAATGGCCAGACTCTAGATTTCTTTCAATCGAAAGTCGGGACAGACTTACTATTAGTTCACGATTATTTAACGTTGTTTTAAGGGAAAAATCTTTAAGGGTTACTGTTTGGAATATTTTTACGCGTTGCTTTGCGAGGTACTTCTTAAATTTTTGGCGTACCCTGTTCACTTTTATGTGACAACGTTACTCTATTCCGCAGTATTGTTTAGATTTCTTGAGGTCTTATAACAATTTTCCATTTTTCAAATTTCTTTCATTAATCTTGCCCTTGTCTTACCTCAAATGGCCTATTTTTCGGTAGAGTTGTCCCTTTAGACTCTTGCGTATCGCGTTTCAGACTTCCGGTGTTAATTTTATCCGTGAGTCGGATTTTCACGCATCCGCCTTTACCGTTTTTGTCCACATTTTGCTGGGGTAACCGACAATGTTTTGCAAGTTTTTTTCAGTTTTTGTCAACCCTATTGGTCTTTAATGTTTTAGTAGTTGTTTGATTTCCCCTGTTTTCTTAAGTGACTAGTTTTAGGCTCAATACACAGCGATCCTTTAACGCTAGTGTGTTGTTGGGGTTATTGAGTCTGTTCACTTTTAGATGGAGTTTTTGCCGTTTGTATGTGTAGCTTCGTGTATAAATGTCAATTTCTACCAGCTTCAAGTAAACGTTCGTAGTTAACTAGTTACTTAGAGAGTTTTTATTTTTTTCTTCTTCAGGGCTGTCCAACGTCTATAGGGTTGTCCAAATTTCAAAATTTTTTGGACTTCTCGCCTTTTTTTGTGAGTTTGTGGGTATTTTGAAACGCTAACTATGGTTTCGAGCCGTTCTCTTTTGTCGCGTTTCATAATTAAATTCTTTTTGATGTCGTTGCTCTATGGTATTTGAATTTGAAAATAGTTGTTATTTTTTGACAAGAGAAAAACAAAGGTTGATCGTGGTCCCGTCGAAACTGATGTGTATTTAAATTTTTTGTACAAATTGTGTTATAAGTTGTTGTTGAGGCCCACCATTTTATTCTGTGGTAAGTAATTTGTATAAGGAAACCGCTTTGCGTGTATTTTTGGTACTGCGGCGGACTACATTTTTATATCTCCGTAGGGTTTCATCCAGCCCCTGCGAAGTTTGACGTCCCCGAAGTTTTACCTGATAAAGGATTAATCCTGGGACGGAGCAGTGCTGATCACCAGCCAGTCCTTTCTACTGCCCGCCCAGCTGCTCGCCATAAGGGAAGTGAATTTATTTTATCTTTTATCCCAAGCGACTCTCTGACTCTCTGACCTTTCTGCCGACCTAGAAGATTTCCTGTTTCCAGTTTCTAACCTTTAGTTATTTATTTTAAATTTTAAAATGTGTTTTGTATCTGATGCATATTTTCTTAAAAGATAGGGTAATTCAGATCAAACTGAAATTTTAAACTTAGTAACTTATTTAAGTACCAAAGGGACGGTGACGATCGTTGCCTGCCGGCATACTATAAAATAACCATTTTATATACAAATAAAATTGTAACCTTAAATTTATTTCCGTAAATTCTCCATAAATATATTAGGTCATTGTTTTTTTTTTAATTGTCTACACGGTCAACCAATGAAATCGCACCTTTTTTTATACTCATATTGTTTATTGTTCCTTACTTTTAAAATAATCATGAAAATACATATATTCTAATTTACCCCATAACCTTTTTTTCCTTAAAACTCCGTTTAGGCCCGAACCTCTAAATCTTACGTATCATATGTGGCAAACTCCGTAAGGGTTTTTATCCCCAGTTCCCATTATTTTTGTCACAATATGCATAAAGAATGTTCAACGGCTGGTCACATAAAATCTAACCATAATAATAAAGAAATCGCAGTAAAGAACCCTAGACTAGGCTTGGCTTTGCTTAGAGATTTCATTACTTTTTATAGAAAAACAAGCAGCTCAATCGAGACTTGGCTAGTTTTTATAGGGTGTTTTTGGTGGGATGCATATTTACTCCTTGAGACATCCAAGTCAACGGCCAAGTCACATAAAATGTAACCATAATAATAAAGAAATCGCAGTAAAGAACCCTAGACTAGGCTTGGCTTTGCTTAGAGATTTCATTACTTTTTATAGAAAAACAAGCAGCTCAATCGAGACTTGGCTAGTTTTTACAGGATGTTTTTGGTGGGATTTCACTTATTTTTGTAGAAAACTACATTGATTCATGAACTGCGCCTTAAAAACTAGTAAATCAAGGATTTCGGTCCTGCGACTGCATAAATAACTTTGTAATCCTATATATTTTATATGGGATTACAAAGTTATTTATGTAGTTTGTGTAACTAGAAAACTGGACCGAAATTGCAAAATGTTTGAGCTTGGAATTTTGATGATCTGTCAGTCAGTGAGTGACAAATTAGGAAACTTTGACTAGTTATAATTCTTAAAGTACTGGTTCAAATTGAATGAAATTTGGAATATACCGTGCTTATATGATGCCTGCTTGGGTACAGAAAATTCAGGCTTCTAGGTTTATCTACAACAAAGTTGTGGGGGGGTCGAAAATGGCCTGAACTGCTTCGAGAAAAGGATGGTACGGCCGTGCCGCTTTTTTTTATCGACTTGGCGGGGGCACTGCCGTGCCCCCAGATAAGTATTAAAATATTGTTCATCAACAAAAAAAATATTTGTCAAAAAATAATTTGTTTTAGGGTACGGTAAAGTAGTGTAGTGTAGTGTAGTGTAGGTGTAGTGTAGTTAGGGTAGGGTAGTGCAGTGTAGGGTAGGGTAGTGTAGTGTAGGGTAGGGTAGTGTAGTGTATGTAGGGTAAGGTAGGGTGGTGTAGGGTAGGATAGTGTAGGGTAGGGTACGGTAGTGTAGTTTAGGGTAGGGTAGTGTAGGGTAGGGTAGTGTAGTTTAGGGTTGGGTAGGGTAGGGTATGGGTAGTGTAGTGTAAGTTGGAACGAAGTTCGTCGGGACAGCTAGTAATTTGATAAAAAATGCTATGCAATAGCTTTACCGCGGTAGTCCCCGAGTGCCACACGTCTTTTTTTTTTACTCCCCCTACGCGAAGTCTCTTAAATCAAAATATAAATACTTATATTAAACTTAAAGGGCCAAGACATACTCGTATTATTTTCTACTTTTTAGCGGTTTTTAGTCGGGGGTTTATAAGTTTTATTTTATGCTTTTTAAACTTTACGTATCCCAAACATGATACCTTTGTTGTAAGTTGGTAAGGAGTTGGGTATCCTGCAGATACCAGGAGATGCTGCAGCATTAGGTCAAGGTTACCATTTTCTATCTAAAACCTATTTATTGAGACCCAATGAGCCCAAACAAGATTCATCTGCTGTAAGTTGGTGAAGAGTTCGGTATCCTGCAGACTCCAGGAGATACTGCAGCATCAGGTCAAGGTTACTACGGTTTTGCAATATTTTTACACTAGCAGGACACCAAATATAGAATTGATCAGATCAGTAGAAGTTGCCGACATCCCTTCATTATCTAGAGCTAAAGATCTTCAAACGGGTGAACAGATCTTGATAAATTATAGGTAAGAACCATCTCGATCACGTCAGCTTTCAAACAAAAAAAACGCATCAAAATCGGTCCATTCGTTTAGGAACTACGATGCCACAGACACACAAAGATACACAGATACACACGTCAAACTTATGACATCCCTCTTTTTGCGTCGGGGGTTACGAATAGAATTCGAGGAAATCACAATCACTCCTCATATCCTGTAAATTACAATACAATTTTTTTCCGATTTAAAGTAAAAATTGTTTACAAAGTTGGTCGATGGCGGCGGTGTAAGCCTTAATCAATCTTTACTGGTGCCTACCTGCCTCTGTGGCGTAATATTTAAGTCCATTAGCTTCACAGCAGGAGGTCGCGGGTTCGCTTCCCGGCGGGGTCTAACTTTGTATGACTCGGTTTGGTTGATGGAAGGATATTTTCTAAGCTCGCCTGGCTAGTTACCACCGGCTTACCTAACTCTTACCGCTAAACATCAATATTAACAGCATCGATGTGTTCCGGCTTGAAGATGAGATAGCCAGGTCCCCATCGCGTTGGGGAATCTTGGTAAACCCGCTTCTATTTTCGGCATCATCGCGTCACTTATCATCAGGTGAGATGATGTCAAAGTCTTAACAATAATTAGCTTAAAAAAATAAAAAAAGAACACATCAAGAACTTACTTGTTGAGTTGAAATAAGGCGAACCTTTAGGGGTCAATTCAATTCAATTTATTTTTGGTAAAGAAAATTACAAATCAAATGTTATTAATATAATAAGGTCACATAGTTAACGTAGATAATTAAGGTGAGTATCACCGAAATACTTATATAATTGTCACATTTTAAGCTATTGCATAGCTTTTATCGCGGCCTTTGAGCGCGGCGACCGAATCAAGAAATTCCGTAACCAAATTAAAACCTAACTCCCCACGCTCGGCCGAGTTATAAAAAATTAACAGTGCCATCTATTAGCGATTTGCGGTACTAAAAGGACTTAGTCAATTTTACTGGTGTAACTTTCTTATTGTTAATTTATTACATAAACATCCCGCGCCCCAAGGACTATATGGTACTGGTAAATACTGCATAAATAAATAATTATAATTAAATAAGTTGATAAAAAATGCTATGCAATAGCTTTACCGCGGCAGTCCCCGAGTGCCACACGTTTTTTTTAATAATGTCACATTATTATCAAAATACCTATTGCTAAAATTGGTTTGTAGTGTGTTCTAATAATAAGTCACTCGAGGTTGGGTCGCTTTTTGGGTAAGTAATTAGCAGTTACTATTTTTTTTATAAAATAGATGCTGAAACGTGTTTATAATAAATTGTTTTAAGAATTCCAGTTTTTATGACTGTCCTTGAGGGTGAGTTTACTTCAGATCCCTCGGGAGCCCCGAGCGGGTACATCAGGCTATTCTGATTAGTAATCTGTGCCACGCCGCGCCGCTCCGTACTCCCTCGAGTATATTTTCCATAACAATAATGTACAGATCTCGTGTCTCGTGTGTGCCGCGACCTTCCGGTGCAGTGAAAATGAATCTGCCAAATGAACCGGGTTTTTAAAAAAAATATTTACCCAAAAGAATACAAAGAAGGTACTAGTAGGTAGGAAGTATAGTAAATGTATTAATCTAACTCTTTAACTATTACAATCTTATATCTTATGAATGTGAATAAATAGATATTTATTTACTCACACAGAATCTCTTCGTGCAAAGACATAATCATGCTCCAAAACATTCATTTACCACTAGCTGTGCCCGCGACTTCGTCCGCGTGGTGATTTTGAATTTACTCACGGGAACTCTTGAATTTTCCGGAATATAAAGTATCCTATATGTTAACATGGGCTATAAGGAAACACCATACAAAATTTTATCAAAATCGGCCTGGCAGTTTATGCGTGATGCGCGAACTTACAGACCGACAGACAAAAATTTCAACAATTGTAATTTTGGCCTATAAAGTCCCCTGTCTATCGGTGTTCTACGGGATTAATTTCGGAGAGTGTGCCCTGGAGCTTCATGACCTCATTCCCCCCTCTCCATTTCATCATCAGACGACCTGGCGCGGAGGGTGGTTCCACCCCTTTGTCATCAATGTTCCACCTTTACGCACAAAGCGTTTTGCTTCTTCCTTCATCATGCGAACGGCCAAGGGGGTGGAACTGCCTTCCGGAGTCTGTATTCCCCGATTCGTATAATTAAGGAGTCTTCAAGACGAGAGTGAATAGGCACTATTTGAGCTTGCGTGTTACATCCTCGGCTGCATCGGCACTTACCATCAGGTGAGGTGCAACCAAAAACACTCAAATTTTTAAATAAAAAAATAACTCGCGTCTTACTGTGAGGATTTCAAATGTGATGTTTTGTATTTGACTTTGGCATTGTACGGAACCCTCTCCACGCGAGGTCAACTCGCACTTGGCCGGTTTGTTTAAAGGTTATTTGTGTACCCCACACGGGGCAGGTTGCGTGATGAAGATAAAGAATGCACGCCATGGCTATACTGTGTGCTGTGACGCGTGACGCGGCGGCACTTCGCTCTTGTTGCTCCCGACTTTAAGGCGAGACATTTGTAAAACAGTTGTCTCTGTTTTTTCCTTTACGTGTAAAGAGTCAAGAAAATAACCACACTTTTGCACTTTTTCAATGTTTTACGTTGTTATTTCTCTTAAGAGTTCTATTTAAAAACTAAAATTTGGCAGATTCTCTGTAGTACTTAAAAAGAAATATCTCCAATTAAAAACTTTGTGCAAATTTAGAAATTTTATTAATAAACAATTCGTATTAGACTTCTTTTTAGACGTTTTAGACCTGTTTTTGGGATTTTTTTATGATCGAGTTAAGTACACACTATCGTGTAACAATCTGTGCGTGTAACATATTAGCACATTCCTCAGACAATATCCTTAAGTATGTCCAATATTTTTTGCAAGACCGATATTTAGTAGTAATTACCCAATAAATTTGATCTAGCAAAAGGGTTTCTCCGCTTCTCCACCGGTGCCTCGCCTTAACTTTGAACGTGAGAGTGAGGGCGCATCATTATAGATTAGACAATGTCTACCCATGTGTGTCACATCAAACATACTAATTATTAAACGGCTACTTATTAGAGAGCCATTACGTGGCGAGTGATCGGACGGGCTTGTTGACGAGTCCCGGCGCCACAGGTGGGGGCCGGCCGGCGGGGCGGCCCCAGGCGCGGGTCCACCCGGGGCTAGCGTACACGCCCCGCCCGTAATTACATTTACAAACACATTGACAACCCTGTGGTTGTTTTCCAAATTCTGTGATTTCATAGTACCTAGGTACGTTGTCACGGAACCCCCACTCTTTTCAGTAGCAGTGTGGCCGAGACCCGAGAGCTGCAAGGTTTGTGAAAATAACAACATAATAGTAAAAAAAAATCGGAAGACCAAAAAACTTTTAGGTACAACCTTTTATTTGAAAATTTTCAATTATATCTTATTTTTCTCAGCAAAACCTTTTATTTGAAACCCATATTGTAGGAGTGCATTAAAAATAACTACTCCGCCATCTTGGGTGTGTCGCCATGTTCGATTTAGAATGACGTCACACAGTTAACCATGCATTGTCATGCATACTGAAAGTGTATACAAAATTTCAGCTCAATCGGTTGAATATAACTGCTTCAAAATTGAGTCACAGGATTCCACCCGAACAAACATACATACATTGCAAGTTAAATAAAAGTTTATAAAAAGTGAAAACGTAAAAAAATCGACTTCAGTCGCAACAACCAAGTACTATATATTTTATCAAAATCGGTTAAGTATTTTTAGGTAAGTATTAACAAAAACTATTAGAACAACTCTTTCAAATAAAAAAAAAGTAAACTCTGTCCATATTGAAAGGAAAAATCTGTGTAAACAGTCGAACATAGAACCTCCTCCTTTTTGAAGTCAGTTAAAAATGAGACCTTGAGACGATGCTTTGGAAGTTTAGCCGTGTACGTGTTGACTCGAGGCTGATATGATGATGAAGCACTGGGCATCATCTCACTGTATGCAAAGCAAAGTGATGACGACGCAGAAGATAAGCTATAGCTTAGGGAACAGCTATCTTATATGTAAAACCAGTATTAAAATATGTGTGTAACGTGAGAAGAATAATTGGGGACACTGTGCCATGCATGAACCTGGCTAGTTTAAATGGAGAAAGAGTACGAGAGATGCCGTGCTGTAGCGCGTTCGTGTGAGTCAAACGCACTCAAATTGTTAATAAAAGAAATGAAAAAAAGTAAGTGTGTGGTTTTATGAAACCATGGTAAAAGTGAAACTTTGCAGAGGACGAAACGATCATGGCTGCTCTCGCTACGGTACAGAGGACGAAACGATCATACCGTCAGACGAAAGCGACCGTCACGCGACATGCAACACATAGACGAAAAAAATTGAGATGATGTAATGAAAGTTTCACTTTAAAAGAAGTCCACTCAAAGACGTGACGTCACGCAGAGAATGGTGCGGACTGTACTGCTAGTGACAATAATGACAATAGCCTCTATTAGCTAATGAGTTGTCGACGAGGCGTCCGCTGTCGTCACCTCCACGCGGCGAGGGGACCGCGCGCGCTGCACACGACGAGCACACCCTGGACACTTCATACAACGGGCCAGAAATCACATTTTAATAATTGAAAACGCTAAACACGTTAAAAAGCGACTTCCATCGCAACAAATTAGTACATTTTTGTATTATTATTTTTCGTTTTTGTTAATTTTCCAATAAAGTACTACACCGATTCTGATAAAATTTATATGGGACCACACAGGAAGCACTAGCTTTCAAATAAAAAAATAATCATAAAAATCGGTTCACCCAGTCAAAAGTTCTGAGGTAACATACATAAAAAACATACAGACGAATTGAGAACCCCCTCCTTTTTGGAAGACGCTTGAAAAAGGAATGAAGGAACAAACAAAATGGCGGTGAATTCCTATACGTTCGACAACCAAACTGTAACCAATCTGTATCAATCTGGGTGACGAGGGGGTGAGGTCGCAATCTAGAGAGCGGCAGGGAGTGTCCGTACTGTATGTTAGTACTAATATATATACTTTGCTAGGAGTAACTGTGGGTTGTTCCGGCAAGTTTAGTTTCAAAGGAATGTAAGGCACGACGTCGGGCGATGGATCACCCGAAAAAGAAACTTTATAAAGCTCTTCGTAAACTTAGTACTTATTTTGAAACATTTTGTGGACTCTCTTCTAACAGTTGTCCTTCACCAATAATTCAGCTGACAGCCCGAGTGTGATGGCCGTAGTGGTGAGCAGGACAACATAGTGTGTGTGTGTTATCCAGTCTTCGGTTTTGGAATGGTTAAATTTATGGTCCGAATTATATTTAAACCACAAGAAACAATAGATTTTTCAGCTATTTGGTATATGGATTCAAAGATATTAATATAATGACTTTCCCGTGTTTATGATAATTTTTTATGGAAATATAATGTATGTACGTAAAAATCTGCATCTCTTTTCACTGAATAGTGACAGGCACAGTCGAAATCTTCGGAATAGGAATAAACTTCAAGTAACTTATCCAGATTCCAGACTCAGCAAAAATCAATAAATCCTTTGTGGGACATTGCTCACTCATGTACGAGTATAACAGATTACCCGATGATGTGTTAAATTTGTCAGAAAAACAGTTTAAAAATTGTATCAAAAGAACTCTTTTTAGAAAAGGTTATTATAAGACATCCGAATATTTAAATGACAAAAATGTATGGGTAGACAGTGTTTCTTCTATCGACACTACTAATCATGTTTAATAGTAATAAAATGATGACCAACCTAAGTTGATGTGGAAGCGATGAGACATAACAAGTGTAGTACTTCTTTTAATCAATATTTTTATCTTAGCACGAGTGGTGCATGCTCACTTAAATGTTCGTGCGGATGGTGGCGCATCGGGAGCCGGGTCGTTCCTTTCCCTCTAATATGGTTGATGGGAGCGATGGCTGACTCTCGCGTTATACTCGTGACCGGGTGCTGTCCGTGTGAACTGGCCTATTCTTGTTAAATGCAATCAATGATTTTTTGGAGTTTACTCGTTAAGAATCGATTTGCATATATAAGGGGCCCGGTATGAGAAAAATGTGAGGAGTAAAATCTATCGATGAATGACAGCGTTACGAAAAAGTTTCGATACCACAACGATACCAGACGATACCAAAACGATACCATTTCGATACCAGATTTATAAATACATAGATCTTCATGACGCGCAGTTCGGGTTTCGGCCCGGGCTTTCAACTGAGTCAGCGATTCTGAGCCTCAAGCACACGGTCCAGTACTACACCAGGAGGCTGACGCCAGTGTACGCAGCCTTCCTTGACTTATCAAAGGCCTTCGATCTTGTGTCCTATGATAAGCTGTGGAGCAAGTTGAGGACTGCAGGGGTGCCCACCGATTTGATACGAGTTTTTCAGTATTGGTACAACAGCCAAGTGAACCAGGTACGATGGGGAGATACGTTCTCTGATGAGTACAGGTTGGAGTGCGGGGTGAGGCAGGGAGGTTTAAGCTCACCCTTGCTCTTCAGCGTGTACATAAACGACCTCATCGTTGGTCTCAGCAGTAGGCATGTCGGATGCTATATTGATGATATTTGTACAAATAACATCAGTTATGCAGATGACATGGTGCTGCTGGCGCCGGCGGTGGGGGCTCTCAGAGAGCTTCTCCAAACTTGTGAGATCTATGCCTCTGAACACGGCCTTATTTATAATGTTAAAAAATCAGAATACATGGTCTTTAAGGCCGGCGCCAAGTGTCCAACTACTGTACCTCCTATTTGCTTAAATGGGGTGCCTTTGAATAGGGTAACACAGTTTAAATATCTGGGACACCACGTGACGGACGGCCTTAAAGACAATGTAGATATAGAGAGGGAACGTAGGGCATTGGCGATAAGATGCAATATGTTGTTGCGCAGGTTCGCTCGTTGTAGTAAGGACGTAAAAATAACGCTGTTTCGAGAGTACTGCCAGTCCTTCTATACTTGCAGCCTGTGGACCAGTTGTACGCTGAAGTCGCTCAATGTCCTACGTGTCCAATATAATAATGGTTTCAGGATGCTGTTGGGGCTGCCACGATATTGCAGTGCTTCTGGCATGTTTGCGCAAGCGAATGTTGATGGCTTTCATGCCATTCTGCGTAAGCGTACAGCCTCTTTGCTGAGCAGGCTGTGTGCCAGCCCCAACAGCATCCTGAAGGGGATAGCTGACAGGTATGATTCCCAGCTCTTTTCGCACTTCATGCGTGTACTAGTCAGACAGGGGCCCTATGCTTCCTGTAACTGGTAGGCGCATGGGCTGTTAAACTTTTTGTTACTGTATTATTTTATTCTGTGTTCTACTAACATTAGTGTAATAAGACGTTTGTATTACTAACAAAAATGGACCATGTTGTCTGAAAAATTAAAGATAATAATAATAATAATAATAAAAAAGGTCGTGTTCAATAGTAGAAATGAAGTGAGTTATAGTTTTTTTTCAAGCGCGAGTAAACTCCAGTCGTGCGTCGGAGCTGACACACACATTTTTTTTTTATGTATAACTTTCGTGTCATATTGTTTTCATGTTCTAATGACATAATCTATCTACATATAATCAAGGATTTAAATTTTACTTTATTAACTAATTATAATTTATTAACTACTTTTATTAACATGGGTGTAAAAGGAAATAACAAACTCTTGACGATGGTAAACCCTCGCCTGCGGCTCGGGCTCACAAATGTCACTCGTTTGTTATTGACCTTTTTACGACCCTTGCATCATAAATAACTATTGTGTTTTCTCAAAATTCAGAAAAGGACATTGTAGAGCCCGACCCACTTCGGTATTACTTCTTGGCATTTCCAATCAACATATCAGCTCATACACGTCCCTACCGAAGGGCTCGAGCCTACCCTGAATTAGGGCGATATTGGGCCACACAACCTTCGAGTTTCTTCATAGGCGTGTGCAGGTTTCCTCACGATGTTTTCCTTCACCATAAGAGCGTCGGATAAATGTACATATGAAATCGAAATTCGAAAACACGTGGCAGGACAACAATAAGTGGCAGGACTCGAACCACGGCCTCCCGGTCAGGAGGTAGCGGCTCTAGCCATTACGCCACCGACCTTCGTGGCTGATTAACATTTAAATTGATGTGTATTTTCGGATATTCTTTTTAACTTTTTACACTAACCTCATTTCCCTCGACTGCATCTTTAATTTTAGTGATTTGGAGTGTTATATATAGAGTGTAACAAAATTGGTGTACGTCCCGTTAACTGGGGCTTCTACTTATCATACTGAACAACTTTCCCCCAAGGAACACATAGTCAATTCTCAAAAAAAAATTGGACGCTCCATACTAAAATGCACAAAATCGGTTGATCTTTTTCTTAGCGTGTCGAACGCAGACACTACACTGTAGCAGCCCAGAATTTGGCCACGTTAACAGCATTATCAGCCGCTGTCATGAGGTCTTCCTGCGTGCAGATGTAGGGGCACGCAGGGCACGATGTTAAGTGTGTCATCGTTTGAACTGCACCGCACAAACAGTTTAATTCACTTTCACCCAAAAATCCCCACCTGACCATGCTTACTTTGCTCCGACCGGTCTGGGTCCGGAGTCTGTTTAAACACTTCCAAACCAGCCGTGGCAAGTCATGTCCAGGGCTTGGGTGTTGGTAAGCTTAATTTGTCCTGCCAAACGTTACACCTCGCTTTCTTGGGTTCTACTGATAAAGGATAGACACACTTTATAAAACTATTTCGGCTTTTCAGCCGTTGTTGCACTGGGTTGTGGCTATGCATAGGGTGCCGTGTTTCAGTATCCATCTTCGATCTTTCAGAGGAGCTAGCCACCGCCCTGCGCACAGCCGGGGGCGCAATACCAGCTAGCGGGTACAGCTGACTGACCGGGGTCGGTTTGAGGCAACCAGTTATGATCCGACAAGTCTCATTTAGAGCTGTATCCACCAGCTTCGCATGGGCAGAGCGACACCATACAGGGCTTGCATACTCGCCTGCAGAAAAGGAAAGCGCTAGCCCGGAGGTCCGCAGAACGTGTGGCGTTGCTCCCCATTTAGTGGTAGTGAGACGCTGCAGCAAGTTATTACGAGTGTGCACCTTTCTTTCTTTCTTTCGATTGATCAGCTGATCGATTTGTATAAAGAGTAAAAAAAAAATTTACGTTTTCAGCAAAGTCATATAACAAAAGTAGTTCAGTATGATGAGCAGAAGCCCCAGGTAACGTGACCTACACCAATTTTGTTACACCCTGTATATAGTATTTTGAAAATATTAGTAAAAGATAAGAGTGAATTTATGTGAATTCAGTAAGTACCATTTAATATATTTTTTTAACATATTTCTGAAGACTCTATTGAAAACAATAGACGATCCTGGGACCTTGATTCCACCTTTAAAGTTCATCATCATATCAACTTCAAAATACGAATTAAATTGATCTATAATCAATCATCTATGTTAAACATTTGCATGCCTTGCGCAGGCGAAATATGATTGCATTATAAAATTATACTAAACATCCTACTACCATGTTTGATGCAAATAAATTATCATTTCATTTCATTTCATTTCACCGGAAATACGGCTACATGTCAAAATGTCAACTCAATGGGAATTCGATGGCCGTCGATGTAAAATCGATCGGAAGATTTGACCCACTACTAATAAAATTACAAGTGAAATTTTAGAAATAAAAGCTTGTAAAAATGGCAACCAGCCGAAGCAGGGCAGGCACTAGGCAGGGAGGTGACTTGTCTCCGTCGTCAACTCATGTCAACCTGTCATCCGCCGACCCGCGCGCGCGGCGACTTGTGTCATTTAAAGGTTATCTTGTAGCTGTACCGAGCGCCGCACCGACACACGCCTAGTGCCCACCACAATCGTATTTTCAGCTAAATGAACCCCAAACTTAGCGAAACGAGTCCTTATGCCTTGAGCATTAAAACAGGGAGAGTGAAGCAAACTGTTCGGCGGTGCTCACAAAGGGATGATCAATGATCATAAAAAGTCCTCCGTTGATAGGCGATAGTAGTCTTTATTTAGCCTTGGATACCGGCGCGGTGCGGCGTAGATGCGGCGAGGGTAGTTTGTAAGATGAAAGGAAAGGCAAAGATGAGGTTTTTGAACGCCGCCGCAGGAGGGCGCCTGTCACGCGTGCGGTGTGGCCCTTAGCGAGTTTGTCGCAACCAATAAAATACAGAATGTCAACATAAGTACCAGATTGTAAAGCACTTTGTAGCACTAAGTATCGGTTTGTAGCACTATGTAGCACGTTTTTTTCTATCAAGCAACACGAATCTTTACTATATATTATTAATATTATAAATGTGAAAATGTGTTTGTTTGTTTGTTACCTCTTCACGCTTCAACGCCTTGACCAATCTTAATGAAATGTGGCATGCAGGTAGCCTGTGTCACGTGGAAGGACTTAGGCTACTTTTTATCCAGTGAAAATTGCATAGCCCGGTGCAGTTCCTGCGGGGAACTGAAAATATACTCTTTTTGGTTGATTCGGAACAATGGATTGTGTGATTTTTTGCACAGAGATGGTTGAGGGGATGGGAAATGACATGATTTACTAATAAGCATATCCTGACATAGTTCCCGAGGAATCTAGAGAAGATTCATGGCCACGCGAGCGAAGCCGCGGGCAAAAGCTAGTAGTCAATAAATACCAGTGCTGCTCATTAATTTTTAAAATTGATATTTTTAAGGGCATCGAGAGTGCGCGGCGGGCGACCCGCACCCGCAACCCGCGCAAGCGGCTCGCCTTCGTTGTTGTACGGTGTGCGAGAATGCACCTATTATAGCTTCCCTCCAACTCACATCGCGTTTGAGTCTCTGGTATAACTAGAGAAGGGCGAAAGTTAGGTGATTTCTAATGCTTGATGATAAATCCGTGCATCGGTACATTTTGTTTAAAAAAATAAGTAAATCGGTAGGATAGAACGGCCGGACGGACTCGTATTATATTCTAGATGGGTACGCGGTGCGCGAGCCGCTAGCCGCTCGCGGGGGTGATTTCCAATGCTTGATGACAAATCTGTACATGAATACCTTTTATTTAAATAAAAAATAAGCAAGTCGGTTGGATCGCGTTAGATTTCATCAATTCTTTTCAATCGTTCTCCTGCTCAATTATTTTTTAAATACATAGATAAAATTCGTTCGTTGTGGAAAAGAAGGCCTTTGCCTAGCAGTGGACGTCTTTCAGCTAATAATAATAGCTATGAAATTGCCGATTCAGTTTTCAAACTTTAATGCCAGTTTTTATTGACAAAAAAAATCTTGTCTTTTATTATTGACTAACATAATAAATGACACTACTTGATGGTCTTTTATGAGTGCCCGTGTGATGTCTTAATGTTCTGATCCCCGAGCTACGCACATTGAACGGAACAAAGGCGTTTTCTTAGTGGTCAGATGGGGCAATATTTTGACTTGTTAAATTTCTTGAATTTTCCTGAAAGTGACGAAATCTTATGCGGGGTATTTTCAAATATAATAACTCTAGAGATTTAAATTAAAAAAATGTTGCCTAAAAATGGCGTTTTACTAAGGTAAACCAGACCTCGCAGTACATATTTTGCTCTCTGTAAAAATAGGGGTCTACTTATTCAGGAATTTGGAAAATCGTTTTTCCTGTGGGAGCGGAACGACTTTAGATTTTCTTATAGATTTTTCTGTAATGTATGCGTTCAAACTCTTTCAACATTTGAGTCCCGGTAGGTTCGGAGACAAGGGGAGGGCGGAGGGGGGAAGGGAATGGTCAATTTTCGTCTATTTCCTTAAATAACTTCAAAACTATTAATCTTAAAAATAGAAAAAATATGTATTTGAGGTTCTTTTATTTAATATTTCACACGATATATTTTTTTTTATTCAATTTACCCCCCAAAAGTGATATATGTACCAAATTTAAACTCGTGACAGACGGACGGACAGACACACACGAGTAATTCTATAAAATTCCGTTTTTATCTTTTGAGGTACATAGGTTTATTTTTGAAGTGAAAACTTCTTTAGCGGCGTTGTGCACTTGTTTTGTAATGGGTAAAAAATGTTAAACTCGCGTCAGGACACGTGACCTGATCAAAAATTCGTAAGACGGATGGAGTTGATTTTTTGTTGATTTTTCTGAGATATTAACTTTTTAATATAATATAAATTGTCATGTTTGTGTACGATAGCGCAATAAATAAATATTGTATTCTACCACATAAATGATAGTACTTTTATACTGATAATCAAAGCAATTCGTGCAAAATTATTCCCTAACCATTCCAAAATATCAAAAATGCACAACGTTAATATTCAAGTTTTCACTTCTGCCGGAACTCCCGGAGTGCAACCCGTCGTTTTTTTTTAAATATCTTTTTAGTCCTGTATTTTATCTGTAGCAACAAATTATCAGGTGGCACGGCAGTGCCCCCCGGCCAAACGAAGCAAACACCGCCCGCGCCATACACCTTTTCTCGAAGCAACTCAACGCATTTTTGAGCTTTTATTATCCTATTTTATATTGCAAGAACGACTGATGAAACTGCCTGAATTTTATATTGCATTGCTGACGTAACGTAGACAGTGTATACTTCAAACTACAAGTTTCTACCAATAGCGGTTTTCAAAATATCATTAATCGAAATTTCGATTTTTCGTCACTCACTCACTCACTGACTCACTGATCATCAAAAAGATAGATCACTTCCAGGTGACTTAGAAAGTTAAAATTTGGTATGGAGATAGACAATTAATACTGTGAAACAGCAAATATCTACCCATAAGGAGGTGAAATAGAGGTGGAAGTCCGTCATCTTCAATGTAGAGACATAAAGTTGCACGTGTATATTTAAAGGCTTCTGATATGGTTAGAAAAAATCATCATCATCATATCAGGTCATATACGTCCCCTCCGAGGGGCTCGAGCCTACCCTGAATTAGGGCAATCGAAAAAATAATAAAAATTAAAAAACGAATTCAAAAAAAATACATTCAAAAATATGAAATAATATTTTTATATATATAAATACACGGAATTAACCAACACAACCGGAATCAATGTTAGGTACTGACTAATTAAATTAGTGGCCTAAAATTTTTTTGACCTCAAAAAAATTGTAAGCCCCTAAATTGATTCAAACTTATATTTGATTTCTTTATTGTTGGTGAATTTCGTTTATTTGTAAAATATTATTTCATACCTAAATTATAAGTCCTGTATTTTTTTTTATGGCTTGCAATAAAGTACTTACTTACTTACTTACTTCTGAGAATACTTCTTTTAGAAGTTGGTTTTTAGGGTTGATGTAGGAAACATAATACGTGCCTAAAAATTTTCAGGGTTGCCCTCGATTTCCCTGGGATCCCATTATCCTGACTTGGTGACAATGAAACCACCTCAAAAAAATACAGTGGAACAAAGAACCTTCTCCTTATTTGAAATCAGTTAAAATATTAAAAAAATTAAACAATTTAAAGGAAAAAAGGAAATTTCCTAACAAAAAGAAATGAGATCCCTTCAAAATAATTTTTATGTGCAAATTTCGCCAAGTTAAATCGAGTCTCCCCTAAAAATGTATGATATCTAAGGTGGAGCCAAATCTGACAGTACTTTTTAAAATCAATATTCAGCAAATTGCACCGCAGTTCTCTTTTAAACATACTACAAACCAAAGATGTCCCAAATCCCGTCGAAAAAGGCTCGAGATTGCTTTAAAAAACATAAGGACGATGCATCCATGACAGAAAGAATTTACATATTATTATAAACAATTAGGTTTCGTAATTGCCAAGTCATAAAAACATCTTAATAAATAAGATAAAATAAAATTCTAGGCAACAAAGATTCACAAAATATATTGATCATAAGCTTATGTACTATTGTCTGTTTTAAAAAGAACTACGGTGCAATTTACTGAACATTGATTATTAAAAAAGTACTGCCAGACTTGGCTCTACCTTAGATCTCATATATTTTATACAGAGATATGGCGATTTTTTTACATCAAAATGTTTTGATGGGATATTTACTTTCTGTTAATTTCGCACTTATTGGGCAGTCGGCTAAAAATAAATAATACCAAGTCGGTTAATTTATTCATTCCCTATTTTAGGGTCCTTCTGTCTAAAGTTATTAGAAAATTCCCTTATCTATCAACATCTTATAGTGACCATATCAATATTAAAAATCTTTAATATTTTATACAAATAGATTGACTTAGCAGCGGCACTCGTCAAACGTCACTTAAAGTTAACCCTTATGTAAAATTGTTATCTCTCATTCACTATAAATATTGTCAATGTACGCCTGCAAACTTTTACGAAGCCTAGCTTATAACTTAATAACTTAAGACAGAAGGACATATAAGTAGGGACTGAAAAAATTTATCGACTTGGTATTACATGGATATCACAACTTTATACGGTAGAAAAACTGATTTGCGAGACTTGGTTTTTTTACAAGTTATGTTCTTGATGGCATCTCATTTCTTTTTGTAGATAGTCCTACTTTTTTTCCTTTCCGGTACCTTCTGCTTCTTGATTACCAACAACGGATTTTCTTAAATCCAACTCTCTGTCTTATGAGCTTTTCTTGAGGTTCACCACTCCGGGAGTGCCGACAGAAGTGAAAACCAACCACCTTAAAGTCTTGTAACTTGTACACCAAATGTTTTTGATGTGTAACATCTTTGCTCTCGCTTTCCTGCAATTTGTGGGAGTGATTTCGTGAAATAGGACGGAAATGTGTAACATGAGCCGGAAATGTGTAACAGGAAGTCGCGAAAGCGCGCGCTATTCGATCTGACGAATGAGCTTTGCTCTCGCTTTCCTGCAATTTGTGGGAGTGATTTCGTGAAATGGGACGGAAATGTGTAACAGTGATTTGTTACACATCATATGCGAGTACTGTAGGTCTCGATTGTTTTTTTTTATTATTTCTGTCATAATCGTATAGTATCTTTTCGCATCGTGTTGCATCGTGTCGCATCGTTTCGCGTCGTGTTGCATTGTGTCGCACCGTGTCGCATCGTGTCGCGTCGTGTCGCATCGTGTCGCGTCCTCGTCTTGTCGCATTATGTCGTGTCGTGTCGCGTCGTGTGACATCGTATGTGATTATTATCGTTTATTATTAGTGTTCTTTTTTCATGGCAATTTCGGGCAATTTAGTTTACTTATACTTTGCGGGATTCTGGTACAACTTCATAATTATTATCAAATAAGACATGTCCTATTCGTGCTTTTTCGTTCCGTTGACCATTTTACATGCAAATATAACTTTGTAATCCTATACATTCATATGGAATTACAAAGTTATTTATGCAGGTGGTGTATCTAGAAAACTGGACCAAAGCTGCAAAATATTTTTAAAAAATTCTTTGATTTATACACTAAACGTGCCTTAGAGTTTTGATGATCGGTCAGTGAGTGAGTGAGTGACAAAATTAGGAAACTTTTACTAGTTATAATTCTTAAGCTACTGGTTCAAATTGAATTAAATTTAAAATATACTGGTTTACACAATGCTCGTTTGGTTACTGAAAATTCAGACTTCTATTTTTATCCAGAACGAAGTTATAGGGAGTCGGAAATGGCCTGAATGGCTTCGAGAAAAGGATGGTACGGCCGTGCCGCTATTTTGCTCGACTTGGCGGGGGCACCCAAACCTTTTGGGCACACGTTCATGATGTGAGCCGGGAATCCTTGTCCTAGCACAGAAACAGACGGATAGACTAGACCCCTGCTGCGGCCCCGCTGGGCCCCTCTTTGGGTCGGCACTTGGTTTACTAGAAGGGCGCCGCACGACTCGCAGAATAAGCTTCATCTCAGATTGTGTAGGTACGTTATTAGGTATCATTCTCTGTAATCGAAATAATTTTCGAAAAACCTAAAAGGTTTTTGGTAGAAGCTTTAATTGTTCTCATCAAACCGTTCCATATTACGGAAGTGCACAAAAATAACTAGTCTGCCATATTGGATTTAGAATTACGTCACCATGACTGTATTGTTCTCCAAACTCATTCGGAAACCGGGAAGTGGTTCTAACTTAGCTTCAACGATTTGTCCCGAACTAACAAACAGACTAACTAACTAACAAGGCAAGTTAATACTTTCATTCAATCCTGAACCAATGTCAATTTTGTAGGATATATTAAAGTAGGTACATACATACATACAATAAATTATAATAAGTGCAAAAAAAAACAAAATTAATCAAACATTTAATACAACAGAGTGGGAGTCCCACAGGGTAGTGTTTTGGACCCATTATTGTTCCTGTTTTATATAAATGACCTTCCTTACGTGACGAAGCATAACTGTGTCTTATTTGCGGATGATATTACTATTATTTTGACATGTAATAAAAATGACATTAATTTGTATGAATTAGAAATTAATAATACTATAAAATCTGTTGTTAATTGGATGAACGTTAATAATCTACATGTTAATTTAAATAAAACAAATTACATTCAGTTTAATACAAGAGGAAAAAATGTATTTACTTGTTCAAGAGAGCCAAGGATGTATTTCCAAGAGCTACACAAAATGTTGACCGACTAGCATCAGACCATTGTCCCAGAACTACATTATATTGTAAAAACAGTGTATTCATGTGCACAAAAATTTATCAGCTTATGATGCCAAGGGCTTACCAATTGTGAATTAAAAAAAGTATCTAGTGCCGCAGACTCCGCAGACACTGCGCCGCGCGGATGAGCAGGGCTGCCCAGGAGCTCCTGCGTCCGGCACGTTCTCGCCCTAACTGACTGAACCAGCAGGAGCCGGCTGGGCGCAGGAGTCCGCCGCGTTTTCAGACTGGACCTACTTGCGCTTAACCACGGATCAGATAAATAAGGTTGGTTTGGAAATGTGCGCTGGGCAGGCGCGCCTCAAGTATGATTAGACAATCATACTTACCGAAGCACGCATTCATACTTTTTATTTGCGTGTGGTTGTGTGTAACGTACAGACTCTCGAAATGGTGTGAGACACAATTGCAGCCCTGTGTTCTAAGTGTGTTTTGTTTATTAGTGCGTGCAATTCGTGTATATGTGTTATTATTGCTTGTGTAGTGGAGTTGATGGGTGGGAGACAGGCGGCGACGCTGGTTTTCAAACAAAAGTGTGACTATTGCCAATCCAACCTTATTTATCTTATCCGTGCGCCTAACGGACGCAAGGACTGATTTCGGAGTTTTACTTCTCACGTTCGTTCAGAGCGGCCCTCTCGTGGTTAATGTTAAACAACATACAGTTTTTTATGTGCATAGTTTTATAGCTATTGTTGTAATATTTAAATTAAGGATGATGGTTAATAGTCAAATTTTAAAGAAATTAACTGTTATTTATTGTAACATTTCAAATAAATTCATGTTTACCTGTACACAGATATAGCGATGGGGATAGCTCTTCACCTGTACACAGATATAGCGATGTGGATAGCTCTTCACCTGTACACAGATATAGCGACGGGGATAGCTCTTCACCTGTACACAGATATAGCGATGGGGATAGCTCTTTATTACCTGTACACAGATATAGCGATGGGGATAGCTCTTCACCTGTACACAGATATAGCGATGGGGATAGCTCTTTACCTGTACACAGATATAGCGATGGGGATAGCTCTTTACCTGTACACAGATATAGCGATGGGGATAGCTCTTTACCTGTACACAGATATAGCGATGGGGATAGCTCTTTACCTGTACACAGATATAGCGATGGGGATAGCTCTTTACCTGTACACAGATATAGCGATGGGGATAGCTCTTTACCTGTACACAGATATAGCGACGGGGATAGCTCTTTACCTGTACACAGATATAGCGATGGGGATAGCTCTTTACCTGTACACAGATATAGCGATGGGGATAGCTCTTTACCTGTACACAGATATAGCGATGGGGATAGCTCTTTACCTGTACACAGATATAGCGATGGGGATAGCTCTTTACCTGTACACAGATATAGCGATGGGGATAGCTCTTCACCTGTACACAGATATAGCGACGGGGATAGCTCTTTACCTGTACACAGATATAGCGATGGGGATAGCTCTTTATTACCTGTACACAGATATAGCGACGGGGATAGCTCTTTACCTGTACACAGATATAGCGATGGGGATAGCTCTTTACCTGTACACAGATATAGCGACGGGGATATCTCTTTACCTGTACACAGATATAGCGATGGGGATAGCTCTTTACCTGTACACAGATATAGCGATGGGGATAGCTCTTTATTACCTGTACACAGATATAGCGATGGGGATAGCTCTTTACCTGTACACAGATATATCGATGGGGATAGCTCTTTACCTGTACACAGATATAGCGACGGGGATATCTCTTTACCTGTACACAGATATAGCGATGGGGATAGCTCTTTACCTGTACACAGATATAGCGACGGGGATAGCTCTTTACCTGTACACAGATATAGCGATGGGGATAGCTCTTTACCTGTACACAGATATAGCGATGGGGATAGCTCTTCACCTGTACACAGATATAGCGATGGGGATAGCTCTTTATTACCTGTACACAGATATAGCGATGGGGATAGCTCTTTACCTGTACACAGATATAGCGACGGGGATAGCTCTTTACCTGTACACAGATATAGCGATGGGGATAGCTCTTTATTACCTGTACACAGATATAGCGACGGGGATAGCTCTTTACCTGTACACAGATATAGCGATGGGGATAGCTCTTTACCTGTACACAGATATAGCGACGGGGATATCTCTTTACCTGTACACAGATATAGCGATGGGGATAGCTCTTTACCTGTACACAGATATAGCGATGGGGATAGCTCTTTATTACCTGTACACAGATATAGCGACGGGGATAGCTCTTTACCTGTACACAGATATAGCGATGGGGATAGCTCTTTATTACCTGTACACAGATATAGCGACGGGGATAGCTCTTTACCTGTACACAGATATAGCGATGGGGATAGCTCTTTACCTGTACACAGATATAGCGATGGGGATAGCTCTTTACCTGTACACAGATATAGCAATGGGGATAGCTCTTCACCTGTACACAGATATAGCGATGGGGATAGCTCTTTATTACCTGTACACAGATATAGCGATGGGGATAGCTCTTTACCTGTACACAGATATAGCGACGGGGATAGCTCTTTACCTGTACACAGATATAGCGATGGGGATAGCTCTTTACCTGTACACAGATATAGCGATGGGGATAGCTCTTTACCTGTACACAGATATAGCGACGGGGATAGCTCTTTACCTGTACACAGATATAGCGATGGGGATAGCTCTTTACCTGTACACAGATATAGCGATGGGGATAGCTCTTTACCTGTACACAGATATAGCGACGGGGATAGCTCTTTACCTGTACACAGATATAGCGATGGGGATAGCTCTTTACCTGTACACAGATATAGCGACGGGGATAGCTCTTCACCTGTACACAGATATAGCGATGGGGATAGCTCTTTACCTGTACACAGATATAGCGATGGGGATAGCTCTTTACCTGTACACAGATATAGCGATGGGGATAGCTCTTTACCTGTACACAGATATAGCGATGGGGATAGCTCTTTACCTGTACACAGATATAGCGATGGGGATAGCTCTTTACCTGTACACAGATATAGCGATGGGGATAGCTCTTCACCTGTACACAGATATAGCGATGGGGATAGCTCTTTACCTGTACACAGATATAGCGATGGGGATAGCTCTTTACCTGTAGACAGATATAGCGATGGGGATAGCTCTTTACCTGTACACAGATATAGCGATGGGGATAGCTCTTCACCTGTACACAGATATAGCGATGGGGATAGCTCTTTACCTGTACACAGATATAGCGATGGGGATAGCTCTTCACCTGTACACAGATATAGCGATGGGGATAGCTCTTTATTACCTGTACACAGATATAGCGACGGGGATAGCTCTTTACCTGTACACAGATATAGCGACGGGGATAGCTCTTCACCTGTACACAGATATAGCGATGGGGATAGCTCTTTATTACCTGTACACAGATATAGCGATGGGGATAGCTCTTTACCTGTACACAGATATAGCGATGGGGATAGCTCTTTACCTGCACTCAGATATAGCGATGGGGATAGCTCTTTACCTGTACACAGATATAGCGATGGGGATAGCTCTTTACCTGTACACAGATATAGCGATGGGGATAGCTCTTTACCTGTACACAGATATAGCGATGGGGATAGCTCTTTACCTGTACACAGATATAGCGATGGGGATAGCTCTTTACCTGTACACAGATATAGCGATGGGGATAGCTCTTTACCTGCACTCAGATATAGCGACGGGGATAGCTCTTCACCTGTACACAGATATAGCGATGGGGATAGCTCTTTATTACCTATACACAGATATAGCGATGGGGATAGCTCTTCACCTGTACACAGATATAGCGATGGGGATAGCTCTTCACCTGTACACAGATATAGCGATGGGGATAGCTCTTTACCTGTACACAGATATAGCGATGGGGATAGCTCTTTACCTGTACACAGATATAGCGATGGGGATAGCTCTTTACCTGTACACAGATATAGCGATGGGGATAGCTCTTTACCTGTACACAGATATAGCGATGGGGATAGCTCTTTACCTGCACTCAGATATAGCGACGGGGATAGCTCTTCACCTGTACACAGATATAGCGATGGGGATAGCTCTTCACCTGTACACAGATATAGCGATGGGGATAGCTCTTTACCTGTACACAGATATAGCGATGGGGATAGCTCTTTACCTGTACACAGATATAGCGATGGGGATAGCTCTTTACCTGTACACAGATATAGCGATGGGGATAGCTCTTCACCTGTACACAGATATAGCGATGGGGATAGCTCTTTATTACCTGTACACAGATATAGCGACGGGGATAGCTCTTTACCTGTACACAGATATAGCGACGGGGATAGCTCTTCACCTGTACACAGATATAGCGATGGGGATAGCTCTTTATTACCTGTACACAGATATAGCGATGGGGATAGCTCTTTACCTGTACACAGATATAGCGACGGGGATAGCTCTTTACCTGCACTCAGATATAGCGATGGGGATAGCTCTTTACCTGTACACAGATATAGCGATGGGGATAGCTCTTTACCTGTACACAGATATAGCGATGGGGATAGCTCTTTACCTGCACTCAGATATAGCGACGGGGATAGCTCTTCACCTGTACACAGATATAGCGATGGGGATAGCTCTTTATTACCTGTACACAGATATAGCGATGGGCATAGCTCTTTATTACCTGTACACAGATATAGCGATGGGGATAGCTCTTCACCTGTACACAGATATAGCGATGGGGATAGCTCTTCACCTGTACACAGATATAGCGATGGGGATAGCTCTTTACCTGTACACAGATATAGCGATGGGGATAGCTCTTTACCTGTACACAGATATAGCGATGGGGATAGCTCTTTACCTGTACACAGATATAGCGATGGGGATAGCTCTTTACCTGTACACAGATATAGCGATGGGGATAGCTCTTTACCTGTACACAGATATAGCGATGGGGATAGCTCTTTACCTGCACTCAGATATAGCGACGGGGATAGCTCTTCACCTGTACACAGATATAGCGATGGGGATAGCTCTTTACCTGTACACAGATATAGCGATGGGGATAGCTCTTTACCTGCACTCAGATATAGCGATGGGGATAGCTCTTCACCTGTACACAGATATAGCGATGGGGATAGCTCTTTACCTGTACACAGATATAGCGATGGGGATAGCTCTTCACCTGTACACAGATATAGCGATGGGGATAGCTCTTTACCTGCACTCAGATATAGCGACGGGGATAGCTCTTCACCTGTACACAGATATAGCGATGGGGATAGCTCTTTATTACCTGTACACAGATATAGCGATGGGGATAGCTCTTTATTACCTGTACACAGATATAGCGATGGGGATAGCTCTTCACCTGTACACAGATATAGCGATGGGGATAGCTCTTCACCTGTACACAGATATAGCGATGGGGATAGCTCTTTACCTGTACACAGATATAGCGATGGGGATAGCTCTTCACCTGTACACAGATATAGCGATGGGGATAGCTCTTCACCTGTACACAGATATAGCGATGGGGATAGCTCTTTACCTGTACACAGATATAGCGATGGGGATAGCTCTTTACCTGTACACAGATATAGCGATGGGGATAGCTCTTCACCTGTACACAGATATAGCGATGGGGATAGCTCTTTACCTGTACACAGATATAGCGATGGGGATAGCTCTTTACCTGTACACAGATATAGCGATGGGGATAGCTCTTTACCTGTACACAGATATAGCGATGGGGATAGCTCTTTACCTGTACACAGATATAGCGATGGGGATAGCTCTTCACCTGTACACAGATATAGCGATGGGGATAGCTCTTTACCTGTACACAGATATAGCGATGGGGATAGCTCTTTACCTGTACACAGATATAGCGACGGGGATAGCTCTTTACCTGTACACAGATATAGCGATGGGGATAGCTCTTCACCTGTACACAGATATAGCGATGGGGATAGCTCTTCACCTGTACACAGATATAGCGACGGGGATAGCTCTTTACCTGTACACAGATATAGCGATGGGGATAGCTCTTCACCTGTACACAGATATAGCGACGGGGATAGCTCTTTACCTGAACACAGATATAGCGATGGGGATAGCTCTTTTTCTGAACACAGATATAGCGATGGGGATAGCTCTTTACCTGTACACAGATATAGCGATGGGGATAGCTCTTTACCTGTACACAGATATAGCGATGGGGATAGCTCTTCACCTGTACACAGATATAGCGATGGGGATAGCTCTTTACCTGTACACAGATATAGCGATGGGGATAGCTCTTTACCTGCACTCAGATATAGCGATGGGGATAGCTCTTCACCTGTACACAGATATAGCGATGGGGATAGCTCTTTACCTGTACACAGATATAGCGATGGGGATAGCTCTTCACCTGTACACAGATATAGCGATGGGGATAGCTCTTTACCTGCACTCAGATATAGCGACGGGGATAGCTCTTCACCTGTACACAGATATAGCGATGGGGATAGCTCTTTATTACCTGTACACAGATATAGCGATGGGGATAGCTCTTTATTACCTGTACACAGATATAGCGATGGGGATAGCTCTTCACCTGTACACAGATATAGCGATGGGGATAGCTCTTCACCTGTACACAGATATAGCGATGGGGATAGCTCTTTACCTGTACACAGATATAGCGATGGGGATAGCTCTTCACCTGTACACAGATATAGCGATGGGGATAGCTCTTCACCTGTACACAGATATAGCGATGGGGATAGCTCTTTACCTGTACACAGATATAGCGATGGGGATAGCTCTTTACCTGTACACAGATATAGCGATGGGGATAGCTCTTCACCTGTACACAGATATAGCGATGGGGATAGCTCTTTACCTGTACACAGATATAGCGATGGGGATAGCTCTTTACCTGTACACAGATATAGCGACGGGGATAGCTCTTTACCTGTACACAGATATAGCGATGGGGATAGCTCTTCACCTGTACACAGATATAGCGATGGGGATAGCTCTTCACCTGTACACAGATATAGCGACGGGGATAGCTCTTTACCTGTACACAGATATAGCGATGGGGATAGCTCTTCACCTGTACACAGATATAGCGACGGGGATAGCTCTTTACCTGAACACAGATATAGCGATGGGGATAGCTCTTTTTCTGAACACAGATATAGCGATGGGGATAGCTCTTTACCTGTACACAGATATAGCGATGGGGATAGCTCTTTACCTGTACACAGATATAGCGATGGGGATAGCTCTTCACCTGTACACAGATATAGCGATGGGGATAGCTCTTTACCTGTACACAGATATAGCGATGGGGATAGCTCTTTACCTGCACTCAGATATAGCGATGGGGATAGCTCTTCACCTGTACACAGATATAGCGATGGGGATAGCTCTTTACCTGTACACAGATATAGCGATGGGGATAGCTCTTCACCTGTACACAGATATAGCGATGGGGATAGCTCTTTACCTGCACTCAGATATAGCGACGGGGATAGCTCTTCACCTGTACACAGATATAGCGATGGGGATAGCTCTTTATTACCTGTACACAGATATAGCGATGGGGATAGCTCTTTATTACCTGTACACAGATATAGCGATGGGGATAGCTCTTCACCTGTACACAGATATAGCGATGGGGATAGCTCTTCACCTGTACACAGATATAGCGATGGGGATAGCTCTTTACCTGTACACAGATATAGCGATGGGGATAGCTCTTCACCTGTACACAGATATAGCGATGGGGATAGCTCTTCACCTGTACACAGATATAGCGATGGGGATAGCTCTTTACCTGTACACAGATATAGCGATGGGGATAGCTCTTTACCTGTACACAGATATAGCGATGGGGATAGCTCTTCACCTGTACACAGATATAGCGATGGGGATAGCTCTTTACCTGTACACAGATATAGCGATGGGGATAGCTCTTTACCTGTACACAGATATAGCGATGGGGATAGCTCTTTACCTGTACACAGATATAGCGATGGGGATAGCTCTTTACCTGTACACAGATATAGCGATGGGGATAGCTCTTCACCTGTACACAGATATAGCGATGGGGATAGCTCTTTACCTGTACACAGATATAGCGATGGGGATAGCTCTTTACCTGTACACAGATATAGCGACGGGGATAGCTCTTTACCTGTACACAGATATAGCGATGGGGATAGCTCTTCACCTGTACACAGATATAGCGATGGGGATAGCTCTTCACCTGTACACAGATATAGCGACGGGGATAGCTCTTTACCTGTACACAGATATAGCGACGGGGATAGCTCTTTACCTGAACACAGATATAGCGATGGGGATAGCTCTTTTTCTGAACACAGATATAGCGATGGGGATAGCTCTTTACCTGTACACAGATATAGCGATGGGGATAGCTCTTTACCTGTACACAGATATAGCGATGGGGATAGCTCTTTACCTGTACACAGATATAGCGATGGGGATAGCTCTTCACCTGTACACAGATATAGCGACGGGGATAGCTCTTTACCTGTACACAGATATAGCGACGGGGATAGCTCTTTACCTGAACACAGATATAGCGATGGGGATAGCTCTTTTTCTGAACACAGATATAGCGATGGGGATAGCTCTTTAACCAACTTAAAAAAAGAAGGAGGTTCTCCATTCGTCGGAAACTTTTATCTTATTTTTCAACCGACTTCAAAAAGGAGGAGGTTCTCAATTCGACTGTATGTTTTTTTTTTTGTATGTTTGTTACGCGATATCTCCGCCGATTGTGAACCGATTTTCAAAATTCTTTTTTTATTTGAAATAGTATACTCCCGAGGGGGTCCTATTGTCACCAAGTCAGGATCTGATGATGGGATCCCAGGGAAGTCGAGAACAACCCTCAAATTTTATATGCAAATATGTATTACGTGTTATATTCCTAAAACTATTTAATTTTTGGCGTCTGGTAGTCATTATCTCTTGTTAATGAGCTGACGAATGAAAGTGCAACTCCTTAACGGTTAGGAGTTGGAGGATAATTCTTCAAATATTTTAATTAGATACGTATGTACGTATTGACCGATAGTTTCATTCTTTTAGGTTATTCAGATGGAAGACTTAACTCCTTAACTTTCATGCTGTTGAGATGATGGAAGCCACAGGAATCTGTATCTGTTAATGAAACACATGCATTATGATTTGATGGTTCCTGTTGGAGAGTGGGTGATTGGGTATAATGTTGTTAGATAGATAGCATTATCACTAAAAATAAATAAAATAAAAATAAAAGTTTAAAAAACTTAAAAACCGACTTCAAAATGAAATTCACTCAAAAGTATGAAATAATATTGTTACACTTATATACACGACATTAACCAACAATAACGAAATCAAAGGTGGGTACGAATTAAATTAGGGGCCTAAAATTTTTTTTGAGGTCGGTGTCAGCAATTCCAACGAATCTAAAACATTTGATACGTAAGGTAGCTGTGTGCTGGTACCGACCTCAAAAATAAATTTAGGCCCCTAATTTAATTCGTACCCACCTTTGATTTCGTTATTGTTGGTTAATGTCGTGTATATAAGAATAATAAATAATACAAGAGGAAATTACAAACTGACGATGCCTACTGTACGGCTGACAAAAACTCTCAAACAGGGAATCCCACTAAAAATAATGATGTACAATAAACTACCTAAACTAATAATGGATCTCCCTAAGCTAGAGTTCAAAGCAAAATTGAGAGATTTTTTTCAAAAACATGCATATTACTCATTAAATGAATACATGAATGAAATAATAACAGATACTCATTTTCTCAAATAGATTGCGACAGAACATGAATGTGCTATTAAATGTAATTTATTAATTAGTATGTTAGTTAATATGTTAATATTTAAGTTTGTAAAATTGACCTGCCTCTAAGCAATGTTCATTGTTGCCTGGTGAATAAATGACTATAAATGACTATAAATGACTATAAATGACTATTTCATAATTTTGAGTGAATTTCATTTTGAAGTAGGTTTTTAAGTTTTTTTAATTATTTTTAGAGTTTACTCCTTAAGAATCGATTTGCATATGTCGCAGGATAATAGCAAAATCCGTCGTTTCGCGAAAATCCTAGGAATATTGCACACTGTGGAGTAGAAAACTCCGAATAAAACCAAATCGAACGGAGCCCCGCTATGCGGGGCTCCTTTTTACGGTAGAAAAAGACATGCTAACCAAACCTAACCTACCTAACGAAGCGGGGCTCCGTCCGACTGGGTTTTGTTTGGAGTTTTCTACTCCATAGTGTGCAATATTCCTAGGATTTTCGCGAAACAACGGATTTTGCGATTATCCTGCGACACATTAAGGCGCCTGGTATGAAAAAAATATGAGGAGTAAAATCTAGTGATCGAAAACGTAGTTTTTTATATTCGCTTTGCGCGTTACGTTTTTTACGCGCAACCTATTGTATTGTGCGCACCTCTGTCACGTGATACAAAACAGTCAGGATTGGCTGAATCTAAGATGACGTTCTGTCAATGTTGCAGTCTTAAGGCGTGTCTCCTGCGCCCGCTTTTTTGAAACATTACACAGAAAACATGAAACAAAAACATTTGTTTTCATACTCAAGCCGTCTCCTGCTACAGGGAAATGTTTCTGAAACAAAAAATGTGCGCGACACGGCAGTTGTAGAAAAATGAAACAAATCCTTCCCCTCTCCACCCGCGCGGGGAGTATAATTGTACTGTATCTGTGTATTGTTTTGCAAAACAGGTCGGAGGAGACGCGCCTTTACTATTTTTGATCTGTATATATAATTTCAGTATATTTATAATATAAAATATTTATGATTATAAATATACTGAAAATTTGTGATATTTTACAATCTCCATCGTATAATTTGGTATTCCACTCCATCATGGATGTCAATTTTGTGAAAGCAGATAGCAGAAACTTGCCCAAAGTGTACGCAATCAAGGATTGAAATGTTCTTCAAAAATAACCCCGATTTTTATTCTGCAGAGCTGAGAAATGTAAAAACAGCAATGTAAGTACTATAAAATAATATAACACTACCTACGTAAGTAACCTTAATCATGCGAAGGCAAAATAATGGTATTTCTTTCAATTGTAGTTTTTTAGGTTATAAAGAATAAATTTTGTTTCATCATATCAGCCGAAGGAAGTCCACTGCTGGACATAGGCCTCCCCCAAGGATCTCCACGACGACCGGTTCTGCGCTGCCCGCATCCAGCGGCTTCCCGCGACCTTCACCAGGTCATCGGTCCACCGAGTGGGAGGCCTGCCTACACTACGCTTTCCGGTGCACGGTCGCCACTCGAGAACTTTACTGCCCCAACGGCCATCTGTTCTACGAGCAAT
The DNA here is from genome assembly GCA_947284805.1 of Coleophora flavipennella. Taxonomy (NCBI): domain Eukaryota; kingdom Metazoa; phylum Arthropoda; class Insecta; order Lepidoptera; family Coleophoridae; genus Coleophora; species Coleophora flavipennella. Next base: position 304,567 of record OX369278.1, read on the forward strand.
GTGCCCCGCCCACTGCCACTTAAGTTTAGCAATTCTGAGAGCTATGTCGGTTACTCTGGTTCTCTTACGGATCTCCTCGTTTCTGATTCGATCACGCAGAGAAACTCCGAGCATAGCACGCTCCATTGCCCTTTGGGTGACCTTGAGCCTTCTTATGAGGCCCATAGTAAGCGACCATGTCTCAGTTCCGTACGTCATCACTGGCAACACACATTGGTCGAAGACCTTGGTCTTAAGACACTGCGGTATCTGGGACGTAAAGATATTGCGAAGCTTCCCGAACGCTGCCCAGCCGAGTTGGATTCGACGATTGATCTCTTTCTCGAAGTTGGACCTACCTAACTGGACTGTTTGTCCCAGGTATACATATTCGGTAACAACTTCGAGTGTAGAGCCTCCAACCTTCAGAGGACTAGGTATGACACGGACGTTTGACATAATTTTCGTCTTGTCCATGTTCATTCTAAGACCCACTTGTTGAGAGGCTCTACTGAGGCCATCGAGCATTGTGCCTAAGTCGTCCATAGTCTCAGCCATGACCACGATATCGTCAACGAATCGAAGGTGGGTGATGTACTCGCCGTTGATATTGATGCCTAGTCCACTCCAGTCCAAAAGCTTAAAAACATCTTCCAGGGCGGCGGTGAACAGCTTCGGAGATATAACGTCTCCCTGTCTCACCCCTCGCTGCAGCTGGATAGGTTCCGAGTTTTGATCCTGGAGGCGAACCGACATGGTGGCGTTTTCATACAAACACTTCAGCACTTCGATATATCGATAGTCAATTTGGCACCTCTGGAGAGACTGTAACACAGCCCAGGTTTCGACCGAATCGAAGGCTTTCTCATAGTCCACGAACGCCAAGCATAGTGGCTGATTGTACTCTTCGGTCTTCTGTATAATCTGCCGCAGCGTATGTATGTGGTCTATGGTACTAAATCCTTTTCGGAAACCGGCTTGTTCGGGGGGCTGAAGTCGTCAAACCTGCGTGCGAGACGATTCGTAATGACCCTCGAAAACAGTTTGTAGACATGGCTCAGAAGTGAGATGGGTCTGTAGTTCTTCAGCAGGGTAGTGTCGCCCTTTTTGAAGAAAAGCACGACCACACTTCTGTACCATGCCTTAGGCGTTTGTCCTTCAAGTATAACGGAATTTAATAATTTCTGAAGAGCTTTAAGTAAGTAATTTTGTTTACAGTAAGTAATTAGTTTGCATTTTCAGGGCTGCACGAGAATCTTATGGTGACGATGCTATTGGGTACGTGCAACTACATGTGGATCAGGAATTTGCACACTCAATTGCAAGATCTGCCCCGAGCACAAATTGCGGGCTAGTTCATACAGAGTCACTATGATGATAGACGAGACTAAAGGTGAAATCGTCAGTTGCCAGTGCTTGGACTGTGCAGGTTCAACTGGTGGTTGTAAGCATGCAGTGACATTTTTAATGTGGACCCATCGTCGCAGTCTTCCTGCACCGAGGTTGAATGTTACTGGAAAAACCTATCCTCTCGAGAGTAGGGACTACTATAAAACACGTCACTGTACATCAAATTTGCAAAAAAACAGCTCCACATCATGAAACCAGCACATACCTTTTCCACGAGTTTCTTCAAGAAGCAAAAAAGAAGAAAATTATGAATTGTGAACTGTTGAAGTACCATAACGACTTTAAACACAGTGATGTTAGAAAGTTTTCACTTCATCATTTCCTTATTCAAGCGAGTGATGATATAAAGAATGATGTCCACAAATTACTAGAAACTTAACAAAAATGCTCTTGATTTAATTGAAGAGTCAACTCGAAATCAATGTAAGAGCCCTTTATGGTATGACCTAAGATATGCTTGTATAACCGCATCCAAAGCATATTAGGTTAGTTGCTGCCAAACACCAGATGGATCATTAGTAGCTGCGATCATGGGAGCTAAAACACCTGACACATCAGCTAAGAAAAGAGGCCGGAAATTGGAATCATCCATCAGTTATAAAAACTGTGCAGAGTAAACTTAAAACCAAAGTCAAGCCCTGTTTTGTGCCTGTTTAGACAATCGTACTTAAGAAGTAAACTCCAGTCGTGCGTCGGAGCTGACACACACACTTTTTTTTATGTATATTCTGATTACTTAAGGACGCCTGGACCGATTTGGAATATTATTTTTTGTTTGAAAGGATAATATACTTCTTAAGTGATCCCATTGTCACCAAGTCAGGATCTGAATCCCAGGGAAATCGAAGGCAACCCTCAAATTTTGTAGGCACGTATTATGTGTTTCATACATTTTCTAAAGCTCTTCAAGTAGGAGGCCCCTCTAAACAGTAGCTCAAGGTGGATATTTTCCTCTTCCCTTTTTTCAGGCTTGTGCCGATGTCGCCGCCCGGGCCTGCGATGCACGATATCCCTGCCCGGGCCCGCGGTGCACGATGCCCAGCGGGCATTTAACTATTATCTCGCATATGCCCGTACCCCTTCCTGCACCCTCATTTTTTCCCTTATAACACAATTGTAGTACATGGATTACACTTTGGTCACCGCACAGGCACTAGGCAGAGCTTGTCTCGTGGAGACCGAGCTGGTCACCGCACAATGCAGAGCCTGTCTCGTGGAGACCAAGCTGGTCACTGCACTAGGCAGAGCCTGTCTCGTGGAGACCGAGCTGGTCACCGCACTAGGCAGAGCCTATCTCGTGGAGACCGAGCTAGCTCTGTTTGTAACCTATTAACAGTCACACGGATGTCTCTGGTAGTGTCTGTTTCCTGGGCAGCCTCTCTGTGACCCGGTTGGTGTATACAGGTTGTAACAAAATTGGTGTAGGCCCCGTTATTGTGCATTTTTGTATGGAGGGTCCCATTTTTTTTTGGAGAACAACACATGACACTGGTCTACAGTGGTGTTGTTGCCCTAGATATAAGATCGGTTTTGGATATGTTTATGCTCACAATTCATGAAACTGTCAATGATTTTGTAAGATTTGCTCTCGTTTTTTTTGCGCAGAACTCTAATCATGACTGGGAAAATAAATTTTATTACTAACAAGCCGATAATTGATCAAAATATAAGATATGCAATAATCATAAAAACAAGAGCACTTTCAATACTTTCATGAATAAATTCGTAATCTGGGCACTTGAAAACATCAAAATTTGCTAAAATATCCAGGGCAACAAAGATAATTTTTTTGTAAAGCTGTGCAGTCTATAGGTTCCTCGGGGAAAGTTGTTCAGTACGATGAGTGGAACCCCCAGTTAACGGTACCTACTTCAATTTTGTTACACCTTTTTTACAATTTTGTTAATGTAGGTATGCATTGTATTCCGGTACCTACCTTACTGCGCCCACGCCACTCCTCAAAAATAAAGATGTTTTTAGCAAATCACTTTCTAAAATTGTTTCACAATTTGCACTTATTATAACACACACTTATCAGCTTTATACGAGACGAAATGTCTTTAATACACACATTTAGTAGGTACTAAATTATTTATTTTATACAGTAACGCTTGAGCGCTACGAGTATATTCTGTTCGTATCTGTGTCCGGATCCTGTAAATACTTGAAGAAACATTTTATGCGCATAGTTTGTTTGTAAATGTAAATGTTTCGTTTCCACTCGAGTGCGTAGTGACGCGTGGGGCGCGCGCGGTGCTCGACTGAACGCCGAGGGTGTGTCGAGGGTGAAGGGGCGTGGCTTCACCCATTGTCTGGGCGGAGACTCCCAAACCACGCCCCTCTTATAATGGGTGTTGCTGAAATATTTATTCGGAGCACTAGCATTAGTCCTGCTGAAGAGGAGGGGGGAGCAGGGGGGAATATGCCGCGGCCCTTTTCAGACTTGGAATTATTAATGTTCCTTAATGCAGATATTGAGCCAGTGGTAACGGTGTGTGTGGTGCCGAGGTGGCCTAGGTAACTATATTATTGTCTACAGCGTCATTATCTGCAGAACTGGTCGCACAATGCAACAATAAAACAAATGGCTACTCAGAATATATATTTTTTTTTACATAACTATCACTATCATTACAGGTTTACCCCAATTCAATAGTGTAGTAACATTAACTAAAAACAACGATCATAATTATAAAAAAGAGGAGGTTAATAATATGTTACTTAAATAACTTACAACTACTTTGTCGAATTCCGTCAGTGTACACGTGCATACATCTGTATCCTGCGCCACCCTATCAATAATTCCAACTGCCGTTGGGATAGAAGCGAACTTCCCTTTGTTAGTTCTGAAGAAAGATTCTTCAAACATGCTGCTCCTCGGACCAAACCTAAGCCTCGTGTTTGGGACTGATAGTCTTAAGGAACTCAAAATGTCGGGGTTGTTTATTTTACCCCGGAAAACCGAAAAGATATATTTTGCCAAGCCAAATGTCTCCTTATCTCCAACTTGTAGTATCCAACCATCCCTCAAACAAAGAGGGTTGGACACATAAGTGGATAATAGGGATATTACTCCGTGTTGCTTAAAATTCAGGTATCTTATTTTAATGTGTATCAGGTGAGTTTTGCCTCCCCCTCTGATGGAATAGTTCTCAGCTCCTAATAAAACTCATAGCACAAAAAACCGGCCAAGTGCGAGTCGGACTCGCGCGCTGAGGGTTCCGTACCAAAACACATTTCGGTACGAAACCCTACAAGCATCAATGAGTACAGCAATAGAAGGACAAACTTAACTTTGTAGCTGAAAAAATGTTCCCCCATAAATGGTCACACGTCAAGGTCCATTCTCCACCTGCAAACGTAAGATTGAAATCGCAAAATAACGTAATGGTTAGTCCATTCGCTTCACACCTGGAGGTCGCGGGTTCGATTCTCGGCGGGGTTTAACTTTGTAAGACTCGGTTTGTTTGCGTTAGGGCATTTTATTAGCCCGCCTGACTAGCTACCAAAATCTTATCTGTCTTGCCGTTAAACATCAATGTTTACAGCGTTAATGCGTTCCGGCATGAAGATAAGATAGGCTGTTCCCCATTGCGTTGAGGAATCTTGGTAAATCTGCTCCCATGTTCGGCATCAGCGTCACTTACCATCAAGTGAGATACCAGGGGCTCACCAATTGTAAATCCTACTTACAAATACAAATATACTTATAACCAAAGAATGGTATACCATACAGTATAAAGTACGTCTTGTGACCCCACACTAGGCAGAGCCCGTATCGTGGTGGTCACGCCAAAAATACATTACCAACCAACCAGTTTAAAGATCATTTACAAAATTATATTAAACTAGCTGTCTCGGCGAACTACTCCACCTTACACTACACTATACTACCCTACCCTACACTACACTACACTACCCTACCATACCCTACACTACACTACCCTACCATACGCTACACTACAATACCCTACCCTGCCCTGCCCTACCCTTCCCTTCCCTACCCTACCCTACCCTACCCCTACCCTACCCTACTCTACCCTACCCTACACTACTCTACCCTACCCCTACCCTACCCTACCCTACACTACACTACCCTACCCTACCCTACACTAAACTACACTACCCAACCTAAAAAGAAAAAGTACAAGCTAATTAAAATTACACTGCTAATGGTGAATTTCTAAAAGATTTTCCGTGTCCAGATAGTCAAGCTACATAGCCAGCACGTAATTTTGGTTTTTGCGAGACATGTACTTAGAAGTTTAATATTACACACTTTTACAACTTTGTTATAAACAAAGGGATGGAGAAAAGTGTTGAATCTCTGAGCAAACGAAGTATTAACGCGAGGTTGTGGCAATCTAAAAACTCTCCTTCTTATCAAATCTTCAAACCTGGGCGATGAAATTACCGACCTATGCATGGTGATCGTTACCTTGTAGATAAAGAGCTGTCTAACTGTCAAAACACCACATTCCTTGTACAGGCAATCAGTAGGATATCTATAAGGCTTAAATGTCATCACTTTCAAAACCAAGCGCTGATGGGCTCTCTCTAACTAAGCGAATCATGAGTGTTTTGTGTGTACCACCCCAAACAGTGATGCAGTACGATAAAATGCTTTCACACAAACTTGTGTAGACCAAAAACTGAGGAAGGTGCCGCTAAGCGAAGAGATTTCATAACGCCTATCAATCTTCTCACTCCACCAGACAGAGCCTCAAGGTGAGGACCATAGGTTAGCCGGTTAATATTATAAATGTGAAAATGTGTTTGTTTGTTTGTTACCTTTTCACGCTTCAACACCTTAACTAATCTTGATGAAATTTGGCATGCAGGTAGCCTGTCACTGAGAAAGACATAGGCTACTTTTTATCCCGTGAAAATAGCATAGTCCGATGCAGTTCCTGAGGGAACTGAAAATATACTCTTTTTTAAGCTATTGCATAGCTTTTATCGCGGGCTTTGAGCGCGGCGACTGAATCAAGAAATTCCGTAACGAAAATAACCTAACACCCCACGAGTTCTAAAAAACTTACAGTGTCATCTATTAGCGATTTGCGGTACTAAAAGGACTTAGTCAATTTTACTGGTGTAACTTTCTTAGTGTTAATTTATTACATAAACATCCCGCGCCCCAAGGACTATATGGTACTGCATAAATAAATAAAAAGTGTGTGTGTCAGCTCCGACGCACGACTGGAGTTTACTACTTAAGTACGATTGTCTAAACAGGCACAAAACAGGGCTTGACTTTGGTTTTAAGTTTACTCTGCACAGTTTTTATAACTGATGGATGATTCCAATTTCCGGCCTCTTTTCTTAGCTGATGTGTCAGGTGTTTTAGCTCCCATGATCGCAGCTACTAATGATTGGCAGTTTGGCAGCAACTAACCTAATATGCTTTGGATGCGATTATACAAGCATATCTTAGGTCATACCATAAAGGGCTCTTACATTGATTTCAAGTTGACTCTTCAATTAAATCAAGAGCATTTTTGTTAATGTTTCTAGTAATTTGTGGACATCATTCTTTATATCATCAGTCGCTTGAATAACGAAATGATGAAGTGAAAACTTTCTAACATCACTGTGTTTAAAGTCGTTCTGATGCTTCAACAGTTCACAATTCATAATTTTCTTCTTTTTTGCTTCTTGAAGAAACTCGTGGAAAAGGTCTGTGCTGGTTTTGCACGTACCCAATAGCATCGTCACCATAAGATTCTCGTGCAGCCCTGAAAATGCAAACTAATTACTCACTGTAAAAAAAATTATTCTTTATAACCCAAAAAACTACAATTGAAAGAAAGACCATTATTTTGCCTTCGCAGGATTAAGGTTACTTACGTAGGTAGTGTTATATTATTTTATAGTACTTACATTGCTGTTTTTACATTTCTCAGCTCTGCAGAATAAAAATCGGGGTTATTTTTGAAGAACATTTCAATCCTTGATTGCGTACACTTTGGGCCAGTTTCTGCTATCTGCTTTCACAAAATTGACATCCATGATGGAGTGGAATACCAAATTATACGATGGAGATTGTAAAATATCACAAATTTTCAGTATATTTATAATCATAAATATTTTATATTATAAATATACTGAAATTATATATACAGATCAAAAATAGTAAAGGCGCGTCTCCTCCGACCTGTTTTGCAAAACAATACACAGATACAGTACAATTATACTCCCCGCGCGGGTGGAGAGGGGAAGGATTTGTTTCATTTTTCTACAACTGCCGTGTCGCGCACATTTTTTGTTTCAGAAACATTTCCCTGTAAATGTTAACTTTACTTTTCATTTCGACTATGAGGAAATGTAATTATTGTAATTTAATTGTTTATATGATATAAAATATTAATTAGATATCAATAAATTAGTTTTACCTATAACCAACCTCCAACCTTTTCGCAATGGCCGCTTGCCACGGCCGTCTAGATTGAAACTAATCGAGTTGGTCACGACGTGCATCTAGGTGGCCATGCCGAAAATTGAAAAACAAGTGTCATGTTATCATGGCATTATGGCGCGCAGCAGAATAGAGGAATGATTTTAAATTTTAATATTTTGTAATTGTGAAAAATATAGACCAACTATAAAATGATTTAATATCAATCTGTAGATCGTAATAAACCCGTCGTTTAATGTATAGCTGAGTTTAGATATATGAAAACCTCTTAGTTCGACTCCGTGGCTGGCAATAAAAAAAATTACTTTCCACCCTAGGGATGACAATACTTTCCACCCTAGGGATGGAAATACTTTCTACCCTAGGGATGGAAAAGCAATGTTCCACCCGGCTATCTACTCATGAAAATTAAACTTTCCGAACAGGAGAGATGAAAAATACATTACTTATAATGTTTTTGAAAAAAGAATCGTTGCAATGAAAGATATCAGACTTAGAAGAGTAGTTTATGTTAAATTTTGCACAAACCCATGGTATGAACGAATTACGCCTGTAGTTAGAAGAGGCACGGGGGACGTTTAGCATGACATGATTACGCCTAGAAGGTATTCTCGTGGGCGCGCGTAAGCCGAGCAGACAAAGAAAGTCGGGTTTTACTCCTCATATTTTTTTCATACCGGGCGCCTTATATGCAAATCGATTCTTAAGGAGTAAACTCCAATCGTCATTGTGCGTTTGGCTACCTAAATGTGTCATTATGCGAGTAACCCAATAAATTATGAAAATTGCATAAGTTGATAAAAAATGCTATGCAATAGCTTTACCGCGGCAGTCCCCGAGTGCCACAATTTTTTTTGTTACTTTCTTTAATATTGCAACGGAACAATGGATTGCTGTGATTTTTTGCACAGAGATGGCTGAGCTGATGGAAAATGGCATAATTTACTAATTAGCATATCCTGACATGGTTCCGGATCTGGGGAAAACTCATTTCCGCGCTCGCGCACGTCAGCATCGCAACGGAGCTACGGACTGAAGTGGTTTTTTGTATAGAATTGGTTGAGTGGGTGGGAAGTGACATAGACTTCTAATCAGAATAGCCCGATATCGTTCCTGAGGAATCTGAGGAAAACTCATGTCCGCGCTCGCGATCCGCTTGCAGCTTGCACACCACTCACCCTAAAAGACAGTCAAAAACGATATCCACGCGGGCGAAGCCGCGAGCAAAAGCTAGTTAAAAATAAATTTGTGATGTACTGACAAGTTTTCAATTTCCCATGAATTGTGCTGTGAGACTTTGCTTCTTGACAAATTTCATAATTCAACGTGAAGTACTAACCCTATTACTTACCAATTTGATTCACTTGCTAGCATCAAAACATGTACCTCCGGTACGCCCCGACGTGCGCGGGCCTAAAAAATTATAATTTTCCCCAGATCCCTCGAGAACGATCTCGGGCTACGCTAATTATTAGTTTACTAGCTTTTGCCCGCGGTTTAGCCTGCGTGGATATCGTTTTTATGACTGTCTTCGAGGGTAGGTGCGGCTCGCGAGCGTGGAGATGAGTTTTCTCTAGATCCACCAGGAACTACTTATATAGGGCTAATTCTGATCAGCAGTCTATGTCACTTCCCACTCCCACCCCCTCAACATTCAATCCGTTGCGGCGCCGACGTGCGCGAGCGTGGAGATGAGTTTTCTCTAGATCCATCAGGAACTACTTATATAGGGCTAATTCGGATCAAAATCAAAATCAAAAACAATTTATTTCAAATAGGTGTTTACACACACTTTTAAATAGTCAAAACAAAAAAAAAAACAGTATATTACAAATAATGTCATGATTCAGATTACAGTCTCAGGTAATGGTATTTGATATAGAATCAACATATATATCTTTGTCATTTACATAATCTATTATTTTATAATATCCTCTAGAGCACAAAACTTTTTTGACATGAGTCTTGAACTTATTCTCTGACAAACTAGTTACATTTTCTGGAATTTTATTGTAGAATCTTATACACTGCCCCACAAATGACTTTTTAACCTTACTCAGTCTCGAAAAGGCTATATCTATTTTATTTACATTTCTTAAATTCAAATTATGCCTGTCACTGTTTTTAGGAAATAAATGGAAATTCTTACGAACGTACATGATGTTTTCATATATAAATTGACTAGCAACAGTTAAAATATTGATTTCTTTAAACTTATTCTGTAACGACTCACGTGATCGCATCTGATAGATTGCGCGGATAGCTCTTTTCTGCAGGATGAAAATAGTTTCTATATCAGCCGCATGCCCCCACAGTAATATGCCATAAGACATTATACTATGGAAGTAACTAAAATACACTAGTCTCGCAGTATCTACATCCGTTAACTGTCTTATTTTCTTAACGGTATAAGCAGCTGAACTAAGCCTTCCCGCTAAAGTTTCAATGTGTGGTCCCCATTGAAGTGAAACATCCAAAGTTATACCAAGGAACACCGTGGTATTTACAAATTCTAATTTATTACTGTCTAATATTACACTATTATTGACCTTTTTTACATTTGGCAAACAAAATTTCATACATTTTGTTTTCTTAGCATTTAATAATAAGTTGTTCACAGTGAACCAGTTCAGTATCTTTGAAAGAGTGTTTCTTTCCTATTCACTTTAAAAATAAGAGATGTATCATCCGCAAACAACACAATATTTGACAGATGTTGCACCATAAAAGGCAAATCATTTACGTAAACAAGGAAAAGAAAAGGCCCTAATATGGAACCCTGGGGCACACCCATTTTCACTTTAGATCCAGATGAGTTCGTGCCATTCACTTGTACTTTTTGTGTTCTGTTGTCTAAATACGAATTTAAAAGACTGAGAGCCCCTTCCTCTACACCATAATGCTTTAATTTCATAAGTAATGTTTGGTGTTCAACACAATCAAAAGCCTTAGATAAATCACAAAACACTCCAATTGCATTCTGCGATTCCTCGAAGGCATCATATATGTTTCGAATGAGTGCTACTCCTGCATCGGTTGTTGATCGTCCTTTAGTGAAACCGAATTGTTGGTTATGCAGTAGTTTGTTTTCTGTAAAATATTGTAGCATTTGGTTAAGCATAATCAGCAGTCTATGTCACTTCCCACTCCCACCCCCTCAACATTCAATCCGTTGCGGCGCCGACGTGCGCGAGCGTGGAGATGAGTTTTCTCTAGATCCATCAGGAACTACTTATATAGGGCTAATTCGGATCAGCAGTCTATGTCACTTCCCACTCCCACCCCCTCAATATTCAATCCGCTGCGGCGCCGACGTGCGCGAGCGTGGAGATGAGTTTTCCCCGGATCCCTCGGGAACTATGTCAGTAAATGCTTATTAGTAAATAATGTAATTTCTTTGTGCTAAAAGTCACAGCAATTTATGTTCCTTTGCGATGTTAAAGAAATAAACCAAAAAAAAGAGTATTTTTTCAGTTCCCTCAGAAACTGCATCGGACTAGGTAGGTATGCTTTATCATGGAATAAAAAGTAACACATTCACTCACCTCCACAATAATCTCTGTAAACAAAATCACAACAATCCGTTGCGCCTGCGCTGTCAAAGAAATCATACAAAAAAAAGTAAAAACAGACTTCAAAAAGAAATTCACTCAGAGTTGTGAAATAATATTTTCAATACAGTTGCTCGAAAAGTGATCCTTTAAATGCCAGTCAAGTGTGCGCAAAATTGATTTTACCGCACACGTGCTTTTAATTTACCACATTTGTTTAATGTGTAGCTCGGAGGAACAAGACAATTCTAGGAAATAAAAAATGTAATAACCAAAGATACAGAATATTCTTGAAGACTTTTGTTAGGAGAATTTTAGAAGAGATTCCTCCGTGAGGTTAGTTCATAACGCCAGCTCATTAGATTCTCTTTGGTTTATATCTTTGTGAAAAAAGGAGAATATATATGAATAAAGCGCATAGGTTACACCAAGGAATAGGTCCAACTTTCCCAAAGAGGTTTTAATGCTTACAATAATTTTATCGTATTGTTTTTTAGGGTTCCGTACCCAAAGGGTAAAAACGGGATCCTGTTACTGAGACTGATTTAATTCGATGGCATTGCTGACAACGACCTCAAAAAAATTGTAAGCCCCTAATATAATTAGTACCCACCTTTGATTTCGATATTGTTGGTTAATGTTGTGTATTTAAGTATAATAATATTATTTCATACTTTTGAGTGAATTTCATTTTGAAGTCGGTTTTTAGTTTTTTAAACTTTTATTTTTATTTTCTTTATTTTTAGTGATAATGCTATTTTTATCTAACAACGTTAAACCCAATCACCTACTCACCAATAGGAATTATCAAATCATAATACTTGTGTTTCATTAACAGATCAACATCTCAGCAGATGATGATGGACGATTTAACTCCATAACATGAAAGTTATGGAGGAATAACCTGAAAGAAAACAACCTATCGGTCTATGCATACCTACGTATATATCTATGTATAATATTAAAAGAATTTTCCTCCAACTCCTATCCGTTAAGGAGTTGTACCTTTCTTCATCAGCTTATCAACATGAGATGATGACTAACAGACGCAAGTACTTTAATAGATTTAGAAAACATATGAATCACGTAATAAGTGCCTACGTAATGAGTAATTTGAGGGTTGCTCTCGATTTCCCTGGGATCCCATCATCAGATCCTGACTTGGTGACAATGGGACCCCCTCGGGAGTATACTCTTTCGAATGAAAAAAGAATTTTGAAAATCGGTCCACAATTGACGGAAAAATCGGTGAACATACATTTTAAAAAAATACAGTCGAACTTAGTACCTCCTCCTTTTTGAAGTCGGTAACAAAAAAGAACAAAATAAATATTTAAAGTGACTCCCATACAATAAACGTGTTTTTTTTTTCTCGATATTGATAACGGCCACAGGTAGACGCTTGAAATATTTACAGAATATTTAGTTGTATTATTCACTTTAAAAATAAATAATTAAAATAAAATAAAATAAATATTAAGAGGGGGGCTTCCATACAACAAACGTGATTTTTATAGATAAGGGTACGGAACCCTTCGTGCGCGAGTCCGACTCGGACTTAGGGTTTTTTTTTACATACCTATTGCTGTGCGTGCGCAGGAGTGAGCGCACGCAACGCAGCGCGCGGCCCGCGGGGCGCGATCTTTATATACCTATTGCTGTGCGTGCGCAGGAGTGAGTGCACGCAACGCAGCGCGCGGATCGCGGGGCGCGATCTTTATATACCTATTGCTGTGCGTGCGCAGGAGTGAGCGCACGCAACGTAGCGCGCGGCCCGCGGGGCGCGATCTTTACATACCTATTGCTGTGTGTGCGCAGGAGTGAGCGCACGCAACGCAGCGCGCGGCCCGCGGGGCGCGATCTTTACATACCTATTGCTGTGCGTGCGCAGGAGTGAACGCACGCAACGCAGCGCGCGGCCCGCGGGGCGCGATCTTTACATACGTATTGCTGTGCGTGCGTAGGAGTGAGCGCACGCAACGCAGCGCGCGGCCCGCGGGGCGCGATCTTTACATACCTATTGCTGTGCGTGCGCAGGAGTGAGCGCACGCAACGCAGCGCGCGGCCCGCGGGGCGCGATCTTTACATACCTATTGCTGTGCGTGCGCAGGAGTGAGCGCACGCAACGCAGCGCGCGGCCCGCGAGGCGCGATCTTTACATACCTATTGCTGTGTGTGCGCCGCAGGAGTGAGCGCACGCAGCGCAGCGCGCGGCCCGCGGGGCGCGATCTTTAGACAGTTCCATCCACCTTTTGTGATTGTAGCATGTATGCGAGCTTTGAAATTTCAGCGAGACCGCAAAATTCAAAAATGCCTGTCTCAGCCTAGCGCCAGCCGCACGCTTATCTAAACCGTAAAATGCCTGTCAAACACGGCAAATGCCTGTCAGATGGTAGGTAACCCTTTAAACCGATTACACTGGAGCAGAAGAAACAGCAAGATGCTAGTTGTGTGAAGAAAAAGATGAAGTTTTAAACACAACCCAAGGCTGGAGCTACAAATTTTAAAATTAAAAAAAGATCTCAAGTTAGAAGTGACGCCAAAGAAAATGAAAAAGACTATTTCTGTATAGTATGCCATGAACAGGACATGCACCCCCTAGTGGAAGACTGGATACAATGTGACTGACTCCTGTCGAGAGTGGACTGGACACATGAGGTCTGCTCATCCTGTATGGGGCGAGGGTCATATTTTTGTGATGAATGTTTTGATTAACTGACATAATCCTACTTGTAATATGGATAATGGATATTTATTATTTTAAAATATTTTCGAAAAACCTCAAAACTTTTAGGTACAAGCTTTTGATATTGCATTGTCACGCTATATACATATGCATGCTAAATTTCAGCTTAATCGGAAACCGGGAAGTGGGTCAAATTTAACTTGCAAGATTTCACCTGAACAAACATACATACATTGCAAGTTAATTAAAAGCTTGAAAAAGCTCAATAACTTTTTGTTTTTTTTTATTCACAATTGGTAAACCCTTGACAACATCTCACCTGGTGGTAAGTGACGATGTTGCCGAAGATGGAAGCGGGCTTACCAAGATTCCCCAAAGCAATCCAATTACTGTCCAAATCTGTGAAAAAGCTACAATTTCTTGCTTTTTGGATGTGTTGATTTTTTTATTTATGTTAAGTTCGATGATGATAGTTCCTAATGAAAATGATTACATTTTTTTTATTATAACCTTAACTCATTATCTTGCCCGCACGTCCCCTACCTATCCGTCATATTGCGCCCCCCTGGGCCATTGGTTGGCGCACCCTTGTCAACGCCCAGGCCATGAAAACCTAGAAACCTTAAACTATGCAAAGATTTTTCCTTACGGTGCAGTGGTACCTAAAAATCTACTTAAACAGGTTTTTAGAATTCATTTTTGAAGTACTTAACAGTAAATTTAAAATCTAGGAAAACATATTGGTATTATTGAGAATAGTTACGGGGGATTATATCGAATGGAAACACGATTTAATAAAGTTGGCTCGATAGAATAATTTCGCTAAGGTAACTCTACGAGCCATTTTATCGTCTATTTTCGGTTTTATTCTTAAAATAAGTAATTTGATAATATGATTTATTTACTAAAATAAAGTTCATAGGTGACTGAAGGGAAAACATCGAAGGGATTTTTATTTAAGATAAATATGATGAAAATAAAAAGGAAACATCGAAAAAAGTGCAAAAGTGTGGTTATTTTCTTCCCTCTTTACACGTAAAGAAAAAGACAAAGACAGATTTTTAAGTAACCCTGGGCCTACAAGGAATATGAACGGATTTCCTGTAATTCCCATGGGAACGGGAACTGTGGTGGGCAACGCCGACGGGTACCGCTAGTTAAGTATAAAATTGCGTTGTGTGAAATTAGAAAAGGATAAAGGGGCCCCGCGACGTGCATTGCCCTGGGGCCCCTGACATGGTCAATGCGGCCCTGGCAACATTGGTGTAACAACCGTTAAGAGGATTGTGGAGGCGCGACTTTTCATACAAACGGCGTTAACGATTTCCACCTCTTAAATGTTGACCGATTTGAACTAATTTTTGAAAGGTTGTCAGTCAGAACAAAAGCTGGGCTTTTGATTTTTCGATAAAGTTAAAAAGTCCATTTTTTTTAGGTTTCGTACAAAAAAAAACGGAACCTTATAGGATCACTCGCGTGTCTGTCAGTCCGTCCGTCTGTCCAAGCCAATTTTCTCCGAATCTACGGGGCCAAAACAGGTGAAATTTGGTAGAATGGTGTAAACCTATGATCCAAATTCCAAACACAGATGTGCAAAGTAAAAAATTTTTTTTTAATAAGGGTTATTTTCGAGGGACAAATTAGGAAATTAAAAAAAAATTTTGGAAACCTTATTGTGTCATATATCAAATGAAAGGGCTCGTTATCAAGATCTTAAATATATTTTTGTTTATATTGTAAAATAATAAAAAAATTGGTAAACTCAATATAATACGTTCACCTACGGAAAATATTTCTAAGTCATAATAGAAAATAGTGTCTAGAAAATGTGTGTCCTGGAGCTTCACGAACTCATTCCCCCTCTTCATTTCATCATCGAACGACCAGGTGCGGAGGGCGATTCTACCCTTTTGTCGTTGATGTTCCACCTTCACGCACGAAGCGTTTTGTTTCTTCGTTCATTATGCGAACGGGCAAGAAGTGAGTTCCCTGCCGGCGTCTGTATTCCCTGATTCGTTTAATTTAGGAATCTTCAAGACGAGAGTGAATAGACACTTTTTGAGCTTGCGTGTTACATCCCCGGCTGCATCAGCACTTACCGTCAGGTGTGGTGCAGCCAAACGCAATAAAATTTTTATTTAAAAAAAAGAAGTTCACTAAAACACCAGTAGATTGCGCTAGTAGTAGTTAACTGTATGGAGTACTGCGCTCACTTGTGGGACGGATCGGCTCGTTACCAGCTGTATGCCTTGGATTCTATCGACCGATGCGCTAGGAGACTCATTGGGGTCGAGGAACTTGTATCAAACAAGCTCGAAAGCCTCGAGCATCTCCACAAAGTCGCCTGTCTATCGGTGTTCTACAGGATTCATTTCGGAGAGTGTGTCCTAGAGCTTCACGACCTCATTCCCCCTCTCCATTTCATCATCGGACGACCTGGCGCGGAGGGTGGTTCCACCCTTTTGTCGTCAATGTTTCACCTTTACACAAAAGTGTTTTCCTTTTTCGTTCTTCATGCGAACGGCCAAGGGGTGGAATTCCCTTTCAGCGTCTGTATTCCCCGATTCGTAAAATTTAGGAATCTTCAAGACGAGAGTGAATAGGCACTTTTGAGCTTGCGCGTTACATCCTCGGCTGCATCGGCACTTACAATCAGGTGCAGCCAAACACACTCAAATTTTTAATAATAAAAAAAATAACTCGCATCTTACTGTGAGGATTTCAAATGTGATATTTTGTATTTGACTTTGGCATTATACGGAACCCTCTCCACGCGAGGTCAACTCGCACTTGGCCGGTTTTATTGTCTATAGGTACAAAAATTCACATAATTGATCAATTATGAACGGACTTCAAAAAAGGACCGTAGCTACTATAAACTGTACCTACCTACCTATGTTTTTGTAAGTGTGTTAAGCGATATCTTTGCATATCTTGAACCGATTTTCATGATTCTTTTTTATTCGATACCCTATGCTGCCAGTATGGTCCCATATTAATTTTATCAAAATTCGTGTGGTAGGTATTTACCTTTTTTTTAGATACTTAATGAAATAAAAAACGCTAAAAACGTTAAAAAACCTACTTCCATCGCAACAAATTCGTACAATTTTGTAATAATATTTTTGGTTTTTGTTAATTTTGTAATAAAGTAATACACCGATTTTGATAAAATTTATATAAGACCACACGAAAAGCACTAGCTTTCAAACAAAAAAAAATCATCAAAATCGGTTCACCCAGTCAAAAGTTCTGAGGTAACACACATAAAAAAAACATAAAGTCGAATTGAGAACCTCCTCCTTTTTGGAAGTCGCTGGAAAACCAAAAAATTCTAAATTGTATTAAGTATTTAAGTACCTACTTAAGTTATTGTGATGCAAGTCGGTTAAAACGTGTTCAGCGTTTCCAGTTATTGGATGATCGATTTGTATGAAGCTAAACATTATTTTATCTTGGGAAAGATTAAAGATTGCTTTGTGATGAGTTCTTCTTTTTACTAAGGTCAGTTAACGGCTCCCGCACCAATTTTGTTACAAGTCATCCATTGCGGTTTCCATTCACAACATTTGTCTCCACGAGTTCATGTCTTCGCAATGAACTCACACATATCAGCATTATCACTATCACTTCCATCCATCCATATCATAGTATGTTTGCGTGTTTTATTATGATGATGACACTCCTACGCAAGCGAGCGGTAATAAAAAACACTACGTGCAAGCGAGTTAAAAGTCCTTGTTATCTGATGTGATAGAAAGAGATAAAAGATACTTATTTCTGGGGCCGCGCGCGTTCGCCAGTTCCGTGAAATCTAGTTTGCAAGTGGTTTGGTTGCTGTGTGGAAGTGTGGCTTGTTCGATTCCATGTGAACCTCTGCGCGTGCGTGCCTAGTGAACTAGTGACGCTAAAGACACAAACCACAAAATAGTAATTGTTTACATTAGACGCCTACCCATGCGTTTTGTACCCAGTAATCCACTGATTGAGTGTTTATTGTGTAAGAAGTGCAAAGTGCGTAATGAAGAAAGTCTCGTTTTATAGGTAAGTTAGCGTGTCTTACGAAGTAACTATTTAGTAATCTGTGGCGTGTCATGCATTGTTAACAATCGCAGCGCCCTTTCCTTACTCATAATATTGAGGTACAGTAAGCAGATAGAACAGACACTACTAGTGTTGCCAACCACATCGTAATTACGGTGAATGTACCGTATTTACGTGTTGTCCAGTCTCGTCTACCGAAATTAATTTTGAAAATGTTCATACAAACACCGTAGTTTTGGCATCAGTTTATTTTATCATTATTGTATATTAGCAGTAAGTTTTCCAAATAAAATAATAAATAAATAATAAATAATCAGTGCTTTTATAGAAACACCTTATTTTTAAGAGTTTTGGCCATTTTGTACGGGAAAACCGTAAAAATCAACCTGCTAACACCGAATTTTGACCGAGTAGTTTGGCAACACTGGACGCTACTGTTTAGTTATGTGTACAGCTACATAGATACATGGGTGTCATTGTGTGTATTTCTCAGAATATTTTGTTTGTTCTGAGTTCTGAGTTGTACTGTTTTTCGTCTTCACGGGATACGCCGTAAGGATCGTCTTCCTTTAACAGATAATAATAAATCTATAAGTACATACATACTCCATACAATAAAACTTTAAGGGGGCCGTGTCTGTACATGAAATATTTTTTGGAATTAATTATACTGGTGGATATTACTAACCGCCTCCGTGGCTTAATGGTTAGTCCATTCGCTTCACACCAGGAGGTCGCGGGTTCGATTCCCGGTGGGGTCACCTTGTAAGACTCGGTTTGGTTGGTGGTAGGGCATTTTCTAAGCCCGCCTGGTTAGCTACCACATCTTATCTAAGTCTTGCCGCCAAACATCAGTGTTAACAACATTGATGTATTCCGGCTTGAATCTTTTGAAATTGGGGAATCTTGGTAAGCCCGCTTCCATCTTCGGCATCATCGTCACTTACCATCAGGTAAGATAATGCCAAGGGCTTACCAATTGTTGATAAAAAAATATAGAGGCCAAAACAACAACTTTTGGAATTATAGTCTGTCTCTCTGTCTGTATGTTCGCGCATAACGCAAAAACTACCTGGCCGTTTTTAATGTTTGTATGGTGATATTGGTGGTTCCCTATAGCCCGGATTTACATAGAGGATATACTTTTTATCCCGGAAAATTCAAGAGTTCGACGACGTCGCGTCGCGGGCGCAGCTAGCATTAAATTGTACAATTTGAGTTGTGTCTTCACGGCAACCTAATCGTAGAGATAGAATTAATTGCACCTACATCTGCGAAAAAACTCGAAGGTTGTGTTTGAAGTTGACCAACCCGCACTGGGCCCGCGCAGTCGACTAAGGCCCGATCGCCCTAATTTACGGCCGCGGTGGGGACGTATTTATGAGCTGATGTGATGTTCTGTGGTGCACCAAAAACAAGGGCTGTGCAAAGCAAATATACAGGGTGTAACAAAATTGGTGTAGGACCCTTTAACTGTGGGTTCTACTCATCGTACTCAACAACTTTCCCCGAGGAACCCATAAAAATTCTGATTCTGATTTACTTACTTATACGAGTAAGTTTAAAGATTTAAATATTTTTATGCGATTTGAAAAAGTCTCAGTATGGTAAGTAGAAACCCCAGTTTATGAGACCTACACTGATTTTGCTTCAGCCTGTATTTAAAAAAAAGGTAATTTTCGCGATTGGTAGGTATATAGAACTCCTTGGAAATCCTTGGGGGAGGCCTTTGTCCAGCAGTGGACGATTTTCGGCTGACATTTTTATGGAAAATCTAGGCATACAGCAGCAGCAGTGTAGCAGCCAAGTTTGAAAATAAAATGGCGACACCGGACGGACGGACGTGGTGTATTACAGTATTACCTACACGAACCATTTCGGGCCACATTCAACGTACCCGTACCTAACTTAAAATCTGTTTGACTTACACACATGCGATTTTGTGTGTCTAGTAAGACCCCTCGATCATGTAGAATCCCAATTTTCATACAAATATCTTTTACCATTTGTGAGACATCGTCTGAAAATCACTATTTTTAAGTCTCACTCACTGTCACTCATCTCATCAAAATTAAAGACCACTTCCATGTAACTTATTGACTTGAAATTTAAGTTATTAGGCGCATACAAAGAAAAAAATCGATAAATCGGCCAAAACCAGTTTCAGATGACTTAGAAACTTGTTCGGCATTTCAGTAAACAAACTACTGCATAACCAACAATTTGGTTTCACTAAGGGTCGATCAACAACCGATGCAGGAGTAGCACTTATTCGCAACATCTATGATGCCTTTGAGGAATCGCAGAATGCAATTGGAGTGTTTTGTGATTTATCTAAGGCATTTGATTGTGTTGAACACCAAACATTACTTGTGAAATTAAAGCATTATGGAGTAGAGGATGGGGCTCTCAGTCTTTTAAATTCTTATTTAGACAACAGAACACAAAAAGTACAAGTAAATGACACGAACTCATCTGGATCTAAAGTGAAAATGGGTGTGCCCCAGGGTTCCATATAAGGGCCTTTCTTTTCCTTGTTTCCGTAAACGATTTGCCTTTTATGGTGCAACATCTGTCAAATATTGTGTTGTTTGCGGATGATACTTCTCTTATTTTTAAAGTGAATAGGAAAGAAAACGAAATTGACAAAGTAAACAACACTCTTTCAAAGATACTGAACTGGTTTACTGTGAACAACTTATTATTAAATGCTAAGAAAACAAAATGTATAAAATTCTGTTTGCCTAATGTAAAAAGGTCAATAATAGTGTAATGTTAGACAGTAATAAATTAGAATTTGTAAATACTACGGTGTTCCTTGGTATAACTTTGGATGTTTCACTTCAATGGGGACCACACATTGGAACTTTAGCGGGAAGGCTTAGTTCAGCTGCTTATGCCGTTAAGAAAATAAGACAGTTAACGGATGTAGATACTGCGAGACTAGTGTATTTTAGTTACTTCCATAGTATAATGTCTTATGGCATATTACTGTGGGGGCATGCGGCTGTTATAGAAACTATTTTCATCTTGCAGAATAGAGATATCCGCGCAATCTATCAGATGCAATCACGTGAGTCGTTAAAAAATAAATTCAAAGAAATCAATATTTTAACTGTTGCTAGTCAATTTGTATATGAAAATATTATGTACGTTCGTAAAAAAATACATTTATTTCCTAAAAAACAGTGACAGGCATAATTTGAATTTAAGAAATGTAAATAAAATAGATATAGCCTTTTCGAGACTGAGTACAGTTAAAAAGTCATTTGTGGGGCAGTGTATAAGATTCTACAATAAAATTCCAGAAAATGTAACTAGTTTGTCAGAGAACAAATTCAAAACTCATATCAAAAAATGCTTGTGCTCTAGAGGATACTATAAAATAATAGATTATGTAAATGACAAAGATATATAATATGTTGATTCTATATCAAATACCATTACCTGAGACTGTAATCTGTATTATGATATTATGTAATGGACAATAAGTATTTTTTTGGTTTTTTGACTATTTAAAAGTGTGTTTAAGCACCTATTTAAAATAAATTATTTTGATTTTGATTGATTTTGAGTACATTCCACTGATCAACAAATTGCGATCTTTCGTAACCCCCCTAAAGTAATTTATACCTACTAATTTTGAAAGAACATGAAAACATACCCGGCGGTACTGTTAGATTTTTTTATTAGCTCAGGTTATTTTTTTGTGGATATCTATAAATTAATATATCGCTTAGTTAATGACACTGTTCAACTACATATTTCCCAGCAATAATGAGTAGTATTATGAAGTATTATCGACAAGTTCTTGCTATTCGTTAACCATATAATGTATTTTATAGCCTGCTTAGCTCGGCCTTACAGTGAAATGCTCGTTATATCTTTACTGAATGAATGAGTTTTTACTACGATTTTTACCCGACTGCCTGAGAAGGAGAGTTGTGTTTTTCGAGTGTATTTATGTATGTATGTATGTATGTTCTACGAGCAATGTGCCCCGCCCACTGCCACTTAAGTTTAGCAATTCTGAGAGCTATGTCGGTTACTTTGGTGCTCGTAGAACAGATGGCCGTTGGGGCAGTAAAGTTCTCGAGTGGCGACCACGCACCGGAAAGCGTAGTGTAGGCAGGCCTCCCACTCGGTGGACCGATGACCTGGTGAAGATAGCAGGATGTCACTGGATGCAGGCAGCGCAGGACTGGTCGTCGTGGAAATTCTTGAGGGAGGCTTGTGTCCAGCAGTGGACGTTTTTCGGCTCATGATGTGATGATGATGATGAAATTTCAAGTTTTCAAGTAACTTGGAAGTGGTCTATACAATTATTTTGATGAGTAGCGGTGTTACGGAACCCTAATACCTTTTCAGGATATCAAAACATCGAAATTTGAACATCGAATTTGGTTGTCGGTCCACCGCTTGGGTGGCCTTCCTACGCTACGTTTTCCGGAGCGCGATCGCCACTCGAAAATATTACTGCACCAACGAACATCTCTTCTACGAGCTATGTGCTCTGCCCACTGCCACTTCCGTTTGGTGATTCTGTAAGCTATGTCGGATTCGATAGCGTAGGGAAATTCCGAGCATAGCTTGCTCCATTGCCCTTTGGGTGACCTTGAGCCTTCTCATGAGGCCCATAGTAAGCGACCATGTCTCAGTTCCGTGTGTCGACACTGGCAACACATACGGGTCGAAGTTCTTGCGGTATTTGGGACGTGAAGATATTGCGAAGCTTCCCGGACGCTGCCCAGCCGAGTTGGATTCGTCGATTGACCTCTTTCTTGAAGTTGGACCTACCTAGCTGGACTGTTTGTCCCAGGTATACATATTCGTCAACAACTTCCAATGTAGAGTCTCCAACCTTCAGAGGAATGGGTGCGACACGGACATTTAACATTATTTTCGTCTTGTCCATGTTCATTTGAAGACCCACTTGTTGAGAGACTTTACTGAGGCCATCGAGCATTGTGCTTAGGTCTTTCATAGTCTCAGCCATGACCACGATATCGTCAGCGAATCGGAGGTGGGTTATGTACTCGCCGTTGGTATGCCGAGTCCACCCCAATCCAGAAGCTTGAAAACATCTTCCAGGACGGACGGCGGTGAACAGTATCGGAGATATAACGTCTCCCTGTCTCACCCCTCGCTGCAACTGGATAGGTTTCGAGTTCTGGTCCTGGAGGCGAACCAATATGGCGTCTTCATACTGACACTTTAACACCTCGATGTATCGATGGTCAATTTGGTACCGCTGGAGAGACTGTAGCACAGCCCAGGTTTCGACTGAATCAAAGGCCTTCTCATAGTCCACAAACGCCAAGCATATTGACTGATTGTACTCTTCAGTCTTCTGTATAATCTATTGCGCGGATAGCTCTTTTCTGCAAGATGAAAATAGTTTCTATATCAGCCGCATGCCCCCACAGTAAGATGCCATAAGACATTACACTACTGTAGTAACTATAATACACTAGTCTCGCAGTACCTACATCCGTTAACTGTCTTATTTTCTTAACGGCATAAGCAGCTGAACTAAGCCTTCCCGCTAAAGTTTCAATGTGTGGTCCCCATTAAAGTGAAACATCCAAAGTTATACCAAGGAACACCGTGGTATTTACAAATTCTAATTTATTACTGTCTAACATTACACTATTATTGACCATTTTTACATCGGGCAAAACACAGATATACACACATACATACATAAATCGGAAAAATATTAACCTTATTTTTGGACAGTCGGGTAAAAACCTACCATAAATAAATAAAGCAAGTACAACTTTGCTAGAGTTTTTGTTTTTGTAATGTTCCTAAAAGCGTGCTATGCTCGGAGTTTCTCTGCGTGATTGAATAAGAAATGCGGAGATCCGCAGGAGAAGCAAAGTAACCGACATAGCTCATAGAATCGCTAAACTGAAGTGGCAGTGGGCAGGGCACATAGCTCGTAGAAAAGATGGCTGTTGGGGTAGTAAAGTTCTCGAGTGGCGATCGCGCTCCGGAAAATGTAGCGTAGGCAGGCCTCCCACGCGGTGGACCGAACCTGGTGAAGATCACGTGAAGTCGATGGATGCGGGCAGCGCAGGACCGGTCGTCGTGGAAATCCTTGGGGGAGGCCTTTGTCCAGCAGTGGACGTTTTTCGGCTGATATGATGATATATATATGTTCCTAAAAATCACTAAACCGATTTTAATAAAATTTATATGAGACCAACCTGGAATTATAAACCTACTAGCTGTTTCCCGCGGTTTCACCCGCGTGGACAACGTTTCTATGACTTTTCGAGGGTGCGCAGTGCGCGAACCGCAAGCGGCTCGCGAGCGTGGTAAAAAGTAGCCTATGTCTGAATCCAGGTCCTAATCTGTCTACCTACCAAATTTCAGCCAAATCCGTTCAGTAGTTTTTGCGGGAAAGCGTAACAGACAGACAGAGTTACTTTCACATTTATAATATTAGTAGGGATTAATTATAAAAAAAAGCCTGCCAGACACGAGTGATCCTACAAGGGTTCCGTTTTTACCTTTAGAGGTACGGAACCCTAAAAAGTAAGTTACATATGTATGTATGAATGAATGTGTGTATGTATGTTATTTTGTCTCGCATTACAACCCACCACACATTTACCGCCGCTCAATAACAAGCGTTGTATCGTATCGCACACGGAGTGGTCAGGTACCAGTAAGAACGCCGCGCCACGCCGCCCAGTATACAATATACTCTTTGTTTTTTTTCTGCTATTTTTTTTTATTCACAATTGGTAAACCCTTGACAACATCTCACCTTATGGTTTGTGATGACGTTGCCAAAGATGGAAGCGGGCTTACCAATATTCCCCAACGCAATGGGGAACTGGCTATCTTATCTTCATGCCGGAACACACCAATGATATCAACATTGATATTTGGCGGCAAGACTTAGATAAGATGGTGGTAGCTAGCCAGGCGGGCTTAGAAAATGCCCTACCACCAACCAAAACGAGTCTTACAATTGACCCCACCGGGAATCGAACTCGCGACCTCCTGTGTAAAGCCAGTGAACTTTGCCTCTGAGCTACGGAGGCGGTTAAAATAGCATAACTTCGTCGTTTATGAAACGATTTTGATGATTCTTTTTTGTTGGAAAGGAGATATCCCAAGGGTGGTACCATGATAAGGAAACCAGGATCTGATGATGGCATCCTAGGGAAATCGAGGGGAACCTTCAAAAATCGTAGTGGCGACTAGTGCGTTTGTACTTAACTTTATAAAGTGATAGCGCCGCGCCCCGCGCCCGCACGCCCCGCGCCGCAGACTCCGCTTCTTATAATAAATAACAGCAAAGCAAGGTTATCATAATATTATTATCCACCGCAAATCGCAATAAATAGCGCGACCGCAAATTGTTATTGTCGCGTTTGCCAACTAGCGAGCGTCGAACGTTGGGAAATTAATTAATGAACTGTGGGTACCTACCTACCTACCAACTAGTAACGTCGATAAAGTTTTACGAAAGTTTTATTGATTACGAAAAAGTCCAACGTGGCGCCGTGAAATTACCATCACCCCTGTTGGGGCGCGATGGGGTTGAAATGTCTAGATATCAATAAGGCAGTAGTTTTTATGGTTTTTAGGACGTTTATTATGAACTGACGGCAGTGGTACACACATACGTTAAACCAACGGCAGGCATACGCACATACGTTAAACCAACGGCAGGGGTACACACATACGTTAAACCAACGGCAGGGGTACACACATACGTTAAACCAACGGCAGGGGTACACACATACGTTATACCAACGGCAGGGGTACACACATACGTTAAACCAACGGCAGGGGTACACACATACGTTAAACCAACGGCAGGGGTACACACATACGTTAAACTACCGGCAGGGGTACACACATACGTTAAACCAACGGCAGGGGTACACACATACGTTAAACCACCGGCAGGGGTACACACATACGTTAAACCAACGGCAGGGGTACACACATACGTTAAACCACCGGCAGGGGTACACACATACGTTAAACCACCGGCAGGGGTATATATATATATATATATATATATATATATATATATATATATATATATCCTCCTCAGCCGATTTCGGCCATGGCGACTGCTTACTACTCCTAGGCCAGGTTGTGACGTTCGTGCGCCCTAATGTGGCTAACATCGCCGATCTTAGCGGCAAATTCCCGCGCACAGTGGGGGCACGTGAGAACGCCGTTCACAAAATTGTAGTTTATAGCCGATGGTGGTCGGGCTTTTATTTCGTCGCGTTTGTTGTCTAAGGCTATCCTGCGACGGTCTTCGAAAGAGTCGGTTTTTTTCTTTACCAAATGTCGCCATTCGGGGCGCTGTGCCGCCAGTGCCTCCCATTGCGAGGGTTCAATGTCGCATCCTTTCAGATGCCTTTTCAGGACATCTTTATATCTGAGTAGCTGGCCGCCATGCTTGCGCTTGCCCTCCTGCATCTCAGAGTAAAAGATGCGTTTTGCCAGTCGTTTGTCCGCCATTCGTGATACATGCCCGCACCATCGAAGCTGTCGCCGCATTAAATAAGCCTCAATGCCACCAACATTGGCTCGACGCAGTACCTCGGTGTTTCGTACACGGTCAGACCATCGGATGTTCATTATATTGCGCAAGCATCTAAGGTGAAATTGGTCTAACGTGCGTATATGGTGGCGGTACAAACACCACGTCTCAGAGGAGTATAGAAGATTTGGCAGCACAACTGCCATGTAAGCGGATATCTTTGTGGCTAGTTTCAGGTCATGTGAGCAGAAAACCTTAGAACTTAGTTTACCGAATGTTACAGCAGCAACAGCAATTCTACTATTGATTTCAGCATCAAGGTCGCACTTAGCTGAAAGTGTGCTCCCCAGATAACGGAATTTTTCCACCTGTTTTAGTACGTCCTCACCAATCCGTATGGTCAGTGTCTCGTGACCTTGAATGTCCAGGAACATTACTTCGGTCTTTTTGACACTGATCTTCAGGCCAAAATTGCAGCATGACTGGTGAAAAACGGACATCAACTGCTGCAGGCCGTCTGGAGATTCTGCCACAAAGCATAAGTCGTCCGCATATAAGATCTCAGTGATCAAGGCGTACGAAACTTTGGTGTGGGCCTTAAATCTAGCCAGGTTAAAGAGTTTGCCGTCAGTACGGAAACGGATGCGGACTCCTTCAGTAGAGTTCTGCAGGACCTCCCGAACTACTGCAGCAAAATATAGAGCGAACAGTGTTGGTGCAAGTACACAACCTTGTTTCACCCCACAGGTAACGGGAAAGAAACTCGACTGTTCGCCATCGACTGCGACACAGCACTGCATATCGTCATGCAGCAGTCTCAGAAGTCGTACGAACTTCTCTGTGCATCCCAATTTCGTAAGAACAAGCCAGAGGGCTTCACGATTCACACTGTCAAAGGCTTTCTCCAGATCAACAAGGCAGAGATACAGCTTTTGACCCTGTTCTCTGCTTTTTTCCATTAGTTGACGCACTGAGAAAATTGCCTCACAGGTGCCTCGATCAGGTCGGAAACCAAACTGGGTTTCTGGCAGAAGTTGTTCGGAGATAGTCTGAAGGCGGTTTAAGAGAACTCTAGCTAAGACCTTACCAGGGGCTGATAAGAGCGAAATACCACGATACGAGTTGCAATCCGAACGGTCCCCCTTGTTTTTATATAGGGCGCAGATGCGGGAAATTTTGAAGTCAGGAGGGATATGCTCTTCCTCCCACATTCGGACGAAACATTCCCACGTTAAACCAACGGCAGGGGTACACACATACGTTAAACCAACGGCAGGGGTACACACATACGTTAAACCAACGGCAGGGGTACACACATACGTTAAACCAACGGCAGGGGTACACACATACGTTAAACCAACGGCAGGGGTACACACATACGTTAAACTACCGGCAGGGGTACACACATACGTTAAACCAACGGCAGGGGTACACACATACGTTAAACCAACGGCAGGGGTACACACATACGTTAAACCAACGGCAGGTGTACACACATACGTTAAACCAACGGCAGAGGTACACACATACGTTAAACCAACGGCAGGGGTACACACATACGTTAAACCAACGGCAGGGGTACACGCATACGTTAAACCACCGGCAGGGGTACACACATACGTTAAACCAACGGCAGGGGTACACACATACGTTAAACCACCGGCAGGGGTACACACATACGTTAAACCAACGGCAGGGGTACACACATACGTTAAACCACCGGCAGGGTTACACACATACGTTAAACCAACGGCAGGGGTACACACATACGTTAAACCACCGGCAGGGGTACACACATACGTTAAACCACCGGCAGGGTTACACACATACGTTAAATCACCGGCAGGGGTACACACATACGTTAAACCACCGGCAGGGGTACACACATACGTTAAACCACCGGCAGGGGTACACACATACGTTAAACCAACGGCAGGGGTACACACATACGTTAAACCAACGGCAGGGGTACACACATACGTTAAACCAACGGCAGGGGTACACACATACGTTAAACCACCGGCAGGGGTACACACATACGTTAAACCACCGGCAGGGGTACACACATACGTTAAACCAACGGCAGGGGTACACACATACGTTAAACCAACGGCAGGGGTACACACATACGTTAAACCAACGGCAGGGGTACACACATACGTTAAACCAACGGCAGGGGTACACACATACGTTAAACCAACGGCAGGGGTACACACATACGTTAAACCACCGGCAGGGGTACACACATACGTTAAACCAACGGCAGGGGTACACACATACGTTAAACCACCGGCAGGGTTACACACATACGTTAAACCAACGGCAGGGGTACACACATACGTTAAACCACCGGCAGGGGTACACACATACGTTAAACCACCGGCAGGGGTACACACATACGTTAAACCACCGGCAGGGGTACACACATACGTTAAACCAACGGCAGGGGTACACACATACGTTAAACCAACGGCAGGGGTACACACATACGTTAAACCAACGGCAGGGGTACACACATACGTTAAACCACCGGCAGGGGTACACACATACGTTAAACCACCGGCAGGGGTACACACATACGTTAAACCAACGGCAGGGGTACACACATACGTTAAACCAACGGCAAGGGTACACACATACGTTAAACCAACGGCAAGGGTACACACATACGAACTTTTTAGTGGTTTTGTTTCTGAATGTAAAATTTAATTACGTAAAGTCTACTTGTTTGGAAATGGCCAAACATGTAAACAAAACGTGAAGTGTTTTCTTAGGAGTAAACTAGTTTCAATTGATATTTAAGTCTTAAATTAACTTAAACACAATGATTACGTGAATAAAATGCTCGTAGGAACATGCTCGATGTCCAAATGTAAGTGATGATAAGCTGAAATTATAAAATGGTTTGTTTGCATGCTTGGCCATTTCCAAACAAACAGATCCCACATACAAACATTTTTAGCGTTGTGGTTTTATGTATGTGTGTGTGTGTGTGTGTGCCACGCTTTCACATTACCTGTGGACTTGTGTGCGATCCATAATGATAAGCAAAACAATTGAACAGGGTGGGTAATTGAAAACTTTGGCGTTGACTAATGAAACTTATCAACTTTTACATATGAACTTGTGGTCCAATTCGCAAAAAAACAGTCCAAATGGAGTCGGACTCGCGCACCGCGCACCCTCCCCACACGGGTACACCAATGGCACCTATTCGATTCAATCGTAATTGACCACGCTGCACTGAACATTTTGTTAAGCCGACACACTTCAATCAAAACAACCAATTAAAATTTCGTAACTTTTTTGTTTTTGTAAATTTTCTAAACAGGTATACTCAACCGATTTTGATAAAATTTATACGGGACCAACTAGAAGGCATAAACTATAAATAAAAAAATAATGATAAAAATCGTTTCACAATCAACAAAGAAAACTTAAAGTCGAATTGAGAACCTCCTACTTTTTTTAGAAGATAATATTAATCAGCTTGCCGTGTTAGTTCGTTAGTTAGTCTTTCAAATCTTGGAAGCTAAATTAAATCACCTTTCCGTTTACCGATTGAGCTGAAATTTTTCATGCACATTAGGTTTTGACATAGTACTAATATATTAACAATGTATGGTTAGCTAAGTGAAGTCATTCTAAATCCAATATGGCGGACTCCCAAAGATAGCGAATTAGTTATTTATTTAACACTCCCATGATATGGACATCAAATGAAAGAGTTTGCTGAGAAAAATACGAAATTATTAAAATTATTTTCATATTATAGCTTGTAACTAAAAGAAGTTAGGTTTTTAGAAAAATATTTTTGAAGTTGAAAAAACATCAATTAAACAGGGTGTAACAAAAGTAGTGTAGGTCCCGTTAACTGGGGCTTCTACTCATCATACTGAACAACTTTAGTTGTATGACTTTGTTGAAATCGCAAAATAAAAATATTACTCTTCATACAAATCGATTAGCTGATCGACCAATTTTGTGCATTTTTGTATGGAGAGTCAAATTTTTTTTGACAATTGACTATGGGTTCCTTGGGGAAAGTTGTTCAGTATGATGAGTAGAACCCCCAGTTAACGGGTCCTACACCAATTTTGTTACACCCTGTATAGGGAGATATAAAAATGATTGTTATATTCAGTTCGGGATCCTTAGCGCGATATGCATGCGAGCGAAGCCTAGTAGTATAATCTATAATCTAGTGCTCTGTTATGTCATGATTGGCAATATTGTACCAACAGGATTCATATGGGTTTCCTATCAACTGTCGAACTCATGGGAATTCCTAGAGTGAACGATCTGTACTTATACCTACTCGATTAACCGACCAGTTCCAACGTGGATCGTGCAGGTAGCGCGTCACGCAGCATGCCGCCGCCGCCGCCGGGGGCGCTGCTCGTGCTGCTGGCGGTGCTGGCGCTAGGTGCCGGCGCGAGCGGCCAGGCGTGCCCGACGCAATGTGAATGCGCCGAGTCGACCAGCTTCGACCTGACCTGCCGGCGCGCGCAGGGCGAAGGGCGCGTCTGGCTAGAGGGCGCGCGCACTCAGTACCTCAACATACACTGCCTACAGAAGGTTTGTTTGGGCCGATTCACATCCTGCCAACTATATTTCCTTTAGGAGAGTCTGTTAGTGCTCGCTAAAAAGTTTTTGAAGTGAAAACTTCTTTAGCGGCGTTGTGCACTTTTTTGTAATGGGTAAAAAATGTTAAACTCGCGTCAGGACACGTGACCTGATCGAAAATTCGTAAGACGGATGGAGAGTAAAAACTTCTTTAGCGGCGTTGTGCACTATTTTGTAATGGGTAAAAAATGTTAAACTCGCGTCAGGACACGTGACCTGATCGAAAATTCGTAAGACGGATGGAGAGTAGACAGCCGGCGCGGCGTAGGAGAGGAAGTATTCCCTCTCTTTCTACGGCGCGGCGAAAATGTATGCCTGCGCCTGCTGTTTCTTTTAGGCGGCGCAGGACGCTTGCGCGAATGTTCGTATCAAAGCAATTCGTGCAAAATTATTCCCTAACCATTCCAAAATATCAAAAATGCACAACGTTAATATTCAAGTTTTCACTTCTGCCGGCACTCCCGGAGTGCAACCCGTCGTTTTTTTTGGAGTTTACTCCTTAAGAATCGATTTGCATATTTAGGGGGCCCGGTATGAGAAAAATGTGAGGAGTGAAATCTATCGATGAATGACAGCGTTACGAAAAAGTTTCGATACCAAAAAGGTCGTGTTCAATAGTAGAAATGAAGTGAGTTATAGTTTTTTTTCAAGCGCGAGTAAACTCCAGTCGTGCGTCGGAGCTGACACACACATTTTTTTTTTTAAATCGACAATTGATAAGCCCTTAGCACAATCTCACCTGATGGTAAGTGACGATGATGCCGAAGATGAAAGCGGGCTTATCAATATTTCCCAACGCAGTGGGGATCTGGCTATCTTATCTTCAAGCCGGAACACATCAATGCTGTTAACATATATGTTTGGCGGCAAGACTTAGATAAGATGGTTGTAGCTAGCCAGGCGGGCTATGAAAATGCCCTACCATCAACCAAACCGAGTCTTACAAAATTGACCCCGCCGGAAATCGAACCCGCGACCTCCTAGTGTGAAGCGAATGGACTAACCTTACACCACGGAGGCGGTTAAGGAGCAAAGAGTATGAGATCTGGAGCTCGCTGCATGTCTCTCCGCGCGCGCGCACCCCTGGTCCTGCTCCCCGCGCACCGCGCACCGCGCGCCTGTTGCCGTATGATTGCTGCAGGAAACGCGTT
Organism: Coleophora flavipennella; assembly: GCA_947284805.1. Classification (NCBI taxonomy): domain Eukaryota; kingdom Metazoa; phylum Arthropoda; class Insecta; order Lepidoptera; family Coleophoridae; genus Coleophora; species Coleophora flavipennella. The sequence goes on from OX369278.1 coordinate 336,956, forward strand.
TCTGTGGCCATTACTGACTAATTAATTGGAAATTATCGTCGTTTGTGTTTGCGTTGTTATGATTTCTGATTAACCACCTCCATGGCATAATGGTAGTCTAATGACCAGATACAGGTTGACTTTTTATTAAACCTGTAGTAACGACACAGAAGTAACTATTTACTAAACCTGTAGTGACGAGACACAAGGTTACTATTTATTAAACAGTTAGTGACGATTTATAAACCTTTAAAGACGACACACAAGGTGACTATTTATTAAACCTGTAGTGACGAGACACAGGGTTACTATTTATTAAACAGTTAGTGACGATTTATAAACCTTTAAAGACGACACACAAGGTGACTATTTATTAGATCTCTAGTGACGAGACACACAGGTGACTATTTATTAAACCTGTAGTGACGACACGCTGGGTGACTATTTATTAAACCTGTAGTGACGACACACAAGTTGACTATTTATTATACCTGTAGTGACTACACACAGGGTGACTATTTATTAGACCTCTAGTAACGATACACACAGGGTGACTATTCATTAGACCTCTAGTGACAAGACACACAGGGTGACTATTTATTAGACCTCTAGTGACGAGACACACAGGGTGACTGTCTATTCATTGGACCTCTAGTGACGAGACACACATGGTGACTATTTATAAAACCTTTAGTGACGAGACACAGGGTGACTATTAATTTTAGACCTCTAGTGACGAAACACACAGGGTGACTGACTATTCATTGGACCTCTAGTGACGAGACACACATGGTGACTATTTATAAAACCTTTAGTGACGAGACACCGGGTGACTATTTATTAAACCTCTAGCTAGTACTCTTTATTGTACTGTGCCCCTAGTGACGAGAGACAGGGTGACTATTTATTAAACCTCTAGTGACGAGACACGCACGTGAATATTTATTTAAACTGAAAAAGAGATATGTTACCACGGCTATCTTCTGAATATCACTATGAATATATTACGCGTAATTTGCTTATTTGATAGACGATAAATATTGTATAGTTTGAACATTATAATTTTAGATGAGAATATTTTCTTGTTTCATACATTTTTAACACGCTTTTATTAGCTTCACTTGTAACTATGTAAGAAAATCTTGGAAACTTAATTTGACCCACTTGCCGGTCTTCGATTAGGATAAAATTTTGCACGCTCTGAGTTCTGATGACAATACATGATTAGCTAAGAAACGTTTTTACAAATCCAATATGGCGGCCTACTCAAAATGGCGGACTGGCTTTTCTGTCAGGAATACGAAAAAATAGTCACGTGACTTAAATCCAACATGGCGGACATCCAAGATAACTACTTAACGTGTTTTTAGTAAACAGTGTTTTTTAGTTTTTAAACTAATTGATGATTATTTTTTTCAGTAGTTTGGTTTTTGTTTTTAAACTGACTTTTTTCTGGGTGTATGTACATTTGTATGTCTTACCTAAGCCGGTTGTCTAAACGGCTCGATGGATTTGTAAATGTTATTGAACCTTTGAATGTCATAGAATACTTTTGAGGCAGTGGGGCTTTTAATTTTTAAATCGGTTATGTACATATTTGATATTTGTATGTATGTTGCTTATAACATGTTTCTCCAGCAGGATACCAAAAATTTCACATGCGACGACATCCCAGAGTTCGACTTCGGTCGCAATGGCACACTGGAGGGACTCAGCTTCCACAGCTGCCCGCTCGCATCCCTGTCCATCGCGTGCGTGGCGCGGCGCGTGCGAGCGAGAGCGGTGCTCAACCTGACCGTATACTACTCCCCGGGCGGGCCGCAGCTGCTCCCGGGGAACGTTGAGCGGCTCCATGGCGTGCGGCGACTCTTTCTGAAAGGCAGAGGTTCGATATTTTATTATTGCGAGGTGTAAATACCCATGATAATATAACTTAAAAAATACTAAAATACTAATGACAATTTTTTGCGTTAAATACATTTTTTTTATCTGTGAGCAGAAAAATTTAAGAGAATGTTAAGTTAAGGAGCTAATCAGTTTTGGTTCGCGTCAATCCTTTAATTTCTAAGTTGTTCATATGAGACCATTAAATGGTACCAAACGGGACCGATAAATTTTATTTTTTGCATTAGGATCTCGTGTAAAAGTCTTCTCTTAATGCGTCCTTGACGTCAGCAGCAGACAACTTTAGCTCGTACATGTCAGTTCGGAGTCCCTCTACATCATCTGCAAGGGACTCCACCGGGGCTAGTTTAGCTATCCTTCATGACATTGCAGTCCGTATGAGTCTCAGGTTGAGGAGACGACCCCGCCTGCCGCAGCACCACCGGGCGACCTTGGGTTGCACTGCTTACACATTTACAGGACAACGCCTGTTGCCTTCCTGTGACCAAGTTTTTTGTAGCCACCTCCCTTCAGACTGTGTCACCTTACTTCAAAATGTTTTTAACGGCTCTGGGTACTATGCCCCGAGCAAAGCTCGGTCGCTATTACGTAGTCCGGTTTTAGTTTTTTAAACTCTTATTTTTGTATATAAAGTCTTTAAAAACTCATTACTGATCTAGAAAGAAGATAATCTGGGGGCACGGTAGTGCCCCGCCAAGACGAGCCAAGTAAAGCTCAAGGGCACTACCTACCTTTTCTCGGAACGCTTCGTCGTTTTTTTGAACTCTCATAACTTTGCTTTGGATGATGCTAAACAGTAAATTTTTTCAAGATAGAATGCCATCAGTACAATCATTAAACATACAAAGTTTGAATGCCGTTGCTATTATACTTTAGATTTTATTAATGTCTCAAAACCCTCGATTTCGTCACTGATTCACTGACTCACTGATCATCAAAATTGTTAGGGTACTTCCTGAAGTCCTAGAAAGCTAAAATTTGGTATGTAAGCTAATATTACTACAAAGACAACAAAAAATTAAAAAACCTAACCTAACCTATCCCCTGGGAATAGGAGGTGGAAGCACAGATTAGATAATAGTACCTACTACGGTGGAAGACAATTTGTGCTACATACATAAGTGAAAATTAATTAAAATACTTTTTATAACAAATAAAAAATACGTACGTCATAATTTTTCGAATATCATCCCCTAACTCTTAAAAAATGGGGGTGAAAGCTTAAACACGGTCCGGCGTCACTAGATGGCGCTGACTGTATTTTGAAACGCGGTAACGACTACTAGGCGGATGGTAGGGGGGTGATGAGGATGATGATGATGATAATGATAATGATTAACTGTCTTAGTGTTAATTTATTACATAAACATCCCGCGCCCCAAGGAGTATATGGTACTGGTAAATACTGCATAAATAAAAAATAAATAAATCATTATTATCTATAATATAATAAAACTGTAACGGGGCCGTGTCTGTACATGGAATATTTTTGGAAAATAATAACTGTAGTGGACATTACTAACGATATAGAGGCCAAAACAATAACTTTTGGAATTTTTGTCTGTCTGTCTGTCTGTCTGTCTGTCTGTCTGTCTGTATGTTCGCGCATCACGCAAAAACTACCGGGCCGATTTTGATGAAATGTTGTATGGTGGTTCCTTATAGCCCGGGTTAACATATAGGATACTTTTTATCCCAGAAAATTCAAGAGTTCCCGTGGGAAAATCAAAAGTATTCATTTATAGAATGGCTCACCACGCAAATGTGGCTTAACCTATTACAATCAAATTTTACACGTTGATACCCTTATCGTCGCGAACTAAAACTGGGACATTGTGAATCCCAAAAAAATTAGGTTTCCTACAGGAATGCAAAAAATTGTATCTTTAGATTGGCTCAACGTAACAATATGAAACCTTTACATTGGGATGGGGTATTTTGACCATCATTGTATAGTCGGGTATTCTTTATCCCGGAAAACTAAAGAGGTCCCGTGGGAAATTATCTATCGATACTTACAATAATAGCAATAGAGTACTTTTTTCTATTTATTAGCTACACATACCAAACATTATAATCATAGTAGCAGAATGTCAATAGATGGCGCTGTAGGGATAATAAAACGCGCTTAAGTTGTATTAAAACATTAAAATATTGTTTCATACTTTTGAGTGGATTTCTTTTATGTATTTTTCAGCATACGCTACTTTAAACTCTGGAACTATGGTACGTAGCGATGTGTTTCATAGACGAACAGAGAGGTATTTTTTTACAGATTCCAATCGTGTAAAAAAATAAAAACACATAAATCGAGTTTAGCATCTTTTAACAGGAGGCACAGATATGGGAACTCTTCTGACGGCGACTATTTGCGTGTGGCAGTTGCTCTCCGCCTGCAATATCAATATATGTGAACCTCATCAATGTATTTGCGGGTCTACGGTGGAGGCAATTGTCCATCACTCACTGAGTTGCAGTCGGGTTTGTGAAGATGCCCACGTCACCAATTCCTTAATGACCTCACTCGGAGGGCACTGGTCTCGGCCAGATGGAATATTCCATCTTTGATGCAGCCGCCGGCCGGGCTTTAGTCAATCTGATGGCAAAAGGCCGGAGGTTTTAAACAGGTGCTATGGCAGAGAGGAACGTGTCTGCTTTGGGAAGCCACTTTTTCTGTCTCACTCCTCACCCGTACGGTACTGCTGCTCAATTTGCGGCGAGAAAGAAGCATAGTGAGTACTCGGTCTTGGAGGCAAATTACTGCTTTTTGCCGCTGGTCTGTGAGACAACCGGCTGCTGAACCCTTAGATGCCTTTGCCTTCACAAAGGAGATTGGCCTTCGCCTTCGAGAGAGGAGATGTGACGTGAGGTCCTACCTGCTGCTAAGGTTGTCTATTGCCATCCAGCGCGGCAACGAGAAGTGCGTCTTGGGCTCCTTTGGAGCTGATACGACTCGAGGATTTGACCCATATTAATATTGTTGGGAAATTTTATTACTAGATTGATACCTATAATGATTTGAATTAGTTTTTTGATAATATAGGTTATGTTCATCATAACAGTTTATATAGGTCTCCACCAAGGGGCTCGACCTGCCCTGAGTTAGGGCGATCTGGCCTTAGACGATCACGTGGGCCCATTGCGGGTTGATTGACTTCACACATAAGCTTCGAATTTCTTCGCAGGCGTGTGCAGGTTTCCTCACGATGTTTTTCTCACCGTAAGAGCGTCGGATAAACTTACATACCAGTATGAAATCGATATTCGTATAGATATTGGTAAGTGGCAGATTCGAACCACGGCCTTCCGGACAGGAGGTAGTGGCCCTAACCGTTTTGCCACCGACGCTCTATATTTTATTTAAGATTTAGAAATCCTTACTTGGTATTATTAATGTGAAAATGTGTTTGTTTGTTTGTTACCTATTCACACTTCAACACCTCTACCAATCTTGATGAAATTTGGCATGCAGGTAGTCTGTATCACTGGGAATGAAATAGTCAACGTTTCATCTGTGGATATTATCATAGCCCGATGCAGTTCCTGGGGAAACTAATACTCTTTGTTCGCAAATTTATTTAAAATCGTAACGAAAAAATGGATTGGTGTGATTTTTAGCACAGAAATAAGGTGGAAAATATAATTTACTAATAAGCATATCCTGACATAGTTCCCGAGGGATCTGGGGACAACTGTTTTCTACGCTCGCGCACGTCGGTGGCGTCGCAACGGAGCAACGGATTAAAGTGATTTTTTTGTATGGAATTTGTTAAGGGGGTGGGAAGTGGCAAAGACTGCTAATCAGAATAGCCCGATACAGTTCCTGAGGTACCTGGAGAAAACTCATGTCCACGCTTGCGAGCTGATTGCGGCTCGCGCACCACTCACCCTTCATAAAGAGTCATAAAAGCTATGTCCACGTGGGCGAAGCCGCGGGCAAAAGCTAGTAATGGCATAAGTTGATAAAAAATGCTATGCAATAGCTTTACCGCGGCAGTCCCCGAGTGCCACACGTCTTTTTACTTTTTATTTACTTTTTTACTTTTTAGAGGTTTTTGTCGGGGGTTTTTAAATTTTCAATTAAATTTTTTCGCCAAACCTTCACCATCAATAAACATGAAACTTACTTAGTAGTAAATAATAAACTGGCGACTCTGTGCGCTGGAGACCTTCTCTCGCGAGTTTTTTGTAATGGCTGAAATATTATATTTTTTACGTTTTCATTTCAACCTCCATGTCTCCGACATTTTTTTTTAAATTTCCACAAAACTGAATCGACAAAAAGAATCTATATAATTATCGAACATGCTCACACAATTTCACGGGAATCGGTTGAGAAATGCAACCTGCAAAGGAGAACTGCCGGACATACTGAAACGGGGACTCTTCGCAGTCGCTCGCTCAAATAGGTATATCAGACTTGATGAAAATACTAGGCGTACTAATTAAAAGCTTTTAATTAGCTTGCAATGTATGTATGTATGTATGTTCGGGTGAAATCTTGCAAGTTTTTGACCCACTTCTCGGTTTCCGATTAAGCTGAAATTCTGCATGCATATGTATATCGCGTGACAATGAAATATTAAAAGCTTGTACCTAAAAGTTATTGGGTTTTTCGAAAATTATTTTAATTGTAATATCATAAATTGTAGCACATTTCAACTTAGTTACTCGATCACCAATGGTTTTTGAGTAAGACGGCCGCGACATACTGAAGCGGGACGAACAGATGGACGGGAGGCGGAACTGGACGGTCACGTAGGGGTTTCTAGTTTAACTGCGGAGCCCTTAAAAAATATGTACGTATTGTTCCTATGACTCGATTCAAAACAAGTAGGCGATCCTGGAACCTGGAACCTTCCATTTCACCTGATCTATTATCACCAGAAATACGGCTTCATACCAAATTTCAGCTCATTCGGATCACTCTGAAAGTCGCCTTAATCGATCGCAAAATTTGATCGACACATACAAACTAAATAACTTACAGGTGGAGCAACACTTTAACATAGGCTCGTTGTGGGTATCCCATATTACCTAATAATTTATTTCAAAAAGTAAGTGTGTGGTTTTATGAAACCACGGTAAAAGTGTAATTTTACAGAGGACGAAACGATCATGGCTGCTCTCGCTACGGTACAGAGGACGAAACGATCATACCGTCAGACCAAAGCGACCGTCACGCGACATGCAACACACAGACGAAAAAAATTGAGACGATGTAATAAAAGTTTCACTTTAAAAATCTTTGTCCGTTCTGTTCCAGACGAGATAGACGAAGAGGTCACGATCCCGAGCGAGGCACTGGCACTGTTCCCAACGCTTGAGCGGTTTACAATACAATCTGCGTGGGTGCGGTTAACCCCTGGCGCGCTCACCGGCCTGCATGCGTTGACGCGCCTCGAAATCTCCATGGCGAGGCTGCGCGAGCTACCAGCCGGCGCAATAGCTGATTTACCCGCGCTGACGGAGCTCAGCCTTTTCCGGAATGACATCGAGAACATCACACAAGACACCTTTCAAAGTAAGCCCTACTCTGCTTGAACCCTGTGTGTGGAACCCTTAATGATTTTTCCCTTAAACCAACGTTAAATAATCGTGAACTAAAAAGTACGTCGGTCCCGACTTTCGATTGAAAGAAATCTAGAGTCTGGCCATTGACTACTTAAATAAAAATTATCTTGGAATCGTAAGGGAATACACAAGCAGAAACAACTCAACAACACGAAAGAGATCCGAAAAAGGTATAATGCCACTAAGCCGGGGAAAAAAACGACCCGTGTGAAGAGAAGCAATGAAACCCCGTGTATATAAACAAAAAACCACACGTATCAAAGAAAACTGCACGATTAAATTAAGTAAGGGGTCTTGAGGAATCAAAATGGTCAAAATGTAAAATGGAAATGTAAAATGGTACTTATAAAAATATCAATTTTCAATAGGTTGACAGACTGTGACTAAAATTGAACATGGAATACAAATGTGTAGTTTTAGTTTCTGTTAAACCTTAATAAGTAGTAGAAGGGACAATCACACACACACACACACACATGCTGCCCAGCTTTACTGGGACAGATTGGTACCCACGGGCCGCCCAGTAACCACGGGCGGCCGGACATTATTGGTCGAAAACAGAGGAAGAGGACTTGGTTACTCATTATTGGTGTACCCATCTCGTACTATAGTAGGATATGTCATGTAATAGTGGACTGGATATTTCCAGTCCTATACATCTGAAAGATGCCAAAGTCCCAACCGCTAACCGAAGAGGGAGGTTAGGTAGCTTAAAGGCCAAGCTTTGAGGTCTTTGTCGTACCTCTTCTCCTCTCCACAATGGGGATTGTTCCGAGACTGCTCCCCGACAGTATAGTCAAACTAGATTTGCTAGTGGAAGTCCGGGACAATCTTCAAAAATCTGTTATCCTCCGCACGACGTCCATGGTGTGGAGAGATCTGAACGTTTACACCCGTCCTTTGAATATTGCTTAAAAAAACCCTAAAAACATAAAAACACTATAGTACTAAGTCTGGCATCAGCAGGAGGTGATCGAGGAGCCACTCATTCTCTGCAGCACAGCCATTGTTGCGACGAGTCTGTCGGAGGCCGAGGGTCCGGTCAAACTGCACCTTTCGGTGTCGCTGCGGAATGAAACGCACAAGGCTGATAAACTCCGCACAACAGCAATCGTTTGGCGTCTAACCTACCGTAGTACGGTAGTGTGTTTCCGGATAGGCCCACGCTATTGAAACACTCCTATTAAGGTGAACAAAAATTTTTCGACACAACAATAATAAATAATTTTCGAAAAACCTAAAAACTTTTAGGTACAAGCTTTTAATATTGCATTGTCACGCGATATAATTTTCAGCTCAATCGGAAACCGGGAAGTGGGTCAAAATTAACTTGTGAGATTTCACCCGAACAAACATACATACATACATACATTGCAAGTTAATTAAAAGATTTTAAAAAAGTCGATTGTGACTTACACAGAGCTATCATAGCGTGTGATAAAGTAATAACATGTCTACCACAGAAAAGAAGAATTCTATAGAACGCTGAAGATGGTCTCGAAGTACCAGCACCGAGCGAGTCATTACACATACAGCACACTACAAACAGGCTGATTCTATTGGGTGTTTTTATACAATAACCTCCCCCGAAAACAATAAAACAAACCTATAAAATCAATAAATAAGAATAGACTTCAAACTGTATAACATTATGTAGGTAACGTTCCGTTTCGCTCGGGCGATCGAAAAACGATTCTCCGATAGTGTGAGTGTGGGTAGATACTACACAGCACTGAATCTATTGTTTTGCCTGCCGCAGACCTGACGTCTCTGGATGTGCTAGACGTGTCGTCGAACCAGCTCTCCGCGCTAAATGGCACCGCGCTGGCGGCGGGCTGCCCGCGCCTGCGGGAGATCTACGCATACAACAATCCACTGCTGACTATGCTACCTTTGGAGCCGCTGCACCTTTTGGAAAAGGTACGATACTCATCATCGAGTTGTTCTTCTAGTAGACCAAGAGATTTTTTTTATAGATATGTCGGTAATGGACTTGTGGAAGACACACCAGTCTGAAAACTGATCCAGTGCTCCTTGTCCAACTTGCAAATTGAAAGAGGCTCCTGCATAAAGTGTTTCAGTACACAGAGAGAGTGAAAGAGAGAGAGAGAGAGAGCACTGTAAAAGTTTCAGAAGTTTATTCAAATAAAATGCACTTGAAACCACAGAACCAATTCTGTGTTTAAACCAATCGATTAGGTACCTACGAGTATGTGGATGATAATTTTGAACAAAAAAAAACCGATTTCAAACAGGAAACTAAGGCTCCCCTCGATTTCTCTGGGATGCCATCATCAGATCCTGGTTTCCTTATCATGGTACCACCCTTGGGATATCTTCTTTCCAAAAAAAAAAAAGAATCATCAAAATCGGTCCATAAACGACGAAGTTATCCGCAAACACACATAAAAAAATATATATAGGGTGACTTTTAATTAGTTCTTGATAGTAAAGGATATGAATGTACTCGTGATTACAAAAAACTTTCCCAAAGAAACTATATGTCAAATATGGAAAAAATTTTTGGTCCTTCATACATTTTTGTCGCTTTGATAACATATTATGTATCGAGGACCAACATTTTTTTTTCATATTTGACATATAGTTTCTTTGGGAAAGTTGCTTGTAATCACGAGCACATTCATACCCTTTGCTATCAAGAACTAATTAAAAGTCACCCTATATATACGGTCGAACTGAGAAACCTCCTCCTTTTTTTTAAATCGGTTAATAAATACCAACACACGACATATTTTGTCCGATGCTAGTTTAATATTTGTAGATTTTTGTACTATTTTTACAGCTGGAAATATTCGACTGCGATCTAGAAAAGTCTCTCAGTTTAACGTCGCGCGCATTGGGCGGCCTGTCACGTCTGACGGACGTGACGCTGCGCTCGTGCCACATACTTGAGCTTCCCGAGGACCTGCTGACTGGCTCCACATCTCTGCGCTCTCTGAACCTGGGTGACAACTCTCTACGCGAGCTGCCAGCGAATCTCTTTGCCGACCAACGCGCGCTCCAAGAACTAGGTCTCAGCGAGAACCAACTCGAGACGCTGCCACAGGAGTTGTTCTGGAGGCTGACTAAGCTTGAGCGGTTGAATCTCGAAGAAAACCATCTGGTGGAACTGCCCGAGTGAGTAAAAGTCTTGGTTGTTGTAAACAAAGGCTAGAATTATCATAAACTCAAACTACCGAAATGGATATGGATAATAGAGGAAGGCAATATTTTCCAGACCGAACATTTATGAACCTTGACACGTGACACGTGACCAAAGTAAAAACTATTCACTTCAAACAGAGATATGCTATATATAAGGGAGGTAGATAGGTTACGTGCATCCAAAAAGTGAAGCAAAAAAAAGATGCCAATTGGCATCTCTTTTCTTAGTAGCATCGGTGCAACGGAAGCGAACTGCTTGTAATGTTGTGTGTGTAAATGGCTTCGATTTTCAAATGTTGTTTGTTAGTGCATAACCCATCTATGGTAACAAATCTCTGACTTCAAACTTAATTTTTCGCAAACCGGTCGCTGAATCGAAAAATAGTTTTAGCTAACCCTCAGTAGGTTTGAAATACCTATTCAACGATACCCCACATAAAAAATCACCCCCTCTATACTTGGAGGGGGAGTAAATTGTCTTCAATATTTCATTGTACCACTCTGTCGGCGTGATTATTATGTATACCCATGTCAAACTACAGCTTCCTAGTACTAATAGTATCTGAGCTGAGCCGCGGACAGACAGACGTGGCGAAACTATAAGGGTTCCTTGTTTACTTTGGAATCCTAAAAATAACTGATGTATATATGTAACGCGGCTTAAAGTAGGTTTGGACTGGACTGGGAAAACTTAAAGTTTTGTAATTAGTCGCACAAAATAGTTTCAGTTGGACCACTCGGACCCTACTCACCAATCCGGCACTTGACTGCCTCATTTGAGTTACTTACCGTCGTCGCTCAAAAACGACATTTTGTTGTGAGACTATTCGTGTTACAAACTTGTGACGTCATTGTCTTTGACAAATTGGATTAAAATTTTAAATGATCAAGATTTCATGCTTGTGTAGGAGAAATGCTATTTAGTGAATAATATTTTTTAATTCATTTTTAACTAGCTTTTGCCAGCGGCTTCGTTTGCGTGAACATAGTTTAAATTACTGTCTTTTCGAGGGTACGCAGTACCGGTTGCGGCTCGCGAACGAGAAAAACAGTGGCCTGTATTTTAATTCCTAATCTGTCTACCTACCAAATTTCATCCAGTAACGGTTAGTCGTTTTTGCGTGAAAGAGTAAAACATCCATACATACAAACTTTCGCGTTTATCTGGGGGCACGGCAGTGCCCCCGCCAAGTCGAGAAAAAAAAGCGGCACGGCCGTACCATCCTTTTCTCGAAGCAGTTCAGGCCATTTTCGACCCCCCCACAACTTCGTTGTAGATAAACCTAGAAGCCTGAATTTTCTGTACCCAAGCAGGCATCATATAAGCACGGTATATTCCAAATTTCATTCAATTTGAACCATTACTTTAAGAATTATAACTATTCAAAGTTTCCTAATTTTTCACTCAATGACTGACAGATCATCAAAATTCCAAGGCACTTCTAGCCGACATAGAAGATTCAAATTTAGAATACAATTAGTCTTTAGTGTATAAAGCAAGGAAAAACTCAAACATTTTGCAATTTCGGTCCAGTTTTCTAGTTACACAAACTACATAAATAACTTTGTAATCCCATATAAAATATATAGGATTACAAAGTTATTTATGCAGTCGCAAGACCGAACTCCTTGATTTACTAGTTTTTAAGGCGCAGTTCATGAATCAATATAGTTTTCTACAAAAATAAGTGAAATCCCACCAAAAACATCCTCTAAAAACTAGCCAAGTCTCGATTGAGCTGCTTATTTTTCTATAAAAAGTAATGAAATCTCTAAGCAAACCCAAGCCTAGTCTAGGGTTCTTTACTGCGATTTCTTTATTATTATGGTTAGATTTTATGTGACTTGGCCGTTGACTTGGATGTCTCAAGGAGTAAATATGCATAAAGAATGTTCAACGGCAGGTCACATAAAATCTAACCATAATAATAAAGAAATCGCAGTAAAGAACCCTAGACTAGGCTTGGGTTTGCTTAGAGATTTCATTACTTTTTATAGAAAAACAAGCAGCTCAATCGAGACTTGGCTAGTTTTTACAGGATGTTTTTGGTGGGATAATATTCATAAGGATACTGTCAATACTTCTTTACAATTGAAAGAAAAATAACTACATCAAAGTATTCCTCACCACATGTTAGCTGCCGGGGAACCCCTGGAGCTGAAGAGCGTGACTACTGGGGGGGGGCACAGGTCTCTTCACAACCTTGGGAAGGTTGGGCCATACTCCACACGCCAGGGCCAGTCCGGGTTGTTCTCCGTGAGGATAACATGATAAGGATGAGGTGCTTAGTCGATTCGCTTCACACCAGGAGGTCGCGGGTTCGATTCGGCGGGGTCAACTTGTAAGACTCGGTTTGGTTGGTGGTAGGGCATTTGCTAAGCCCGCCTGGCTAGCTACCACCAAGTCTTGCCGCCAAACATCAGTGTCAACAACATTGATGTGTTCCGGCTTGAAGATAAGTTAGCCAGTTCTCCATTGCGTTGGGGAATTTTGGTAAGCCCGCTTCCATCTTCGGCATCATCGTCACTTACCATCAGGTGAAATGATGCTCAGGGCTTACCAACTGTGAATTAAAAAAGGATTAACTACGTCGCCAGTGCGTATTGCCGTGTGTACGCACATTTTGACCGCAACATTTTAACACAGACACGGGACTTTATACAATCAGTGTACAGAGTGCGCGTGCGCTCCAGAGACGCCTGCAATACAATACAATATAGTTTTTATGCTATTGTATAGCTTTTATCGCGGGCTTTGAGGGGACCGAATCAAGAAATTTTGTAACGAAAATAAAACCTGACACCACAAAAAAAAATATTGAGTTCTAAAAACTTACTGTTGATGACGATGACGATGACGATGGCGTTGGCGATTGATGATCTCAATTGATGATGGCGATTGATGATTGTGATTGAAGATGGCGATTGACGATGGCGATTGATGATGATGATGATGAACTTTCGTAGTGTTAATTTAATACATAAACATCCCGCTCCCCAAGGACTATATGGTAAATATAAATAAAAAATAAATAAATAATTATAATTACGTAAGTTGATAAAAAATGCTATGCAATAGCTTTACCGCGGCAGTCCCCGAGTGCCACACGTCTTTTTTATTGATAAATTTCTTTTTTCTTGTTTCTGGTCACGTTCTGGCGATCTATATTACACGAATCGTCATGTAACAAGCGCCTCCCCCGGCCCGGACTCGTATCTTGTACGCTTATACGATAGTCAATTATTGTTTTGTAAATGCTCATTCGGCAGCCGGTTCGTGGAAGGCCTCCCGTTGCGCGCGCTGTCGGTAGCGCGCAACCACCTGCGGCGGCTCCGCAGCACCACGTTCGCCGGCGCCGGCGCGCTCGAGCACCTGGACTTGTCTCGCAACCAGCTCGCCAACGCGCCCGCCAGCGCCGAGGGAGAGGTACGCCGCCGCCGCCACCGCCATACCAGCTGGGAGACGAGCACTCTAAAACATAGTTCTCCCCGTCTATCTCTTCTTATTCCTCCCCATCTATCTCTTCTTAGTCCTCCCCGTCTATCTCTTCTTAGTCCTCCCCATCTATCTCTTCTTAGTCCTCCCCGTCTATCTCTTCTTAGTCCTCCCCGACTATCTCTTCTTAGTCCTCCCCGTCTATCTCTTCTAAGTCCTCCCCGTCTATCTCTTCTTAGTCCTCCCCGTCTATCTCTTCTTAGTCCTCCCCGTCTATCTCTTCTTAGTCACAGCCGGAAGCTTTCAGTGGCTCCGCCTCAGCCGGTAGATCTCCCGTGTTGAACTGAACTCGCCCGAGTCTCTCCTAATGCTATCAATCGCCATCCATACCGATATAACTTTTTTATCCGCAAATGATAATCCCCTGACCACATCTAACCTGATGGTTAGTGACGATGATACCAAAGGTGGAAGTGGGGTCACCCAGATTTAACCACCTCGGTGGCATAATGGTAAGTCCATAAGCTTCACAACAGGAGGTCGCGGGTTCGATTCCCGGCAGAGTCTAACGGAAGGCTCCGCTGTCTGTTCGTCTGTCCGTCTGTCAGCGTGCTGTATTTCATGTAATAGGTAGACAGTTGAAATTTTCACAGAATATGTATTTCTTTTGCCGCTAAAACAACTAAAATACTAAAAATTAGAAAAGTAAAGAAATAAGGGGTTGCTTGATACAAAAAATGTGTTCTTATAAAGGTCTTTAGAAATATTTTTGATTAAGCTCTGTCGTAAAAACAGTAATACATACAAGCTATACCACCATCTTATCTAAGTCTGATCGCCAAGCATCAATGTAACCAGCATTGATTGTTCTGGCATGAAGATAAAATGGCCAGTTCCCATGGCGTTAGGGAATCTTGGTGAGCCCGCTTTTATCTTCTGTGTCATCCTCACTAAACATCAGGTGAGATGTCAAGGGCTTACTAGTTGTGGATTTTAAAAATCCCCAACGTAATGAGGAACTGGCTATTAAGCTATTGCGTAGCTTTTTTCGCGGGCTTTGAGCGCGCCGACCGGATCAAGAAATTCGAAAAGTGGTCCTTTATATGCCAGTCAAGTGTGCGCGAAATTGATTTTACCGCACACGTGCTTTTACTTTACCACTTTTTTTAATTTCTACCTCGGAGGAACAAGACATTTCTAGCAAAAAAAAGTCTCTATTGACTTTCACTTATTCGTATTCGAATAGCGGCAACAGAAATACATCATCTTTTTTTTATTCATAATTGGTAAGCCCTTGGCATCATCTCACCAGATGGTAAGTGACGATGAAAATTGATCTGTGAAAATTTCAACTGTCTAGCTATCATTCATCAAATACAGCCTGGTGACAGACGGACAGACAGACAGACAGACGGACGGACAGCGGAGTCTTAGTTATAGGGTCCCGTTTTTACCCTTTGGGTACGGAACCCTAAAAACCGACCAAGTGTACCACCGCACAAAGAGTACAACAATGATAAGTGATAACTATTAATTCCAGGGAAAATTATTGCCTTTTATATTATGCTTGAGGGTAATATATACCTACCTAGTTGCATCTTATCTTTTTCTTCGGCCAGTACGCGCTCCTGGGGACACCTTCTCCCTTCAACGCGCTGCTGCAGCTGCGCACGCTCAACCTGAGCCACAACGTGCTCAGCGAGCTGTACCAGGACATCCCGCTGACGCTGCTCTCGCTGCTCTCTCTCGATATGTCGCACAACAACATCAGCTACGTCACCGACCAGGTCATTCTGTTAATTATTTACACGTATAATATATTTTGTACAATACCAGAAAACTCAGAACCTCATCTGATAAACAGTCCATCAAACCTTGAACACGAGGCTTAACTTCTGATCCAGTAGTTATGGTTTTTTTTCGAGTTGTTCCTAATGTTGGCCCGATGAATAATCCAAGTGTTCGATCTCAAGCGACGAACGCGACCATGCCAACATTAGAAAAAAGTAAAAAACGGCATTTCTTCAGTTTTTTGGCGATTGAAACCCTTCAGGACCACCGAGTTTTCTGTACTTCAGAGAGTAGACTTTCACTGCAATGTGACCAGCACCATTGTTCGCGCCACCGTTCGACACCAGAGGGCCTAAACTAAGATGCGCGATGGGCCCGTAAGTTTCGTATCTAAAGTCCCTGGTGGAGGCGTGAACTCGGCTGCGATGCGCGGTGCTGGGGGCGGTTTTCCGGGTGACACAAATGTTCACTATCCGAAACGGACACTTGACCGTTGCAAGGTTAAAGTACAGCCGTGAGTACTGAAGTAAAGTTTGTACCTAACTACAGCCCCCAAGAACCAACACGAGTAGGTTAAATAAAAACCGCTTATGAACTAATCAAACATGCAATACGGAACCCTGAGATTACGAAAAATAAAGACACTAGCTTATAAATATTACTCAGCCAAAACGAAGCGATGCGACTTGTTGGTCGTTGGTTAGTGACTATAAATGTGTTAAAAGTATGTGTAATGCGTGTACGAGTTACGAATTGTGAAGGCAGTGCCACACGACCAACCCTTCACTTTCGGCAGGGCAGCAAGGTTGAGCAGAAGCGCCTCGGTCCACTTGACGTATTCACACGGTCACTTGTACAGTCCACTCGCTCGTAGGTACAAATTTATTAATAGTTGAACAATATATGAGTAACGCGGTACCTCCCGCTTGCAAGCGGCAGCCTACATATAAGTAAGTTTGACCTCCAAGTAGGTCGGGTTCGCGATATCAGAACACCATATTAACATCTCAACGCGGTGAAATTAGGTACTTACAAGCCGTGTCCGTCCACACCATTTCAATATTACGAAGCAAGTCACGATACTTCTAATTCTCACATTTACCGCGATGGTTTTTAATTCTAACTCGCACAGTTTATAGCTACTAGTCGTATACGTTCACAGTTTCATATCACAAATATCACGACGCTTATAATTCACTTAAAATGCGATATGAAGGTAGGTTCCCGAATAAAATTATTACTTTACACTCGTCACACAATGCGTTATCAGCAGACGGCACGCGGTACAAGATTTGCGTTCTAAAACCGTAAGGAGTGATTGGGACACACCGTGGTTGTGTACATTAGTCCCGGGTTGTGGCCCCTATTGGACGCTGGCTAAAGCCCCACAAGGAGTACTAGAAGCCCCGTGGCTTCGCCCTTCCCTTCCTGAGGTCACGGCCTCGTGACGTGCGCGTGCGTCATGCGACGGGCTGTGCTTACGTGACGCTGCTGGGGAGACAGCGCTGGCCTGCCAGTGAGCCGCCGCCCCCTCCCAATTCCCGCGCTACTCCCGCGCAGTTCGCTTCGATCGTTATTGCTAACTAAATCGCCGCGGCTAGGAGTGAACCGGGACAAATAAACGGTGGTTTTGAACAACTTTCGTTGGCACTAGCAGACATCTACCTACCGAAACCTCTATACCTACTTTCATCACAGCAAATTTACTTCTCTGTTATTTTATATTTTTTTGTAGCAGTGAGGGGACTGCTACAAAAAAATATTTTCAAGATCTATAAAATAGCACCATTTAAGTCAGTTTCTTTACGACCAGTCAACCCATCTGTTCACGTTCCACCATGAAAAAAATCAAAGACCTTTTAATACTTACTTTTGTATCAATTACAGGACAACACGCTGACCTTCTTGGGCCCGAACGTGACGGTGGACTTGCGCAACAACAACATATCTCGGGTGGATCTGTCGCCGCCGCTGTGGCCCGCGCACGCCGACCCGGAGTACGCCTCCCGCGTGATGTTGGCGCGCAACCCGTTTCACTGCGACTGCCGCTTGGACGCGTTGGCGCGCCGTTTGCGCGGGTTTGCCGGTCCTGCCACGCTCCCTGCTATGGAGGTAGGCGACGCCGATTGCGCCAACCCGCCGGCGCTGCGCGGCCGCCGCTTTGTTGACATCGATATGCACGACCTCATCTGTGAACTACCCTCCAACTCCTGTGTCCCCAACTGCGATTGCGTGGGACGTTCGCAAATTATTGCTATGGAATGCAAATCACAGTTCGACTCTTTTCCGCAGGATTTTAAATACTTTCCATCAGAATTAAAACTCCGGTTCACTCCTTCGTATTTATCCTGGATTCCATCGACTGTCAAAACTCTAGACCTATCGGATTTAAGCATGACGGAAGTGCCGACAGATCTCAACACCAGTGCGATCAAACATGTGGATCTCAGAGGAAATAGTTTGACTGAAGTCCCAGTCGACATTCTTAAAGCTAACATTACGATGAAGCTGTCGAGGAATCCTCTGGCTTGCGACTGTTGGCACACCGAGGGAGTAAGACAACTAAAAGCTTATAGTGCTCTTGTGAAGGACTATGAGGATTTGACATGTGCGGACGGGTTCTCGGTGCAAAACGTGAACGCAGAACAGCTTTGTCGCACGTTTATGCTGGTGGCTTTTGGCGTAGTACTGGCGCTACTCGGCGTGGCTTTCATTGTAGCCACTGTAATTTATCTGCGCTATTCCCTGCAACTCAAGGTGTTCCTGTACTCTCGCGGCTGGTGCGGCTGCTGGGTCCGCGAGGAGGATCTCGACAAGGATAAGAAGTTCGACGCGTTCATCACGTACTCAGAAAGCGACAAGAGTTTCGTGCATAATATACTCCAGCCGTGCCTCGAGGGTGGCCCCCGGCCTTTCAAGCTGTGCATACACCACCGAGACTGGGTCGTCGGTGAGTGGATCCCCGCACAAATCGCGGAGTCTGTTGAGCAGTCCCGCAGAACTATAGTGGTGTTGTCAAAAAACTTCTTAGAATCGATGTGGAGTCGCTTGGAGTTCAGGGCGGCTAACATGAGCGCTGTCAAGGAAAAGCGCTCGCGTGTGATCGTCATACTGCTGGAGGATGTGGCGAATCACAAAGAACTAGACGCTGAGCTGAAGGCGTACCTAGCCACAAATACCTACCTCAAGTGGGGCGACCCGTGGTTTTGGGAGAAACTACGGTACGCTTTGCCGCACCGCGCCGAAGAAGCTCGCATGCGAAAGCAAGGAGGTCGACTAGCGCATCTCATGCAGGGCGGCGGCGGCGGCGGCGGGCTCGACAAATACAAGGGAAGTGACGGTCCGCTCGACGTGAAATTCGCGCCCAACGGGAAGATACTCCACGCCGCCATCAAAGCGTCGCCAGATCAGAAACTGGCCAGCGCTGTCAAAGCGATGCCTATTTAGGCTCCGGATCATATTACTTGTAGGTGCTTATATCTGATATAGATATTGTTATCGGGTGCCAAGGTGAAGTTCCCGCGTGCCCACGTCGCGCTCGTCGAGTGCATTAACCTCTTGTTAGCCTCAGGCATGTGATTTAAATATCTATTCATAAAACTTCATGACAAGACTAAGTGATATTATTATGGTGCTAAAAATTATATAATACCGATGTTTGTAGTGATGCAAGATGTGTTTATTCTGTACAGTTAGTAAGTTTTGGTTCCTGTTAGGTGGCTACGGACACACTGGACAGGAGGGTATAGCGGATGAAAAATAAAACATGTGATTATAAAGATCTGCTCGTGTTAGAACGCGAAAGGCAACTGTTATCTTTAAGCATGTAGTAGGCTCAGAGCAGGTAGCTACGTTTGTACAGATTAGTAGTGCAATAATAAGTCATTGTTTAGTTTTTGTTTTTAATTCAGAAAATAAATGTATTGCAAAGTGATACAATAACCTGCAGGCCATGACTGGTTTTCTTTATTGTTATTTTTTATTAACAATTTGAGTGCGTTTGGCTGCAACTCACCTAATGGTAAGTGCCGATGCCGCCGATGATGTAACACGCAAGCTCAAATAGTGCCTATTCACTCTCGACTTGAAGATTCCTAAATTATACGATTTGGGAATACAGGTTTGTAGTCAGTTGACCGGTTGGCGCCTGAGATCGCCACTTGCGTAGTATTGAGCGACAACCGTATCTGCTAGGTGACTGATTAGTTGAAATATGATTTATGCATTTTATACTTTATACATTGAAATCTTTAGAAATTGTGTTTTGGTGTCGTGCTCGTTCTATAGATACTCATATAAATGTATATGTATACTATATATACTTGTGTGATCGGAAATCTTGTTGAAACTTCTTTATGGCTCACAGAACAACCGCGCCTCTACCCCGCTCGGTGCAATTGACCTTATTGAGAAATAGACTTTCGAGGAAGTAGCCTTTCCGAGAATTTGACTTATAGGGAATGGACGTAGGAAAAAATGGACCTATCGAGCCGGCTAGACGTTTGGGGAAGTAGACGTCAAAAGACAATCCGTTTTATCTGTATACATCGCACTCTATGTAGGTATTCATAATTAACGCTTTTATTTTTATACTAAATAGCATTTTAAAAGATATAGAGCAATCTCAGAAAGGTATATAAATGTAAAGCAATAATATTTTATATTTTAGTGTGTAGTAAATAAGTACAAATTTTAATTAAAAAAAAATGTTAAATATGTTTAAAAATGTTTTATTGCAGACCAAAAATAAGCAAGTTGTAGGTACTGTGTGTTTCTACACTTTGCAGCAAAGAGAGATATCTCCGCCAGGCGAGGTGGTAGGTATGCCCGGGGTGCGTGGGAGAGCTGTATATATGCCAATAGGGGACGGCGTACGAGCCCAACGGTGAAGGAAAACATCGTGAGGAAATCTGCACACACCTGCGAAGAAACTCGAAGGTTGTGTGTGAAGTCGACCAACCCGCACTGGGCCCACGTGGTCGACTAAGGCCCGATCGCCCTAGTTCAGGGTAGGCTCGAGCCCCTCGGTGGGGACGTATATGAGAGCTGATATGATGATGATGATGTACGAGCCCAAGCCCAAAGAAAAACCGCAAATCGATGTACAGTTTAGCATTTGGCACACGCATACTAGAGGTCAAAACAAAATTTTCAACCCGCAGTTCTTTAAAAAAATCCTTTAGGACGGGAGTGCTGGCTGAGTCATCATTTTTTTGTATGGGGAAAAAATATTTCAGAAACCTATCGATTGTGGTATCATATGAAAGGGCTTTTCGAGGCGATTCTAAAAATATACCAATTATTCAATTATTTTCAGCCATTTTTATGGTTCTGTACCTCAAAAGGAAATAGCCGAACCCTTATAGGATCACTTTTTGTCCGTCCGTCTGTCTGTCAAGGCACTTTTTCTCGGGAACGCATGGAGGTATTTAGTTGAAATTAAAACCATATGTTTCGGTCTACAGTCCCTTGAAGCTGTGCAAAAATCAAACTTTTTCAAAATTCAAAACAATTTATTTCAAATAGATGTTTACACACACTTTTAAATAGTCAAAACAAAAAAATATAAGTACAATAAAAATAAAATTACAAATAATGTCATGATTCAGATTACAGTCTCAGGTAATGGTATTTGTTATAGAATCAACATATATATCTTTGTCATTTACATAATCTATTATTTTATAATATCCTCTAGAGCACAAAACTTTTTTGACATGAGTCTTGAATTTATTCTCTGACAAACTAGTTACTTTTTCTGGAATTTTATTGTAGAATCTTACACTTACACTGCCCCACAAATGACTTTTTAACCTTACTCAGTCTCGAAAAGGCTATATCTATTTTATTTACATTTCTTAAATTCAAATTATGCCTGTCACTGTTTTTAGGAAATAAATGCAAATTCTTACGAACGTACATGATGTTTTCATATATAAATTGACTAGCAACAGTTAAAATATTGATTTCTTTGAACTTATTCTGTAACGAGTCACGTGATCGCATCTGATAGATTGCGCGGATAGCTCTTTTCTGCAGGATGAAAATAGTTTCTATATCAGCCGCACAGTAATATGCCATAAGACATTATACTATGGAAGTAACTAAAATACACTAGTCTCGCAGTATCTACATCCGTTAACTGTCTTATTTTCTTAACGGCATAAGCAGCTGAACTAAGCCTTCCCGCTAAAGTTTCAATGTGTGGTCCCCATTGAAGTGAAACATCCAAAGTTATACCAAGGAACACCGTGGTATTTACAAATTCTAATTTATGACTGTCTAATATTACACTATTATTGACCTTTTTTACATTTGGCAAACAAAATTTTATACATTTTGTTTCTTAGCATTTAATAATAAGTTGTTCACAGTGAACCAGTTCAGTATCTTTGAAAGAGTGTTGTTTACTTCGTCAATTTCGTTTTCTTTCCTATTCACTTTAAAAATAAGAGAAGTATCATCCGCAAACAGCAAAATATTGGACAGATGTTGCACCATAAAAGGCAAATCATTTACGTAAACAAGGAAAAGAAAAGGCCCTAATATGGAACCCTGGGGCACACCCATTTTCACTTTAGATCCAGATGAGTTCGAGCCATTTACTTGTACTTTTTGTATTCTGTTGTCTAAATACGAATTTAAAAGACTGAGAGCCCCTTCCTCTACACCATAATGCTTTAATTTCATAAGTAATGTTTGGTGTTCAACACAATCAAAAGCCTTAGATAAATAACAAAACACTCCAATTGCATTCTGCGATTCCTCGAAGGCATCATATATGTTTCGAATGAGTGCTACTCCTGCATCGGTTGTGGATCGTCCTTTAGTGAAACCGAATTGTTGGTTATGCAGTAGTTTGTTTTCTGTAAAATATTGTAGCATTTGGTTAAGCATAATCTTTTCAAACACTTTACTAAGAACTGGCAGCACAGAAACTGGTCTGTAGTTGCCTGGATCAGTTTAGGAACCAGATTTATATAAAGGTATCACTTTACTAAGCTTCATGAGATCTGGAAAGACGCCACTATCAATGCTAATATTAAAAAGACAAGCTAAATATGGCGCTAAAGTATCAATTACATTACTGATCAAGCTTACCGATAATCCCCAGAGGTCTTCGGTTCTTTTCACTTTAAGAGATTTAAAAGTTTTTACAATAGATTGTGGTTCAATTACTCTGAAGGAGAATTTTTGATCACAATTACTAACATTATCCTTTAGCAGCCTTTGAGCATACATAGGTGATGAGTGTAGGGCTTCAGTAGTCTTAAGTGGAATATTTGTAAAAAAGTTTCGAATTCTTTGGCTACATCGGCATTCGGACTAATTTTACCTTGATCTGTTTGCAAAACATATTCTTTGTCGCGAGGTTTGACTTTACCTGTTTGTTTGCTAATGATATTCCAAACAGTTTTTATTTTATTAACTGAAAATTTTATTTTTCTAGCCAGTTAATTAGATTTTGCTATGTGGCAAACCTTTAAATTTAACATGAAAGAAAGATACGGCCGGTTATGCCGCAAAAAACTTATATTTCGACACTCTCAAGGGAATCAAAATGCATAGTGTATTTCCCGTTGACAGAGAACTACGACATTTGGCGAGTAATGCCGTCTGTACGAGTATTACAGGTAATAAAAAGTTAAATAAAAAATTTTGAAAAACCCACGACGCTTACAGTGAAATTGAAAAAGGATAAAATAATTAAAAACCCCGACTTATAGAATTTATGTAACTAGTAACAACTAACGTTAAAACCTTTTATAAGAAGATTTGATCTCTCGCAGAGTCGGACATATGAACAACAGAGTATCAGTTTTCATAGCACTTCCCTACGTACCTATTTGGTTCCGCAAGATGTAGATGTGGCAATTACATATTCAATTCCCTATGAACTTAATAAAAACCCAAGAAAATCCGTCCGGGGCTGCCATTAAATGAACTGGTTTTGTTGATTTATAGTACCGTGAATAATTTGGACATATTTTATTGCTCTACTTATTTTTATTATGTTGAAAGTTATGGCAGCCCCGGACGGATTTTCTTGGGTTTTTATTAAGTTCATAGGGAGTTGAATATTTAATTGCCACATCTACATCTTGTGGAACCAAATAGGTACGTAGGGAAGTGCTATGAAAACTGATACTCTGTTGTTCATATGTCCGACTCAGCGAGAGATCAAATCTTCTTACAAAAGGTTTTTACGTTAATTATCACTAGTTACATAAGTTATTTTTAAGTCGGTGTTTTTAATTATTTTATCCTTTTTCAATTACATTTTAATCGTCGTGGGTTTTTCAAAATTTTTCATTTTGCTTTTTATTTCAAACTTTTCAAAGAGCATAGGTATATACTATAGATAAAGGTTAGGCTAGAGCCCCTCGGTGGGGGCATATATATGTCCAAATCAGAGAAGTAATTTTGGTTTTGCACAAAAAAATGTTAACTGCTGCACCTCCTGGTGATTTTTCTTCGTAACACATATATAAGAACGTGCACAAATCAAACCCGAACCCATCACTGAAAACCATATCAAAATTAGAGTAGCAGTTTAGGAGATAAATGGCAACATTGGTTTGTAAAAAAATGGTTACTGCAGCGCCCCCTGGTGAGTTGTCATTGTAACACCTATCTAAGAACATCCACCAATCAAATCGAAACCCATCAATGAAAATTGCATCAAAATCGGACTAACAAGTCCAAATCAGAGTAGTAATTTTGGTTTTGCACAAAAAAATGTTAACTGCAGCACCTTCTGGTGATTTTTCTTCGTAACACATATATAAGAACGTGCACAAATCAAACCCGAACCCATCACTGAAAACCATATCAAAATTAGAGTAGCAGTTTAGGAGATAAATGGCAACATTGGTTTGTACAAAAAATGTTTACTGCAGCGGCCCCTGGTGAGTTGTCACCGTAACACCTATCTTAGAACATACACCAATCAAATACAAACCCATTACTGAAAACTGTATCCGAATTCGACTAGTAGTTTAGGAGATAAATGGCAACATTGGTTTGTACAAAAAATGTTTACTGCAGCGTCCCCTGGTGAGTTGTCACTGTAACACCTATCTTAGAACATGCACCAATCAAACCAGAACCCATCACTGAAAACCGCATCCAAATTGTACTAGTAGTTTTGGAGATAAATAGCAACATTGGTTTGTACAAACAAATGTTTACTGCAGCGCCCCCTGGTGAGATGTCACTGTAACACCTATTTAATAACACGCACCAATCAAACCAGAACCCATCACTGAAAACCGCATCAAAATCGGACTAGTACTTTTGGAGATAAATGGTGAAATTGGTTTGTATAAAAAATGTTTACTGCAGCGCCCCCTGGTGAGCTGTCACCGTAACACCTATCTTAGAACATGCACCCATCAAATCCGAACCCATCACTGAAAACCACATCAAAATCGGACTAGTAGTTTGGGAGAAAATGGCAACATTTTGCACAAACACCCTCTCACCCCAAACGCATATACCGTCTCCGTTCCGTCGCGGGTAAAAATAAGTATAGGGAAAAATCTGAAAACTTTACATTTGTAATTAAATCATTAAAAGAAAATGTGTGTGTGTGTGTCAACTCCGACGCACGACTGGAGTTTACTCGGTACGAACGATTATAAATATGTTGGGGGATGCGCAAGATAAGTGGCGCACAAAATTAATAACTATACAATATAACACATGGGTACACATAGGCACACATGTGAAAACACATTCACACATGTACTCACAAGGGCACACATGCCTTCACATGTACACAAATGTATACACATATGCACACATGTAAACACATGTGCGCACACGTGCACTCATTTACACACATGTACATACATAAACACATAAATCATTACTAAAATTTAACTTCTCTTTTCGGCGGCAGTCCCCGAGTGCCGCACGTCTTTTTTTTAGCAGGGAGCAATATTAAACTTATTGTGTGAGGTGATTATCTTTCACTTTGCAGTTAATACCTTTTTAGGGTTCCATAGTACAACAAGGAACCCTTATAGTTTCGTCAAGTCTGCCTGCCCTTCTGTACAGTCTTTCTGTCCGAGGCCTAGCTCCTAGACTATTAGTAGTTAAGAGCTGAAATTTGGCAAATATATATTTATAATAATGACGCGGAGAGAATTGGAAAAAAAAACTTGAAAAGTGCTAAATTTAGTTGGACTCAAGTTTCCTAACCCCCTAACAACTAAACCGCTGTATTTGGAAATTTGAAAAAAATCATGAAACTAGTCTATTTAATAAATTTAAAAGGAAAACTATCAAAGCTAATAAGGCTTTTCTAGTTGACGAGTAATAGTCGATAAAAGCGTCGGTGGCTCAACCGGTAACGACTCGGTTCTTCTAACCAGAGGTACCGGGTTCAAATCTGGACGGCCAATGTACCAATGAGTTTTTCAAAACTTACGTACATACTTACCGATTGCTTTAACGGTGAAGGAAAACATCGTGAGGAAACCTGCACACGCCTGCGATGAAACTCGAAGGTTGTGTGTGAAGTTGACCAACCCGCACTGGGCCCGCGTGGTCGACTAAGGCCTGATCGCCCTAGTTCAGGGTAGGCTCGAGCCCCTCGGTGAGGACGTATATGAGCTGATATGATGATGATGATGAGTCGATAAAAAAAATCGTATATACACTAACCTGTTAAAAAATGTTGTTAGCGCGTTTTAGAATACATCAAAATGTAAGTAAATCACAATAACAAACATATTGGCAACTACGGAACCCTACATTGCGTGTGGCCCGACACACACTTGGCCGGTTTTTTATGTGTAATATACTGCATAGATAACCCTTCGAATATTGAAAAGTTTTAGTATTCCTTCGCATATAACGAAAAAAATTCGTAATCAAAAAAAAGTAAGTGTGTGGTTTTATGAAACCACGGTAAAAGTGAAACTTTACAGAGGACGAAACGATCATGGCTGCTCTCGCTACGGTACAGAGGACGAAACAATTTGTAAGACTCGGTTTGGTTGGTGGTAGGGCATTTTCTAAGCTCGCCTGGCTAGCTACCACCATCTTATCTATGTCTTGCCGCCAAACATCAGTATTAACAACACTGATGTATTCCGGCTTGAAGATAAGATAGCCAGTTCTCCATTGCGTTGGGGAATCTTGGTAAACCCTCTTCCATCTTCGGCATCATCGTCACTTACCATCAGGTGAGATGATGCCAAGGGCTTACCAATTGTGAATAAAAAATGACGTGTGGCACCCGGGGACTCCCGCGGTAAAGCTATTGCATAGCATTTTTTATCAACTTATGCAATTATAATTATTTATTTATTTTTTATTTATGCAGTACTAGCTGTTTCCCGCGGTTTCACCCGCGTGGAAAACGTTTCTATGACTTTTCGAGGGTGCGCAGTGCGCGAGCTGCAAGCGGCTCGCGAGCGTGGTAAAAAGTAGCCTATGTCTGAATCCAGGTCCTAATCTGTCTACCTACCAAATTTCAGCCAAATCCGTTCAGTAGTTTTTGCGGGAAAGCGTAACAGACAGACAGAGTTACTTTCACATTTATAATATTAGTAGGGAAGTAGGGATTAGTAGGGATTTACCAGTACCGTCCTTAGGGCGCAGGATGTTTATGTAATAAATTAACACTAAGAAAGTTAATCATCATCAACATCCTCATCATCATCATTATCATCATCCTCATGATCTTCATGATGGTCCTCATCATCATCGTGATCCTTATGATCCTCATCATAATCATCATGATCCTCATCATCATCAATGATCCTCGTGACACAGTATATATATTAGTACTAACGTACTCGTGATCACGATCCTCATCATCATGATCCTCATAATCATCATCATCATGATCCTCATCATCATCATGATGGATAGATAGATGGCACTGAAAGTTTTTTAGAACTCAATTTTTTTTTTGGGGTGTCAGGTTTTATTTTCGTTACGAAATTTCTTGATTCAGTCCCCTCAAAGCCCACGATAAAAGCTTTACAATAGCTTAAAAAAATGGTTCGTGTAATAGAAGAACCCACGGGCGGGCGGGGCGGTGCGGTGCCGCCCTTTTCCTTGACGAACTTTGTGTCTAGCTAGAGCACACATACAACTCTTATTGGAAGATGGTACGTACGTACGATAACCTGTGACATATGACTTGGGACGTGCGCTGGGAAAAACCCATTGAACATTTGGTAAACAACAATCATACCTACTTGTCATGATAACGATCCAAAAGTTTGTGCTAAATAATTGAATCCGAAGCAATAACCAGTACACGCCCATTGAAGAATTATTACTACCAATAAATTCTTCAATGCACACAGCTACTTAACTATCAAGTGTTTAAGATTCGATGGATTTGCTGGCGCCGACCTCAAAAAAAATTGAAGGCCCTTCATTTGATTAGCGTACCTACCTTTGATTTTGTTACTGTTGGTTAATTTCGTGTACGTACATTTTATAAGAATATTATTTCGTGAATTTATTTTTAAACCTGTTTTTAGTTTTTTTAAACTTATTTTTAAGCTATTGCATAGCTTTTATCGTGGGTTTTGAGCGCGGCGACCGAATCAAGAAATTCCGTAACGAAAATAAAACCTAACACTCCCCACTCCGCCTACCATGTAGCTCGGCCGAGCGTAACGTAACGTTACCGCATTCTAAAAACTGACAGTGCCATCTATTGGCGATTTGCGGTACTAAAAGGACTTAGTCAATTTTACTGGTGTAACTTTCTTAGTGTTAATTTATTACATAAACATTCCGCGCCCCGAGGACTATATGGTCCTTTAATCAAAAGGAGCACACGAAAACAGTAAAACATCAAAAAATAGTGAATAAATACTGCATAAATAAATAAATAATTATAATTGCACAAGTTGATAAAAAATGCTATGCAATAGCTTTACCGCGGCAGTCCCCGAGTGCCACACGTCTTTTTTTATAAAAAAAATGAATATGTAATAATGTGATATTGCTATCATCTAACAACGTTAAACCCAATCACCCACTCACCAATAGGATTCATCAAATCTTAAATCATGTGTTTTATTAACCGATACAGAGTCCTGTGGCTTCCATTATCATCTCAAAAGCATGAAAGTTAAGGAGTCAAACCATCCATCATCAGTTTGGAGGGAGTGGTGCCAGCAGCTCCGGTCCAGCGGGCGTTCGAGGTGGCTTCGTGCGGTCGCCGCCGGTGCGACGCGCTTGAATATCTGCAGCAGCCTGCAACACGCCACCCGAAATTGACATTGACCTTTTCCTCTCAGTAATGGCCGCCTGCTCCTCCGATAAATTGTCGCTTTTTACCAATTAATATCGCCCATAGAGGTCAAGGACAATATCTAGGCGTTCATCCACCTGATCTGCCCTACTCAAGATTGCGTCCTCTCGGCATTCCAGGCCGATCATCGAAGAGGCGAATGTGAATCATCTTAGTTCTGAATCGATTTTCGCCACGCACTGTGCCGCGGCCAAAGTTGGAGCCAGGATGTCAACTTCAAGAGCTTACAAAATACTTAAATGAATGATCTTAACAAATACGATACTTAAAATTAATTAACCGAACAAAAATTAAAAAATTTAAAAAAATATTTATTTGAGTCATTTACGTGGTTTAATCCCGAGCTGAAAACCAAACATTGTTCGTGCCGTCATTCGACACCAGTGGGGCTAAATTTAGACGCGTGCTGGGCCCGTTGAATATTCGTGTCTTAGCCCCACAGGCGGGACGCAAACTCGGTCGCAGTGCGCGGTGCTGGGGGGTTCAATATTTAAGGCTGCTAGCCATGATACGATTTACCAACCCGAAACAAAGCTAGGCTTATGGACAGGGAGACAGAATTACAGCCGTCCTGGAGACAGAAATGTAAAACGGACACAACTTCCTTAACAAGTTAATTCACAGCCCTGAATATTTGATGGCTTCCTGCGAGCTGGCTAACACAAGTATATTAAATACAAACCTTTTATAAACTACCCAAATAAACCGTACGGAACCCTATAGGTGGTTCCGACAAATAAAGACACTAACTTATAAGATTACTCACCCAAACGAAACAATACGGCCAACTGCGGTAGTCGTTTGTGGCAATCATTATGTATTTAATGTATGTGTCGCCTAGTGTATGTGAGTGTGTGTGTGTTTGTGAAGAAGCCACGAAGGCGTTATCCGTTGGTTCGGTTGGCTTGACGAATACACAGTTACACTCGTAACAGTCAATTCATTTATTAGGTATATCTATATTTAATGGATGAATCATTTATTCTCAGGTACTAATCCCATAGTCAATAAAATAAATTTATACAGACAATAATAAATAAAACTGGTGACCCAGTCAGCATCAATAACATTAGTTATGCTGAGTCTATCGGTTGGCGCATTGAGAAGGATCCTGGCTACATGTGAAAGGTACTCGGTGGTCCATGGGGTCAGATACAACACAAAGAAGAGTTAGTTAATGGTTTTCAAGGCGCGCACCAAATGCTACTCAATTGTGCCTCCGGTTTTGCTGTAGCAAGTTTAAGTATCTGGGCCACTGGGTCACCGAGGATCGAAGGCGCCCGGTATGAAAAAAATAGGGATATTATAAATTGCATATCAAATAAATAATCGCCTATCAATACATACTCATCATTAATATTCTTTTTTACATCAAATAACTTACTTCACTACAAATAAACTAATTGTTTAACAAAACTCAAACTGCAGATAATTCGAAATTATACATCAATATGAATTTACTTTTTTCCTCATAATGCAATACAGTTAAATTTATTTTTGTACAAAAATACTACATACATAGCATAAATACTGCCTGCACAGCAAATTTTCCGCTGCGTGTACGTACATATAAATGGCCGTCATAAAAAACTGTAGGTTGGGTTCGGTCAGGTGTTCTTTTTCAGTTACAGAGCGCGAGCCGAGCGAGCCGAGCGAGCGGAGCGAGCGTGCCGCGGCAGCAGCCGGCGAAGCGCCAGAAGGGACATCGCTCATGTATACAAATTCTGTCACAAAAAAAATTAAGACGACTGTGACTAATAAAATGCTGTTTTATTTAGAAAAACTGCAGTAAATAATATAAAAATACGAGCTATATTTAAAAGAAAAAGAGTTAACAGGTATAATGTGAGATTATTAGCTGTGCATTGATGAAAAAGCTTTTGCTTTAGGAAAAATTGCTGTACGCTGCGAAAATACGAGTCTTACGATTTTTGATCTGTTTAAATAAGATTTTAAAATATTATCGTGAAAATTTGTGATATTTTACAATCTCCATAGTATAATTTGGTATTCGACTCCATCATGGATGTCAATTTTGTGAAAGCAGATAGCAGAAACTTGCCCAAAGTGGAAGCAATCATGGTTGGAATGTTCTTCAAAAATAACCCAGATTTTTAAGCTATTGTATAGCTTTTAACGCGGGCTTTGAGGGAACCGAATCAAGAAATTTCGTAACGAAAAAACCTGACACCCCAAAAAAAATATATATTGAGTTCTAAAAAACTTACAGTGCCATCTCTATACATCATGATGATGGTGATGGTGGTGGTGATGGTGGTCGTGATGGTGGTCGTGATGATGGTCGCGATGGTGGTCGCGATGGTGGTCGCAATTGTGGTCTCGATGGTGGTGGCGATGGTGTTGTTGATGGTGGTGGCGATGGTGGTCGCGAAGGTGGTCGCGATGGTGGTCGCGATAGTTGTCGCGATGGTGGTCGCGATGGCTGTCGTGATGGTGGCCGCGATGGTGGTCGCGATGGTGGTCGCGATGGCGGTGGCGATGGTGGTCGCGATGGCGGTCGCGATGTCGGTCGCGATGGTGGTCGCGATGGTGGTCGTGATTGTGGTCGCGATGGTGGTCGCGATGGTGGTCGATGACGATGACGATGATGATTTAACTTTCTTAACTTTCTTAGTGTTAATTTATAACATAAACATCCCGCGCTCAAAGACTATATGGTACTGGTAAATACTGCATAAATTATAATAATTATAATTGCATAAGTTGATAAAAATGCTTTGCAATAGCTTTACCGCGGCAGGCCTCGAGTGCCACACGTCTTTTTATTCTGCAGAGCTGAAAAATGTAAAAACAGCAATGTAAGTACTTTAATAGTTATTTATGATACAAGGGTTGTAAAAGGTCAATAACAAACGAGTGACGCAGGCGAGGGTTTACCATCGTCACGAGTTTGTTATTTCCTTTTACACCCATGTATCATACGAAGTTTTTCAATACAGTCGTGAGAAAATACATAAAATAAAAAAACGACCGTAACAGAAAAACAAAATACATGGGTAGGCACATACCTATCAAGGTTTCAGCAATAAAAGTTCATTTTACGCGACTTGTGGCTTAATTTAAATGTCCGGGGAGGAATCTCACTTTGTTTTTTCATATACATACACATAAGTATATTTTTTATTACATTATTAACTATTCTTAATTTCATTAGCTTTCACAACTAAAACATCTTAATTCAGTTTTACGTAAATTGCGCCATATTTTAGGTAGCACTCGTACGCATGCGTAATTTTTTTTTATAATCATGAATAGACTACAATACGGCTTGGAATACTTAACCTCTTTGGTAAAGATGACCTATTCCTTGGTGTAACCAGTTCCACTTCATTCATATTTTTTCTCTTTTCTTCACAAAGATACAACCCAAAGAGAATCTAAACAGCTTGCGTTATATACTAACCTCGGAGAAACTACATATCTCTTTTAAAATTCTCCTTTCAAAAGTCTAAAGAAGATTCCGTATCTTTGGTTATTATAATTTTTTTGCTAGAAATGACTTGTTCCTCCAAACTAGAAATTTAAAAAAAGTGGTAAATTAAAAGCACGCGTGCGGTAAAATCAATTTTGCGCACACTTGACTGGCAAATAAAGGACCACTTTTTGAGCAACTGTATTGAAAAATAATATAACACTACCCATATCATGGGGGTGCATTTCAAATAACCTGTCCGCCATCTTGGACGTCGGCCATATTGGATTTAAATCACGTGACTATTTTTTTTCGTATTCCTGACAGCAAACCCTTTCATTTGATACCCATATCATGGGGATGGATTTCAAACCGTCCGTCCGCCATCTTGGGGAGGCCGCCATATTGGATTTGTAATCACGTTCCTTAGCTAGTCATGTATTGTCATCAAAACTCAGAGCGTGTGCAAAATTTCATCCTTATCGAAGACCGGGGTAGGTCAAATCAAGATTCCAAGATTTTC
Source organism: Coleophora flavipennella (assembly GCA_947284805.1). Lineage (NCBI taxonomy): Eukaryota > Metazoa > Arthropoda > Insecta > Lepidoptera > Coleophoridae > Coleophora > Coleophora flavipennella. The sequence continues at coordinate 370,053 of OX369278.1, forward strand.
TTACATAAGTACATACTTAGTTACAAGTGAAGCTAATATAAAAGTCTGTTAAAAACCCATCCTCTCGAGAGTAGGGACAATTATGAAATACGTCACTGAAGATCAAATTTGCAAAAAAACAGCTCCACATCATAAAACCAGCACAGACCTTTTCCACAAGTTTCTTCAAGAAGCAAAAAAGAAGAAAATTTTGAATTGTGAACTGTTGAAGTATCAGAACGACTATAAACACAGTCATGTTTGACAGTTTTCACTTTATCATTTCCTTATTCAAGCGAGTGAGGATATAAAGAAAGATGTTAACAAATTACTAGAAACATTACAAGAGAAACTTTACAAAAATACTCTTGATTTAATTCAACTCGAAACCAATGTTAGAGTCCTATAAGGTATGACTTAAGATATGCTCGTATAACCGCATCCAAAGCATACGTGGTTAGTCGCTGCCAAACACCAGATGGATCATTAGTAGCTGCGATCATGGGAGCTAAAACACCTGACACATGAAAAGAGGCCGGAAATTGGAATCATCAGTTATAAAAACTGTGCAGAGTAAACTTAAAACCATAGTCAAGCCCTGTTTTGTGCATGTTTAGACAATCGAACATAAGTAGTAAACTCCAGTCGTGCGTCTGAGTTGACACACACACTTTTTTTTTCATAATTTTCCGCAGTTGGGTTTTTTAAACTTTAACTCATGTCAGCGCATGCGTAATGGAACAAATAGATGGAAAGAAAAAAGGTCGAATGAAAAAAGAAGGAATAACAGCGTTACCGCGCTACAAGACCACACTTTTTGAATGCTTTTTGACTTAATGTATGTTTGTTTACAAAATTGTGTCTCTTGAAATGCCGTAAATTATGTATTAGGTAAATTTATACCCAGAGCCGATGTCAACAGCGATCAGCAGCCTCCTCCTCCTGTTTTTATAATAGACGATAAATATTAAATGGTTTCTACATAACAATTTCAGATAAGAATATCCCAACAAAATATAAACGTGAAATGGGGCCAAGTTCGATATAAAAAAAGTACAGCGCTCTAATTGGGTAGGTACCAATTTCTATAGTGGTTCCTGAATCATAGCTCTACGGAACTTCAAATAGAAATTTATTTATTTATTTATTTATAATATTGATTTTAGACTTCTCCAAATAATAGAGAATGTACAACGGTTTTCAGTTGTTTCAAAAGAAAGCGTGTGGCATTAGGGGACTGCCGCGGTAAAGCTATTGCATAGCATTTTTTATCAACTTATGCAATTATAATTATTTATTTCTTTTTAATTAAAAAGGGGGGGGGGCAATAATGCAGTATTTATTCACTATTTTTAAAGTTTTACTCTTTTCGTGTGCTCCTTTTGATTAAAGGACCATAAAGTTTTGAACTTTTTTACTTTTACAGTAACTAAAAAGTTCAAAATGGTGGCCACTTTTTTCAATTCGGGCAGCTGATTCGTGATAAGGGAGCTCAGGGACCCCCAGATACCGATTTTGGAAGCAATCGGTCCAGTAACTAAAAAGTTCAAAATGGCGGCCACTTTTTTCAATTCGGGCAGTGGATTCGTAATAAGGGACCTCAGGGACTCTCAGATATCGATTTTGGAAGCAATCGGTCCAATAACTAAAAAGTTCAAAATGGCGGCCACTTTTTTCACTTCCGACAACGGATTCATGATAAGGGACCTCAGGGACCCCCAGATATAAATTTTGGAAGCAATTAGTCCAGTAACTAAAACGTTCAAAATGGCGGCCACTTTTTTCAATTCGGGCAACGGATTCGTGATAAGGGACCTCAGGGACCCCCAGATATCGATTTTGGAAGCAATTAGTCCATTAACTAAAAAGTTCAAAATGGCGGCCACTTTTTTCAATTCGGGCTACGGATTCGTGATAAGGGACCTCAGGGTTCCCAGATATCGATTTCGGAAGCAATCGGCCCAGTAACTAAAAAGTTCAAAATGGTGGTAACTTTTTTTAATTCAGGCAGCGTATTCGTGATAAGGTACCTCAGGGTTCCCAGATATCGATTTCGGAAGCAATCGGTCCAGTAACTAAAAAGTTCAAAATGGTGGTAACTTTTTTCAATTCAGGCAGCGTATTCGTGATAAGGGACCTCAGGGACCCTCAGATATCGATTTTGGAAGCAATCGGTCCAATAACTAAAAAGTTCAAAATGGCGGCCACTTGCGGCTAGTTCTTGGGGCACGGGATGTATATGTAATAAATTAACACTAAGAAAGTTACACCAGTAAAATTGACTAAGTCCTTTTAGTACCGCAAATCGCTAATAGATGGCACTTAAAGGTTGTTTCAGAACGCGGTAACGTTACGTCACGCTCGGCCGAGACAGCAAAATTGACTAAGACAAAGCCCGCGATAAAAGCTATGCAATAGCTTAAAAATGTGTTACGTTCTGTGCTACTACATGGTGTAACTTGGCAAGTTTTCACTATCCAATTTTATTCTCTATTGATATTTACTTTTAAAAAGTAAGCTTTGCTAATTACGCCTTGACTATTTAAACTTGCCAAGTTACACCATTTAGTAGCACAGAACATAACAATTACACCGGCTGCATTCACGAAAAAGTGTCACGTCCTTGTCACGTCCCGCTCGCCTGTGCCGAGAGTGCAAGCTTATAAGTCACCTGGAAGTGGTTTATAATTTTGATCAGTGAGTGAGTGAGTGAGTGAATCTTAAAAATAATGATTTTCGAACCTTCATATCTCAGAAATTATTAAAGATATATTTATGAAAATAGGGATTCTAGATGATCGAGGCGGTCTTACAAGACACACAAAATCGCAAGTGTGTAGGTTAAATAAATTTTAAGTTAGAGGTAGGTCGAAAGTGGCCCGAAATGGTTCGTGTAATGTAACCGACGGCCGGTGGTGTCGCCTTTTTCTTTTCAAACTTAGCGGACACACTGCCGTGTGTCTTGTTACTCTTGTTCAATCCCTACTAATCCCTACTATATATTTATATATATATATATATATATATATATATATATATATATATATATATATATATATATATATATATATATATATATATATTTATATATTATATATATATATAAATGCGAAAGTAACTCTGTCTGTCTGTTACGCTTTCCCGCAAAAACTACTGAACGGATTTGGCTGAAATTTGGTAGGTAGACAGATTAGGACCTGGCTTAAGACATAGGGTACTTTTTACCACGCACTGCGCACCCTCGAAAAGTCATAGAAACGTGGTCCACGCGGGTGAAGCCGCGGGAAACAGCTAGTTCTTTTTAAAGCGCGATTGTTTAGTAGTTAGTTTTTAGTTTTCCAACTTGCTTTTTATTAAAATTATTTTGTAATTAATGTTTTGGGGTTAGAATTGTACAACTAAAGTAATATTTTGGGGTTACAATTGTTACTAAAGTAATGTTTTGGGGTTACAATTGTACCATAGTCCGTAATGATGATGAATTTTGGGTAGGTTCGGAGAAAAAATAAAGTGTGTGTGTCAACTCCGACGCACGACTGGAGTTTACTCCTTACTAACGACTATAAATGTGCTAGGGGATGGCGGCCAATTTTTTTCAATTCTGACAACGGATTCGTGATTAGGGACCTCAGGACCCCCAGATATCGATTTTGAAAGCAATCTGTGCAGTAACTAAAAAGTTCAAAATGGCGGCCATTTTTTCAATTCTGACAACGGATTCGTGATTAGGGACTTCAAAGACCCTCAGATATCGACTTTGGAAGCAATCGGTCCAGTAACTAAAAAAATCAAAATAGCGGTTACTTTTTCAAATTCTGAAAAAGGATTAGTGATAAGGGATTTCAGGAATTCTCAGATATCGATTTTGAAAGTATTCGGTCCAGTAACTAAAAAATTCAAAACGGCTTCCACTTTTTTTCAATTCTGACAACGGATTCGTTATAAGGGGCTTCAGGGATCCATATTCAGATATCGATTTACGAAGCATTCGGTCGAGCCAGTAACTAAAAAGTTCAAAATGGCGCTCACTTTTTTCAATTCTGACAACGGATTCGTGATAAGGGATTTCAGGGATCCTCAGATATCGATTTTGGAAGCACTTGGTCTAGCAACTAAAAAGTTTAAAATGGCGGCCACTTTTTTTCAATTCCGATAACGGATTCGTGATAAGCGACTCCAGGGAACTTTTAGATATCGATTTTGGAAGTATTCGGTCCAGTAACCAAAAAAAAATAAATAGCGGCCACTTTTTTCAAATCTGACAACGGATTCGTGATTAGGGACTTCCGGGACCCTCGGATATCGATTTTGGAAACATTTGAACCAGTAACTATAAATTTCAAAAAAAAGTTACAAAAACTCAAAAACGACTTCAAAATGAAATTTACTCAAAAGTATGAAATAATATTATTATACTTAAATACACGACATTAACCAACAATAACGAAATCAAAGGTGGGTTCGAATTAAATTAGGGGCCTAATTTTTTTTTGAGGTCGGTGTCAGCAAACCATTGAATCTAAAACATTTGATACGTAAGTACGTAGCTGTGTGCTGACACCGACCTCAAAAATAAATTTAAGCCCCTAATTTAATTCGTACCCACCTTTGATTTCGTTATTGTTGTTTAATGTGGTGAATTTAAGTATAATAATATTATTTCATACTTTTGAGTAAATTTCATTTTGAAAACGTTTTTCAGTTTTTTTTTACTTTTTTTTTATTTCCTTTATTTTTAGTGATAATGCTGTCTATCTAACAACGTTAAACCCAAATACCTACTCGCCAATAGGAATCTCAAATCATAATGCATGTGTTTCATTAAAAGATACAGAGTCCTGTGGCTTCCATCATCATCTCAGCAGCATGAGAGTTAAATCTTCCATCATCAGCTCATCTAAATAACCAGAAAGAATACAACTATCGGTCTATGCGTACTTAGGTATCTATCTACCTATATTTAAAGAATTATCCACTAACTCATACCCGTTAATGAGTTGTACCTTTCTGAATCAGCTCATCATCATGAGATAGTGACTGCCAAATGCAAATACTTTAATAGCTTTAGAAAACATATGAAACACGTAATACTTGCCTATATAATTTGAGGGTTGCCCTCGATTTCCCTGGGATTCCATCATCAGATCCTGGTTTTATTATCATGGTACCACCATTGGGATATCTTATTTCCAACAAAAAAGAATCATCAAAATCGGTTCATAAACGACGAAGTTATCCGCGAACAAACATAAAAAAATATATATATATACACGGTAGAATTGAGAAACCCCCTCCTATTTTGAAGTCGTTTAAAAATGGCGGCCACTTTTTTCGATAAGACAAATCTAACGACACCTCGCACTCCTCGGATGTAGGACTGCTGTTTCGGCTAAAGAAATAAAAACATACATACATACATACACCCAAATAAGTTGCGCACAAAATTAATAACTAATATACTATACAACTAACGCATAACGTCTGATTTTACTCCCCATAAATTTTCATACCCCGGGCTTTGTTAATGAGAATCGATTCTTAAGGAGTAAACTCCAAAAATATGTTGGCTCACATCTGAGGCGTGATTTTTAGAAATTATTCCCAAATATCAGGTGCATGCAAGCAAATCCGCGAGCAACTGCTAACAATCGTACTAATGTTTTAAATGTAAAAGTTTGTGTGTATGGATGTATGGATATTTATTATTCTTTCGGATAACGGATCTGGATGAAATTTGGTTGGTAGACAGATTAGTACCTGGATAAAAACATAGTTTACTTTATAGTCACAGAAACTATGTTCACGCGAGCGAAACCGCTGGCAAAATCTAGTCCTTACTAAAATTATAAATGTGAAAATGTGTTTGTGTGTGTGTTTGTTTCAAAACATAGACCGATCGTGATAAAATTCGACATGCAGGTCGTCTGTGTCACTGGTCACTGGTAGGGACACAGGCTACTTTTTATCCCGTACAAATAGCAAAGACCGATGCAGTTCCTAAAGGAGATGAAAAATTTTTTTTTAAATATTTTTTTGATGAACGGAACAACGGATTGTTGTGATTTTTTGCACAGAGACGGCTGAGGGGGGGAAATCGCATTATTTACTAAATATCTTTTTGCCGCGGCTCCGCCCGCGTGAACATCGTTTTTATGATTGTCTTTAAGGGTGATTAGTAAATTATGTCGTTTGCCACCTACTCAACCATCTCTGCGCAAAAAAACACAACAATCGAGTATTTTTTTAGTTTCCTCAGGAACTGCATCAGATTACGCTATTTTCCCGTGATAAAAAGTAGCCTATGTCCTTCCCCGTGACACAGGCTACCTGCATGCCAAATTTCATAAAGATTGGTCAAGGCGTTGAAGCGCGAAAAGGTAACAAACAACCAAACAAACACATTTTCACATTTATAATATTAGTAAGGATAGACATATCCATACATAGTTTACGAGGGATCTGGGAAATATTCATTTCCACGTTCGCGCATGTCGGCGTCGCAACATAGCGGTCATCATCATCATCATATCAGCCGAAAATCGTCCACTACTAGACTAAGGCCTCCCCCAAGGATTTCCACGACGACCGGTCCTGCGCTGCCCGCATCCATCGGCCTCCCGCGATCTTCATTAGGTCGTCGGTCCACCGCGCGGGAGGCCTGCCTACGCTACGTTTTCCGGTGCGCGGTCGCCACTCGAGAACTTTACTGCCCCATCGGCCATCCGTTCTACGAACTATGTGCCCTGCCCACTGCCACTTCAGTTAAGCGATTCTGTACGAGCATGCACATTAAGGATTATTTTCCGCTAATTTTATATAAGTATTTTAGCTGACATTGCGAACTCATACATCGCCCGCCGTCATTCACTTAGTGCAATAAAGACGCTTGACAAGAGCAGACACGTTTTACATACAAACTCTCCTGCCGTCCTGCACTCATACAAACCACATACATCGTTCGGGGACCAGCCCGAACAGATTCTGTGAGCTATGTCGGTTACTTTGGTTCTCCTGCGGATCTCCTCATTTCTGATTCGATCACGCAGAGAAACTTCGAGCATAGAACGCTCCATTGCCCTTTGGGTGACCTTGAACCTTCTTATGAGGCCCATACATAGAAAGCGAAGATGTCTCAGTTTCGTATGTCATCACTGGCAACACAATCTGGTCAAAGACCTTAGTCTTGAGACACTGCGGTAATTGGGACGTGAGGATATTGCGAAGCTTCCCGAACGTTGCCCAGCCGAGTTGGATTCGTCGATTGATCTCTTTCTCGAAGTTGGACCTGCCTAGCTGGACTGTTTGTCCCAGCTACACATATTCGTCAACAACTTCCAGCGTAGAGTCTCCAACCACATACATACATTGCAAGTTAAATAAAAGCTTGTAATAATATGATAGGTCCGTGTTGTTTTGTAGTAAAATTAATAACAAAATATACGGTAGTGATAAGATGGGCAATAGCTATTGAGCACGCGGGCGGGCCGGGCGGCACTAGTCGCCGGGCTGTCTCTGGGCACACTTGTCAATATTCCTATTGCTCACAATTATTGTGAACTCTGTGATCTGTGTCCGTGGCTCAACCCCCTTTTCCTTGTTTGTGAAGTAGTGGGGCTCAGCGAGTGACAGACACCTTGGATTTTCAAAGACGCGGGAAATAAACCCGTAAGTACTAGATATAAAGTTGATCCAGTGAACCTAGAACTAGAAACATCTCGCCACTACTTTACGTTTTTAAAGTGAAACTTTTATTACATCGTCTCAATTTTTTTTCGTCTGTGTGCTGCATGTCGCGTGACGGTCGCTTTCGTCTGACGGTATGATCGTTTCGTCATCTGTACCGTAGCGAGAGCAGCCATGATCGTTTCGTCCTCTGTAAAGTTTCACTTTTACCGTGGTTTCATAAAACCACACACTTACTTTTTTTTAATCATAGATCCCTTTTGCTGCACCTAAGTTAATTGGAATAGTTCCTGTCCCCAATCATCCTAAAATTAATTTAAATCATCATCATATTAGCCGAGAGACAGCTGCTGGACAGAGGCCTCTGCCAAGGATTTCCACAACGAGCGGTCCTGCGCTGCCTGCACCTGGCGGCTTCCCGCGACTTTCACCTGGTCGACGATCCACCGAGTGGGAGGCCTGCCTACCCTACGTCTTCCTGGTCAGCGTTCGGGAAATTTTACAATATCTTCACGTCCCAAATACCGCAGTCTCAAGACTAAGGTCTTTGACCAGTATGTGATGCCAGTGGTGACTTACGTAACTGAGACATGTTCGCTTATTAAAGACCCCATAAGAAGGCTCAAACTCACCGAAAGAGCAATAGAAGAAGTTATGCTTGAAGTTTCCCAGCGTGATAGAATCAGAAATGAGATCTGTAGGAGAACCAAAGTACCGGACATAGCCTTCTGAATCGCTAAACTTAAGTGGCAGTGGCCGGGGCAAACAGCTCGTAGAACAGATGACTGTTGGGATAGTAAAGTTCTCGAGTGACGACCGCGCACCGAATGAGGAAAAAAAAACAAAAAAAAATGTAAACGTCTCATTTATATAAAAAAAAACAGAATCTAAAATAAACTGTTGCACTAAACTTTCTCGACATTTTTTAATTGTTATATTTTTCATACAAAAATGTGCACAGCAGAATATAGACAAGGAAGTCAAAGACAAAACCATCTATCACTGTGCTATGTAGATCACACACAAACTTACACTATCAATTATATAAAACACAAAAAAAAACGCTCACATCCTGTCACCCGATTCATTAACCTCTACACACAACACTATAAACTCACATATTGATACGACTCTGGTCTCAATCGTCGTGTCTTACTGTTATTGTTTGGTTGTTTTTGGTGGATTCTCTTAGGATAATCAATTTCAGTCACTCGCAGTTACTTTTTTACTATACGTATTTTACCATTGCGTCAAGTAAAACCCAAGACATAGTATATTTTCACAGTGAAAAACGAACATATCAACCTAGATACAATACTTAACAATATTACGCAAGATTTGGACACATGCGATGCTCATATATGTTCGTTTATCAATGATCCAAATCATTGCTCATATATAATAATAATAATAATATTAATAATTGCACATTAAAGATTTCGTCAGGCCAAAAGAACATCTCCAACCAGGCGGAGAAAATGATTGGTGCACATGGAGAGCGCTTAATCGTATTCGCTCCGGCGTAGCCCGTACAAAGGACAATCTACGCAAATGGAACATCCTACCAGAAAACGTAGATACCTCATGCTCCTGTGGACTACCCCAAACCACAGCGCACCTGAGTACCTGCCTAAGTGGACCACAGTGTACCATCGCGGATCTCATGTCGGCAACGCAAAGCGCGGTTCAAGTGGCACGGCATTGGATAAAATATATATAAAGACGCTTTCACACGAAAAGAAGAAGAATTAATAATGAAATGAACTGCTGTAAAATTCCATTTTCCATAATAACAGTGAACATTCGCAGCATATATTTCAACCTTGATAAGCTACTGTTATATACAGTCTTGACTTGTCTGTAGATATTTTAATTCTGGCAGAATTCTGGACAAGCAATGATAAAGCTCCTACATCTATAAATAGTTATGCAACATTTTTTACTAAAAAAGCTACAACAAAAGTGATGGAGTGGTTGCCTATGTACGTGAAGGAACACAGATATCATCTTATGAACCGAAAATTCAAGAGGTAAATTGCCTAGTTCTAAAAATAGATAGTAAATACACTATAATTGGCTCTTATCGACCCCCTTGTTACGAGTCAGTAGATAAACTATTTCATAAAAACACCGAACATTATTTTTACTGGGGATATTATCATTAAAATACCAACTGGACAGGTCAAAAATCATGCAGCGCATTATATAAGCCTCATGGCTTACTATGGGCTTTTGCAGGGTATTGATAAAGTTACTAGGATTGATACTTGTGTCGACCACTTTATGGTTAAATCTAATCTCACTTGGCGTTCTTATATATTTGATAAACTAACAGATCACTCCTCAATCTTACTATATATCAATAACTCCGACATGAATGTAGCTTTCGACACTAAAAAAAAGGAATATAGTCGATTTTGACGCGGCTAGAAGAAGTCTTGCGGAAGAAACGTGGGAAGAATATCTTTTAATGTCTGATGTACATTCTGCTGCTTAATAGGTACTTGACTAATAAAATAATAACAATAGTTGAAAAAAATACTTCTGTTAGAAAGCTCCCTAGTAGTAACAACCACTTAAACCGTGGATGACAACGGGTGTTCTCAAGTCAATTCGTAGAAGAGATAGTTTACAAAAAACACTTAAGGAAAATTCTTTTAAAGTAGAACACAGAACAAGATACAATAAATACCGTAATATCTGTAACTCCGTGATTAAAACGTTAAAACGCCAATACTATTGCAAATAATTTGAAAAATGTGCAGGTAATAATAAAAATACCTATTGTGTAATTTAATTTTCTGCCTGTTATGTAATCTTTTTTGTACACAATAAACTGTTAAATAAATAAAATACTTGGAAACTAATAAAAGACATCTGCAACCTCAACAAGAACAAAGAATGTCCTAAAGAACTTTAAAAAATGCATGATACTGAGCTTGACCCGCTAAATGAAGTAAATAAATACTTTATATCAATTGGACAGGAGTTGGCTAATGAAATGACACTCTGAATAGATTGGGCGTTTCGCATGACGTTTTGGCGTCTTCTGCTAAATCAGTTAACTCCTTTTTGCTCTATCCCAAATATCCTTATGGGATTGAAAGAATAATTAAATCTCTTTGAATAAAATGTTCTCCAGGGTATGACAATATTTCAACAAATGTTATTAAATCACCATCCGAAGTTCTAGCCTTTATGCTTACACACTTATGTAATTTAAGTTTTGAAACCGGTATGTTCCCTAATATTTAGGGATGCATCGATACGCCTTTTTGCCGATACGATACCGATACCGATACTCTTATAAAAAATATCGGCGATACCGATACCGATACGCTTATTGAATTCAAAAAGGAAGGTAGAATAAATAAAACACAATTAATTAATAGTTTTAGTAATCAAAATTAACATTTATAAGATTTTTATTTAAAAAAACAAAGCATTCTTAAATTTTGCGGGCAAAGGCGATTTCGCATGTCTGTTTGAATAAGACCTGCGGTGGAAAATAGTCTCTCAGATGCGACAGATGCCTCGTTTGCAACGAAATAGATGGGACAACACGCGCGTTTACATTACATTTTTAAAGCGCGAAATTTGAAAAGTATCGTTGGATCTGCCATAAAAATATCGCCGATACCGATATATCGGCAAACCCGAAGTATCGCCGATATATCGGTATCGGTATCGGTATCGGATGCATCCCTACTAATATTATTAAGACAGCCACAATTACTCCAATTTGTAAAGCTGGGAACAAAAAAATACCCTCTAATTATAGGCCAATATCACTTCTGCCAATTCTTTCCAAGATTCTGGAAAAACTTGTTAATAAAAGATTAGTTTCCTTCCTGGAGACTTACGAACTCTTAGCTTAGATTTCGTTGTGGAAGGTCGACTGAGGACGCAGTGGTTGAACTTACCAACTCGATTGTCAAACAACTAGACAAGAGTGATAAGTGTATTGGAGTCTTTCTGGACTTACATAAAGCATTCGATACTATTGTGATCAATCGCACAGATGAGTATTTGAATTAAAAAACCGGACAAAATTATTTGTTGCTCGTAAGTAAATAAAGAAGAAAAATGGAGGAAAAAAGGGGAACTTTTAAAGCGATATGGTAGGTAAGAGACTCTTTTTATATGTATAACGTTTATTACCCGACAAAATGCGACACAGAACTAAAAATGTCTTTTGTAGTTAAATTTTTAATTTGAGTTCTGTTCGAACGGCCGTTGCGAACGGACGCGCACCGGATGCGATTAATGCGCTTCCCTGCAACCCCTAAACCGCGTGGCTCCGAAATACAGCTTGCCCGCCGCCCGCCGCCGCGGCCGTTGCTGCTCGCTCGCTCGCGAAATGTACGCTTTTTTTTTTATCAACTCGCGCGAGTTGATAAAAAAAATGTACATTTCCTTAGATCCTTAGACTTCCACAGTGCCAATGCAAAGTTTAAGAGTGTGCGATACCTAGATTATGTTAGTGCTTAGTGTGTTTAGTGATGTGCTTCGTGATATGTTGGTGTTGTGTTGGAGCTGGCGATGGCTGGGCGTCACACCCATATTTCTGAAAGGGGCAAATCCGGTGACATTGTTTCAGTATGAATAAAATAAAATAAAAATGAATTGCGGCAACTAGATCTTTCTAAATTGGCATGCGGACGTCTAAATTATGATTTAGTGACAGAACAGAGAAACGTAGATAGATAGATGAAACGTTTGTATGTACTGCAGTCGCACACATATTCTTACATTACCTCACCTAAATTTTACGAGTAATATTAGAAAACTTATCAAATGGATCGTATCGAGTGTTTTTCACTGAGCATGTAATCACTACGTTTTGTGTTTATTTCAATGTGTAAAAGTCCATTTCTTTGAAGTACATGTGTGTCATTTAGTGATTTCTTAGAAAACAACGGAAGACCGAAAGCAAATATAAGACTTGTAATGGTCTAATGTGGAGGTACCTACGCAACGAAATAAAACCAGCAATAAACAAACAGTTAAGACCCAGAATACAAAGGAGTCAAATGGAGACGACAGACGCGATGCTGTGACTCGCGAGATAGAATACGCACGGTTTAAAGTCCCACTCGAGTGCCGTGGTTAAAAATCAATTAGCGAAAACCGGTTTATTTGAAACAGCTGTTTCGCGAAACAGTCGAGCCATTGTACCTATTTTGAAACAAGTGTATGTTATGTGAAAATAAGATCGATTCTTGTGCGTTGAGCAATAACATCGAGTGAGACTACGAGCATGGACTGGAGCGACTTTGAATAGAATGAAGTAATTATTTAGTGGGTGAATCTTGAAAATTACCTATTTTCCCTGCATGTGAGTGAGTTTATGTGTAGGTATGTGAGTAAAGTTATGTTACAGTTATACTCAAATCAAATGTTAATCATGTGTGACTGATTCTATGGATATTAAAGTATGTGCTTTTAATTTGATCTGTGCAGTGTCTAATTGATGATTTATATTTAAAGTTTGGGAATAACAATTTACAAAATGCACAAGTAGAGCCGCGAGAGGGTCGCGTGAGAGCAGAAAGATAACCAATTACTTCATACCGAAATCAATTGTTATTAGCTGTAGAAGTGGATGTCGCTAAAATAATGTTGTTTTTTTGCGTCATGTATCTGGAGGGCTTACGAGAAACACAATAAGTATCATGAACGCGCCATTTGAAAGTCATAAAACAAAAAAGTTGGCCTGGCTAGTCGAGCCCAAGCCTTATTCGTGGTCGAACAATACTCGCCAGTATAGAAAGACCGAAGTTACTTTTAATAGAATAACATATGGTACCTACCCAGAGAATTTTAACCCGCTGTTTTTAAACGAAAAAAAACCGCTATTGATCAAACGAAAAGGTTTTATGACTAACGCTGGAACTAGAAATTTTGGTGAACGAACAAAGCACGCACATCACAAATGTTAGAAGAAACAAGCAGGTCAGTTTTATAGTTTTGCAAAGCTCGTACAAGATAAACAAAGCGCATTATTTTGACAACCTCCGGAAAAAAAAGGAAACTAGAACACCCACCCAAGGTGCAAAGAAATAATACACGCCAATTGCGTTTGGATTCATTGATGGGCGTGAGGAACTATGTTTGAAAACACTATCAAATTAGTAAAGAAAAACTGAGTTTGCAAAAAATCGGAATTACGCCAATTTCTACTCTAATGCTGGTCTATTCATGAAGTAGAAACGACCAAAATGAAAATGGAGTACATAGAAATCCCATCAATGCAAGATTCGGCAGACCAACCCTATAACAATAGCGAGCGCCCCTGCAGAAATCTTTTAAAATCATGAAACTACAAACGAAAAATAGAAAATTACGAAGATGACAACAAATGCGGAAAACTCAAAAGCATTAAAACCTTAACGGAACACGTCAACGCTCATTCCCTTATAAATAAAACCCGTCACTCCTAATTTACTATATTGGTGTCAGGCTGCACAGCCCGCTGATTGTGGTCGACTGGCTGCGGCTGGCCGGTCGTCCTCTCCCATCCCAGAGCGTGTCTCTCCTACCAAATACTTGCGCCCCCTGGTTTATCCGGCTTGTCCGGGTCAGTCGCTACCGACTTCCTGGGTATGGTGCCTATGTAGTAGTTAAATTTAAATTTTGTTTTTTTTATTTCTAACTTTTTAAAGAGCATAGGTATATGCATTATAAAAATAAACGTATCATTTACATGTCCGACAAAAATTCATTCATGATCTTGTCAATCCTTACTTAATATTATAAATGTGAAAATGTGTTTGTTTGTTTGTTACCTTTTCACGCTTCAACGCCTTGACCAATCTTTATGAAATTTGGCATGCAGGTAGCCCGTGTCACGGTGAAGGACATAGGCTACTTTTTATCGCGGGAAAATAGCATAATCTGTTGCAGTTCCTGAGGGAACTAAAAAAATACTCGATTGTTGTGATTTTTTGCACAGAGATGGTTGAGTAGGTGGGAAACGACATAATTTACTAATCACCCTTAAAGACAGTCATAAAAACGATGTCCACGCGGGCGGAGCCGCGGGAAAAAGCTAGTTCAATATAAAAGTGATAGCTACTTCCATGATTAAATAAAGTTATTTTAGCAGGAAACAAGAAACATTCACAAAAAACTTAAAACACCAAACAAATATTTCAAAGCGCCGAGAACAAAGACGTGCAGTTTACCCAATGCCTATATTCCGATTGATCGTGCGACCGACGGGGGCGCGACTCGTGTTATTGTCTACTGAGTGACTCACTAGTTATACTTGGGATTTTTAAATGTACGGTCTATAGACTTTATTCAACAATTTATAAAATTGACTTTTGTCCGGGTTTTGAATACAAATACTCCTCAGTAAATCGGCTAGAAAACACGGGATTTCGAGGTATGCCACTTGCCTGGTTTCAAAGTTATTTTACCGACAGAAATCAAGTTGTGCGCATTGAACAAGGGACCAGTGATTCAGCAACATGCAGTTTCGGAGTGCCACAGGGTAGCACACTTGGTCCTACGCTATTCTTGGTCTATATAAATGATCCATGTAAAGCCACAAACAAAAACAGTGACATTATGAAAACTGATACACTGTTGTTCATATGTCCGACTCTGCGAGTGATCAAATCTTGTTATAAAATCTTTTTACGTTTATTATCACTAGTTACATAAATTCTTTAAGTCGGGGTTTTTAATTATTTTATCCTTATTCAATTTAATTTTAAACGTCGTGGGTTTTTTCAAAATTTTTAATTATACTGTTTATTTCTAACTTTTTAAAGAGCATAGGTGCATTATAAAAAAATGATATTTTATTTTAATATATTAATATAAACAGGCCTAATCGCCCTGATTCAGGGTAGGTTCGAGCCCCTCGGTGGGGACGCATATGAGCTGTAATGATGATGAATATAAAATTATAATAAGTATTAAAAACTAAACTTTGCCTTTTAACCGTCGTGCGTTTTTTCAAAATTTTTATTTTGCTAACTTTTTAAAAAGCATAGGTACATAAATTATACAAAATCGATATAGTTTATTTTAATATATAAATATGTAGGATCAACTATTACGGTCATTAGCACAGGAGGTGTAATGACGAGACGCAGGCGCCACCTGGTGACGTCTTGGCGGAGTCTGAGTGATAGCTCACAGGCTTACATTTCGGCTGACGAGTCAGTTACTCTTCGGACGATCAGTGCAGTGTGCGTATCGCTCGGGAACTGCTACCGTCTCGGCTAGCGTTGCCAGGCGTCCGGATAAAGCCGGACAGTGTTAGGCTTTTTGGATACGTGTCCGGCCAAATTAGAAGGTGTCCGGCCTGTCCGGCTTTTTAGGTTTAATGATTTTTCCAGTCACCTGGACATTCGGGTGAGCGCTGTCGTATTTATGAGACTATGGCGGCGTTTCTTTGTCTGATTAGGACCTCGCTAAAGGCCAGTAAACATGACTGATTGATTTAGGGGTGTCTAAAGAGGGCTTTAATAATTTAGGGAGTCCGGCTTTTTTACCCAAAAGTCCGGCTAAACTGGCAGGTATGTCCGGATATTTAGTTTTAAGACCTGGCAACCCTAGTCTCGGCTTACTTACCCTTGATATGTTGAGATTAGTGATTCGATTTAGTTATTTTCGATAAGTAATCATTCGTGTGTGTTAATTGCGGAGTAGTTAAGTTAGGTTACGTGTGTGTTATTATAATTACTGGATGATTAAACTGTGTACGATTGATTTGTAATTAAGTTCATTACTTTACTACCGCCCGTATCCCACGTCACGCCCTCACTATGTCTGAGGACCTAGACCCTCAGTTTCCTAACCCGACAAATATATAATTATGATAAGTATTTACAAAAAAGCTTTGCGGGGGGGCTTTGATGTAACTCAACTCGATATCATTAAGCAGAATAATAAATGACGACTGAAAAGACATTTTCAACTAAACTAAGAAAAAAATGACAATTTGTTTAATCTGTCTGTTTCACTTTCACGCCTAAACGATTTCAAACAAATTGTCGGTAAGGTTTCACATAGTCAAGTGTGTTTATCATACAAGTTAGTTAATTCAAATGTAAATGTCAAAAGGTTAATGTTGATATCGACAACACTGTGCATACTCCACATTGCGCAATGTAGGAACATACTTTCCCCACTACACAATGCTAACTTGTTTACAAAACAAACAAAAAAAGTTTTTAAGAACCTTCACTAATCAACCACAAACCCAATACTGAATACCGCATCAAAATTGAACTAGATATTACTGCAGCGCCACCTACCACCTAACACCTATATAACAATCCTCACTAATCAACCACAAACCCATTATTGAAAACCGCATCCAAATCGGACTAGTAGTTTTGGTTTTGCACAAAAAATGTTAACTGCAGCGCCTCCTGGTGAGTTTTCATCGTAACACCTATCTAAAAATATGCACCAATCAAATCCAAACTCATCACTAAAAACCGCATCAAAATCGGACTAGTAGTTTTAGAGATAAATGGCAACAATGTTTTGTACAAAAAATGTTTACCGCAGCGCCGTAACACCTATCTTAGAACATGCACAAATCAAATCCAATCCCATGACTGAAAACCGCATCAAAATTGGACTAGTAGTTTAGGAGAGAATGGCAACATTCGTTTGCACAAACACCCTCTCACCCCAAACGCACATACCTTCGCCGTTCCGTCGCGGGTCATAAATAAAATCTATGATTTCAGGCGGGAAACTCCTGTTTTCATACTTTTTAGTAAAGATATATACCGTAAGTAGTCGCGTGTATGTTTTGTAACTTTTATTTTATTTGTTTTTATATTTTATTTCTGACCTTTTCAATAAAAGCTTAATTTTTACTGCACCCACTGTGTTTTTTAAGCGGGATGGCAAGTTTAAAATCGCGGGAGAGCGAGGAAGACAAATATATGAATTTACCTAACAGGTTGTCACACACGGGCGCTATACTATAAGATATCTTTAACGTAACAGATATCTTACAATATCGCCTGCGCAGCGTAATGGTTAGTCCATTCGGGTTCCATTCCCGGTGAGGTCAACTTTATAAAACCCGGTTTGGTTGGTGGCAGGGCATGTTCATAGCCCGCCTGGCTAGCTACCACCATCTTATCTAAGTGTTGCCGCCAAACATTTTTTTTATTCACAATTGGTGAGCCCTTGGCATCATCTCACCTGATGGTAAGATTCCCCAACGCAATGGAGAACTGGCTATCTTATCTTCAAGCCGGAACACATCAATGTTATTAACACTGATGTTTGGCGGCAAGACTTAGATAAGATGGTGGTAGCTAGCCAGGGGGGTTATGAAAATTCCGTACCACCAACCAAACCGAGTCTTACTAAGTTGACCCCGCCGGGAAGCGAATCCGCGGCCTCCTGGTGTGAAGCGAATGGACTAACCATTACGCCACGGAGGCGTTTAACAGAATTTTTGTGTTCCGGCTTAAAGATAAGATAGCCAGATTCCCATTGCGTTGGGGAATCTTGTAAAGCCCGCTTCCATCTTCGGCATCATCGTCACTTCGTCAAAGCGGCTTTGTCCTCTGACGAACTGTCCGTCCAGTAAGTCCAATAGCAATATACGCGCACTCATTTTCTTAATCAGCCTGTATAAAGCGTTTTAGGTGTAGCTCATTCAAAGACTCGTAACAGAATGTAGGGTTTTCATATATGCGTGTGATACCTTGCTATGCCATAAATAAGTTCTTAAGATACTCGCGAGTATCAAACTCAAACTCAAATAACTCTTGTACATCAAAATAAATAATAATAATATGCAAAATTTAAATTAAAAACTAAGAGACATACAATTTATATTTATTTATTTAGAGTATCTGCGAATGTCTTAAAATAAAAAACCCCCGACAAAAACCTCTAAAAAGTAAACAATAATATGTATTGACCCTTTGAGTTTAATTTAAGTAGTAATATTTTGATCCAAGAGTCGTCGCGTAGGGGGACCGCTAAGTTGTGAAGTTATTACTAATTAGTTGTAGTAAAGTAAATCAGTTGTATTCTGTTTTTATTTTATTTACTTAGCGGTCCCCCTACGCGACGACTCTTGGATCAAAATATTACTACTTAAATTAAACTCAAAGGGTCAATACATATTATTGTTTACTTTTTAGAGGTTTTTGTCGGGGGTTTTTTAAATTTTTAATTTAATTTTTATTTCGTGCTTTTTAAACTTTACATAACTATTACATACAATCGAAACTCTACCCCCACATTCATACAAATAGTTTCCGGGACGAAACACGATACTGCGACACAAAATCTAGCCTATTTTGAATCGATCAAGCCTGTGGAAGTTGCTCACCTCCCTTGAAGCTGCAATTAAATGTGTTATAACTCTAAACTTCAAATCCATGGACCCATGGAAGTTTTTTACTTTTTTAACCGCTGCTTTAGCAGATTCCAGGAGATGCAGGTCTGCATCAGGTCAAGGTTACCATATTATATCTAACACCTATTCATTGAGACTATTCTAATAATTTCTATTCTAATTCTATTTAAAAGTGTGTGTAACACCTATTTGAAATAAATTGTTTTGAATATTTTTTTTGAGCCCAAACACGATACTTCTACTGAAAGTTTTTGAGGAGTTGGGTATTCTGTAGATTCTAGGAGATGCTGCATCAACAGTTCAAGGTTATCATGGTTTTGCAATATTTTTACATTAACAGGGCACCAAATTTTGAATCGGTCAGACCTGTATAAGTTGCCCAGATCCCTTAGTCACCTAGATAAGAGCTGATAACCCTCAAACGGCTGAACAGATCTTTATCGATTATAGCTAAGAACCACCGCAAGGAAACTTGTTTCACGTAAAAAAAACCGCATCAAAATCGGTCCATCCGTTCGAGAGTTGCGATGCCACAGACAAACAGACACAAACACACAGAAATTGGCGTCAAACTTATAACACCCCTCTTTTTGCGTCGGGGGTTTATATAAGAAATCAAAGCGAAGGTTTATCTCAATAATATTTAGTTCACAGTTAGTCATAGTTTCAGGTACGTAGGTATGTCAAAAATTTAACGGATTTTAACAACATCAGCTCACCGTGTTGCCACCATTGCATTGTATGCAGAATCAAATACTGATCAAAACGAGTCCAAACACGACATATCTGCTATTATTTTTTTAAGAGTGTACTAGTGTGCTGGATATCCTGGCCGCAGCATCAGCTCACCGTGTTGCTACCATTGCATTGTATGCAGAATCAAATACTGATCAAAACGAGTCCAAACACGACATATCTGCTATTATTTTTTTAAGAGTGTGCTAGTGTTCTGGATATCCTGGCTGCAGCATCAGACCAAGAGTTCCATAATCCTGCATAGTTATTAAGCATACATGAGTGTTTCAAGTTTTTGGTCACATGTATGTTTGAAAGTAAAGTAAATACACATTAAGAGTCTAAGAACCCTACCGCAGCTAACAAAAGAGCTGATGACCATGAAACGGCTGAACCGATTTTGATAAAACGTATCTAAGAACCATCGCCAAAAAACCTGCTTGTAAATAAAAAAAACCGCATCCAAATCGGTTAACCCGTTTGAGAGCTACGGTGCCACAGACAGACACACAGACAGACAGACACACAGACAGACAGACACACACACAGACACACACACACACACATAGCGGTCAAACTTATAACACCCCTCTTTTTTGCGTCGGGGGTTAAAAATAGCGTCCGTGTGTGACAACCTTGTTCTGCGAAGTCCTGTGATTTTGTATGAGGCGCATCATCTACTTGGCGGAGAGAAGTAAATTAATTTGTTCTGCTTTGTCCCGAGTCTGCCTGCGTAGGCGCCACCCGCTCCCCCCCCCCCCCCACCACCCCCCGCCGTACCTACCCGCAGCTATTATCAGCACAATTGCGCGCTATCAGCCGCAATTAACTTGTTAGCGGTCAGCCGCAAGTTGTTGTTCTTATTTTGGTTTTCCCGCGCGTTTAAATAATAGATACCTACTGAGATAATGCCTCGTTAAAGTTTTATTTATTTCCCGATTGCCCAAAAAAAGGAGAGCAATATATTTCGGGTGTACTCGTTTGACCTGTTTTTTTAGCTCAGCCGCCGGTAGCCTAAACGGATTGATGGATTTAGTAATACGAGGTGTTATTAAATTCATCTCGATCTCCTAAATGTCACGGATACTTACTTTTCAAGCGACTTCCAAAAAGGAGGAGGTTCTCAATTCGACTGTATGTTTTTAAGCTATTGCATAGATTTTATCGCAGGCTTTGAGCGCGGGGACCGAATCCAGAAATTCCGTAACGAAGAAAAACCTGACGCTCGGTTGCCATGGCAACAATATCGGTTGTCAAAACAAACATATAAGAAGATTTGATCATTTTCGGAGAATAATAAAACTCTTTTCATAAACTGTATATACCTCCATATGACAAAAAAGATTTGATTATTTTTTATTTATCAAATGCAAAAAGATTTTATTTAAGACACAGCTGTTTGTATTTATAGAGATAGGTACAAAAAGATTTTATTCCATATTTGGCTGTATAGTTCCAACTACCATTGCTTAAAAAAAAAGTACAAAAAGATTTTATTCCATATTTGGCTGTATAGTTCCAACTACCATTGCTTAAAAAAAACAAAGATGTAAAAAAGCGCGGTTAAGCGAAAATAAATAATAAATATGAATGAACAAAGTGCATTTATTATTAATGAAGAAAGTAATAAAAGCGCGGTTAAGCGAAAATAAATAATAAATATGAATGAACAAAGTGCATTTATTATTAATGAAGAAAGTCACGAAAAAATAGTGAAAGAAAATGAGTGAGTACTCTATATACATACATTTTATTATTATCACAAATGCAGTATTAATTTTGAATTGAAAATATAATACTGCTATAAAGGTGACCTAAATTTTTGATATTAAAATGAGCGATATTAAAAGTAGCCCTCTTTTATACACACAAACACACACACGCGTATAGTTTAAATTCTCAATTTAGATTCTCAATATGTATATATATATATAAATAAATTCATTCTTCATTATGTATATAACAGAAACCATCAAACCAAGCACGTGTACTATTCAGTACCTTTGTTTTTGGTGTATAGATAATGCACATGAATGCCGCGCAGAGAAAGTATATATGATAGTATATAAATGTACATCGCGCGAAATTCGATAATCACTTCTAAATATTGTTATTTATTTAATAAAAGAAAAAATTGTTTTCTTATCGGTCACCACGCTCAAAAAGTGTAACTTGAATTAATATCAAAGAAAAAGAAATACTGCATGAATAAAATAAATAAATAATTATAATTGCATAAGTTGATACAAAATGCTATGCAATAGCTTTACCGCGGCAGTCCCCGAGTGCCACACGTCTTTTTTTTTATGTGTGTTACTTTAGAACTTATGACTGGGTGAACCGATTTTTATGATTCTTTTTTTATCTGAAAGCTAGTACTTCCCGTGTGGTCCCATATAAATTTTATCAAAATCGGTGTAGTACTTTATTAGAAGATTAACAAAAACCAAAAATAATAATGCAAAAATGTACTAAGTTGTTGCGATGGAAGTCGGTTTTTTAACGTGTTTAGCGTTTTCAATTATTAAGCAGTTAGGTTTGTTGTTTTGCCAGAGCGCGTGACACGCGTACACGTTGCACGCGGCGAGCGGCTACACTGGACCGCGCGGCCACACGTTGCGGCGTGTTTTTACGATTTGTAGTAATTCCGTACCGCACCCGTAGTAATTAATTTTTGTTATAGTATCTGTGGCCCGGAGCGCGGAGGCCACAGGAAACCGATTTTTTGAAGTGAAAGCTTCTTTACGCGCGTTGGACATTTTTGAGATGGGAAAAACTATTGAACTCGCTACACTGTAATGTAATGTAACCGCCACCGTGCCAGTAACACTCGCAGGGTCAAAACTTATAAAACTGTAAAAATGTTTCACTTCTGTTGGCACTTTTTATAGAAGTTACCAAACCGTTGCAAAGTCGTCGGTCAATCAGCTGTATTACTGATAAATTGTTAGTATTATTTTTGTATTTTTTTCCTATCAGATCGAAAGCACTGTGTGCAATTGTGCCGATTAGAGACAAGTAAGGAATTAACTATGCTTAAATCTACCTTCCAAGACAATAAACGCGGCGTTCCACAAGGTAGTGTACTGGGACCACTCCTCTTCCTCCTTTACATAAATGAGCTACCAGTACAGTCGAAACACGAAACAATATTGGAGGGTATTTACATAAATAATATAGACAGCGACTTGTATGTCGGTACTTCACAATAAAGTCAGTCAGTTCCTAAGCCGTGGTTTCATTGACACTCCATTGGCGACGATCAGTAGAAATAAATCATTTTAAAGAGAATTACGCGTGCATATTGTTAAAATATTGCAAGTTTAGTCGTGCCCCGCCGGTTGTGCTAATATTTGTGCCAAAATTCAACCATGCCTATCGGTAAAATAGAACCGTTCGACCTAACCTCAAAACAATGGCCGGCGTACGTGCGACGTGTCGATCAATTTATCATTTTGAACGAGATAAAATCGGAGTTAAAAGTGTCTTTGTTGATTACTGTAGTTGGTGAAGCGACTTATGCGCTTATGTGTGATTTGTGCGCCCCGGACAAACCTGAGACTAAAACCTATAGTGACTTGGTATAACTCGTGACGGATCATCTCGAGCCGCAACGATCTGAAATAGCCGAGAGACATGTTTTTCGTCAGAGAAGGCAGCGGTCTGGTGAGACATTGACGGAATACCTACAACAATTTCAGAAATTAATGGAAGAAACTCTAAGAGGTATACCTGGAATGGTAGTTTTCCTAGATGACATTGCCGTTACGGGAGCTGATCGGTCCTCACACCTGCGTAATCTGCGAGCTGTACTCGATCGTTTAAGACAGATGGGCTTAACCGTAAAGTTAAATAAGTGTAAATTTTTACAAAAAAGCGTAAACTATCTGGGCTTCATAATCGATAAACAGGGCTTGCATCCCGATCCAGCGAAACTCGAGGCGATCACCAGTATTCCAAGACCGACGGATGTTACACAACTTAGAAGTTTTCTAGGGTTCCTTAACTATTATGGAAAATTTGTTCCCAATTTGAGTGTCATATTGCATCCCTTACACTTGTTATTAAAAAAAGATGTCACTTGGAACTGGGATTCGCATTGCGAGCGAGCGTTCAAAGAAGCAAAGTTGGCGCTGGTAAGCGAGCGCGTGCTGGCGCACTACGAGGACGGTCGGCCGCTCGTGCTGTCGGTGGACAGCAGCGCATACGGGATAGGCGCAGTTTTGGCGCACCGCTTCCCGGACAGCCGGGAGCGGCCCGTCAGTTGTGCTTCGCGTACACTCAGTGATGCCGAACGTAACTACAGCCAGTTAGACAAGGAAGCGTTGGCAATTTATTTTGGCATAACCAAACTTCATCAGTATCTTTTCGGTAGACAGTTCACACTTCGCACGGATCACAAGCCCCTTACATATATATTCGGTAATAAACGTGGAATTCCACAGACGGCGGCTAGTAGGCTGCAGCGTTGGGCTTTGTGTTTAGCAGGCTATGATTTCAATATAGAGTTTGTGAGATCTGCAGATAACGCTCCAGCGGATTCACTCTCGCGGCTCCCATTGACATGCAAGCGCGAGCGCCCGGCAGTTCCTGCGATGTGCTACTTGAATTATGTAGACGAAACTTTACCAATTGATTTTAAAGATGTATCTAGAGACATTAAGCAAGATGCGCTATTAAGTAGAGTGCTGGGGTATGTTATGTTTGGCTGGCCATCGTCTCCCAAATGCGATGAGGAGAAAGCTTATTTCGCGCGCAAAGATGAGATTTATACTGAACTGGGTTGTTTAGTGTATAAATATCGATTAATTATTCCTCAAAAGTTGCGTAATAACATACTTAAAGAAATTCACGAGGGGCATTTAGGCATGAATAAAATGAAAAATTTAGCCCGTAATTACGTGTATTGGCCCAACATCGATAAGGATATTGAAGAGATGTGCCGCGCGTGCGCTGCGTGCAGGTCGGTGCGCGACGCGCCGGCGCGCGCGCCTTTACACCCGTGGGAGTTCCCGTCGCACCCCTGGATGAGAGTTCATGCGGATTTCTTTGACTGCGATAATAAGCGTTTCTTGATCGTGGTGGATGCGCACTCTAAGTGGGTTGAGGTTATTCAAATGAATGGAACATCGGCAACCTCGACTATAAAAGCGTTACGTTCAATTTTTGCACGTTTTGGATTACCGTCGCATTTGGTAACAGTTTTCTCAGAAGAATTTAAACAGTATTGTAAATGTAACGTAATTAAGCATACAACAACGGCGCCCTACAGACCTCAGGGTAATGGGGAGGCAGAGAACGCGGTAAAGACGATTAAGAAAGTTATTAAACGGGCTGTTTTTGAGGGCAAAGACGTTTCGGTTGCATTGAATAGGTTCTTATTTCAATACAGAAATTGCGAACACTCGACTACTGGAGTATCGCCGGCAGTAGCTTTGCTAGGACGCAGACTCCGCGGAAGGCTTGATGTTCTTCGCCCCGATGTTAAAGCCGTAGTGCGGCAGGCGCAGGATAAGCAGGTGGCGGCCGCAGGTGGCCGGCCGCAGCACTTTGGCGCAGGGGACCCCGTTATGGTACGCGATTATACAAAAAAAAGAGATAAATGGTCTGAAGGCAAAATTAAGGAAATAACTGGACCTGTCTCGTTTAAAGTGGATATGGGGAATGGTAAAGAATGGCGTAGGCATCAAGATCAAATCATACCTACGGCATCAAAAAACCGATATTCGTTGTCTCGAACGAGTATAGATATAACGGATAGTTGTAAAACGAGGTATGAGGGATCTGAGGGTGCCGGTGTTGTACGCAAAGGCTTAGATGCATCTACCGATTCGGGCCCCGGGGAAGGAGAGATGACGGTCGGAGAAGTTGAAATGACTTCTAGTGAGGCTTCCGACTACGGAGACGCCAATGGTTCTTCACCCGAACCTGCTTCATTTCTGGACCCTCCATCGCCAGCTGTATCTGAGCGTACTCTAAGAGCTCTTAAAAGAGCTAAAAAAAAGTTATGTGGTAATCGATAGACTATTGGGCATTATAGTTGTAAAAGGTCCATGTATTGTACTTATCACTTCAGCATAAGTTACTGTGTTTATAAGATAACCTTTTTTGTACTCTTTTCTGTTATTACACTTAATTTTATTGTGATAGTCCTTAAGGATTTGTCAGGGGGATATGGAGGGTATTTACATAAATAATATAGACAGCGACTTGTATGTCGGTACTTCACAATAAAGTCAGTCAGTTCCTAAGCCGTGGTTTCATTGACACTCCAAATATTATTTGCGGATGACATATCTGTTATTGTTCCCAATAAGGATGATTCTGTACTTTAGGAGGGCTAGTTAAACGATTGTGTTGGTCGAATTACCGAGTGGCTAGCAATAAATAAACTTAGAGTAAATATTCTTAAAACCAGTTTCAGACAGTTTTCCAACAACAAAACGACTCCGTCCCAACAGTTTTGGATATTTTTTAAGTAGGAATCGTGGACTTTAGAGATTTACAAATCCTGGCAAGTAAAGGCCCATCAAAATACTCTGTCTAGATTTCTTAACTCCCGCTACAGATAACTAAAGGCACTCACCTGAATCCGCAGGAGAACTAAAGTAACCGACATAGCTCAGAATCGCTAAACTGAAGTGGCAGTGGGCAGGGCACATAGCTCGTAGAACAGATGGCCGATGGGGCAGTAAAGTTCTCGAGTGGCGACCGCGCACCGGAAAACGTAGCGTTGGCAGGCCTCCCACGCGGTGGACCGATGACCTGGTGAAGGTCGCGGGAAGCCGATGGATGCGGGCAGCGCAGGACCGGTCGTCGTGGAAATCCTTGGGGGAGGCCTTTGTCCAGCAATGGACGATTTATGGCTGATGTGATGACTCACCTGAATAACTCGTTGATCTGGAGTCGATTTCTAGTAGGTAGGTACTTGACAATCTGGTGCCACACTCATCCATATTTGTTCCCTCAATGTCTGTAGTATTATTGGTTTAAGGCGCACACACAAAATTGCTGTCCCTTAATGTTCCCTTGGTCAATAAAGATCGATCAATAGCCACAAAGCCACAAATAAAACACCACAAAACGCTTTAGTGTCCAACTTATTCCTTTAGCGAACGCTCTCACTCAATTAATTATATGATGGAAACGAGCATCTTCGTCCGATTATATGGATGACTGATTCGCGGTGCGTTAAGGCTGGTCGAGATCGAGGGTGCGCTCGCGCAAAAGGTCATATGTGCAGCGAGCTCCAGATATCACACTCGTTACAAACTGTCCTCAGCGAGCACCAATAGCCCATTCGTACAAAAGGAGTTACACCTGACAGCGTTTGAATCGGCCCAAACACCAACATTACTTTTGAACGTCAACCAATACAAGAAACTAGTGAAATAAAATTTCTCGGTATAATACTAGACCAACACTGTAATTGGAAATCTCATGTCCAATATGTATGCTCCAAATTAAGTAATTTGTTTACGCCCTTAGACAGTTAAGAGAGGTGAGCAGAGAAAAAACTGCTTTGACTACTTACAATGGATATGTTACGTCGGTTTTAACATATGGCATCGTTCTGTAAAGTTTGTCACACACGGGACAGATACTATAATATTTTATCTGCGAGTATCTTAAGGTAAAAACTTAACGCGTGACTTCTGCCTATGTTTTGAACAGAACAGTGTTCATGAACATTGTTTGTTCAAAACACTCCCCGTCCCCTGCGACTTGAGCAATGTTCAGTAAACACAGTTTTTAAATAATACTTCATGTTTGAAAAAATTAGCAGCGACGTCTTCCTGCGACAAAATCGAACATAAAATGAACGATCCCCCCCCCCTCCCGCCCGCAGACGAAAGCGGGGGATGTTTTCCACAAACTCCGGTAAACACGTTCAACTGTATTTGCTGCACAAAACATTTAGGCCACGCCCCTTTTTTATGTTTTCGAACAATGTTCTGTTCGAAACATCGCGCTGCGTACCCGGCTTTATACTATCGTACGGTATCACACATGGGACAGTTACGCTAATATATGAAAACGGAACATTCTGTTACGAGTCATTGAATGAGCTACACCTAAAACGCAAACTTTAAAAACTATTTTAAAAATCGGCCAAGTGCGAGTCTAACTCGCACACGAAGGGTTCCGTACCATCGTACTATATGCGTTTTAAATACTTACGTAAAAAACAAAAAAAATATATATTTTTATTATTATTTGTTGCTATAGCGGCAACAGACATTCACATTCTATAAAAATATTGTCTACCTATTTCAGTTCATTAGATACAGCCCGCTGACAGAAAGACATTCAGACAGCGGAGGCTTAGCAATAGGGTCCCGTTTGGCACACTTCGGGTACGGCACCCTAAAAACACTGTAGTATTATTACAAAATAGCCATCCATAAAATAGTGTTGCGCTATTTTATGCTTAGACAATGTGTTCGGGTATAAAAGCATTCGGTACGGGGGTGTTGCGTCGCTAAGATTAGCTTTTAAGGCAGCTTAGCTGCCAAGGCTACAGGGGGTTGTTAGTGGGTAGTGTGGTCTTGGGCCTGTGCATATTTATTTATATATACCTTATGTAAGTATATAATGGGTATGTATGCATATAGGCGCAGTGCTGTGAGTCCCACATAACCAGTACAGCCGGCTGTACTGTATGCATAAACGCATTCTCCTCCTTCCCTCCTCCGCAGTCCGAGAAAAAAAAAGTGTGTGTGTCAGCTCCGACGCACGACTGGAGTTTACTACTTATGTTCGATTGTCTAAACAGGCACAAAACAGGGCTTGACTTTGGTTTTAAGTTTACTGTGCTCAGTTTTTATAACTGATGATTCCAATTTCCGGCCTCTTTTCATAGCTGATGTGTCAGGTGTTTTAGCTCCCATGATCGCAGCTACTAATGATCCATCTGGTGTTTGACAGCGACTAACCTCATATGCTTTGGATGCGGTTATACAAGCATATCTTAGGTCATACCATTAAGGGCTCTTACATTGGTTTCGAGTTGACTCTTCAATTAAATCAAGAGCATTTTTGTTAAGTTTCTCTTGTAATGTTTCTAGTAATTTTTCTTTATATCCTCACTCGCTTGAATAAGGAAATGATGCAGTGAAAACTGTCGAACATTACTGTGTTTAAAGTCGTTCTGATACTTCAAATGTTCACAATTCATAATTTTCCTCCTTTCCCCCCCCCCCCCCCACCACCCCCCGCCGTACCTACCCGCAGCTATTATCAGCACAATTGCGCGCTATCAGCCGCAATTAACTTGTTAGCGGTCAGCCGCAAGTTGTTGTTCTTATTTTGGTTTTCCCGCGCGTTTAAATAATAGATACCTACTGAGATAATGCCTCGTTAAAGTTTTATTTATTTCCCGATTGCCCAAAAAAAGGAGAGCAATATATTTCGGGTGTACTCGTTTGACCTGTTTTTTTAGCTCAGCCGCCGGTAGCCTAAACGGATTGATGGATTTAGTAATACGAGGTGTTATTAAATTCATCTCGATCTCCTAAATGTCACGGATACTTACTTTTCAAGCGACTTCCAAAAAGGAGGAGGTTCTCAATTCGACTGTATGTTTTTAAGCTATTGCATAGATTTTATCGCAGGCTTTGAGCGCGGGGACCGAATCCAGAAATTCCGTAACGAAGAAAAACCTGACGCTCGGTTGCCATGGCAACAATATCGGTTGTCAAAACAAACATATAAGAAGATTTGATCATTTTCGGAGAATAATAAAACTCTTTTCATAAACTGTATATACCTCCATATGACAAAAAAGATTTGATTATTTTTTATTTATCAAATGCAAAAAGATTTTATTTAAGACACAGCTGTTTGTATTTATAGAGATAGGTACAAAAAGATTTTATTCCATATTTGGCTGTATAGTTCCAACTACCATTGCTTAAAAAAAAAGTACAAAAAGATTTTATTCCATATTTGGCTGTATAGTTCCAACTACCATTGCTTAAAAAAAACAAAGATGTAAAAAAGCGCGGTTAAGCGAAAATAAATAATAAATATGAATGAACAAAGTGCATTTATTATTAATGAAGAAAGTAATAAAAGCGCGGTTAAGCGAAAATAAATAATAAATATGAATGAACAAAGTGCATTTATTATTAATGAAGAAAGTCACGAAAAAATAGTGAAAGAAAATGAGTGAGTACTCTATATACATACATTTTATTATTATCACAAATGCAGTATTAATTTTGAATTGAAAATATAATACTGCTATAAAGGTGACCTAAATTTTTGATATTAAAATGAGCGATATTAAAAGTAGCCCTCTTTTATACACACAAACACACACACGCGTATAGTTTAAATTCTCAATTTAGATTCTCAATATGTATATATATATATAAATAAATTCATTCTTCATTATGTATATAACAGAAACCATCAAACCAAGCACGTGTACTATTCAGTACCTTTGTTTTTGGTGTATAGATAATGCACATGAATGCCGCGCAGAGAAAGTATATATGATAGTATATAAATGTACATCGCGCGAAATTCGATAATCACTTCTAAATATTGTTATTTATTTAATAAAAGAAAAAATTGTTTTCTTATCGGTCACCACGCTCAAAAAGTGTAACTTGAATTAATATCAAAGAAAAAGAAATACTGCATGAATAAAATAAATAAATAATTATAATTGCATAAGTTGATACAAAATGCTATGCAATAGCTTTACCGCGGCAGTCCCCGAGTGCCACACGTCTTTTTTTTTATGTGTGTTACTTTAGAACTTATGACTGGGTGAACCGATTTTTATGATTCTTTTTTTATCTGAAAGCTAGTACTTCCCGTGTGGTCCCATATAAATTTTATCAAAATCGGTGTAGTACTTTATTAGAAGATTAACAAAAACCAAAAATAATAATGCAAAAATGTACTAAGTTGTTGCGATGGAAGTCGGTTTTTTAACGTGTTTAGCGTTTTCAATTATTAAGCAGTTAGGTTTGTTGTTTTGCCAGAGCGCGTGACACGCGTACACGTTGCACGCGGCGAGCGGCTACACTGGACCGCGCGGCCACACGTTGCGGCGTGTTTTTACGATTTGTAGTAATTCCGTACCGCACCCGTAGTAATTAATTTTTGTTATAGTATCTGTGGCCCGGAGCGCGGAGGCCACAGGAAACCGATTTTTTGAAGTGAAAGCTTCTTTACGCGCGTTGGACATTTTTGAGATGGGAAAAACTATTGAACTCGCTACACTGTAATGTAATGTAACCGCCACCGTGCCAGTAACACTCGCAGGGTCAAAACTTATAAAACTGTAAAAATGTTTCACTTCTGTTGGCACTTTTTATAGAAGTTACCAAACCGTTGCAAAGTCGTCGGTCAATCAGCTGTATTACTGATAAATTGTTAGTATTATTTTTGTATTTTTTTCCTATCAGATCGAAAGCACTGTGTGCAATTGTGCCGATTAGAGACAAGTAAGGAATTAACTATGCTTAAATCTACCTTCCAAGACAATAAACGCGGCGTTCCACAAGGTAGTGTACTGGGACCACTCCTCTTCCTCCTTTACATAAATGAGCTACCAGTACAGTCGAAACACGAAACAATATTGGAGGGTATTTACATAAATAATATAGACAGCGACTTGTATGTCGGTACTTCACAATAAAGTCAGTCAGTTCCTAAGCCGTGGTTTCATTGACACTCCATTGGCGACGATCAGTAGAAATAAATCATTTTAAAGAGAATTACGCGTGCATATTGTTAAAATATTGCAAGTTTAGTCGTGCCCCGCCGGTTGTGCTAATATTTGTGCCAAAATTCAACCATGCCTATCGGTAAAATAGAACCGTTCGACCTAACCTCAAAACAATGGCCGGCGTACGTGCGACGTGTCGATCAATTTATCATTTTGAACGAGATAAAATCGGAGTTAAAAGTGTCTTTGTTGATTACTGTAGTTGGTGAAGCGACTTATGCGCTTATGTGTGATTTGTGCGCCCCGGACAAACCTGAGACTAAAACCTATAGTGACTTGGTATAACTCGTGACGGATCATCTCGAGCCGCAACGATCTGAAATAGCCGAGAGACATGTTTTTCGTCAGAGAAGGCAGCGGTCTGGTGAGACATTGACGGAATACCTACAACAATTTCAGAAATTAATGGAAGAAACTCTAAGAGGTATACCTGGAATGGTAGTTTTCCTAGATGACATTGCCGTTACGGGAGCTGATCGGTCCTCACACCTGCGTAATCTGCGAGCTGTACTCGATCGTTTAAGACAGATGGGCTTAACCGTAAAGTTAAATAAGTGTAAATTTTTACAAAAAAGCGTAAACTATCTGGGCTTCATAATCGATAAACAGGGCTTGCATCCCGATCCAGCGAAACTCGAGGCGATCACCAGTATTCCAAGACCGACGGATGTTACACAACTTAGAAGTTTTCTAGGGTTCCTTAACTATTATGGAAAATTTGTTCCCAATTTGAGTGTCATATTGCATCCCTTACACTTGTTATTAAAAAAAGATGTCACTTGGAACTGGGATTCGCATTGCGAGCGAGCGTTCAAAGAAGCAAAGTTGGCGCTGGTAAGCGAGCGCGTGCTGGCGCACTACGAGGACGGTCGGCCGCTCGTGCTGTCGGTGGACAGCAGCGCATACGGGATAGGCGCAGTTTTGGCGCACCGCTTCCCGGACAGCCGGGAGCGGCCCGTCAGTTGTGCTTCGCGTACACTCAGTGATGCCGAACGTAACTACAGCCAGTTAGACAAGGAAGCGTTGGCAATTTATTTTGGCATAACCAAACTTCATCAGTATCTTTTCGGTAGACAGTTCACACTTCGCACGGATCACAAGCCCCTTACATATATATTCGGTAATAAACGTGGAATTCCACAGACGGCGGCTAGTAGGCTGCAGCGTTGGGCTTTGTGTTTAGCAGGCTATGATTTCAATATAGAGTTTGTGAGATCTGCAGATAACGCTCCAGCGGATTCACTCTCGCGGCTCCCATTGACATGCAAGCGCGAGCGCCCGGCAGTTCCTGCGATGTGCTACTTGAATTATGTAGACGAAACTTTACCAATTGATTTTAAAGATGTATCTAGAGACATTAAGCAAGATGCGCTATTAAGTAGAGTGCTGGGGTATGTTATGTTTGGCTGGCCATCGTCTCCCAAATGCGATGAGGAGAAAGCTTATTTCGCGCGCAAAGATGAGATTTATACTGAACTGGGTTGTTTAGTGTATAAATATCGATTAATTATTCCTCAAAAGTTGCGTAATAACATACTTAAAGAAATTCACGAGGGGCATTTAGGCATGAATAAAATGAAAAATTTAGCCCGTAATTACGTGTATTGGCCCAACATCGATAAGGATATTGAAGAGATGTGCCGCGCGTGCGCTGCGTGCAGGTCGGTGCGCGACGCGCCGGCGCGCGCGCCTTTACACCCGTGGGAGTTCCCGTCGCACCCCTGGATGAGAGTTCATGCGGATTTCTTTGACTGCGATAATAAGCGTTTCTTGATCGTGGTGGATGCGCACTCTAAGTGGGTTGAGGTTATTCAAATGAATGGAACATCGGCAACCTCGACTATAAAAGCGTTACGTTCAATTTTTGCACGTTTTGGATTACCGTCGCATTTGGTAACAGTTTTCTCAGAAGAATTTAAACAGTATTGTAAATGTAACGTAATTAAGCATACAACAACGGCGCCCTACAGACCTCAGGGTAATGGGGAGGCAGAGAACGCGGTAAAGACGATTAAGAAAGTTATTAAACGGGCTGTTTTTGAGGGCAAAGACGTTTCGGTTGCATTGAATAGGTTCTTATTTCAATACAGAAATTGCGAACACTCGACTACTGGAGTATCGCCGGCAGTAGCTTTGCTAGGACGCAGACTCCGCGGAAGGCTTGATGTTCTTCGCCCCGATGTTAAAGCCGTAGTGCGGCAGGCGCAGGATAAGCAGGTGGCGGCCGCAGGTGGCCGGCCGCAGCACTTTGGCGCAGGGGACCCCGTTATGGTACGCGATTATACAAAAAAAAGAGATAAATGGTCTGAAGGCAAAATTAAGGAAATAACTGGACCTGTCTCGTTTAAAGTGGACATGGGGAATGGTAAAGAATGGCGTAGGCATCAAGATCAAATCATACCTACGGCATCAAAAAACCGATATTCGTTGTCTCGAACGAGTATAGATATAACGGATAGTTGTAAAACGAGGTATGAGGGATCTGAGGGTGCCGGTGTTGTACGCAAAGGCTTAGATGCATCTACCGATTCGGGCCCCGGGGAAGGAGAGATGACGGTCGGAGAAGTTGAAATGACTTCTAGTGAGGCTTCCGACTACGGAGACGCCAATGGTTCTTCACCCGAACCTGCTTCATTTCCGGACCCTCCATCGCCAGCTGTATCTGAGCGTACTCTAAGAGCTCTTAAAAGAGCTAAAAAAAAGTTATGTGGTAATCGATAGACTATTGGGCATTATAGTTGTAAAAGGTCCATGTATTGTACTTATCACTTCAGCATAAGTTACTGTGTTTATAAGATAACCTTTTTTGTACTCTTTTCTGTTATTACACTTAATTTTATTGTGATAGTCCTTAAGGATTTGTCAGGGGGATATGGAGGGTATTTACATAAATAATATAGACAGCGACTTGTATGTCGGTACTTCACAATAAAGTCAGTCAGTTCCTAAGCCGTGGTTTCATTGACACTCCAAATATTATTTGCGGATGACATATCTGTTATTGTTCCCAATAAGGATGATTCTGTACTTTAGGAGGGCTAGTTAAACGATTGTGTTGGTCGAATTACCGAGTGGCTAGCAATAAATAAACTTAGAGTAAATATTCTTAAAACCAGTTTCAGACAGTTTTCCAACAACAAAACGACTCCGTCCCAACAGTTTTGGATATTTTTTAAGTAGGAATCGTGGACTTTAGAGATTTACAAATCCTGGCAAGTAAAGGCCCATCAAAATACTCTGTCTAGATTTCTTAACTCCCGCTACAGATAACTAAAGGCACTCACCTGAATCCGCAGGAGAACTAAAGTAACCGACATAGCTCAGAATCGCTAAACTGAAGTGGCAGTGGGCAGGGCACATAGCTCGTAGAACAGATGGCCGATGGGGCAGTAAAGTTCTCGAGTGGCGACCGCGCACCGGAAAACGTAGCGTTGGCAGGCCTCCCACGCGGTGGACCGATGACCTGGTGAAGGTCGCGGGAAGCCGATGGATGCGGGCAGCGCAGGACCGGTCGTCGTGGAAATCCTTGGGGGAGGCCTTTGTCCAGCAATGGACGATTTATGGCTGATGTGATGACTCACCTGAATAACTCGTTGATCTGGAGTCGATTTCTAGTAGGTAGGTACTTGACAATCTGGTGCCACACTCATCCATATTTGTTCCCTCAATGTCTGTAGTATTATTGGTTTAAGGCGCACACACAAAATTGCTGTCCCTTAATGTTCCCTTGGTCAATAAAGATCGATCAATAGCCACAAAGCCACAAATAAAACACCACAAAACGCTTTAGTGTCCAACTTATTCCTTTAGCGAACGCTCTCACTCAATTAATTATATGATGGAAACGAGCATCTTCGTCCGATTATATGGATGACTGATTCGCGGTGCGTTAAGGCTGGTCGAGATCGAGGGTGCG
The DNA here is from genome assembly GCA_947284805.1 of Coleophora flavipennella. NCBI lineage: Eukaryota > Metazoa > Arthropoda > Insecta > Lepidoptera > Coleophoridae > Coleophora > Coleophora flavipennella. The sequence continues at coordinate 405,471 of OX369278.1, forward strand.
CTCGCGCAAAAGGTCATATGTGCAGCGAGCTCCAGATATCACACTCGTTACAAACTGTCCTCAGCGAGCACCAATAGCCCATCCGTACAAAAGGAGTTACACCTGACAGCGTTTGAATCGGCCCAAACACCAACATTACTTTTGAACGTCAACCAATACAAGAAACTAGTGAAATAAAATTTCTCGGTATAATACTAGACCAACACTGTAATTGGAAATCTCATGTCCAATATGTATGCTCCAAATTAAGTAATTTGTTTACGCCCTTAGACAGTTAAGAGAGGTGAGCAGAGAAAAAACTGCTTTGACTACTTACAATGGATATGTTACGTCGGTTTTAACATATGGCATCGTTCTGTAAAGTTTGTCACACACGGGACAGATACTATAATATTTTATCTGCGAGTATCTTAAGGTAAAAACTTAACGCGTGACTTCTGCCTATGTTTTGAACAGAACAGTGTTCATGAACATTGTTTGTTCAAAACACTCCCCGTCCCCTGCGACTTGAGCAATGTTCAGTAAACACAGTTTTTAAATAATACTTCATGTTTGAAAAAATTAGCAGCGACGTCTTCCTGCGACAAAATCGAACATAAAATGAACGATCCCCCCCCCCCTCCCGCCCGCAGACGAAAGCGGGGGATGTTTTCCACAAACTCCGGTAAACACGTTCAACTGTATTTGCTGCACAAAACATTTAGGCCACGCCCCTTTTTTATGTTTTCGAACAATGTTCTGTTCGAAACATCGCGCTGCGTACCCGGCTTTATACTATCGTACGGTATCACACATGGGACAGTTACGCTAATATATGAAAACGGAACATTCTGTTACGAGTCATTGAATGAGCTACACCTAAAACGCAAACTTTAAAAACTATTTTAAAAATCGGCCAAGTGCGAGTCTAACTCGCACACGAAGGGTTCCGTACCATCGTACTATATGCGTTTTAAATACTTACGTAAAAAACAAAAAAAATATATATTTTTATTATTATTTGTTGCTATAGCGGCAACAGACATTCACATTCTATAAAAATATTGTCTACCTATTTCAGTTCATTAGATACAGCCCGCTGACAGAAAGACATTCAGACAGCGGAGGCTTAGCAATAGGGTCCCGTTTGGCACACTTCGGGTACGGCACCCTAAAAACACTGTAGTATTATTACAAAATAGCCATCCATAAAATAGTGTTGCGCTATTTTATGCTTAGACAATGTGTTCGGGTATAAAAGCATTCGGTACGGGGGTGTTGCGTCGCTAAGATTAGCTTTTAAGGCAGCTTAGCTGCCAAGGCTACAGGGGGTTGTTAGTGGGTAGTGTGGTCTTGGGCCTGTGCATATTTATTTATATATACCTTATGTAAGTATATAATGGGTATGTATGCATATAGGCGCAGTGCTGTGAGTCCCACATAACCAGTACAGCCGGCTGTACTGTATGCATAAACGCATTCTCCTCCTTCCCTCCTCCGCAGTCCGAGAAAAAAAAAGTGTGTGTGTCAGCTCCGACGCACGACTGGAGTTTACTACTTATGTTCGATTGTCTAAACAGGCACAAAACAGGGCTTGACTTTGGTTTTAAGTTTACTGTGCTCAGTTTTTATAACTGATGATTCCAATTTCCGGCCTCTTTTCATAGCTGATGTGTCAGGTGTTTTAGCTCCCATGATCGCAGCTACTAATGATCCATCTGGTGTTTGACAGCGACTAACCTCATATGCTTTGGATGCGGTTATACAAGCATATCTTAGGTCATACCATTAAGGGCTCTTACATTGGTTTCGAGTTGACTCTTCAATTAAATCAAGAGCATTTTTGTTAAGTTTCTCTTGTAATGTTTCTAGTAATTTTTCTTTATATCCTCACTCGCTTGAATAAGGAAATGATGCAGTGAAAACTGTCGAACATTACTGTGTTTAAAGTCGTTCTGATACTTCAAATGTTCACAATTCATAATTTTCCTCCTTTTTTTCTTCTTGAAGAAACTCGTGGAAAAGGTCTGTGCTGGTTTCATGATGTGGAGCTGTTTTTTTGCAAATTTGATCTATAGTGACGTATTTCATAGTAGTCCATACTCTCGAGAGGATGGGTTTTTTCCAGTAACATTCAACCTCGGTGCAGGAAGGTTCTTCACTGCGACGATGGGTTCACATTAAAAATGCCACTGCATGCTTACAACCACCAGCTGAAGCTGCACAGTCCAAGCACTGGCAACTGACTATTTCACCTTTAGTCTCGTCTATCACTATAGTGAATTTGTATGAACTAGGCCTCACTTTGTGCTCGGGGCAGATCTTGCAACTGAGTGTGCAAAGTCCTGATCCACGACGTAGTCGCACGTACCCAATAGCATCGTCACCATAAGATTCTCGTGCAGCCCTGAAAATGCAAACTAATTACTTACTGTAAACATAATGTATTCCATTTAACCTAAAAAACTACTACTGAAAGAAAGACTATTATTTCGCCTTCGCAGGATTAGAATAGAATAGAATAGAATAGAAAATGCTTTATTCACGAACCAACACAACTCGCAACAGATAAATAAAATATTTAAATTTCACCATACTATGGAAAGTGTGGAAAAGATACAAAAGGTTTGATTTTGATTAAGGTTACTTACGTAGGTAGTGTTATATTAATTTATAGTACTTACGAGTACATTGCTGTTTTAACATTTCTCAGCTCTGCAGAGTAAAAATCGGGGTTATTAACACGCTTTTATTAGCTTCACTTGTAACAGTGTATGTAAGAAAATCTTGGAATCTTAATTTGACCCACTTCCCGGTCTTCGATTAGGATGAAATTCTGCACACGCTCTGAGTTCTGATGACAATAAATGACTAGCTAAGAAACGTCATTACAAATTCAATATGACGGCATCCCCAAGATGGCGGACTGGCTGTTTGAAATCCACCCCCATGATATGGGTATCAATTGAAAGGGTTTGCCGTCAGGAATACGAAAAAATAGTCACGTGACTTAAACCCAATATGGCGGACATCCAAGATGGCGGATTGGCTATTTTGTAATTTTTAGTGCGTGCTAAAAGCGTGTTTTTTAGTTTTTAAACTATTTTAAAGTTATCTTCAATAACTTCTATATTCGGTTCCCTCAAAGCCCGCGTTAAAAGCTATACAATAGTTTAAAAATCGTGTTTATTTTTGAAGAACATTCTAACCATGATTGCGTCCACTTTACGCAAGTTTCTGCTGTCTGCTTTCACAAAATTGACATCCATGATGGAGTGGAATACCAAATCATACGATGGAGATTGTAAAATATCACAAATTTTCACGATAATATTTCAAAATCTTAATTAAACAGTTCAAAAATCGTAAGACTGCAACAAGGACAGATCTGATTACTGTGTCGTGACGTCATCTTAGATTCAGCCAATCCTGACTGTTTTGTATCACGTGACAAAGGTTGCGCGCGAAAAACTTAACGCGATCACTAGATTTTACTCCTCATATTTTTTTCATACCGGGCGCCTTATATGAAAATCGATTCTCAAGGAGTAAACTCCAATAATATTATGTTACTTCAAGACACGTGCGCCCGAGATGCTTAAACCTAAATCATACTTTAGTTGAATTTGTTGGACCCTGCCCCGCCCTTCCCTCCCACTCTCCATTACCTACTATTTTCATCGTGCGTGCAACGGTGCAGACGGAGGGTGCGCCTGACACTGCATCTTAAAATCGTCAAAACTCCCAAAATTATTATTATTTTTATAAACTTCGACAAAATTTCTTGAGAAAAATACTAATATTTTAATACCTCAATTCTATATTGACCTAGAAAAAACAGGAATATCGGCATGTCACACTTTTGCGGAAAAAGGGGCCCTACATAACAGAAGCGATGGAAAAAACATTTCCAAGATGGCGCTAGATGGCACTATCCGCCTTTGATTTTTGATATGACATACATTGTATCTTTCTTGTGTAGGTAGAGGGTGACGCAGCATGCGGCCGCTGGGGGCGCTGCCGGCGCTGCTGGCGCTACTGACGCTCGCCAAGGGCGTGAGCAACCAGGCGTGCCAAGGCATGCTGGAGCCACAGCTAGAGCGCTGTGTTTGCCACGAAAACCCAGATATCCAACTGACCTGCAACCGAGTCCAAGGCACAGGGAGCGTCTGGCTAGAAGGCAAGCGCACTCAGTACGTCAAAATATACTGCATCACAGAGAAGGTTGGTCTACATTAGAAAACTGACTATGACTTGACATGCTTTTTGACAAGGCATTGATTTAACTTAGGTACTTGTCTGAAAACCCTGTTCCGATATTTATTAGAAAACTTAGCCTATGTTAGTAAATTAACCATGTTATTATGTCAATGTATCGATAAATAATAATAAGACCTTTGTTACTTACACTTATGGATCAACGTTATCCGAAATAAAGGAATAATAATAATAATAATAATGAAAGCCAAAACTGACGCCTTCATTTAGGCGAATCATTTATCATTTCTCATTCTAAATTACATTTAAACATGAAAGTTATATTTATTTATCATTTCTCATTCTAAATTACATTTAAACATAAAAGTTGTATTTATCTAGCAATTCTCATCCCAAATTACATTTAAACATATACCTTGGTCGTTGTAAGCCTTTATTTTAGCATTACTTATTTCAAATTACATTGAAACATACAAGGTGTATACAGGGTGAGTTTTTTAAAGGGTCAGTATGGGGAATTTCTAAACTATAAGAGATAGAGAAAAACGTTCTAAGAAAACGTGATCTCAATTTTAAAGAAAATAAAAACGGCGTTTGAAAAATATAAAAAAAAAACTTCATACGATGACAGCAGAATGTTAAAATTTTCACAGAATGTGTATTTTTATTGCTGCTATGACCAACAAATACTAAAAATTATAAAAAGTGAAAAACGTTTGTGAGCATAAAAACTCTTTTCAAATAAAAGCTTGTAGCTAAAAGGTTTTATGTTTTTCTTCAACTTATTTATTATGTACTCGTGTAAAGGACGCTTCCAATTAATTTTGTTCGCCGCAGCTCCTGTACTGCGCCCTCTCTTCTCTGGTCATTTTGCGACACTCATTGGCCAACATGGTCCCCTGACTAGCGATATGTGTGATTATTTCGTGTGGCGATCGTACTCTACACTATACGTGGTCCGACACGCACTCGGTCTAATCAGAGCGGCGATCGTACTCTACACTATACGTGGTCCGACACGCACTCGGTCTAATCAGAGCGACGATCGTACTCTACACTATACGTGGTCCGACACGCACTCGGTCTAATCAGAGCGACGATCGTACTCTACACTATACGTGGTCCGACACGCACTCGGTCTAATCAGAGCGGCGATCGTACTCTACACTATACGTGGTCCGACACGCACTCGGTCTAATCAGAGCGGCGATCGTACTCTACACTATACGTGGTCCGACACGCACTCGGTCTAATCAGAGCGGCGATCGTACTCTACACTATACGTGGTCCGACACGCACTCGGTCTAATCAGAGCGACGATCGTACTCTACACTATACATGGTCCGACACGCACTCGGTCTAATCAGAGCGACGATCGTACTCTACACTATACGTGGTCCGACACGCACTCGGTCTAATCAGAGCGACGATCGTACTCTACACTATACATGGTCCGACACGCACTCGGTCTAATCAGAGTGACGATCGTACTCTACACTATACATGGTCCGACACGCACTCGGTCTAATCAGAGCGACGATCGTACTCTACACTATACGTGGTCCGACAGGCACTCGGTCTAATCAGAGCGGCGATCGTACTCTACACTATACGTGGTCCGACACGCACTCGGTCTAATCAGAGCGGCGATCGTACTCTACACTATACGTGGTCCGACACGCACTCGGTCTAATCAGAGCGACGATCGTACTCTACACTATACGTGGTCCGACACGCACTCGGTCTAATCAGAGCGGCGATCGTACTCTACACTATACGTGGTCCGACACGCACTCGGTCTAATCAGAGCGACGATCGTACTCTACACTATACGTGGTCCGACACGCACTCGGTCTAATCAGAGCGGCGATCGTACTCTACACTATACGTGGTCCGACACGCACTCGGTCTAATCAGAGCGGCGATCGTACTCTACACTATACGTGGTCCGACACGCACTCGGTCTAATCAGAGCGGCGATCGTACTCTACACTATACGTGGTCCGACACGCACTCGGTCTAATCAGAGCGGCGATCGTACTCTACACTATACGTGGTCCGACACGCACTCGGTCTAATCAGAGCGGCGATCGTACTCTACACTATACGTGGTCCGACACGCACTCGGTCTAATCAGAGCGGCGATCGTACTCTACACTATACGTGGTCCGACACGCACTCGGTCTAATCAGAGCGACGATCGTACTCTACACTATACGTGGTCCGACAGGCACTCGGTCTAATCAGAGCGACGATCGTACTCTACACTATACGTGGTCCGACAGGCACTCGGTCTAATCAGAGCGGCGATCGTACTCTACACTATACGTGGTCCGACAGGCACTCGGTCTAATCAGAGCGACGATCGTACTCTACACTATACGTGGTCCGACAGGCACTCGGTCTAATCAGAGCGACGATCGTACTCTACACTATACGTGGTCCGACAGGCACTCGGTCTAATCAGAGCGACGATCGTACTCTACACTATACGTGGTCCGACACGCACTCGGTCTAATCAGAGCGGCGATCGTACTCTACACTATACGTGGTCCGACACGCACTCGGTCTAATCAGAGCGACGATCGTACTCTACACTATACGTGGTCCGACACGCACTCGGTCTAATCAGAGCGGCGATCGTACTCTACACTATACGTGGTCCGACAGGCACTCGGTCTAATCAGAGCGACGATCGTACTCTACACTATACGTGGTCCGACACGCACTCGGTCTAATCAGAGCGGCGATCGTACTCTACACTATACGTGGTCCGACACGCACTCGGTCTAATCAGAGCGACGATCGTACTCTACACTATACGTGGTCCGACACGCACTCGGTCTAATCAGAGCGGCGATCGTACTCTACACTATACATGGTCCGACAGGCACTCGGTCTAATCAGAGCGACGATCGTACTCTACACTATACGTGGTCCGACACGCACTCGGTCTAATTAGAGCGACGATCGTACTCTACACTATACGTAGTCCGACACGCACTCGGTCCAATCAGAGCGACGATCGTACTCTACACTATACGTGGTCCGACATGCACTCGGTCTGATCAGAGCGGCGATCGTACTCTACACTATACGTGGTCCGACAGGCACTCGGTCTAATGAGAGCGGCGATTGTACTCTACACTATACGTGGTCCGACACGCACTCGGTCTAATCAGAGCGACGATCGTACTCTACACTATACGTGGTCCGACACGCACTCGGTCTAATCAGAGCGACGATCGTACTCTACACTATACGTGGTCCGACAGGCACTCGGTCTAATCAGAGCGGCGATCGTACTCTACACTATACGTGGTCCGACAGGCACTCGGTCTAATCAGAGCGACGATCGTACTCTACACTATACGTGGTCCGACACGCACTCGGTCTAATCAGAGCGGCGATCGTACTCTACACTATACGTGGTCCGACACGCACTCGGTCTAATCAGAGCGACGATCGTACTCTACACTATACGTGGTCCGACACGCACTCGGTCTAATCAGAGCGGCGATCGTACTCTACACTATACGTGGTCCGACAGGCACTCGGTCTAATCAGAGCGACGATCGTACTCTACACTATACGTGGTCCGACACGCACTCGGTCTAATCAGAGCGGCGATCGTACTCTACACTATACGTGGTCCGACACGCACTCGGTCTAATCAGAGCGACGATCGTACTCTACACTATACGTGGTCCGACACGCACTCGGTCTAATCAGAGCGGCGATCGTACTCTACACTATACATGGTCCGACAGGCACTCGGTCTAATCAGAGCGACGATCGTACTCTACACTATACGTGGTCCGACACGCACTCGGTCTAATTAGAGCGACGATCGTACTCTACACTATACGTAGTCCGACACGCACTCGGTCCAATCAGAGCGACGATCGTACTCTACACTATACGTGGTCCGACATGCACTCGGTCTGATCAGAGCGGCGATCGTACTCTACACTATACGTGGTCCGACAGGCACTCGGTCTAATGAGAGCGGCGATCGTACTCTACACTATACGTGGTCCGACACGCACTCGGTCTAATCAGAGCGACGATCGTACTCTACACTATACGTGGTCTTTGGGTCATCATCATATCAGCCACAAATCGTCCACTGTTGAACAAAGGCCTCCCCCAAGGATTTCCACGACGACCGGTCCTGCGCTGCCCGCATCCATCGGCTTCCCGCGACCTTCACCAGGTCATCGGTCCACCGCGTGGGAGGCCTGCCTACGCTACGTTTTCCGGTGCGCGGTCGCCACTCGAGAACTTTACTGCCCCATCGGCCATCTGTTCTACGAGCTATGTGCCCTGCCCACTGCCACTTCAGTCTAGCGATTCTGTGAGCTATGTCGGTTACTTTAGTTCTCCTGCGGATCTCCTCGTTTCTGATTCGATCACGCAGAGAAACTCCGAGCATAGCACGCTCCATTGCCCTTTGGGTGACCTTGAGCCTTCTTATGAGGCCCATAGTAAGTGACCATGTCTCAGTTCCGTAAGTCATCACTGGCAACACACACTGGTCAAAGACCTTAGTCTTGAGACACTGCGGTATTTGGGACGTGAAGATATTGCGAAGCTTCCCGAACGCTGCCCAGCCGAGTTGGATTCGTCGATTGATCTCTTTCTTGACGTTGGACCTGCCTAGTTGGACTGTTTGTCCCAGGTATACATATTCGTCAACAACTTCCAGTGTAGAGTCTCCAACCTTTAGACGAGTGGGTGCGACACGGACATTTAACATTATTTTCGTCTTGTCCATGTTCATTTTAAGACCCACTTGTTGAGAGACCTTACTGAGGCCATCGAGCATTGTGCTTAGGTCTTCCATAGTCTCAGCCATGACCACGATATCGTCAGCGAATCGGAGGTGGGATATGTACTCGCCGTTGATATTGATGCCGAGTCCACCCCAGTCCAGAAGCTTAAAAACATCTTCCAGGGCGGCGGTGAACAGTTTCGGAGATATAACGTCTCCCTGTCTCACCCCTCGCTGCAACTGGATAGGTTTCGAGTTCTGGTCCTGGAGGCGAACCGACATGGTGGCGTTTTCATACAGACACTTCAACACCTCGATGTATCGATGGTCAATTTGGCACCGCTGGAGAGGTCTTTGGGTACGGTGACCTAAAAGGGATAAATGTTAACAAATTGACCCTTACCTTGATTCTTTTTTTCTTGTATAAAATATTATTAAATCATTTACTTTTGAACTATGGATCCATTCTCATTAGTAGTAATAGATCTGATGAAGTTATATTTTAAACACTGTCTGAATATTAATCACAGTAGATAGGGTAAACTAAGCCAAAAGAATTTGAAGCCCGTAATTCAACTGATCAGTACCTACGTAAGGAGAATGGTTGAACATCTTAATTATTGTGTTCGAAGGAAAAAGATACCAAAAACTTGACTTGCGAGGACATCCCAGAATTCGACTTCGGTCACAATAGCACGCTGGATGCGGTCAGCTTCCACGGCTGCCCTCTGTCGTCCCTGGAGTCCATCGCGTGTGTGCCGCAGCGCTTGCAAGCGAGGGCGGTGCTCAACCTGACCGCGCTGGAGCTGCCTGCCGAACCGCAGCTGTTGCCTAAGAACTTTGAGGGTTTAGAAGGCGTGAAGCGACTTACACTCAGTAGCAAAGGTTTGTTAATTCTATTTCCAGTTGGTAAACTCTTGGCCGACGTTGACCAATTCGCACTAGGCCCGCGTGGCCGTCTAAGGACCGATCGCCCTAATTCAGAGTAGGCTCGAGCCCCTCGGTGGGGGCCTTTACATGAGCTATACCCTATTTATTTTGGCGAGCTTGTAGTGAGAAAATCGACTCGTTTGTGAATTCGGCTTGAAGATAAGATAGCCAGTTCTCCATTGCGTTGGAGAATCTTGGTAAGCCCGCTTCCATCTTCGGCATCATCGTCACTTACCATCAGGTGAGATGATGCCAAGGGCTTACCAATTGTGAATAATAATAATAAAAATAGTATATTTTATTAACCTCATAATGTCATCTTGACAAAAGTTATTAAATTGTTTTTGTGTGTTTTGATTTTGTCAAGTAAGTACTTATGTACACTTCGGGAATTTTAAGCTATCACATAGCTTTTATCGCGGGCTTTGAGCACGGCGACCGAATCAAGAAATTCCGTAACGAAAAAAACCTAACACTTACCGCGTTCTAAAAAAACTTACAGTGCCATCTATTAGCGATTAGCGGTACTAAAAGGACTAGTCAATTTTACTGGTGTAACTTTCTTAGTGTTAAAAGTTGATAAAAAATGCTATGCAATAGCTTTAGCGCGGCAGTCCCCGAGTGCCACACGTCTTCATTTGTTTTTTTTTGGTAATACTGTGTTTCAAATTATAAGCTTTTGTTATTTGAGTAGTATGTTACAGAAAATCAGATTTATTTAGTATCCGAGAGTGTTGAAACCTATTCGGACTGCACATAGTTTACAACAATGGCAAGACACATGAATTAATTAAAAGTTGAGCTATGGCTTGAGGGCCTACTTACAAAAGTTAGTATTTCTTATTTTTACTTATACTAAAATTAAAAATAGTTTATTTGTTTTTCTAGAAAATGGCTGATGTCAACGTAAACTCGTCAGATATTCAGATAAAACGTCGAAGGCCTTTTTCATCGACTGAAAAAACAATGATGTGTAATATGTATCATACTTTTAAGAAAGAGACACCTTCAACTTCGCATAATGTAATTTGCAAAACTATTGCGTCGTCAATGGGCGTACATTTGGTGTCCATCTACAATAACATGTAAAAATTGGTAGAATAGTTATATATTATGATACAAGGGTAGTAAAAAGGTCACTAACAAACGAGTGACATTTGTGAGCCCGAGCCGCAGGCGAGGGTTTACCATCGTCACGAGTTTGTTATTTTTCCTTTTACACCCATGTATCATACGAAGTTTTTCAATACAGTTGTGAGAAAATAGATAAAATAAAAAAACGGCCGTGACAAAAACAAAATACATGGGTACATACCTATCAAGGTTTTAGCAACCAAAGTTCATTTTACGCGACTTGTGGCTTATTTAAAATGTCCGGGGAGTAATCTCACTTTGTTTTTTTCTTATACATACACACAAGTCTATTTTTTATTACATTTATATTAACTATTCTTAATTTTATTAGTTTTCAAAACTAAGACATCTCAATTCAGTTTCACGAAAATTGCGCCATAATTAAGCTAGCACACGTAAGTATTTTTATTGTCATAAATAGACTACAATAAGACTTGGGATGCTTAACCTCTTTGTAAAAGATGACCTATTCCTTGGTGGAACAGGTTCCACTTCATTCATACCTATTTTTTCTCATTTCTTCACAAAGATATAACCTAAAGCGAATCTAAACAGCTGTTATGTACTAACCTCACGGAGGAATCAACTATCTCTTATAAAATTCTCCTCTCTCATTTTCAGAAAATAGATAAAATAAAAAAACGGCCGTGACAAAAACAAAATACATGGGTAGGTACATACCTATCAAGGTTTCAGCAACCAAAGTTCATTTTACACGACTTGTAGCTTGTTTTAAATGTTCGGGGAGTAATCTCACTTCGTTTTTTCTTATACATACACATAAGTATATTTTTTATTACATATATGAACTATTCTTAATTTTATTAGTTTTCACAACTAAAACATCCCAATTAAATTTTACGAAATTTGCGCAATATTTTAGCTAGCACACGTACGCATGCGTAAGTTTTTTTTATTATCATAAATAGATTACAATACGGCTTGGGATACTTTACTTAACCTCTTTTGTAAAGATAACCTATTCCTTTATGTAACCGGTTCCACTTCATTCATATTTTTTCTCTTTTCTTTACAAAGATATAACCCAAAGCTAATGTACTAACTTGCGTTATGTACTAACCTCCGAGGAACTACCTATATCTTTTAAAATTCTCCTTTCAAAAGTCTTAAAGAAGATTCTGTATCTTTGGTTATTATATTTTATTTGCTAGAAATGTCTTGTTCCTTCGAGCTAGAAATTAAGAAAGTGGTATAGTAAAAGCACGTGTGCGGTAAAATCAACTTTGCGCACACTTGACTGGCATATAAAGGACCACTTTTAGAGCAACTGTAATGAAATAGCTATTTATGCAACTGTTGCATAACACGAGTGTGGTTTATGAAACGAGCGCAGCGAGTTTCATAAAAGTATACACGAGTGTTAAATACTAATTATGCACAGTTGCATACAATAGTTTATCTACACTCATACAACAAATTTAAATTAAAGACAAAATAAAGTAATCATTGTTTATATACAAACTGCATAAGGAAAAATACAAACGTTAATGGCGCGAAAATAAATTTGCAGTAATATCGCACCGCGCATGCGCGCCGCCAAGGTTGCGTTCCGAAACACGCTAGTGTGCTCAAATAGCAAGCATCTGCGTAAAAATTAAAAAAAAAACTTCATTTTGTTACAACTTTGCGATAACGAAATGAAATTTGTATGGATCCTTAGTCACGGCTCCATCGAAAGGTATATCATTTGCTTAGCGTTTCTGATAAGTAAATGAAGGATTTACGACATGAGTGTAGATAAAAGTTATTTAATCATTCTACAATTCCGTTTTAACACCCGTAGTGGGCTTTATTTATTTGCCTTTAATTTATCCACAAGTGTTAAGCACTTGACACTGTCTCACCTGATGGTACAGGTCGCACCAAACTTTATAACAGCTCTGAAGTTGGTCGCAAGACGCGTCGCAGTAGAGAACTTTGAGTGTTAGCGGGACGTAAAGGTGACTACTGCTCGGTTTTACCGGCGCAGTAAGCACTCGCATCACAGTTCAGATCTGTTAAAAGTTCGGCGCGAGTACGTTAGTAATAATGAATATAAGGTCTCAAAAAACATTTTGAACTTCCTATAACTAAGTTGGCTGATCAGCTGATCGAGTTAGTATGGGATAGCCAAATTTTTTTTTGCGATTTGACTATGGGTTCCATGGGAAAGTTGTTCAGTTTCATGGGTAGAAGCACCACTTAAAATAGTTTTAGCTAATTATGTTACACCTTATATACTTTGGCGCGAGCTGTAATTAACGATGATGCAAGATGGATGCGGGCTTACCAAAATTCCGCAACACAATACGGAACCAGCTATTTTCAAGTCGGAGCACATTAACTATGTAAACTGTAAAGATTAATGTTTGGCGGCAAAACTTAGATAAGATGGTGGTGGCTAGCCAGGCGGGCTTAGAAAATGCCCTTCAATTAACCAAAACGAGTCTTCCAAAGTTTGACTCCGCCGGGAATCGAACCCGCGATCTCCAGATGTGAAGCTAATAGACTTAATCATTACGGAGGCGGTTAATAAGAAAAGGTTAAATGAGCCTCCGGTTTCCTTGTCCATTCTGTTACAGAAGAGAACGTCACGATCCCGCGCGAGGTGCTGGAGCGACTGCCGAAGACGCTCGAGGGGCTAAAACTAGAATCTGTGTTGGTCCAATTAACCCCTGGCGCGTTCAGCGGCCTGGGCGCGTTGAAGTTCCTGAAAATCTCTTCGGCGGGGCTGCGCGAGCTGCCAGATGGCGCTATAGCTGATCTACCCTCGCTGACAGAGCTCAGCCTTTCCCCGAACGAGATCGAGAACATCACTTCCGACTCGTTACGAAGTAAGCCCTCTGTTGGAATATTAGCAATATTGTAGATCACGCCAAAACCACACACGGGGCACTTTTTTAGGGTTCCGTACTCAACAAGGAACCCTTATAATTTCGCCATGTCTGTCCGTCTCTCCGCGGCTTAGCTTAGAGACAATTACTCTTTGCTACAAAATGAATCTCCATGTTTCACATTGCATCTCCTTGCTGTTTGGTCCTTTTACTTTGGGATTATATTCACTTTTTCGAACAGTTTTGAAAATTTGATTTTAGGGTTTCGTACAAAAAAACGGAACCCTTATAGGATCACTCGTGCGTCTGTCTGTCTGTCCGTCCGCCTGTCACAGCCAATTTGCTCCGAATCTACTGGACCAAATCAGGTGAAATTTGGTAGGATGGTGTTTAATCCTATGACCCAAACACAGACGTGCAAAGTAAATATATATTTTTATAAAAAAAACTTTTTTTGTTTGAAAGATTCCCACTGTCACTAAATCAAGATCTGATGATGGCATCCATAGGAAATCGAGGCCGACCCTCAAATTTTATTGGCTCTTATTACGTGTTTTCTAAAGCTATTCAAGTATTTGCGTCTTTTAGTCATCATCTCATGTTGACGAGCTGATGATGCAAGATGCATCTCCTTAATGGTGATGAGTTGGAGGATAATTCTTTAAATGTTATAAGTAGATACTTAGGTAGGTAAAGATCGATAGTTTTATTCTTTCAGGTTATGCAGGTGAGATGATGATGATGGAAGCCACAGGACCCTGTATCGGTTAATGAAACACATGCATTATTATTTAATGATTCGTATTGGCGAGTAGGTGATGGGGTTTAACGTTGTTAGATATAATTCATTTGTAGCTGTACCTTTGATAAATGTCGGTCGTCGCTTGTTGGTATTAACAAATATCCAAGTGTGTTTAATATAATCTATGGTCATTCGACTCAGTCATCATATTCGTTCGTTCGACGAACAATATAAATATGTTCGCTCGTTCTATTGAATTCATTCAATAAATAATCGTTACGCCGAGTACACGTTTTCTTTTCCCTGAGCCCATTTCCAATATCGCTGCCGGCTCGCTTCAAACACTCCGTCGAATTGGCCGCCCTGGGTTCAATCGCGACGCCGACTACTTCGGCCGCCAACGTCGGGGGCGCGGCTCGAGGCGCGATTGAACTCAGGGCGGCCCTTCAACAGAGTGTTTGACGCGACCCGGCAAACATGCAGCTAGTTCACTGAACGAACCTAAATATAGCATTATCACTAAAAAATAAAAATAAAAGTTTTCAAAATCTAAAAGCCGACTTCAAAAAAAGAAAGCCACTCAAATGAACTTTTCTATCTCTGTAATTTCTGTTCCATCCTTTCGTGTTCTTTTTATCACTTCGCCATCTTGTAATTGTACGAATTTGGTATAGGTATTATTTTATTTCGTGATTTGTCTATGAAATTTAAATACGAGGGCGGGTCAATAAGTCCGTGACTTTTTGAATGAAACGAAGGTTTTTAGATAAAGAGTTATTTTATTTTTCAACATAGTCTCCTTTGAGCTCTATACACTTAGTCCAACGTTTCTCCAATTTTTTTATCCCTTCTGAAAAATAGGATTTGTCGAGGTCATCAAAATAGGCATTTGTTTGTGAAATGATTTCGTCGTTGGAGTCAAATCTTTTTCCACCGAGCCATTTCTTTAAGTTTGGGAACAAGAAATAGTCGTTTGGGGCTAGATCTGGAGAATAGGGTGGATGTGGGAGCAATTCATAGCCCAATTCATGGATTTTTGCCATGGAAAGTGCACATGTGTGCACCCTTGCATTGTCCTGGTTTGTGGTCAATTGTGAGCAAACGCGGCACCCATCTTGCAGAAAGCTTTCTCATACGCAAGTGATCATTTAAAATTGAAACCACTGAGCCATGTGAGATGCCTATGGCTTCCACAATCTCCCTCACTTTCAACCTTCGATCGGCTAAAACCATATCGTGAATTTTTTCGATTGTTTCGGATGTAGAGACCTCAACTGGGCGTCCAGAACGTTCGGCATCTTCTGTGCTTGTACGGCCACATCGAAATTCAGTAAACCACTTTTTTAGCATGGAAATGGATGGTGCAGACTCCCCATAATATTTATCAAGCTTAGCCTTGGTTTGCGTGATGGTTTTTTTCCGCAAAAAATAATGCTTAATGAGCACACGAAATTCACTTTTTTCCATTTTCTTTTCAAAACTCGCGGTAGTCTGCTATCAACGGCTGTCAAACGCAAACAAAATGGCGCAGCCTTTTCAAATTTTGACAGAAGTCAACTGACAGATGCTTGTTGACATGAACAGTGTTGCCATTTTAATTAAGAGGTGGGAAATTAAAAAAGTCACGGACTTATTGACCCGCCCAGGTATGTATTAGTATATATTTATTTGTATGTATATTTATAATATATAATACATGTACATATACATTTATATAATAGTTACTATATATGTATAGAATAATAATATTAGCATGTATTATTATTATTAAGTTAGTTAATTAAGTTGCTTATTTCTCTGCCCTTATTATAAAATTAAGTATTTCGTGCTTTCCTATAATGAAAGGTTGTCTGGAAGAGATTGCTTTTAGCAATAGACCGCCTACTGTACACTTTATTATAGTATCTCTACGTATTAACATTACGAAATTGTTTTGGTGTACTATAAGTGTAAATAAATAAATGAACTATTTTTTTTGTATATAAATACAAGTAAATTTACCAACAATAAAGAAATCAAAGGTAAGTACGAATACAATTTTTTTGAGTTCGGCGCCAGCAAAGCCATCGAATCAAAACATTTGATAGGTAAGTACCTGTGTGCTGGTACCGACCTCAAAAAAAATTGTAGAGCGCTAACTTGTTTTTTTTTATTTGATTCCGAAATTGTTGGTTTATTTCGTGTATTTACATACAACAATATTATTTCATACTTTTGAGTGTATCCCTTTTTTGAAGTCAGTTTTTAGGGTTCCGTACCCAAAGGGTAAAAACGGGACCCTAAGACAGTAAGACACTAAGACTTCGCTGTTCGTCCGTCTGTCTGTCTATCTGTCTGTCTGTGCGTCTGTTACCAGGCTGTATTTCATGAACTGTGATAGCTAGACAGTTGAAATTTTCACAGATGATATATTTCTGTTTCCTTTATAACTACAAATATACTAAAAATTTTATAAAGTTAAAAAATAATTCATAATTCATAATTATTTATTTGCCTGAAACATGGTATAAAAAGATTTTAAAATATGTATAAATGGGTCTCTATACAAAAAAAACGTCTTTTTTTTTAAACGTGATGAAACTAGCGCCATCTAGTATGATAGTACGGTACCCTATGTGTGTTGTTCTGACTCGCACTTGACCGATTTTTTAAGTTTTTAAAACTTTTATTTAAAAAAAAATGTTAAGGCGGTGCTCTTTGTCGCGCGGCGGCCGACACTCGCTGTGTCGGTATTGAGAAAGGGCAAGTGACACTAGCTTTGCAAACGGACTTTACTTACAAGTATTCAGACTCTAATATATCCTTAACCGGCGACCACAGATGAGATACTAGTTACTTCGAGACTCGAGTTCGTAAACGGCGACTCACGCGCATCACCGCCGCCCCCGCCACCCCTTACCAGTCAAGACACCACCGCGACACGGAATTCTCTGTTGTGATCTGTCAAACTATCGCTTTGTTTCTGTTTAAATATTTCTACCCGCTTTCCTACTTACTTCATACTGTTAGGTATTTCAGTTGAGTAAACTTTCCGCGTGTTTGATTTATTTATTTATTTATTTATATTAGGAAGACTAACAGCAAAATATTGATAGTATATAAAACATATAAATAAATACAGTGCTATATAAAGTCTCCGCAGCTTCTTATAATTACGACTGATTTTTCGCCTATCTGAATCAATTGGGTATGCTAAATTTTTTATAAGCCATGAAAATAAAAAAACCATTTCGAGATATTTTTATTTAAAGCCATATTTTTTCATTTTCCACTCGAAAAAGTAAAAGATTGCGTAAAAAAATCGGAAAAGGACAATAACCTTCATTTGACCCCTATGACGTCACGAGTTTACAATAAAACCTTATTTCACCACTGAACGGAACGTGCACTCTTACTTGTCATATCAATTACGGACCTTGCATTTGAGGACGAGCACTGAAAAAGGCACTATTTATTTATCATCCACCAAAAACTACGTTTGAAACAATCAAATATTATTAGAACGTCATTCAAATTAAATACTTAAATGGGTAAGATATTCATTAGAGGTCCAATTTTTATTGTGGTTCTAAAAAACATTTAAACTCTGAAGGCCTTGTCCATACATAGATTATGATGTTTGATGACAAGTAAATTTTGACTTTGACGTTTCGTTGTTGGCTTTGTGATAGTTTCGTTTCGGAAAAGGCAAAGGTTACTAAGACCATACAGCCAGGTCTGACGTATTTAGGCTTCCTTAGCTGTTGGATTTGTAATGCTAGTGCCGGTGCAATGAAAAAACAACAAAATAAAACTACGAATGCGTCTACCACAAATCCCGCCAAAAAACCTTTGGGAGTGATTGACTTGAGTGACTTGACAGTTGACGTCAAGGCCTATTCATTTCATCGTCATAGAAATAGGGCTGTTCGTTTCATAGTAATGTGAACCGATGACGTCATCAAGGTTTCAAAATTTAAAAAAATATTTAAAAATATCTAGAGGCTTAAAAAATGAAATATTCAAATTAGTTTTTCAAAATGGTCTAAACCATCAGAAAAAAAATTAAAAAAAATACATTTTTTTTTAGCATACCCAATTGCTAAACTACCTACATGCACGTGCACGGTCCAAAACAGTCATTTATGATACAAGGGTGGTAAAAAGGTAAATAATAAATGAGTGACATTTGTAAGCCCGAGCCGCAGGCAAGGGTTTACCATCGTCACGAGTTTGTTATTTCCTTTTACACCCATGTATCATACGACATTTTTCAATACAGGTGTGAAAACGACCGTGACTGAAAAACAAAATACATTGGTACGTACACGTACATACCAATCAACGTTTCGGCAACCAAAGTACATTTTACGCGACTAAATTTCCGGGGAGTAATCTCACTTTGTTAGTTCCTATACATACACATAAGTACATTTTCTATTACACGTATATTAACTTTTCATAGTTTTATTTTGTATTCACAACTAAAAGAACTCAATTCAGTTTTACAAAAATTGCGGCATATTTAATTTAGCTATGCAAATACAGTCCGGCTCCGCGCGTGAACCCGGCCGGTCGTACGCAGAGTATTGCGTTATGAGTTATCGTGCGTAGGACAATGTCGTCAAATGTGGTAAAATGTGCGAGTTGCAATGTGGTTATCAACGAGGTACTTGCATTCGTGGCAAACAAGCTGGACGTGATGGGTGAGGAGAGCCTAAGCAGAATTTGTATTAGTGCTTAGACTCGGATATTGTTACTGCGAAGAATTTATTGTTTGAATCAATAACGACTACAAAACGAAACATCAAAGAAAAAGAGATGGAAAGTCCCGTCGTGACATTGACGACATTGTTTGTCTGTTAAAGGAGACTGACCCTGAGGATATCCCAATTTTTGTTGCCCGTGATCAACAAAAACTACCCCCCGTGTTGTTTGATCATGTTGATGTTTCTAAGCTTTTGAAGGACCTGTTAAAAATTCAAAATGAAATAATAGTCATTTATGATACAAGGGTAGTAAAGAGGTCAATAACAAACGAGTGAAATTTGTGAGATCGAGCCGCAGGCGAGGGTTTACCATCGTCACGAGTTTGTTATTTTCTTTTACACCCGTCTATCATACAACATTTTTCAATACAGTTGTGAGAAAACTGTTCAAATAAAAAATGACCGTGACAGAAAAATGAAATACATGGGTACATCATACCTATCAAGGTTTCGGCAACCAAAGGTAATTTTACGCGACTTATGGCTCTTTTTGAATGTCCAGAGAGTAATCTCGCTTTGTTTTTTCTTATACATACACATAAGTATATTTTTTATTACACGTATATTCATAATTCTAAAGCTGGGCACACATACGCATGCGTAAGTTTTTTTTAATATTACCATAAATAGATTACAATAAGGCTTGGAACAATATTAATGTAAGCATTATTTGGAAAAGATGACCTATTCCTTCCTGTAACCTATGCACTTCATTCATATTTTATTCTCCTTTCTTCACAAAGATATAACCCAAAGAGAATCTAATCAGCTAGCGTTATGTACTAACCTCACGGAGTAACAACCATTTTCTTTAAAAATTCTCCTTTCAAAAGTCTTAAAGAAGATTCTGTATCTTTGGTTATAATTTTTTTTATTTGCGAGAAACGTTGTTCCTCCGAGCTAGAAATTAAAAAAGTGATAAATAAAATCACGTGTGCGGTAAAATCAATTTCGCGCACATGACTGGCATATAAAGTACCTTTTTTCGAGCAACTGTATTGAAAAGTAAATTAAGAATGGCTATGTAACACAAGATCAATTAGAAGCTAAAAAATGTGATGTCGTAGCCTTAATAAAGTCATCAACCGTTGGGAGTTTGAACTGTGTGAACACGAAGCGTGGTGGTTTTTTGTTGGACAGTTATGACTACAATAGTGGTCCATGGGGCTAACTCATATCCCAAATATAAGCTCAAGTCAACATTCCACTCCCTTAAATCTAAAAACTATTATTTCTACCCACAGTCAAACAAAATCTCCGTCAGCTGAGCGAGTTGTCACTGATAACGTTCCAGATATTCAAAATCAGCTGGTCGCTGGCGCGGCGCCAGCGATCACCACGCCTCGCCCAATCAGCAAGCGAGGTGTACCGCGCACTGTAGTGAGCACGAAAGTATGAGTCACAAGTTGATAGTTAAGAATTGTTTGGGACACACGGGTGCGACGGATATTGCAAAATTAATGGAAAAGGACAAATCTTAACAAAAGACTATGGCGGAAGTAGCTCGTAAGACTGAATGGAAACATCCCACCTATAGTGAAGAGTGGATGTTAGTTCAGAAAAGAAGACTTCGAAACCGTTTTGTTGGAAATAAAGGCAAAGCAATTGTTGAACCCGAAGGAAAATTTAAAGCAGTGGCTACTAAAATACCTATTTATATATATAATGTGGCAATGGGTACATCTACTAAGGATATTTCGGACTACATTATGCGAAAATCAAAAATTCAGGTAAATGAATAGTATGTATACTTACACAGGCGTCAGAACATAGTTACAAAGCGCGCAAAAGACCTAAATATAATGTTGTTGCTGGGTGGAATGATGTACAATAAGCCTTTCTCGGGTAATGTTTATGATAAAATGTGTGAGACGCGTACAATCTTCAAATCTAAATTAAGGTAGTGTAAAAATAATCAAAACCAGATTAAAATGGATATTATTGTACAAAATCATTCTGCAAAAGTAAAGTAGGTTTTGGAAAAATACAAATAAATTAAGTCCACAACCGAGTCTCCCGGTTTGCGTGGCGGGTGAGAAGGATTCAAAAGTAATAGCTAACATATTTAAAGATCACTTCAAAGTAGATTCACCTCTGGGAAAAGCGTCTGGGGGTTCGTTGCCGGGAGTCACGCCTCGGAGAAGATTACCAAGTTCTCTGCAGAGGAGATTACTGGTGTAATTAAAAATATCCGTAGAGGTAAGTCTCCAGGGCATGACAGTCTCGGCATCGAGCATCTCCGATATGCGGGTGTACATCTCCCCAGAGTGTTGGCTATGTT
This sequence comes from Coleophora flavipennella, assembly GCA_947284805.1. Lineage (NCBI taxonomy): Eukaryota > Metazoa > Arthropoda > Insecta > Lepidoptera > Coleophoridae > Coleophora > Coleophora flavipennella. Next base: position 427,111 of record OX369278.1, read on the forward strand.
TTTCAGCCTTTGCATAGGTCATTGTCACCTACTCGATGATCTGATGAAAACCATTTTGGTGCCAATTGTGAAAAATAAAACGGCTGATGCCTCTGAGCTCGCTAATTATAGGCCTATATCTCTTGCAACTGTAATAGCGAAGGTATTGTATGGTTTGCTTGATAAGCACATGGCTAGTCGCATTGATTTGCATGATGCACAGTTTGTTTTTCGGCCCAACCTATCCACGAAAAGTGCCATTCTGTGCCTCAAGCACACTGTCCAATACTATACAAACAGAGGTACCCCTGTTAATGCTCGTTTCTTGGATCTCTCGAAGGCATTCAATTTGGTAGCTTATGATGTGTTGTGGGAAAAGCTAAAAACTGAAACAAGTGAACATGAGGAAGTTATATCAGTACTTAAGTATTGGTATAACAATCAGACCAACTATGTCTCTCTCAGATGAGTACAGGGTAGAGTCTTTCGACCGCCTCCGTAGCTCAGACGCAAAGTTCACTGGCTTTACACAGGAGGTCGCGGGTTCGATTCCCGGCGGGGTCATTTGTATGACTCGGTTTGGTTGGTGGAAGGGCATTTTCTAAGCCCGCCTGGCTAGCTACCACCATCTTATCTAAGTCTTGCCGCCAAATATCAATGTTGATATCATTGGTGTGTTCCGGCATGAAGATAAGATAGCCAGTTCCCCATTGCGTTGGGGAATCTTGGTAAGCCCGCTTCCATCTTCGGCAACATCGTCACTTACCACCAGGTGAGATGTTGTCAAGGGTTTACCAATTGTGAATAAAAAAAAATAAAAAAAAGTGTGGGGTGAGGCAAGGTGGCCTTAGTTCCCCCAGACTCTTCAGCTTGTACATAAACGGGCTGATCGTTGAGCTCGGTAAGACTAATGTCGGATATCATATTGACGGTACTTATGTTAATAATCTTAGTAATGCAGACGACATGATCTTGCTGAGCCCGACAATCAGTGCCATGAGGAGGCTGTTTCATATATGTGAAACATATTATGCTGTGGCCCATGGGCTCAGATACAATGAAAAAAAAGTGAATTACTTGTATTCAAAGCAGGCACCAAATGCTACTCTATTGTGCCTCAAGTAACATTTTCGGGTGTCCCTCTTAAGAGAGTAGAGAGGTTTAAGTATCTGGGTCACTGGGTCGATGCTAACCTAAGTGATAACTTGGATTTGGAACGGGAGCGCAGAGCTTTGTCTGTCCGATGCAACATGCTGGCCCGTAGGTTTGCACGCTGTACTAATAAGGTTAAAACACGCTCTTTTGAGCATACTGTCAGTCTTTCTACACGTGCAGCCTATGGGTCAAGTATACGCAGAGTGCATACGAGGCTCTGCGTATCCAGTATAACAATGCATTCAGGGTGCTGTTGGGCTACCGCGCTTTTGCAGCGTCTTCGGCATGTTTGCGGCGGCACAAATAGATGGTTTTCACGCAATCATTAGGACACGCTGTGTCTCCATGCTGTGGCGTGTGCGCGGCAGTACCAACAGTATCCTGGGCTTAGTCGCTGACAGGTGGGACAGTCCGATGCGGTGGATGCACCTTCACACAGTGTAAGCGACTAGAGGAAATAAACCCTCCAATTTGTAAATAATGTTTTTAAGCACTTATGTTCCTTTGTTTTAAATGTTCATGTATGTAATTAGTTTCTAAGTATTTTTTGTATTGTTGTCCTTTTCTAAATAAACCGTCACCCATGATCCCACTAATAGCGAGATAGATAAAATCTTACAAATAAAGGCAACCACCGCCATACTTTCTCTCTCTGCAACTATCTCACTATATGTGTCTCGCTCTGACGTCGAACTTCGAACAAATCTATGGAGTTTCAATACAATCCCCTTCAGTTTTGGTCCATCGAGTGCCGGATTTAGAAGAATGAAACAGCACATGGAAGAAAGAAGTCAGTAAAGAAGAAAGAAGATTCATTATCGAAGAAAGAATATTCATTATCGAAGAAAGAAGATTCATTATAGAAGAAAGAATATTCATTATCGAAGAACAGAAGATTCATTATCGAAGAACAGAAGAATCAATATAGAAGATCTTCAAAAAAGAAGGTTCACTTCGGGCAAGCTGACTTCGAGGTTAGAAGAGGACAGCGGCGTTCAGAGCAGAGCATCATCGAGTCCACGCACCGTCGAGAGGTCACCGCTGGCAAAGAAGACACCCAACCGTCAACCGTCATATAGTTTCTGACCTCAAAGTTTCTGAATTCATAAGTTTCCTAGTGAGTATTTAGGCTCCAGCAATAACCTTGCAGGAGTAACTGCCGCAGTCTTTTTCAAGGCTTAGTACGCGGTGGGGCGGCCTTTTTCAAGGTAGCTTCTTCATCGCACCGTTCCGTGCAGAAGAGCCGGTTCGGTAGCAGTGAGATGAAGACGAGGTCGCAAAGGGGAGAAAGCGAGGGAACTGATAAGTCGGGTAGTGGGAACACAACGAGCGAGACGGAATCGGGTACGGTATCTACGGAATCGGGTACGGTATCTACGGAATCGGGTACGGTATCTACGGAATCGGGCACGGTATCTACGGAATCAGGCACCGAATCTACAGCTACTAGCACAGCAACGAACGCGACGGATCGGACGATGAGCGAGAACAAGACCGGCGTTGAGGAACAACCGCCGCGAGAGGGAGACGCACCTATACTCGAGAGAGAGAAGGTTGCGAAGGATTGCACAGACACATCAAAGCTCACTTCAGTGATGCCCGTCCTAACCAAGTCGAGAGGAGGAAAGTCAATAGCGGGGCGCCGCAGGGCCGAACTACAAGCCCAACTAGAGCTAGAACAGCTCAACCTGGAAAAGGCGCGCGCCGCTGCCGACTGCGCTCGGCTACGTCTGGAACTACTGCAGGTGAACTCCGACTCCGAGTCTGACGAAGAAATCATTACCGTCAACGAGAGAGTAGACCAGTGGGTCGGACAACACGCACACATTGCTACTGGAGTGGAGGCCATATTGCCGCAGCCGGCGGCAGGGGAGAAGCGTGAGGAGAGCGCGCCCCGACCGGCTCCTAAGGAAGAAAGGAAAAAGGACACGGAAAGTTCTTTGGCGAACGCCATAATGGAAGCTATCAAAGCGAGTACCACGGGCAACAGACCGAAGACCGCGCCGCGCTATATAGCAGAGCTGCACTCCTTCAACGGGAACCCAAACGAGTGGATCGCATTCCGCGCCACTTACCGGGACACGGAGTCGTACTTCAGCGGCATAGAAAATGTCGCAAGGCTACGGCGCGCTGTACAGGGTAGAGCGAGAGAGGCAATCAAAGGCAGGCTCTACACAGCGAGCGACCCAGAAGACATCCTCACCGCCCTGGAACGACGATTCGGCCGCCCATCATACCTCATAAAGAACGAGATGGCAAATATCGACAAATTACGCCCGATGACGGACGACGCACGAGAAATAGTGCAATTTGCAGGTGTTGTAGCCAACACAGTAGCCACCATCGTCCAGATGAAGAAGACCAACTTTCTACACTCGAGCGATTTGTCTGAGAAAATCATTGAGAAGATGAGCCCCATCATACGGTTCCGGTGGTTCGATTATCGAGCTTTGGACGAGGAGCAACCCATACTACTCGCGTTGTCAACATTCCTAAACAAGATAGCCGACCAGTTTGAAGCTTACGACACAGGGAGCGTTAAGCGGGAAACAAACAACGGCGGCGCATTACGAAAACCACGAAGGGTGAACGCAGCTACAGCAGTGGTCGAAGAAGCAAGTTACGAGTCAGATTACGACTGCGGCAGAACGACGAGTGACGAGGACGAAGCATGCGAAAGAGAGATGCAACACGTCTTCGCTACTAATCAAAAGAAAGAGACAAAAGATGCCGCCTGCCCTGCGTGTGAAAGAGACCACCAACTGAAGAGCTGCGCGATATTCACAAACGCTAACGTGGAAAAGAGATGGGAGATAGTGAGAAAAGCTCGCGTATGCTTTCGCTGTTTACGAAGTGCAAAACACAGAGGTTTCAACTGCAAGGCGAAACCGTGTTCCAAGTGTAGGCGTGGCCACCACGTGCTACTGCACGCAGACTCAGCGCCTGAAAAGCAAGAAAAACAGGAGGAACACAAAGAAGATAAGCAAACTGCATCGGTCAACACGTTGGTGGCCACGAAGGCCTACCTAAAGATCGCTCCAGTAGAAATCTCGGGTCCAACGGGAACAAAGAAACTCTTCGCTCTTCTCGACGAGGGCTCCACCGTCACGCTGATCGAGAAAAGCGTAGCCGACGAGATAGGCGCGCGGGGCCCCAAGGAGGAACTGTTCATCGAGGGAGTGGGAGGACAGAGACTAAAGGAAGCTACTTCCCGGCGGCTGGAACTGAAAATAAGAGGACTCTACTGCCGCGAGTATGAAGACATGACCGCATCTACAATAGAAAAGCTGAAACTGGCACCTCAAGCGGTCAGAAAGGAAGACCTGGATGAATGTCCACACCTGGAAGACGTGCCCTACGAGCTCACGTACGACACTGCCAAACCTTCACTGCTGATTGGGCAAGATAACTGGCACTTGATCGTGTCACGAGACGTACGCAGCGGAAGCAGGTCTCGGCCCGTCGCTTCGCTTACAACCCTAGGCTGGGTCCTTCATGGCTGTAGATCCAGCATAACGAAGCCTGTAAGGTCGATACACGTCATCAACCACCTCACACATGTCAGTACGCACGAAGACACCGTGGAGCAGCTCATAAAAGAACATTTTGCCATCGATTCGCTCGGAATAACGCCTAGAAAACCGGCGAACGACCCGGAGGAACGAGCTCTCACAATACTGAAGTCCACCTGCAAGTACGTGCCTGAGGAAGGAAGGTTCGAAGCCGGGCTATTATGGAAGACAGACGACACACGAATGCCTGAAAGCCGACCCAACGCTCTGCGAAGACTACTCGGCATAGAAAAGAAAATGAAGAAGGATAAAAACTTCAAAGAAAGCTATGAAAAGCAAATAAAAAATTTGATTGACAACGGCTACGCGGAAGTTGCTACGAGCTACGCGCCTACTACGCCGCGCGCTTGGTACTTACCCCACTTTGCGGTAACTCACCCACAGAAAGGAAAGATGCGACTCGTATTCGACGCCGCCGCTAAATCATACGGACGAAGCCTCAACGACGAGCTTCTACCTGGACCCGACTTGCTGCAATCACTATTCGGCGTACTGCTGCGATTTCGAGAAGGCCCCATAGCAATTATGGCAGACATAAAAGAAATGTTTCTTCGCGTGAAAATCAGAGAGCAAGACCGCGATAGTCTGCGATTCCTGTGGAGATGCCACGAGGGGGAGCCACCGAAAGAATTTAGAATGACATCGCTCATATTTGGAGCTGCATCCTCGCCATGTACTGCGATCTACGTGAAAGACTTCAACGCAGAGCAATCAAGCAAAGAGTACCCCGCTGCAGCACGAGCGATACAAAGAAACCACTACATGGACGATTACTTGCAAAGCTTTTACGACTCTGCGAGTGCGAGCGAGACAGCAACACAAGTCGACGCAATACATAAGAAGGCTGGTTTTCACCTGCGCGGCTGGGCTAGCAACATGGAATCAACTATAGAAAAGCTAGCTGAAACGCGAAACTCGCTTGAAAACATAGAGCTAGGAAGTATTGCAGTTATAGAAAAAACGCTCGGCCTACGATGGAACGTAAAAGAAGATACGTTCAATTTCGCTTTAAACATGCGACACACGCCCGAAGAGGCGCTTACAGGACAACGCGCGCCTACCAAAAGGGAGATAACTAGCGCTGTGATGTCAATATATGACCCGCTAGGCCTTGCTTCACCTACTCTCGTCCAAGGAAAGATGCTCATCCAAGACCTGTGGAGAACGGGAGCCAGATGGGACGAGCCCGTGCAGCTCGCACAAGACCTGCAATGGCGCGCATGGCTATCGCACCTACACGAACTAACTAGTTTGTATATACCAAGATGCGTATCGCAAACGAACCAAGAGGCGGCGCTACACATGTTCTGCGATGCCAGTGAAAAAGCATACGCCACCATACAGACAGAAATGGATAAGAAAATAAAGAAAAGATTATACTGGTCCGACTCACGCACCGTTCTTGCTAAGTCCGACCCACGCACGTTCAAGATGTTCATAGCTCACCGGCTAGCCGAGATGGAAGATCATACCAAATCCGATGAGTGGAGATGGGCACCCACGAAAGAAAACGTGACTGACGACGCAACCCGCGGCACCCCAGGAAACTCCAACTCAAGCCATAGATGGTTTTCCGGCACCGCCTTCCTACGAAAGTCCGAGTCAGAATGGCCGCTTGACCGATCCGCTACTGTACCCGTAACAATCGGAGAAGAACGTCTTACAACCCACACGATTAGACGTGTAACCATTGTTACTCCCGATCCGACGCGATGCTCTACATGGTTACGCCTTTTACGAGCCACAGCCCGATTCCTGCAGTACATCGCCTTGTTCAAAAACCTGCTTGAAAACAAAACACGTATAGCAACTCATGTTAAGAAAAAACCGCAAGATGCGAACTGGCGAAAGCACAGGAGAAAACGTCGCTACCCCGATCACTATGGGTGCTATTAAGCGCACCGAGGGGGAGACTGTAAGCGACTAGAGGAAATAAACCCTCCAATTTGTAAATAATGTTTTTAAGCACTTATGTTCCTTTGTTTTAAATGTTCATGTATGTAATTAGTTTCTAAGTATTTTTTGTATTGTTGTCCTTTTCTAAATAAACCGTCACCCATGATCCCACTAATAGCGAGATAGATAAAATCTTACAAATAAAGGCAACCACCGCCATACTTTCTCTCTCTGCAACTATCTCACTATATGTGTCTCGCTCTGACGTCGAACTTCGAACAAATCTATGGAGTTTCAATACAATCCCCTTCACACAGAAAGGTAGTTTCTACCGCTTGCCATCGTAAGACTGGCACATAATTTAATTTCTTTTTTATTTTTATCCTTAATTTTAGTTGTACCCTACTAACAATAGTTTATATAAGGTTTTTGTATTTTAATTAACACATTTAAGGGTCTTCGAAGCCTGAAAATAAAATGATAAATAAAAAATAATATTGGGCGCATGCGTAAGTTTTTTTTAATATTACCATAAAAAGATTACACTAAGGCTTGGGATACAATATCGTTCTCCCTCAAGGTCTTCCTACATTCTTTCAATTTCAAAATCAAATTCAATTTAATTGAGTGGTTGCTATGTGTAATTCACAACTAAGAGGCAAAGATGACCTATTATTACTAGCGCACAAGGGTCAAATATGTGTAATAGAACTTGAAATTAAGCAAGCTAGTGAAGTTTGGCCTATTGTAAAGACTAAAAATATTGACAGCCAGAGATAAGAATGTGGTCTATAAATTTAAAAAAGTGGTAAAATAAAAGCACGTGTGCGATAATAGTAGTTAATGAAACTGTTGCATAATTAGGGGTATTAAAACACGAGTATGAGTTTAAAAACCGAGCCTTGGCGTTTGAATAGTGTCATACGAGTGTTTTAATACCTAGTTATGTGCAGTTTCATACACTATTTTATCTAATCTCATACATTGGGATTGAATCAACTTAACAACAAAGGTCAAAGTTAAAAGAGTAAGAAAAAGAAAATCCCACGAAATTCAGTACCTACAACAAAACGTGTTAAAGCGCCAAATTCCACCACATCACCGCGCTTGCGCTAAAGCAGGCGCTGTCACAGACAGGTAAAAACAATGCTTTCACTGATTTCAGACATTTTTAATCAGGAATGAAAATTATCCACAAAATTCAGTAAATACAACAAAACGTATTTAATGAATGGCGCCAAAACCTAGCACATCACCGCGCATGCGTTAAAGCGGACGGACGCTGTCACAGACAAGTAAAAATTGGAATGAAAACTTTTTGTAATGCTGTAAAAATGGCGCGAACCGCATGTGCGTTCCAATAAAAAAAAATGATATGGAACATCGTTGGTGGTATCAACTTTTTTGGTTTAACTTGTGTCGTAATGGAAAAAAAATACTTTATAACTTTATTTTGTTTGAGAAATCATGTTATAAAGTATGTTTTTTTTATTTCGGTACTGTGTTTATAAAGTATGCCAATATAAATTAGTTTTGAAGTTTATAATTCGAACTTTACAATATGAGAGTAGATAAAAGTTATTTATGATACAAGGGTTGTAAAAAGGTCAATAACAATCGAGTGACATTTATGAGCCCGAGCCGCAGGCGAGGGTTTACCATCGTCACGAGTTTGTTATTTCCTTTTACACCCATGTATCATACGAAGTTTTTCAATACAATTGTGAGAAAACAGATAAAACAAAAAAAGACCGTTACATTAAAACAAAATACATAGGTAGGTACATACCTATTAAGGTTTCAGCAACCAAAGTTCATTTCACGCGACTTGTGGCTTATTTTAAATGTCCGGAGAGTAATCTCACTTTGTTTTTCTTATACATACACTTAAGTATATTTTGTTTTACATGTATAATAACTTTTCATAATTTTATAACTTTTCACAATTAAAACATCTCAATTTAGTTTTGAGATAATTGCGCCATATTTTAGCTAGTAAACGTACGCATGCGTAAGCTTTTTTTTATATATTTTCATAAATAGAGTACAATAAGCCTCGGGATACTATTATTAGAAGCACTAAAACCTCTTTACCTCTTTGGAAAAGATGACCTATTCTTTGTTGAAACCGGTTCCGCTTCATTCATATTTTTTCTCTTCTTTTCACAAAGATATAACCCAAAGAGAATCTAATCAGCTAGCGTTATGTACTAACCTCACGGAGGAACAATCTATTTTTTTAAATTTTCCTTTCAAACGTCCTAAAGAAGAATCTGTATCTTTGGTTATTATATTTTTATTTGCTAGAAATGTCTTGTTCCTTCGAGCTAGAAATTAAGAAAGTGGTAAAGTAAAAGCATGTGTGCGGTAAAATCAATTTTGCGCACACTTGACTGGCATATAAAGGACCACTTTTCGAGCAACTGTATTGAAAAGGTTTTTCATTACCATTAAATATTGGCCTTTCTATTGAATTTTGATACTAGGGTTGGTCGGCCTTATGGTTCCCGAGTGTGGAGCAACTTGTATACTTACAAGAGTGGGTGTGCGCAGGCACATATCTGATTCGTGAAATTACTGTTTGAATTAAGAATCTTACAATTAGTTATAGCTACTGCAGTCGAGGATAGCACACGCAAACTCAAATAATGCATATTCACTATTATTATAATTATGCAAGTAACAACACTTTTATCGTTCAACGACATTAGCTTGAGGCGAATAAAAAGCTGTAAAAAATGGGCTAATGTCATATATAATGGGCTTGTGCGGCTGTAACAGACGATTTAATCAGTGACTCGGATACAGTGTTTTTGGTGACTGTGCAATCCGATGCGAGACCGGCACAGTCTACCACAGGACTGACAGGGGAAGTTCCCGATAGATGGATTAGAGATAGCTTGATATTTCCGGTGCCTCCGTTCGGATAACAGTTTCAACCAGGCCTCATCACACAACTTGCGACCACTTCCCACACACTTGCGCCACCCGTCTCTATCCTCCGCGAGATTTTCCCAGCCCTGGTAGTCGATTTCAAAGGCTGACATGTCATTTCTGGCACAGTCTTTAAAGCGCAACAGTGGCCTCCCAACCTTTCTTTTGGCGTGCGCAACTGCACCCAACATAACGCGTCGAGGCAATCGAGTGGGCTCCATTCGATGCACATGCCCCAACCATCGTAAGCGTCTCTGTTTCAGCATGGCTGTGAGGCTAGGCAGCTTCGCAATCCCCAGAACCATCTGTTTTGTAACTCTGTCCTCCCATGATATTCCTAGGATGTTTCGTAAGCAGCGCATGTGGAAACTGTTGAGTCAGCGTTTCTGTTTTGCATACGATGTCCAAGTTTCAGCACTGTATAAGAGTATACTGAGTATGCAAGCTTGATAAACACCCATCTTGGTTTTCACCGTCAGGTGTTTATTATCCCAAACTCTTGTACGTAGCTTCCCGAACATGGTCGCCGCTTTGCCGATACGGATGTCGATCTCCGCATCGAGCGAAATGTTGTTCGATACGGTCGAACCAAGGTAGCAAAACCTATCAACAGCCTCCAAAGGTGTGTCACCCAGCAATATGGCTGGCGGGTTCTCACATCCTTGAACGAGCACTACGGTTTTTTTGGCGTTAATGGACATAGAGCACAGAGCTCAGGCGTGGGCGAATCTGTTCATAATATACTGAAGCTCGCTGGAAGTACTCGCAGTAAATGCCGCGTCATCAGCGAACAGAAGACTATCAACGAAAAGATCCTCACGATTTTTCTTAGATTTGAGGAGAGAGATTTTATAAAGCTTCCCGTCGGCCCTTGTGTGAAAGTGGATACCCCATTGGTCCTCGCCGAACGCAGTTTTTAAAAGCAGCGAAAAGAAAATTCCGAACAGAGTAGGAGCCAAGACGCAGCCCTGACGAACACTCCTGCGCATATCAGAGGTTTCGCCATCGAAGACAAAAGCGCCCCTCATTTCTTCATTAAAAGATTTCACAAGGCTCAGGAGCTTTGGCGGACAACCAATGCGTTCAAGTACTGTGTATAGGCCTCCCTGCTTACGGTATCGAAGGCCTTGTTAATGTCCACGAACACCATGAACAGCGGTGTCCTCTGCTCCGTGCACTTTTCTTGCATCTGGCGACGTGTGAATATCATATCAATTAGAGAACGCTGCGGGCGAAAACCGCACTGTGCCTCAGGATAAATACGACCCGCAAGTTTTTGGAGCTTCTGTAAGATAACACGTCCACACAACTTGCCGACTATGCTCAGAAGAGAAATTCCACGGTAACAGTTGCAGTCACTGCGGTCACCTTTCCCTTTATAAAGTGTAACGATGTTATAACATCTTAATGTTGTAAGACCTCAAGAAATCTTCAAATCTCGTGCTGTCACATGTGTTCCACCGCGGCGTTGTCACATGAACGTGAACGTACTGTGGAACACCGCGGCGTTGTCACATGAACGTGAACGTACTGTGGAACACCGCGGCGTTGTCACATGAACGTGAACGTACTGTGGAACACCGCGGCGTTGTCACATGAACGTGAACGTACTTTGGAACACCGCGGCGTTGTCACATGAACGTGAACGTACTGTGGAACACCGCGGCGTTGTCACATGAACGTGAACGTACTGTGGAACACCGCGGCGTTGTCACATGAACGTGAACGAGGCACACCAACATTAAAGAAAACCTCGTTTTCCAACGCAGAAGTAATATTCCTAGTAGAAACTTTCCTAAGCGGAATGACGGAGACGTACTTACTAAAAACGTCAACTATATGTTTATAACACCTTTAGCTGCACCTTTGGTACATGCCGCTCGTCGCTGCCGGCTCGCGACAAAAGGCAGAGGGGCCGCCCTGAGTTTAATCGCGTCGCCGCCGACGTTACACCGCACGGGGTCGCACGTATCTTGTTCAGTCTTTAATTATTAGTGTAGGCGACGATTCTAAATATACTTCGTCCAGCAGTGAAAGTGATTAAGTTTAATAATAAATTCTAAATAAATACCTATTTACTTTAATTTTTTTAGTAAAATTATTTTTCCTGCAACACATTTCCAGAACACCGTTCGGGTGTACTGCAGCTAATTCCCCGAGCGTACTTTATCTACCAGTATCGTTGTTCGTCGCAGATCTGACGTCCCTGAAAAAGCTGGACGTGTCATCGAACCGGCTCTCTGCGCTAGATGGCACCGCACTGGCGGCGGGCTGCCCGAACTTGCAAGAAATCGAAGCGTACGACAATCCACTGCTGACTATGCTACCTTTGACGCCGCTGAAGCTATTGGAGAAGGTACGATACTTATCATAGAGTTTTTCTTCTATTAGAGTAGACCAAGCGAAAATGTTCATGGGTTTGTCGGTGATAAACTTCTGGAGGAAACACACTGCTCCAATAATTATTATACGAATTGTAAGGTAAAATGGAACATATATTTATAGGCGTGAGGTTTCTATTCATTAAACTGAAATAGTAAAAAAAAAACGGGTGGGGCTGTGTCGGGACACACGGCCGTTGGTTTTAACGTGAATACGTCTCGTAACGGGTAATATGTAGTTTCTATATAAAAATATTTTTTTTTGGAGTTTACTCCTTAAGAATCGATTTGCATATAAGGCGCCCGGTATGAAAAAAATATGAGGAGTAAAATCTAGTGATTTAAAACGTAGTTTGTTATATTCTCTTTGCGCGTTACGTTTTTTACGCGCAACCTTAGTACTAATATTTATACCACAGATATTTATACTGTGCTATTGTGCGCACCTCTGTCACGTGATACAAAACAGTCAGGATTGGCTGAATCTAAGATGACGTTCTGTCATTGTTGCAGTCTTAAGGCGTGTCTCCTGCGCCCGCTTTTTTGAAACATTACACAGAAAACATGAAACAAAAACATTTGTTTTCATACTCAAGCCGTCTCCTGCTACAGGGAAATGTTTCTACACGGCAGTTGTAGAAAAATGAAACAAATCCTTCCCCTCTCCATCCGCGCGAGGAGTATAATTGTACTGTATCTGTGTATTGTTTTGCAAAACAGGTCGGAGGAGACGCGCCTTTACTATTTTTGATCTGTATATATAATTTCAGTATATTTATAATATAAAATATTTATGATTATAAATATACTGAAAATTTGTGATATTTTACAATCTCCATCGTATAATTTAGTATTCCACTCCATCATGGATGTCAATTTTGTGAAAGCAGATAGCAGAAACTTGCCCAAAGTGTACGCAATCAAGGATTGAAATGTTCTTCAAAAATAACCCCGATTTTTATTCTGCAGAGCTGAGAAATGTAAAAACAGCAATGTAAGTACTATAAAATAATATAACACTACCTACGTAAGTAACCTTAATCCTGCGAAGGCAAAATAATGGTATTTCTTTCAATTGTCCTTTTTTTAGGTTATAAAGAATAAATTTTGTTTACAGTAAGTAATTAGTTTGCATTTTCAGGGTTGCACGAGAATCTTATGGTGACGATGCTATTGGGTACGTGCAAAACCAGCACAGACCTTTTCCACGAGTTTCTTCAAGAAGCAAAAAAGAAGAAAATTATGAATTGTGAACTGTTGAAGCATCAGAACGACTTTAAACACAGTGATGTTAGAAAGTTTTCACTTCATCATTTCCTTATTCAAGCGAGTGATGATATAAAGAATGATGTCCACAAATTACTAGAAACATTACAAGAGAAACTTAACAAAAATGCTCTTGATTTAATTGAAGAGTCAACTTGAAATCAATGTAAGAGCCCTTTATGGTATGACCTAAGATATGCTTGTATAACCGCATCCAAAGCATATTAGGTTAGTTGCTGCCACACACCAGATGGATCATTAGTAGCTGCGAACAAGGGAGCTAAAACACCTGACACATCAGCTAAGAAAAGAGGCCGGAAATTAGAATCATCCATCAGTTATAAAAACTGTGCAGAGTAAACTTAAAACCAAAGTCAAGTCCTGTTTTGTGCCTGTTTAGACAATCGTACTTAAGAAGTAAACTCCAGTCGTGCGTCGGAGCTGACACACACACTTTTTTTTATTTAAACACCTTATTATGATCACAGTTACAATTTTACACTAATGTTTTACATATAATCGATAGATTTTGACGAGAGCTGACGATTGAAACTTGAATGAACGTCGTAGCTTCACCGAGTCGAAAGTATACTAAATGGAAATCTCGATACGCAGCAAAATGACCTTCAAAATGGCGGGGCTGCCCCATTCCCCGCGCGCGATGTGTTACAGTCCTTACTTAGCGTAATAAATTCTTTGATTCTTTAGCTATCAAGTGGTGTAAACGAAATTTGGATGGAGATGATAGATATGTAGCTACAACACTAAACTGTATCCCCCGATTTTGTTATCATTCGTTTTTTTGGATTGCATCCCTATGGAGGTAATTTTAAAGACGTATGGCACTCGGGGACTGCCGCGGTAAAGCTATTGCATAGCATTTTTTATCAACTTATGCAATTATAATTATTTATTTATTTTTTATATGCAGTATTTACCAGTACCATGTAGTCCTTGGGGCGCGGGATGTTTATGTAATATGTAATAAATTAACACTAAGAAAGTTAAATCATCATCGTCACCGTCATCGACCACCATCGTGACCACAATCACGACCACCATCGCGACCACCATCGCGTTGCCATCACGACCACCATCACGACCACCATCACCACCACCATCACCATCATCATGATGGATAGATAGAAGGCACTGTAAGTTTTTTAGAACTCAATATTTTTTTTATGGGTGTCAGGTTTTTTACACACAGGGACACTTGACTCGAACAAAAATAAGCATATAAAGCAATATTTCGCAAACCAATCCCTGAATCGAATACAAAACCGGCCAAGTGCGAGGCAGAACCGCACACATAGGGTTCCGTACCATCATACTGGATGGCGCTAGTTTCTTCGTTTAAAAAAACATGTTTTTTGTATGGAGACCCCCTTTATTTTTCACTTTTTCTAATTTTTAGTTTTTCTTGTTATAGCGGCAACAGAAATACATCTTCTGTGAAAATTTCAACTGTCTAGCTATCACGGTTCATGAAATACAGCCTGGTGACAGACGGACGGACAGCGAAGTCTAAGTAATAGGGTCCCGTTTTTACCCTTTGGGTACGGAACCCCACACGATAGGGTACGTAAGCAAAGAAAAAAATACCCCCTCTTTACATGTAGCGGAGGTACCGTTAACAAATTTTTTTTTCAAGATTTTATTGTACTAATTCGTCGGCGTGAATAATATGTATAACCACGCCAAATTACAGCTCTCTAGTACTAATAGTGTTCGATTTAGTTCCGCCAAATTCCACTAGATGGAATTGCACGTATCGAAATGCATCGAATACTGGCACCGGCGCCAGCCTATCACGTAAATGACTAACTGACCTACTTTTCGATCTGAAAGACAGCGCGTTAGCTAACTTTTTAAGGAGAACGCGGTCTGACATTACGTAACCACCGAATCAAGAAATTCCGTAACAAAAATAAAACCTAACACCCCACGCTACGCTCGGCCGAGTTCTAAAAAACTTACAGTGCCATCTATTAGCGATTTGCAGTACTAAAAGGACTTAGTCAATTTTACTGGTGTAACTTTCTTAGTGTTAATTTATTACATAAATATCCCGCGCCCCAAGTACTATATGGTACTGGTAAATACTGCATATTATTATATAAAAAAAGTGTGTGTGTCAGCTCCGACGCACGACTGGAGTTTACTTCTTAAGTACGATTGTCTAAACAGGCACAAAACAGGGCTTGACTTTGGTTTTAAGTTTACTCTGCACAGTTTTTATAACTGATGGATGATTCTAATTTCCGGCCTCTTTTCTTAGCTGATGTGTCAGGTGTTTTAGCTCCCATGATCGCAGCTACTAATGATCCATCTGGTGTTTGGCAGCAACTAACCTAATATGCTTTGGATGCGGTTATACAAGCATATCTTAGGTCATACCATAAAGGGCTCTTACATTGATTTCAAGTTGACTCTTCAATTAAATCAAGAGCATTTTTGTTAAGTTTCTCTTGTAATGTTTCTAGTAATTTGTGGACATCATTCTTTATATCATCACTCGCTTGAATAAGGAAATGATGAAGTGAAAACTTTCTAACATCACTGTGTTTAAAGTCGTTCTGATGCTTCAACAGTTCACAATTCATAATTTTCTTCTTTTTTGCTTCTTGAAGAAACTCGTGGAAAAGGTCTGTGCTGGTTTTGCACGTACCCAATAGCATCGTCACCATAAGTTTCTCGTGCAACCCTGAAAATGCAAACTAATTACTTACTGTAAACAAAATTTATTCTTTATAACCTAAAAAAAGGACAATTGAAATAAAGACCATTATTTTGCCTTCGCAGGATTAAGGTTACTTACGTAGGTAGTGTTATATTACTTTATAGTACTTACATTGCTGTTTTTACATTTCTCAGCTCTGCAGAATAAAAATCGGGGTTGTAGCGTGTGATAACAGACTACCCCTGAGACATAATAGAGGCATACCGCCACGGCGTCTGTCGCCGTAATTTAAATAATAGCGCGAGAGTGAATGCGCTCTTGAACGTCCGTTCATTCGCGCATCTAACTTTCTTTCTACTGCGCAGGCTAGTCAGTCGTTGCTACTAGTATAGTAATCTGTGGCCAGTCGGTCGCCGCGCTTCCTATGAGATGTCCGTATCGCTCGGGCTCTCGCGCAACGCTAACATACTATACAAACTTATAATCATAATAACTACTGAGTAAAATAAACTGTTTTTAAACTTAGTAAGAGGGACTTTCTATTTTGGACTCTACCCGCCACATTGGCTGCCCAACGTGTGTTATAGTGAAAATTGTGTTTTTCGTTAGCGTCGTACCGGCTCAAGAGGTACCTACCTATTTTTCAATATGGCTCCGGCGCGTAAAAACCGCCAACGACAACTTGCGGATGTTTCGGAGGAGATAGACAGTATGAATAATACTGTCACGATGTCTCAAGAAACTTTGGAAGGCATTCTGGCTAACCTGCAGCGATCGCAGGCTGAGCTGACTTCACAGCTTCTACGAGATTTTCGTTCGTCCACTCCTTCAATGCCTGGCAATGTAGCCATGGACGTGTCCGTTGCTGTTAGCCATGGAGGAAATTTTGCGAAGTGTCAGTCCAAATACAGTGGCAAACCAGAAGAGTCGCTGGAAAATTTTATGGACGCCATGGAAACTTATAAATCGTGTGTCAACGTCAGTGATGAGAACGCGCTCCGCGGTCTCTCTATGCTGCTGACAGGCCCCGCGGCAGTGTGGTGGCAAGGTGTAAAAGGCTCAACGAAATCTTGGACAGAGGCTATCACCAGGCTGCAGAGTGCCTTTGGAGAACGCCGGCCGCCTCACCGAATCTACAGAGAATTGTTTGCCTTGGTGCAGGGTTTAGAACACACTGATTTATTTATTTCAAAAGCTCGTGCCTTGCTGGCAAAATTACCAGTGGGCGATCTATGTGAAAAAGTCGAGTTGGATATGATTTATGGCCTTCTAGACAAAAAAATAAAAAAAAGAATAAACAGGGAGGACGTAAAAAGTTTCGACGACCTGCTGAAAAAAGCGAGAGACGTCGAGGAGAGCAGGCGAGAGATTTCTACGCAGAAAGTACTTGCGGGCTCAACGCCCGCACTGCCGCCTCCGCGTGTTGCTGCCGTCGCGCCAGCGGCGCCCCCGCGCCTGATCGACTCGCCGCAGCCATTCGGTCCTCGCTCAGATTCGTCTTCATCAAAGCAAAGAAAAATATTTTGTGGTTATTGCAAACGTAGCGGTCACAATAAAGACGAGTGTGAAAAACTAAAGTCCAAAAATGTTGCTAAAAATGAGGAAAATAGTGCGATTAGATGTTACGGTTGCGGTGCTCCTAATGTGATTAAAGCAAAATGCCCAAAGTGTAGTCCTGTGGGCCAAGCGTTCTATTCGGTAGATGACTCAGTGCCTCGTCGTCATACGATAAAATTACAGCGCAGTAACCGCTCTGCATTGCCTTCTGCGGGCGCGCCGTCGCCGGCGCCGCCGTCGTTCCATGTGGGGGACGCGAGCGCCACCACCGCCGCCGCCGCTACGGGCATCGAGTCGACTTGCGGTCGAACATGCGTGAGCCGTGAGGGGGCTCCGCCCCCGCCTTTGCATGCTTCAACGCCGTTGCCGCCGTCGTGTGATGAGGTAGATGGGCCACGGGAGCGTCCTGCCATCGCCTCTGTCGTTTCGTCCAAGCAAGGTAACCTCGCGGAACCCGTGAGGGTTTGTTGTAACCTTTTAAGTGACTTTAAAAACTCAAATTTGTGCTCCATATGTATAGATAAGTGTTTGTTTATGTGCATATGTCATGAAAATTTCGATTGTTTACATGAAAACGTTAATATGCAAAATAATGTTGATAAAAATGTTCCCATGTGTAAAAGCAATATAAAAGAATGTATTATTCCTAGTCATAAGCAGGGGGAGTCTGTTTTGCAAAATTCGCAAAAAAGTGTAGTTAACCCTTTCGGTGCTTATGAAGATAATTCGGACCGGTCAAAAACGTCCGGTCTTATGGTAAGGTCTGATAATGTTTTTTGCTCTGAACAATATGATATGTGTTCTTTAAAGAATAATCGTGTCTCGCGCCGCCCCATTTTAAATATAAATATTTTGGGTGAAAATGGTAGTGCATTGTTAGATTCTGGTGCGAAAACTAGTGTTGCTGGTCACACGCTGCATGCTCTGCTCATAGAGAAAGGACACCCCTTATCGCGAGCTACAAAAGATGTAAAGTTAGCTGATGGAGTATGTAGGTCTATGGAGGTTTTAACTACCAAGGTAGAAGTGACTTTAGAAAGTAAAACAAAAATGGTAAACTTTTTGATTTTTCCGGAAGCTGATAATAATGAGTCGCTATTAGGCATAGATTTCTTAGTTGATTTCAATGTGAACGTTGATTTCGGTAAAAAGACTTGGCATTTTGCGGAAAATATTAAGCAGAGGTTTAATTTGAACTTTGAGAACGTGTCACCTCAACCTTCGTACGCCACCATGAGTCTTCTTCGGGATGATGAGGCGACCTCGCTTAGCGAAGAACAACGCGAAATTCTTGCTCGTCTCCTCATGGAGAACCAGGACATATTTGAGCCAGGGGGAGAACCAACTCCTTTCGCAGAACACAGAATTGATACAGGCGATCACCCACCGATTGCTGTACCGCCCTACCGTATACCGCCGGCTAAAAAAGAGGTAATGCGCGCTGAAATAGAGAAGATGCTAGCCGATGATATTATCGAAGAATGCGAGTCCGCATGGGGCTCTCCTGCATTGCTAGTACCTAAAAACAATGGTAAGTTTAGATTCTGTGTCGACTACCGTAGGCTCAACGCAGTCACGAAGGCTGATGTCTATCCGATGCCCTTGATAGACGAGTTGGTACAGTCGACCAAACGCAACTGTTATATGAGCACGTTTGATATGAGGAGTGGATTTTGGCAGGTGTCTGTCCGGGAAGAGGACCGAGACAAAACTGCGTTTCTTTCGCCTTTTGGAGGTACGGATCGCTTCAGGCGAATGCCTTTTGGCTTAAAGAACGCGCCATCCACCTTCCAGCGTCTCATCGACAGACTCCGTTCCGGCGCTTCTTTGAAGGACGTCACCCTTTTGGCGTACCAAGATGACCTGCTGGTGGTCTCTGAGGGGTTTGACAAGCACGTTGCTGACATTCGCGCCGTGTTCGAAAGGTTGCGCATGTATAAGTTACGCGCTAATCGCGAAAAGTGTGTTTTCGCGCGTGAAAAAGTTAAGTATCTGGGTCATGTTATTACCCAAGATGGTGTGTCTCCTGATGACGATAAGGTCCGGGCTGTTGTGGAAATGAAGCCACCTTCTAACCTGCGTCATTTGAGAACGTTCCAACTAACCTGCTCGTGGTTCAGGAAATTCGTACCGAATTTCTCCTCTGTCGCTGAACCTTTGACGAGATTGCTAAAAAAGGATGCAGTTTGGGGTTGGGGCCCTGAACAGGACAAGGCGTTTAAGGACCTGAAGAGTCTCTTAACATCGGCGCCGATTCTGGTTCAGGCGGATTACTCTAAGCCTTTTATCGTGCGTACGGATGCAAGCAATTATGCTCTTGGTGCCGTGTTGCTTCAAGGTGAAGGTAAGGATGAGCGTCCCATAGAGTATGCCAGCCGATTGCTCACGTCCGCAGAGCGCAACTACAGCACCACAGAACGAGAAGCGCTCGCTGTAATCTGGGCTGTAGAACGTTTTAGAGGTTACATAGAGGGGCATCGTGTAATAGTGAGTACTGATCATCAACCACTCAAGTGGCTTCTTACGTTAAAATCACCGTCGGGAAGGTTGGTCCGCTTCGCTCTAAAACTGCAAGCTTATGATATTAAAATAACATATACACCAGGTAAACTGAATGTCGTCGCTGACACTCTTAGTCGCCCTTCCTGCCAGGATAACACTAAGGACCAGTGTGGGTTGTGTTCCGTCCTCGATATGCCAACGAGGTCTCCTGAGGAGTAACGACAAGCTCAGCTTGACGACCCAGAGGTCGAGAAGATCATATGGACCCTGTTAAGTAGAAGGGTGTCAACTGCTTTTTTTCAATTTTTTGCTAGACGCGTTTAAAGATTTTCAAGTGCAGCCGATTTTCACGGACGTTTATTTCAAAATCTAATAGCCGTATCTTTATGAAATTTTACATGCCTATTAAAAAGCATATTATCAACGCAAGGATGTTTACAATATAAAGATATTTTATAGTTTTTTTTTAATAATTACAAAAATATCACTTGAAACCTTAATGCTTTATTGCACTATGAAAGAAAATTAATTTGTAAAAGAAGTCAAGTTACTTTAAATTCATTTTGCAAATTCTTTTTAAAGTAAAAATTTAACATACGTCAAAGATTATGGTAATAACTATATACAGTTTTGGTTGTAGTAATGTTTTAAGTTTATATCTAGGTTAAAATTAAACGCATTAAAATAGATTTTCGTTTTATTTCCAATGATTTTTACTTAATATTATTTAATTAACAACTCTTTTAAACACTGTCTTACTTTAAACACGAATCTAACACTTTATTGTAATAACACTCAATCACTTAATAGACTAATCATCATTGTTTTCATATACTTTCATTTATGTATTCATTTTAGCGTTAATCATCATTCTCTTCATACTCTAGAATATCGAAGTCTATGGATTACCCATATCCTTCAATGTCATCCATGAAATCAGCAGCAGGATTATCTTTTAAAAAGTCGTAAAATTGCTTACAATCGCTAGGTATAAATTTGAGCATTTCTTTCAAATCCTTTATCGTGGCTGTTGATAAATTTTTACTATAAGGATAAAACAATGGCATCTTAATATCTTTAAATTGTGACGGTTGTGACTTATAAGATTTTGCTATGTTGACTATTTGGGCATCTTCCGATGTTATGTCACTTTTAAAGTAAAGTTTAAAGGGTTCGCCCTTTTTTATCTTTATTTCGAAAGACTTCTGCCACAAAATTTTTTTCTTTACAATATCCTTTTTTCTATTAGTAATAGCTTTCAGTAACGGTTCAACAGACAAAAAATCTTCTCTGTGAAATCTGTTGACAACGAATTTGTTCTTACGCCGACATTTTTTCATGATGTTAATGTAGTCGTCATCTGTGTACAGCCTGTTGTGCGTTTTAAGGGCGCATTCTAAATCTCCGAATTCTGAATCGTTTGGAAGAAAAGTATGCCCAGGCTGAAGAAACCTCATAGTGATTGTTTGTAAAGTGTCGTGATTTAAAAGTATGTGCATCAACATCAAAACTAACTTGATACTTTTATTTTGCCCCCCGCAAGAATCAGCCCATAATATTAGATGTTTAGTAGTATTTCGCAAATTAATATCAATAAAAAAAGCAGCATCCCACTTCTTGTGTGCCTCTTCCGCCTTCGTTCTCTAACCAAACATTAAAATAGCCTTGATTGTTACTAGCCTGGTGGATTCCAAAATTGTACAAATTTAACTGTCGTTTGTAGTATATAATGTTAGTAGGTAGTTTTGGCAAACAGTTAGTTTTTTCCAGATCAAACGTTAAGGTTTCGACCGTATTATCTTCAGTAGCTTTTTTCATATCTTTTTTCATCTGTTCTCTAAGAATTCTTGCGTTATTTAAGTGTGCATCATGTTCAGCTTCAATTTTTTCCAATTCAGTACCAGTGAGATTTTGTTTTTGGACTTTAAAAACGTCACATCTATTGCATGTATCTTTTTGGGGTTTTTTAAATCTCAGATTAAATTTTGTATTAAATACATTTTTAAAACACGATTTGCTAACACCTTCCGGATACTTTTCTTTATATAAGTCATAAACAAGAGCAAGATTCAAGTTCACAGATAAATATTTTGTAGAAGTTTTCTTCTCACGACATTAATGTGATCTATACTTTGGTAACCCTTTTATGAAATTTATAATCTCTTAGAGCTTTGCATCTGAAATTTTATTCTGCCCTCCAGTCTTCTGGCCTCTTTTATCTGTGACAGGTTGTTGGGTTCTAGCTTTCTCTAATGCAATATCCACTGGTTTCTGGCTTATAGACAAAGTCCTCAGAAATGATTTCTTGCACACAGAAACTCTATTGAAAGTATATTGTCTAGTGAATGATCTTTTGGTGGAATCAGTGTTGGTACAACGCTTCTTTTTAACTTCTTTGCAATATCCGTGCAAAAGAGCACAGCGGGCTTCATAGGATCCGGCTTTCCAATAATTTTGGAAAATAATTTTTCTTTTATTTTCAGGTACTATTTCGGTACACTTATTACCACAATTACAGTCAAATCCTTCCGTAAAAAACTTTTCTTCAACAGTTACACCTTTATCATTAATATATTTTAATCCTTTGTTTAGTTTTGCTTTCTTTTCAGCTCTATTTTGCTCGGGATGTTTTCTTTTTCTTCTTCTTTTTGGCCTGCCTTCTTTATTTACTCGCAAAATATCAGGTTCAGCTGACGTGTACTTGAAGACTGAGTTGGTAAATAATCTTTGTCAATTACAAGTGAAATTACAGATCCAGTACTATCGTGGGCGCTATTTACAGTTTGTGCTGCATTTTTTTCTCCTTCAATTTGACATATTTCTACCGAGTTTCCACTTTCGATTGATGCATCTATCCGAGAAATGTTTGACGATAATCCGGAAAATAAGTGACTACATCTTGACTGATTAATCTGCACAGAACATTCTAAATCCTGTTGTGAAATGGATAAATCAGGTACTTCTTTTTGCGTATATTCATTTGACAAAATTTCGGGGTCTATGGTTAGAATTGATAACGAATCTCCACTCAAAGGTATAATAACCGCAGTATCAACAGAACATTCTAAATCCTGTTGTGAAATGGATAAATCAGGTACTTCTTTCTGCGTATATTCATTTGACAAAATTTCGGGGTCTATGGTTAGAATTGATAACGAATCTCCACTCAAAGGTATAATAACCGCAGTATCAACATCTGTGATAGCTGAATTTCCTTCAATCGGCTCTGTATGTATTTCTGCTACAACTACCAGCTGATTTTTGTCAGGTGATGTATTCGCAGGTGATGAATTCGCAGGTGATGTATTAAAATGATCAACATTATATTGTGGTAAAATGCTTATACTATTATTTTCTTCTTCTTGAAAAACGGCTTCTAAAACTGACTTTTCATTTTTAAGTATATTGTTTTTTTCAACAATGGTATTTTGATGTTGAATTTTAGATAATTCTTGAGATGAAGGACACACTTTCTTTCTTTTTTTATTTATGTTTGGTTCTTGAGTCTTTTTCTGCTGTTTTCATTTTCTGTAAATTAAAATAAGAACACTTAATGTACTTATACATACAGGCTGTAATAAAATACTCCAAATTTTTTTTGTGCCCATGGAACTGAATAAATTTCCCTTTTTTTAAAATTCACAATTGGTAAGCCCTTCGCATCATCTCACCTGACGGTAAGTGACGATGATGCCGAAGATGGATGCGGGCTTATCAAGATTCCCCAACGCAATGGAGAACTGGCTATCTTATCTTCAAGCCGGAACACATCAATGTTGGTAACACTGATGTTTGGCGGCAAGACTTAAATATGATGGTGGTAGCTAGCCAGGCGGGATTAGAAAATACCACTAACCGAACCGAGTCTTACAAGTTGACCCCACCGGGAATCGAACCCGCGGCCTCCTGGTATGAAGCGGATGAACTAACCATTACGCCACGGAGGCGGTTAAAAATAGAAGGCACAGAAAAATTGGTCAAACTATCAAAAAAGTGTTGGATTTCTCATAAAAAAAACAGCTGATCATCACTACGGAAAGCTAATTTTTTGAGTATTCTACCTATGTTTCTTGGAGAAAGTTCTTTAGTTCCACGGTCACAACAACATTCTTAAGTATTACTGGGGTATTTTATTATACCGTTTATTTTAATCTCAAGCTGATCAAGTTTTTTTAAGATTCGACCCATGTCCCTAGGAGATAGTAGTTCGGTTTCACGAGCACAACAGCACTCTTAAGTATTATAGGAGTATTTTGTTACACTGTATAGTTGCAGATTTGGTGCTGGGTCTGATTTTTGTTATCACACATTTTGTTAATAACACTGTGTAATGAAAAACGCAACATTAAACTCAACAAAATACAGTAGGCATGAGTATAATATGGTCAGACGCTGCATATTACTATTTATTTACTGTCAAACCGAAGAATCACCTAAAATACCTACGATCTCCCTGATCATGTAGACACCTACTAACTTACCACTGAAAAACTTTTGATAACCACAATAATGTTTGATTAAGGCTCTACTGAATAATTCTCTTAAGATTATGAACAACAAGGAGTTTGATCCAAAAATACTCAACTCTTAGTAGAATGTAAACAATTTTACATTTAGGAGGTTATAAATCGGACCGGCAAAAAAATCAATAGGTACTCACCTTCCCATTGTTAATATCGATATTGTTTCTTATGTTTCACAATAAGTAAACAACAATTGGATGTTTAAACACTTTTTTTATTTATTATTTAATATTATAATGAATTCGTTATAATCACGCAAAAGTTTTGTTTCTTGTATTGCTCAAAGCAAGCAACAGGTACAACATGACTCCCGCGCCGCGCTGCCGCCGCCGTGCCGTACCTATCGGCAATTCGGCACTAGTCAGTGGTGTCAAATAACAATTTGCTATGAGTTTCCTTGCACCAAATTCGTTTATATAATAATTTACCAAAAGGTTTCATAGCGTACTTAAAACTAAGCCGTCAAATAGCGAGTATGCTTTTAAAGTTTTGTATAAAGGTTTCAAAACACAGATAATGCTCTTGTGCAAATTCAGTATCATTTAAAATCAATAATGAAGTAAGGTTTTATGTAACATAACACTGAAATGCAAAATTTAACAAGAACGATGTTATATTTTGCTAAAGGTAATTTCTGTAAATAACTCGCCTTAATAATTTTTGAGACTTATGTAACTGGAATGTACATGTAGATCATACTTCAACGAACAAAATGGCATATGTAACTCCATACCCCATTTTTTGCTAGTTGACACCCTTCTGCTTAACAGGGTCCATATATGGTTTGGAGTCTGATACACCGATGTCTGTAGATGAAAAACGTTGGGCTGACAGAGGCTATTTCACCCAACAAGGTGTTTTGTATAGGTATAACCCTGACGTCGATAGTGAGGAGCCTCAACTGGTCGTTCCTACAAGTCTTCGTATGGAGATACTCAAGGAGTGCCACGACTCACCGTTGGCGGGTCACCACGGTATAGATAGGACGTTTCACAGTTTCTCTCAGCGGTTCTACTTTCCGGGTATGCGTCGCATCATTGCAGATTACGTCAAGACGTGCGCTACATGTCAAAGATACAAACCGCCCAATGAAAAACCTTCAGGTCTGTTACAAACACCTGTACTCAACCAAAGAGGTGAGGTGTTGGCGATGGACTTGTTCGGCCCACTTCCACCTGGGGACAAGGGGGAGAGGTGGATTTTTCTGGTCGAAGACACAGCGACTCGATGGGTGGAGTTATTCCCGCTGAAAGAGGCTACATCCGAAGCCTGTGCTCACATCCTTATAGAGGAGTATTTTCTTCGCTATGGATTTCCACGACGTGTAGTATGCGACAACGGAGTTCAATTCACATCAGCGGTCATGCAACAGTGCATGTACATTCTCGGTGTTAGTCAGGATCTGTTGCCCCTGTATCACCCCGAGGCAAATCCTGCCGAGCGTAAAAATAGAGATCTAAAAGTCCAATTAGCTGAGTTGGTAGACAAGGAGCACACATCGTGGCCAAAACACTTGCCGTCAATAAGGTTTGCCATGAATTCGGTTCTTTGCCAGACAACAGGTGTCTCGCCAGCTTATCTCACTTTCGCTCGCGAGCTTCGATCGCCTCTAGAAGCAGAATATGATATTAGGGCTGTCCTGAACAAGGATAATTTCGTACCACAAGCCACACCATATCTTAAAAGGTTCTTAGGTTCTTTGGTGTCCATAAGGGACAGAGTGGAATCTCAACAGGACCGCAGGAAGGATTACGCAGATATGTCACGTAAACCAGGAGAGGTATTTGAGGTAGGTGATCAAGTTCTTCTCAAGTCTCACGTTCTCAGCAACGCAGCAAAGAACGTTACTTCGAAGCTGGTTCCAAAGAGAGATGGGCCGTATCGCGTCGCGAAAAAGGTCAGTCCTACAACCTACCTTGTCTCGAATGTGAGTGAACCTGACGATGTGTTGGGTAAGTTTCACGTATCTCAGCTTACCCGGTTCCATGCTCGCATAGACAGCTCGCCTCCTCGTCCCGTGATAACTAAAAAGAAGAGGGGTCGTCCTCGTGTTCGGAATGTTGTTAAATCAGCCCCAAATGTTAGTGAACCTGTTGTGCGAGTTCATGAACTTGTACGTTCTGATGAACTCGAGGGGGAGGATGTAGCGTGTGATAACAGACTACCCCTGAGACATAATAGAGGCATACCGCCACGGCGTCTGTCGCCGTAATTTAAATAATAGCGCGAGAGTGAATGCGCTCTTGAACGTCCGTTCATTCGCGCATCTAACTTTCTTTCTACTGCGCAGGCTAGTCAGTCGTTGCTACTAGTATAGTAATCTGTGGCCAGTCGGTCGCCGCGCTTCCTATGAGATGTCCGTATCGCTCGGGCTCTCGCGCAACGCTAACATACTATACAAACTTGTAATCATAAGTACTGAGTAAAATAAACTGTTTTTAAACTTAGTAAGAGGGACTTTCTATTTTGGACTCTACCCGCCACAGGGTTATTTTTGAAGAACATTTCAATCCTTGATTGCGTACACTTTGGGCAAGTTTCTGCTATCTGCTTTCACAAAATTGACATCCATGATGGATTGGAATACTAAATTATACGATGGAGATTGTAAAATATCAAATATTTTATATTATAAATATACTGAAATTATATATACAGATCAAAAATAGTAAAGGCTCGTCTCCTCCGACCTGTTTTGCAAAACAATACACAGATACAGTACAATTATACTCCAGCGCGGATGGAGAGGGGAAGGATTTGTTTCATTTTTCTACAACTGCCGTGTAGAAACATTTCCCTGTAGCAGGAGACGGCTTGAGTATGAAAACAAATGTTT
This sequence comes from Coleophora flavipennella, assembly GCA_947284805.1. Lineage (NCBI taxonomy): Eukaryota > Metazoa > Arthropoda > Insecta > Lepidoptera > Coleophoridae > Coleophora > Coleophora flavipennella. Next base: position 454,395 of record OX369278.1, read on the forward strand.
TTGTTTCATGTTTTCTGTGTATTGTTTCAAAAAATCGGGCGCAGGAGACACGCCTTAAGACTGCAACAATGACAGAACGTCATCTTAGATTCAGCCAATCCTGACTGTTTTGTATCACGTGACAGAGGTGCGCACAATAGCACAGTATAAATATCTGTGGTATAAATATTAGTACTAAGGTTGCGCGTAAAAAACGTAACGCGCAAAGAGAATATAACAAACTACGTTTTCGATCACTAGATTTTACTCCTCATATTGTTTTCATACCGGGCGCCTTATATGCAAATCGATTCTTAAGGAGTAAACTCCAAAAATAAATAATTATAATTGAATAAGTTGATAAAAAAGGCTATGCAATAGCTTTACCGCGGCAGTCCCCGAGTGCCACACGTTTTTTTTAATCACTTTTTTTCTACTCTTAGTGGTAATTTACCTGCGGCTTGTTATTTCGTGTTCTAGTCATTACGTGCTGCGAGCAAAACCAGCTAGTTCCTGCAATACGCAAGCAGTTCGGGGCTCCTATTTGTGGTTCTAATGCTAAAACCAACGAAGACTGTGATGTTAGAGTCAAGCCGAGTCTCGCCTCTTACATCATAGCCTTTGAACCATCCAAGTCAGGGTTCTCCGAATTCCCGAGCTCGACGTTAGTTTAGTAGTGCCGGATAACTAGTACGCAAACAGTTAAACCATCCGAGTCGGGGCGCAACTGCAAAATCCCGTGTTTTGGCGGCAAGAATTAGATAAGATCGTAACAGCTAACAGGAAATGCTCTTCCACCAACCAAACCGAGTCTTTAAAAGTTAAATTCCGCGGGGAATCGAGCCCGCGACCTTCGTATGTGAGCTAATGGACTAACCCTTACGCCTCGGAGGCGATCTGTTACTAATTAAAGTTATTATTTTATTATCTAGCTGGAAATAAACGAGTGTATGGGAGAAAATTCTCTCGAGTTGTCGTCACGCGCATTGGGCGGGCTGCCAAAGCTGACGTACGTGACGCTGCAGTCGTGTCACATACGTGAGCTTCCCGAGGACCTGCTGACTGGCTCCAAATCTCTGCGCTCTCTGAACCTGAGTAACAACTCTTTACGTAAGCTGCCAGCGAAACTCTTTGCTGATCAACGCGCGCTGCAAGAACTAAATCTTGATTATAACCATCTGGTGGAACTGCCTGTGTGAGTAAAATACTTGGTTGTTCTAAACATAAGGCCAGAAGTAAAATTTACAGAACCGTACCCTTAACCTAATGTAATAAATTATTACTTATTATTAACAAGCTTTTTCCCATGGCTTCGTTCTATTACCACCTGCAAATATTGTTTTGTCGCGTAGATATCGTTTTTATGACTGTCTTTGAGGGTGAACGGTACGTATGCCCCAAGTCTCTCGCGAGCATAGCTATGAATTTTCTCAAGATCCCTCGGAAACTTTATCGGGCTATTATGATTAGCAGCCTATGTCATTTCCAACCCCCTCGATTTCTATGCAAAAAAACACGTCAATCCGTTGCTCCGTTGCGACGCCAACATGCGCGGGCGTGAAAATTAGTTTTCCCCAGATCACAGGAACTATGTCGGGCTATGCTTATTAGTAATCTATGTCATTTCCCATCCCCTCAACCATCTCTGTGCAAAAAATCATAAAAATCCATTGCTCTGTTGCGATGTTAAAGAAATTGACAAAAAAAACGTGTGGCACTCGGGGACTGCCGCGGTAAAGCTATTGCATAGCATTTTTTATCAACTTATGCAATTATAATTATTTATTTATTTTGAATTTATGCAGTATTTACCAGTAGGTACCATAATAGTCCTTGGGGCGCGGGATGTTTATGTAATAAATTAACACTAAGAAAGTTACACAAGTAAAATTGACAAGTCCTTTTAGTACCGCAAATCGCTAATAGATGGCACTGTAAGTTTCTAGAACGCGGTAACTCTGTTTAGCTTTTTTAGCTCTTCAAACTTTTTAAGCTATTGCATAGCTTTTATCGCGGGCCTTGAGCGCGGCGACCGAATCAAGAAATTCCGTAACGAAAATAAAATTACCGCGGCAGTCCCCGAGTGCCACACGCTTTTTTTTTCATTTCTATAAAAATGGGCTATGTTCTTCTCCATTACACAGGCTACGTGCATACCAAATTTGTCCTAGATTGGTTGAGGTGTTGAACCGTGAAAAGGTAACAAACAAACACATTTTCACATTTATAGTATTATAAGGATAAAGATTATTAGGTAGGTACTTCACTTGAAGGGTGGCGGCTGGAGGGCCAGCTATTCTGAATGCCATGTTAACATTTATATAGACTTATGCGTGTGCACTGAGCCGCATTTCCTCGGGAAATAGAGTTTTAGACGATTTTCAGTCTCACTAACCATTGCACACCGGCAATAGGATAGTTGAAATGGTTTGTGAATTATTTTATAAAGATCACATCAGGTTAGACACTGCCAGCATAAGCTGGCCACGTGACACTATGCGTGCTCTAGTTTACGCGAGGCATGTTTATTCTGGCAGTACTAGTCCAGTCATTTAAGCTTAAATTAGGTAAGAATTGAGGAATTCGAGATACCCAGCTGTAAGTCTGTAAATACTTGTATATTGACACCCTAAAAGTTGTCTCAAAACCTACATAATATGGTAGGGTGTAAGCAACTATTAAATTTCAAGGTCAAAGGTCACAAAAATCGGTTTTTTACGCTTTTTATGGAAATATCTCATTTCCTATGGGTTTTTTGCTATTTGTATTTATTATAAATATTGTAGAATACAAAATTCTCTACAAATTTTGTTTAAAAAAACCGGTTGTCTGTAAAGTCGGTTTACTGACGATAGTTGAACGTGACAACGCCATAAGAAAATACTGATGGAATGGTTTCATAATATCGAAAACGGAACGCCTCACGGAACGCCTCAGAGCGAGGTAACGACGGAACGCCTCAGAGCGAGGTAACGACGCATGGTAACGACGCATTTTTTCGTGCGTGCAGCCGGCTCCATCGAATTATAAGACGTTATCACGTCAAAAAAAAATTATACGGTGAACCGTTTTCGAGATAGAGGGCGGAGAGCACGCGGTCACAGCATCACTTTAGGTCAACCGGTGCCTCCAGTCGAAAACGCGCCATATATAGTTGATGAACTATCGATAAATCAATGATTATAAATATTTGTCAATTTTTATTAACTATTATATTATATTTTATCATTTTCTTCATGCATTAAATCTATATCTATTCAATAATACTGATAACCGTTTACTAAAATTTAACATATTTTATTTCTGCACGCATTAAGTGGCTGTGACACAACTTCTGCGCTTTTTAAAAAGGGAAAAAAAAACATTTTTAAAAGTTTTTGAGAAACTGACAAATTTGGATGAACTAGCTGCAGCATTTGAGGAAGAAAATTGTTCGGCCCAGAGATTAGAGAGTGGAACTCAAACCTTATTGGCAGTCTATAATGCTCCGAAATCTGTGAAAAGTCTCGATCATCTTCGTTATATGCATTACGTCAAGTCTACAAAACTTAATAAACCTGTGCAGCTTTCAAATATTCCACCAACAAGTGCAGCTGCTCATCAACATTTCAACCGTGTATATTATCAAGTTCAAACTTGGTTAGGACATGATTTGGAACCCCAGGTATGGGTTTGGTCAATGCGAAACGATTTTCTGGAGCCTATCATGACAATTTTACCACCTGCTCCAGAAGATTTGCTGAATACAATTTTCTGCAACTGCAAGAGTGGTTGTGGTCCGCGATGCGGATGCAGGAAAGCGGGCTTGCAATGCTCTTTAGCTTGTGGCCAATGTAATGGGCAAGCTTGTCTCAATGCTCTACCATATCAGAGCGACATTAACGAAGATGGAACCTTTGACCCCGAAATCATGGAAGAACTTGAGACAAATGTCGTTGAAGACGATAATGAAGACCAGTTTGAAATTTACCAGCAGCCAGAAGACGACGATGAAGAGGAAGAAGATGATTAAAATTATAAATTTTAGTTATTGTACCCTTTATTCCATTTCCTTACTTTCAATAAAAATAAATGTATTCAATGATATTTTTTTAATAAAAAGATTAATTCATAATTTATTAGTTTTTTTTCATCATGTAAGAAGTTATAAATATTAATTAGGTTAAAATTCAAATATAATTCCTATATTTTCACTAACAATTCTGCAATTACATGGGCAGGTAAGGGTTGTTAAATAAATTAATCCCTACTAATATTATAAATGTGAAAGTAACTCTGTCTGTCTGTTACGCTTTCCCGCAAAAACTACTGAACGGATTTGGCTGAAATTTGGTAGGTAGACAGATTAGGACCTGGTAAGACATAGGCTACTTTTTACCACGCTCGCGAGCCGCTTGCGGCTCGCGCACTGCGCACCCTCGAAAAGTCATAGAAATGTGGTCCACGCGGGTGAAGCCGCGGGAATCAGCTAGTCCCTACTAATATTATAAATGTGAAAGTAACTCTGTCTGTCTGTTACGCTTTCCCGCAAAAACTACTGAACGGATTTGGCTGAAATTTGGTAGGTAGACAGATTAGGACCTGGATTCAGACATAGGCTACTTTTTACCACGCTCGCGAGCCGCTTGCGGCTCGCGCACTGCGCACCCTCGAAAAGTCATAGAAACGTGGTCCACGCGGGTGAAGCCGCGGGAAACAGCTAGTACTGAATAAAAAGTGGATAAGTTAGGAAAAAAATGATAAAATATAATATAATAGTTAATAAAAATTGACAAATATTTATAATCATTGATTTATCGATAGTTCATCAACTATATATGGCGCGTTTTCGACCGGAGGCACCGGTTGACCTGAAGTGATGCTGTGATCGCGTGCTCTCCGCCCTCTATCTCGAAAACGGTTCACCGTATAAAAAAAATTTTTAAACAAAATTTGTAGAGAATTTTGTATTCTACAATATTGATAATAAATACAAATAGCAAAAAACCCATAGAAAATGAGATATTTTCAAAAAAAGCGCAAAAAACCGACTTTTGTGACCTTTGACCTTGAAATTTAATAGTTGCTTACACCCTACCATATGTAGGTTTTGAGACAACTTTTAGGGTGTCAATATACAAGTATTTACAGACTTACAGCTGGGTATCTCGAATTCTGAAGTGAACTTACTATAGTGACTGGACTATACCGGCAGTGCATAGCGTGTACCTATCTTCTGTAAAAAATGAAGTTTTGTTATAACAATGTCTGAAATAGCTAGGAGTGAGTCATCGTTTAGAGCGTCCATCGCGTTTTGTGATTTAGATCTATATACATACTCGTATCTATACATATAATAAAACTGTAACGGGGCCGTGTCTGTACATGTAAATTTTTTGGGAAATAATAACTGTGGTGTACATTACTAACGATATAGAGGCCAAAACAACAACTTTTGGAATTTCTGTCCGACTGTCTGTCTGTATGCTCGCGCATCACGCGAAAACTACCAGGCCGATTTTGATGAAATTTTGTATGGTGGTTCCATAAAGCCTGGGTTTATCATATAGGATCCCTTATCCCGGAAAATTCAAGAGGTCCCGTGGGAAAATTCAAAACCTCCAGGCGGACGAAGTTGCGGGCATAGCTAGTTTCTATTTAAAAAAATTGGAAATTCCCGTGCCGGGTGTTAAAACGTAATCGAACAAGGATTCAGGCGATACCTCGGCAATAAAACATATTGCTGAGGGGCGTAGCCTAGTCACTCGCCGGGGGAGAGCACCCCGGCCCCCGTACGACAAGGTCCCGTGCGCGTGCGAGTAGGACTCGTGCTTCAAGGGTGCCGTCTGCACCTCTCCACACAACTATGAAAAATACCTCGTCACATTGGGAACAGAAACAGTGTCAAAAGCTTTAGATAGGTCAAGAAATATACCAACTGTTTTTTTTATAAAGTGAAACTTTTATTACATCGTCTCAATTTTTAAGCTTTTGTATAGCTTTTATCGCGGGCTTTGAGGGAACCGAATCAAGACATTTCGTAACGAAAATAAAACCTGACACCCTAAAAAAAAGAGTTCTAAAAAACTTACAGTGCCATCTATCTATCCATCATGATGATGATGATGATGTTGACGATGACGATAGCGATTGATGGTGGCGATTGATGATGGCGATTGATGTTGATGATGCTGATGAACTTTCTTAGTGTTAATTTATTACATAAACATCTCGCGGCTCAAGGACTATAAGGTACTGGTAAATCTACTATATAAAAATAAGTCGGGTTTTCCTTCCTGACGCTATAACTCCAGAACGCACGAACCGATTTGGCTAATTTTTTTTTTGTCGAGTTCTTTATTGTCAGGAGAAGGTTCTTATGTAGGGTAGGGTAGGGTAGGGTAGGGTAGGGTAGTGTAGTGTAGTGTAGGGTAGGGTAGTGTAGGGTAGGGTAGGGTAGTGTAGTGTAGGGTAGTGTAGTGTGGGGTAGTGTAGTGTAGGGTAGTGTAGTGTATGTAGGGTAGGGTAGGGTAGTGTAGGGTAGGGTAGGGTAGTGTAGTGTAGGGTAGTGTAGAGTAGTGTAGGGTAGAGTAGTGTAGGGTAGGGTAGGGTAGGGTAGTGTAATGTAAGGCGGTACGTAGTAGCTAAAATAAATAAATAATTATAATTGCTTAAGTTGATAAAAAATGCTATGCAATAGCTTTACCACACGTCTTTTTTTCGTCTGTGTGTTGCATGTCGCGTGACGGTCGCTTTCGTCTGTACCGTAACGAGAGCAGCCCTGATCGTTTCGTCCTCTGTAAAGTTTCACTTTTACCGTGGTTTCATAAAACCACACACTTACTTTTTTTTGTTATTTAAGTTTTTAACCACAGTGCTGGTTAGTTCTTATACTGCATCTTCCGTCGAGTTGCCAGAGACAAACCTGTACTGATTTTCAGCTAATATGTTCTTTGAAGTTAGGTATGAAAGTAACCTGTTGTTAAGTATTTTTTTCTAAAATTTTTGATAAATATATAAGAACTGAAATGGGTTTATAGTTATTAACACTGCCTCTGTCACCCTTCTTATGAATGCGGTGAACAACAGCCTTTTTGAAGACCTTGGGAATATTCCTGAGGTAAGTGAAAGATTGCAAGAAATGCAAGGCATCTTGGAATATAATAAAAGGTGACAAAAATATGATAAGAACGATCGATGAATTACAATTTGATAACGTTACAATTTGGTAACTGACCCAAAAGATATAGCTGAAAAATTAAACAATTACCTTATTAATCTAACTAATAATAATAGTGACAATAATCCAAATAACGGCAACACAAATAAAGCAACTATTAAAAATACAATCTTTCTTGATCCTTATAGTACAAATGAGATTAAAAACATCACATCGGCACTCAACAACACTAAGGCGGAAGGTTTTGATGAAATATCAACACAAGTGATGAAATACTGTAAAAATTAACTAGCTACTGTACTGGCTTACTTAATCAATCTCTCCTTTGAAAGTGGATGTTTTCCCAACCTCCTTAAAACTTCGGTAATTAAGCCTTTATACAAAAAAGGAAATAGATCAGACCCGAAAAATTATAGGCCTATCACGCTAATATCTATCATATCGAAAATATTCGAAACGGCAATGCATAAGAGAATAACAGAATTTGTTACTAAATATGAAATTATAAGTAAGGTGCAATATGGATTCCAGTCAAAAAAATCCACTTCTTTGGCATGTTATAATCTTGTAAACCAAGTTACAAGAGCTTTGAATGTGAAAGAAAGGGCAACAGTAGTTTTCTTTGATATGACAAAGGCGTTCGATTTCGTTTCGCATCGAATTGCAAACTGGATAATTATGGAATAAGAGGGCCCGCATCAAAATGGCTATCTTCATATCTAGAAAATCGAAAACAATGTGTAGAGATTTCAAGACTCAGCAAAGACTTCGTTTCAACAGCTCATAGATCTGAATTTAAATTTAACCATTATGGGGTACCCCAAGGTAGTATTTTGGGACCTCTACTTTTTAATCTCTATATTAATGACCTTCCTAACGTGACTAAATATGATTGCACTCTATTTGCCGACGATGTGTCTATTGTTGTAACTTCTAATAAAATTATTGACATACAAACCTATGAATATGACATCATAAATACTATTAATTTAATCGTTGACTGGCTGCATAGTAATAATTTACAATTGAATTTAAATAAGACAAACTACATGCAATTTATTAAACACCGTGAAAATGTTGACAAGATTAGTTTGAATTGACTGACTCGGTGGCTCAGTGGTTAGTGCTCTTGACTACTGATCCGAGAGTCGTGGGTTCGATCCCCACCCAGGGCAAACAATTATGTGATGAACAGATTTGTTTGCTCTGTGTCTGGGTGTTAAATATCTATATATGTATGTATTTAAACGTATATACGTATGTATATCAGTCTCTGGTTCCCATAACACAGGGAATCCTACTTTGGGGCCAGATGACCATGTGTGATTTGTCCCAGAATATTATTATTATTATTATAATTACAATGGACACTTTCTTTAACAAATACATGAAAGTAAATTCTTAGGACTAATTTTGGATAATTTATGTAATTGTGAGTCACATACAGAGAGCGTTTGTAAGAAGATAAATAGCTATATTTATGTTTTAAGTAGAATTCGTAGAGTAACTTCTCAAAATGTCGTTCTGTCTGCATATTATGACTTTGTTCATTCTGTACTCGCATATGGCCTTTTGTTGTGGGGCAACAGTACTGATTCTCCTAGGGTTTTCATAGCGCAGAAAAAGTGCGTTAGGGCTATGTGCGGAGTAGAACCAGATGAGCCATGCAGACCTCTTTTAAAAAAGTTGGGCATATTATCACTTCCATCTATGTACTTATATACCATAGGTAATTTTGCTAAATCAAACAATCATTTATTTCTTAAAGCAAGAGACATTCATTCCCGTAATATTAGAAATCCAGATCGATTGGTTTATGAAGTAAGACCTTTGACCACAATCTACCTAAAAAATTAACATGTAATGTGTGTCAAAGTATATAATGCGCTGCCAAGTGAAATAAAAATCTTACCACAAGCACGCTTTTGTAAAAACCTCAAAAAACGGCTAAAGGAAAAAATATTCTATTCAATCAAAAAATTACTTGAACCAACAACTTGATTATTCTGTTGATGTCAAAACATGATAAGAATACGATTTTCATTTTCATTTTGTTTTTTTACATGAATGCCATAATTTATATTTACTTTTTTTGTATGTCGTACTAATGACTAAATGTGCTGAACCTCATTATGTTTTGTAAGATCTATTGTATTTACCACATTTACTGCAATCAAATATCTTTATCTTTATCTTGAAAACATGGCACAAAATTGGAATGAGAACACCTCTGGCAGCTTTTAGCAGTATAGTTGAAATACCGTCCCAGCCAACTGCGCAGTTATCTTTCAAATTCATCAGGATACGCTCTATTTCTTCATTATCAGTGTTCAGTACTACCATTTAGCTGATGAAGGCATATTATTGGGAGGGATGACAATGTCTAGCTTCTACAACTTTAGGTAGAAGCTAGACATTGTCACTTAGAGCCAGGTATTTTCCAATATTCGCAAAGTACTGGTTTACCATATTATCAGAACCACAGACACACTGATAAACTAGTTACTTCGTAACTACAGGGGTCATCACAGAGAGATAAAAGCTAATTAAGAGGAGATTTGTTTTTTTCGAGGTTGGTAATACTGTTGATAATTTTCCACGTCGCCTTGGAATTCCTGAAATTTGCCTGGAATTGCGAGCGTTCATAGTCAAGTTTGAGTTTATGTAGTATGTTATTGCAAAAAATTATATGGCGCCGAAAAGTTGTACGTGTTTGCAGTGTATGGCGTGCGCATGGCTGACTCGTGTAGAAATGCAATATGTTTATTCAGAAAAATAAACGCACTATGTACTTGATATACTGCTCTTTATTTTAACAAAGAATACAGCATATTCAATTATCCAAATTAACTAGGATTAATTATGGTATATAATAAGGACGACACAAACAAAAACTGGCTGAGCTAGCCGAGAGACGAGAAGACAAAAAGGAAAGAGAATTTTACAGTTACTTGTCATTACTTGTATCCGGTGTAGAGCATAGACACCACAGATTATAATTCTTACACTCCTCCTTATGCTTTACATCGGATAAAAGAGTGTCCACGTGCATATATAAATCGTTTTCTAGATAAGCGTGACATACTGCGAAAAGAACAATTTGGATTTAGAAAAGGGATGTATACAACAATGGCTTGCTTTAATTTGGTAAAATTGGTTACGGAGAGCTTAAATAAGAAAATTCCAGTAGTTTCTATATTTCTAGACTTGAGTAAAGCGTTTGATTTTGTTGACCATGAAATCCTTATCCGTAAATTAGAAACGTATGGCATAAGAGGAACGGCAGGAAATTGGTTACAAAGTTACTTGAGTCATGGAAGACAATATTCTGAAATAACTTCTGCCACCCATATTGGTCGTAACACGGTCAAAAAACAATTTAAATCACAAATAAAAATAACGAAATCTGGAGTGCCACAAGGAAGCATTTTGGGGCCTCTTCTATGTTTGCTGTATGTTAATGATCTACCAAGTGCTGTACCTCAAAATTGTATTCAATTTGCTGATGACACAACAATAGTTTTTATATGTGACGATATAAATACTTTTGAAGCTTCGATCAATAGATCTTTAACTGATATTATTTCTTGGTTACAATGTAATAAATTAAGTATCAATATAGGTAAAACTAAACTAATGCAATTTTTATCGTATAACCCATTGCAGCTAAACTTAACATACCAAGACAATGAAGTAGATAAAGTAGATAATTATAAATTTTTAGGATTCACTATTGACACTCACCTAAACTGGAAAAACCATATTGATCAAATTTGCTTGCGATTAGATCGTTCTATTTATGTTTTCAAGAGATTGCGTCAAACGGTTTCTATGGATGCTGCTCTTACAGCCTACCACGGATATGTGTCATCAGTGCTTACGTATGGTTTAATGTTGTGGGGTAATTCAGTTGACATAAATAGAGCTTTTTTGTTACAAAAAAAAAATATTAGAGTTATATGCAATGCTTGGTTTTTAGATAACTGTAAACCTCCTTTTAAGAAAATAAATGTGCTTCCTTTGTCATGTCTTTACATAAGAGACATGTGCAGTTTTTTAAAAACACATCCCAAATATTTTAAAAAACGCACAGAAATCTATCCAAGGCAAAAAAGGTCATATTACTTAAACTTAATGTATCAACCTCCTTGTCATACCTATATTCATACAAAAAACGTGTATAACATGAGTATAATGTTGTATAAATGCCTTGCCAGATAATTTGAAAATGTTATATGGTAAGAAGAAATGCCTTACCGTATTCCTTGATTTGAAAAAGGCCTTTGATACTGTCTCTGTCCCTACCCTTTTAATGAAACTGGAGAGAATAGGCATCAGAGGTGTTCCCTTATCTCTTCTTAAGGACTATTTAAGTGAAAGAAAACAGAAAATAAAGATTGGACATCATATAAGTGACCATAATATTGTCGTCAACTATGGGGTTCCTCAAGGAAGTGTCCTTGGTCCTACCTTGTTTCTCGTGTATATAAACGATCTGTGTAATTTAAATATAAAGAGTGCTAATATTTTCTCGTATGCCGATGACACCGCAAATGTTTTCTCTGGCAACTCTTGGCAGTCCCTTCGATCAGAAGCTGAGACAGGTCTCATTAAAGTAGCCCAATGGCTTGAAACAAACCTTCTTACACTCAACGTGACCAAAACAAATTTCATCTGCTTCTGTATAAATAGGAGAACATGTCCCAATGTCGATTATAGTATAAGAATCCATAGATGTGGTACTGTCTCTAAGGCCCAACAGTGTTCATGCTCATCTATTAACAGGGTAACATCTCTTAAATATCTAGGAGTGATGCTCGATGAGAGGCTTGACTGGTATTCTCATTTAGAGCTGGTTTCCGGCAGATTACGTAAATTAATTTGGATTTTCAAAAACCTTAGACATATTGCTCCTATTAACCTGTTACATAAAATATACATTGCCCTAGCTCAATCGATATTGATATACTGCATACCTGCTTGGGGTGGAGCCCTAAAGACACACTTTTTAGATTTAGAACGAGCACAACGTGGACTCCTAAAGGTCATGTATTTTAAACCCCTCAGATTTCCTACGAAACAGTTATATACAATCAGTAACCTGTTAACCGTAAGACAATTATATATACTTAGTATAGTCATCAAAACGCATAAATCCCTAGAATATAACCCTGATAACCTTAGTAAAAGACGCAAGTATTTAATAGCTCCAACACAAATAAATAGGACCTCATTCGCTTTCAATCAATACAAAACCAGATCTTCATATCGCACCTCCGCTAAAATAATATCATAACTTGAAATGCCATGATTTCGAGATAATACGGTTTGAAGTTTTGAAAAACTGTATTTGTTAAAAATTAATACAATTTTTAAAGTAAATCTTATAGGTATTTTATGATTCCGGTTAGTTAAAAATTACCGTCAAGCAGGTATAGATATAATTTTAATATTTTTTAAAAAAAGAGTAAAAATTTTAATTTATGACTCTATTATGGATTAGTTTTAGTATTATATTGTACACCAGATATAATTGTCAAGATAAGACGAAGAGGATTTTACAGTAAAATATTGTATTTTATTAATAACTCGCTTTTTATGTAATTATAGACAGACTGGCATGTCAACGGAACATTTTTAAGTCATTTACCTAGCCAATATTAAAAAAAGTTCAATCTATAAGTATTACTATTATTATTTTGTGGATATATTAGTGTCGATTCGGTGTAACACGATTTAACTTATTTGACAGGCAGAACTAAAGTAAATTAAATCATTCTGTCTATTTCTTTCTGTATCGAAAAGACAAGGACAGAATGCTTAAATTTAATTTAGTCCTTTCAAATAAATTAAATCGTATTACACTGAATGGATACCAATATTTAATAAGCAACACAGCTACCGTGACAAAATATTTTAACCTAATAATAAAAGAAGCATATTCCTATAAATTTGTAACGAACGTCAAACAAACGCACTCATTTTTTTTAATAAAAAATAAATAAATAAAAAACGTGAGTAATCCATCATCCATATTAATTGTGTTAATGTGAAATCATAATCTTAATATAATATCCAAAAGAAACTAACAAAAGCTTAACTTTATCATGAAAAAAGAATATCTATAATACTTTAAAACCAAAGCTGTCCTTTTATAACTACAAAATAATAAGTAACTTTATTTTTTGATTCACTTTAGAACGACAAATAAAGAAAAATAATCACCGACTTCCAAATATTAATATAAAATAAAAGTTTATGCTTACAAAAGCTTTATTACAATAATTTAACGACTTAGCATGTCAACAGTTTAACACAGCCTAAACATAACAGGAACCAAAGTTGTCCTAATAGAACTACAAAATAAAAAGTTACTTTATCTTTTGATTATCTTTATCTTTTGAATATAATGACAAATAAATGAAAATAATCACCGACTCCCAACTATTAATAAAAAATCATCACTTATATCACCTAATATCTATAAAAGCTTTATTAGAATAATTCAACGACTTGTCATGCCAAAAGTTTTGCACAGCCTCAACTTAACAGGAACCAAAATTGTCCTAATAGAACTACAAAATAATAAGTAACTTTACCTTTTGATTTAGCGACTTTAGAATGACAAATAAATGACAATAATCAATCACCGACTCATCAAATCAACACTTATGGCACCTAGTACGCTTACAAAAGCTTTATTAGAATAATTCAACCTCTTGGTATGTCAGATAACAATAAAAACATTAAAATGCACCATTACATGCGATACAAAATAATAATCTGAAACTGAAAGTTCAGTAATATATTAATAAAGTAACGACTCATTAAGAAATATACCCTTTTGGTAATAAACATAAAATAAAAACTTCCTAGAAGATTACTAAAATAATGACACGTTACATAATATGACCCTTTTGATAACTTACCAGAATTTTTTTTTTGTTTTTACCTTATCTACAACACAGAAAAAAATCAGTATATGACACTTTACACGAACCCAAGCAAAATCATTTTGAATTATTTTATCTACAACAGCGAAACATTTAAGTTTATGACTCTTCACACGAATACAAGCATACGTTCACTCATAACAACTTGAAATATGACACTGTTGGGGCGACGGGGGGGAGGAAACCGAAGCGATATACCGCTACACTTTTGCCATCTGGTGGCTTAAGAAAGGACTACCAATGTGACATTTTTGCAGATTATAGAACTCAATTTTCTCTTTTATTTTCTGTATACAACTCATTTTACTATATTTTTCAAGTTATGACATTGTTGTAGCGGAGGTGCGATATATTTATAATAAAATAAATAAATTGCTTGATATATACCCATTAAAACTCTCCAATTGTAAGAAAACTGTAGTATCTTGTTCTTATTATTTATTTATTGTTTATTGTACACAGTAAATGAGAGATACATAAGTAGAAAAACATAAGATTTACAATTGGTATGCTTAACTCTGTAAGAGTTTTCTGCCAACAAACCAGTAAGTGAGAAAGAAATGAAAAACGAACGGGTAGAGGCGTGTACAAATTTGTTATTAGAAATGTAAAAAAAAAAACTATTATACAGGGTCTTCGGCAGATGGTTGAAAATACGAAAATGGGGGATAGGTGGGGTCGCCTCCCACCTATTTTGAGAATTAAAAAAAATCTAGGACTTGTAATTTTTTTTACAGGATTTTTTTTCCTTTTTTTAGAAATTTTGCCATTTTTATACCTTTGAACACATGTAACTTCTTTTTTTTTAAAGCTAGCTCCAAAATCTTTTTTTTAAAAGACTTTTATAAGATTGTCGGCTCGAAAAAAAAATATGTTTGTTTCAAGTTATTGCTAAAAACAAAAATGTGGGCCCCCGAACTTAAAAAAAAAGTTGAACAAAAATTTAAAAGTCAACTTTGCGATGCATTTAAAAAAAAATAATGGGGCTGGAAGGCTTCTGTTTTTTTTAAAACATCTCTAAAGCTTAGGCTTTTGAATGGTATGTAATTTGTTTCGGTATCTTTTTTGTAACCGGAGTTGTTAATTTTTTTTACTCAATTGGACCATGTTGACGAAATTCCACTAGTTACATGTTTTGTGAAATGTATCAAATGCAAAGTTGAAAATAATGTAAATACTTACTGTTGGGACGGTTACAAAGAGCAGGTACGTTTTTTTACATTCTTGCACACACATAATGGCTATCTTTTGTCATTTATTGGCATATTGGAGTTAGCACTTCCATATGCCAATAAAATGTCCGCATATTCCGCATTGGTAAATTGAGCCATTTTAAACCACAACAAAGTCTTAACAAAACGTCTGATAATAACAAAAAGTGACAAACAACAAAAGAACTTAACAAAATCACAAACACAGCAAAGTGAAATTAACGAAAACTAAAAAAAACGTTAACGTTATTAACGTTTGTGATTTTGTTAAGTTTTTTTGTTGTTTGTCACTTTTTGTTATTATCAGACGTTTTGTTAAGACTTTGTTGTGGTTTAAAATGGCTCAATTTACCAATGCGGAATATGCGGACATTTTATTGGCATTTGGAAGTGCTAACTCCAATATGCCAATAAATGACAAAAGATAGCCATTATGTGTGTGCAAGAATGTAAAAAAACGTACCTGCTCTTTGTAACCGTCCCAACAGTAAGTATTTACATTATTTTCAACTTTGCATTTGATACATTTCACAAAACATGTAACTAGTGGAATTTCGTCAACATGGTCCAATTGAGTAAAAAAAATTAACAACTCCGGTTACAAAAAAGATACCGAAACAAATTACATACCATTCAAAAGCCTAAGCTTTAGAGATGTTTTAAAAAAAACAGAAGCCTTCCAGCCCCATTATTTTTTTTTAAATGCATCGCAAAGTTGACTTTTAAATTTTTGTTCAACTTTTTTTTTAAGTTCGGGGGCCCACATTTTTGTTTTTAGCAATAACTTGAAACAAACATATTTTTTTTTAGAGCCGACAATCTTATAAAAGTCTATTAAAAAAAAGATTTTGGAGCTAGATTTAAAAAACAAAAAGTTACATGTGTTAAAAGGTATAAAAATGGCAAAATTTCTAAAAAAAGGAAAAAAAATCCTGTAAAAAAAATTACAAGTCCTAGATTTTTTTTAATTCTCAAAATAGGTGGGAGGCGACCCCACCTATCCCCCATTTTCGTATTTTCAACCATCTGCCGAAGACCCTGTATATCCTTTATTGTACACAAACATTTAAATGACAAGAACTTAGAGATGACATGTACAAAGGTGGACTTATCTCTATAAGAGATCTCTTCCAGCCAACCTTACCGGGTGTTAGGAGACTTTAAAGTATGGGAGGTAAACCTGTGTGTACTTAATAATCATAATTATAAACTAAATAAAATACAATCAAATATAAACTAACCTAATGTACGTACATAAATAACACATACTTATAATATATAAATTAAAAGCATATATAATACATAACTAAAATATAATAATTAATGTTCTTACTAAAATAAATACTATACTAACAAACGTACATGTTCTGTAGGGAAAAAAGATGCTCTTTAAGTTTAGTTTTGAAAGTATTAACAGAGGGGCAGTCACGAATGTTTGCGGGCAACTTGTTCCAGAGGTTCGCAGCTTCAATAGTGAAGGAATTGGAGAAGAATTTAGTATTGGAGCGGGGAACTACCAGAGTTTTGGTGACACATTTACGTCTGGGTGGGGAAGGTACAGGTAGTAGCTGGAAACGGGAGCAGAGATATTCAGGAAAGGAAGGATTTTTGAGGATTTTGTAGAGGAGTGTGAGGATGTGTAAATTACGACGCTGGCGGACAGGGAGCCAATTAAGCCGAGACCGATATTCTGATACATGGTCGAACTTTCGCAAGCCGAACACAAACCTGATAGCGAGGTTTTGTAGGCGCTCGAGCTTATTAAGGAGCTCCTCAGTGGCGTCCAAGTAGCAGACATCTGCATAATCGAGCAGCGGCAACAGAAGGGTTTGGGCGAGCATAATTTTAGTTTTAAAAGGCAAAAAGAACTGGAGTCGCTTAAGGGAGTGGTAAGAAAAATGCATACGCCTGCTGACGTCATTGATGTGAGAGGACCACGAGAGGTTGGAGTCCATGATAAGACCCAAATTTCGGGTCTTCTCAGTGAAAGGAATCGCAACGCCATCGTAGCATATTGAGGGCAAGCACTGATCCATGCCACCCCTCTAGCGACCACTGCCGATAATAATCGACTGTGATTTGGAAGGGTTGATCAGGAGTCCGAATGATTTAGCCCATATCTGTACCGCTGCTAGATCAGCGTTCATAGAGTTGATGGCAGCTGAGGCTTCAGAAACAGGGAAGTGAATATAAATCTGAAGATCATCAGCGTAAAGATGAAATTGACAGGTGAGCACTTTAGTGATCTGGTTAATAAATATCGAGAAAAGTAGAGGAGATAAGACTCCGCCCTGAGGTACACCAGCAGAGAGCTCGCACCAATCCGACGTCGATTCTTCTGTTTTTACACACTGCCGCCGCCCTCGGAGGTAGGAGTCAAACCAGGGGATAACTGAGTCAGGAATATGGGATGATCTGAGGATACCTAGGAGAATATCAAAATCTACCGAGTTAAATGCATTGCTGAAATCTAGCAGAGTGACCAGTGTAAGTTTTTTATTATCCATTGCGTAACGGATGTCTTCCGTTACATTCAGCAATGCACTAACCGTACTATGATAGGGTCGAAAACCGGACTGAAAAGTGCTCAGAAGGTCATTCCTACAAAGATATTTGTAGAGCTGGTGGTGGACACAACCTTCTAGTACCTTGGATAGGATTGGAAGAATGGAGATAGGACGATATTGAGAAAAAGAACTGGGGTTAGGTTTTTTAGGAAGAGGGATAACATGAGCCAGCTTCCAAGTACTTGGAAATGTGTTCGAGGACAAGGAGAGGTTCATAATGTGAGTTATAACCGGGACTACATTGTCCAGGATTGGAAGCAGCATTTCAAGGCTCAAATTATCACTGCCCACTGCCCTAGTCGAAATCGCTTTAATACTTCGCCTAACGTCAACCTCAGACAAGTCAAGAAACTCGAATGGCTCACAGTCGGGCGGAGGCAAATCGGCCAGGGAGCGCAAGGATGCTAATTTGATAGCCTCCTCTAGTGTGACGGGGGGAGTCGAGAAATGACGGTTGAGATCATCCAAGTCGAGTGCGCCACATTGCCTATCAGAGATCCTGCCTACTCCAAGTGTCTCCAAGAAGCGCCATGTTTGCGCCGGTGAGGTGTTCTGTAAAGTGCTATGAATGTAGCGACGTTTAGCATCCCTGCACATCCGGTTACAAACATTGCGAATCTTCTTGTATACGACAAAATTTTCATCAGTAGGGACTTTTTTATGTTTCGCCTTGGCCCGGTCGCGTTTAGCCATTATACTCTTAAGATGTGGTGTGAGCCAAGGTGCAGGAAAATGCTTCACACGAACGGGTCGCAGAGGGGCGTGAATATCGAAGAGTGCACGAAGCGTTGTATTGAAGATGACTACTTTATCGTCAACAGAAACGGCTGCATACAAGGACGACCAGTCCAGTTTTTCCGCATCTTCCTTTAGCCGGTCTACGTCCATACCTCGAAAATTGCGACAGAGGACGACCTTACCTTTACGCTTGGGAGGTCGCACTTTATATGAAAGATGGATCAGATCGTGGTACGAAAACGGAGCGGTCAGTTGTCCGTGTGACGTAACCAGATTATCCTTGGAGACGATCGCTAAATCAATTAAAGATGGCCTTGAATTTGGATAATAGTGTGTAGCATAAGACGGGAGGATTTTTAAGTCAAAGCTTGAAACTACTTCCTGCAGGCTGCGGCACCTGCCGTCGTTTTTCAACTGACAGGTGTTCAGGTCACCCATCAGTATTACATGATCATAATCAGCACGGTGAGCCGCTAAAATGGTCTCCAGAGAATTGAAATAGTTAATTTTATCGCTAGGACAATAAAGTACACCAAGAAGTATTTTGGTGTGGTGCACAGTAATTTTCACAAGAAGATGTTCAAGTGATGCAACATATGGCAATCCGCTTGAGGACTGACTTACAATTGCACTTGGGATATCAGCTCGAAGATAAACACAAACACCTCCACCCCCACAGCCAGTTCTGTCATTGCGCAGCAGTTTGTAACCCGGAAGTTCACAGAGCGTCGAGGGCAAAGAAGGCTTCAACCAAGATTCAGAGACGAGTATCACATCGGCACACTGATTACCAAAAGTAACGATTAAATCCGCGTAATGACCTACCAGACTCTGGGCATTGATATGTACAAGCTTTAGGCATTTCTTATCGAGCGCTGTTTGGAGCTGGATATCAAGTGGAGCAGTACCCGCAGTATCAGAGGTGAAAGACACGTCACTGAGAGCACTTTCATATTCATTAGAAGAAGAGCAAGAAAGAAATTCATCGACTATGTTACTAAGAGGCATGTAAATATAAAAAATAATACGAATATACTTATTTACCTAAATAAAAAAAAATAATGTATATATGTATAATAAACTAAATAAATAAGAGCAATAAAATAAGATATTTTTTTACTAAAGCTAAACAAACCAGTAATATAGTCCAACACAACACCGGCACTGCTGACTAAAAGAAATCAGGAACAGCTAAAGGATTAGAGGCCAGAGCCATTAAAAATATAAAAAAAAAACAACATAAACGAAATGCAAACAAGACTCACTCAAGAGTATCACTACTGTCACTGTCACTTCACTAGCACAGCACGTAAACATTAAAAAGTTGAAAAGGTGTGATATTTGTAACAACTACCTACTTTACCTGCGTTTATGACAATAAAACATTTGTAATGTAAGCCGGACAAAATTAAAAGTAACAACACTAGTGACGACGTGAGAAACGTGTAGTGAGGAGGAATGCGTTTCAAGTTGCATGAGCAGCCGGGTGTTGCGACTGCAGCTCACGGAACTCAGCCATGGAGACCAGCTTCTTGCGCGTACCGTCCGGAAGGAAAACAAAGATTGTACCGTCGCTGGACCAGCATTTCTTAATGCCGAAGTGCTTGCGAGCGGCGGCAAAAACCTCCTGCCGCGGCTTAGTGAGGAACTCCTTCACCGACACTTTGGTACCTTTGAGCTTCGTCTTCGCATTCCAAACAGCTGTGCGAGACTTCAATGTAGAAAAACGCACAAGTACGGGCCTGTCCTTCGTCTTTCTCTCACCCAAGCGATGACAAACTTCAATAGCCGCTTCATCAATGCCGGTCAACTTCATTTGGGTGGTTAACAGCGTCTGGACCTTGATCATCAGGTTCTCGTCCTTTGTCTCTGTAACTATAAGATATAAGTTGCTAAGTATTATGTTACTTATAATATAACAAATACGTATATGTTAATAATAATATACCTATAATATACATACATAAATAATTAATAATAAAAATAATATACTTACTACATACACAAAATAAATAATAAACATACATAATAATAATATAATACATACCTATAGTGTTGCAATATAGAGAAAGCAAGTCAGGTCAGGTAATGCTCTTTTATTTTCGTCTTAAATATGTGTATGCTAGGACTGTCGCGAATTTCGTGGGGAAGGGCATTCCAAAGTCGCACCGAATGAACAGAAAAAGACTCACCATAGCGGGAGGAGCAGTGAGAGGGAAATTTTAGCAACAGTGATTTAATAGATCGGCAAGGCCTATCTCTAGGAACAATGTATTCAAAGCGATCACGCAAATATGAAGGAGAGGAAGGATTGTAAAGGATTTTATAAAGGTAAGAGAGAATGTGTACATCACGACGACGACAAACAGGAAGCCACTTAAGTTTAGATCTAAATTAAGAGACATGGTCGAATTTACGAAGTTCAAAAATAAACCGTATACATAGATTTTGCAATCTTTAAAGATAAGATAAAGATAAATATACTTTATTGCATACCAAAAAACTTAACTTAAAACTTAATTTAAAAATATACAGTGCAAAGGCGGCCTTATCGCTTTTAGCGATTTCTTCCATGCAACCTTAAGGTAACCGGTATAGGAGTTGGTAGGTAAAAGGCTAAATGCGGGTGGCTGCAGATAAAAAAAATATAAAAATTTTGTACTAAATAATACATGTATACTTATATAAATATATATAATACAAATCAAAACAAATATATATATATAACTTTTATTTATTTCTTAATTACTATTGAATTACTTTATATATATATATACACTTACATGTAACATACATATTATAATAAATAATAACCACAGAAATAAAACAAATATATATATTCAGTAATTACACAGCTTACAGTAGTGATCCCTAAGTCTTTTTTTAAAGATGAACAGGGACTCAGATGTACGGATAGTATCAGGTAATTGGTTCCACAGTCGAACCGAGTGAGCCTTAAAAGATTTACTGAGGAAGTCAGTGCTGAAAGTGGGAAAAGAGAGAAGAAGAGCATTACACGATCGAGGTTGGCGGCCGTGCATTGACTCCCTACGCTGAAAATTGTCCCTTAGATACGGAGGAGCTAATCTTTCTAATTTATTAAGGAGCACCTCCGTAGCATCGAGGAAGCAGACATCCGCATAGTCAATTATGGGAAGAAGTAGGGATTGCGCAAGGAGGAGCTTGGTTTCGAAGGGTAAAAATTTCTGTAAACGTTTAAGAGACTGAAAAGAGAAATGCACCTTCCTACTGACTTCATTGACATGGTTGGTCCAGGACAGATTGGTATCAAAAATAACCCCTAAATTCTTGGCAGTATTCGTAAACCCAATAGGGATAGTGTTGTAAATTAAAGGGGGTAATGCGGATATGTCTAGCTGGCTGCGTAACGCGACCCCGCCAATAATAAGAGCTTGTGATTTGGAGGGATTCACAAGTAAGCCAAATGATTGGGCCCATTCATTAATTCTGAGAAGGTCAGTGTTAACACGATGTACAGCATCCAAGGCCTCGTCTACTTTAAAATGGTGGTATAGTTGTAAATCGTCAGCATAAAGGTGAAATTTCGTGGTGATAAGCTTAGTTAACGAGTTTATGAAGACAGAAAATAATAATGGGGAAAGTACACCACCCTGAGGAACCCCTGCAGTGAGATCTACCCAGTCTGACGAAGACTGATCTGCGCGAACACACTGCGAACGACCCCTGAGGTAGGAGTTGAACCAACTTATAGCTTGAGGGGATACATGAAGAGAGGAAAGAATTCCAAGTAAAATATCAAAATCCACTGAGTTAAACGCGCTGCTAAAGTTCAATAATGTAAGTATGGTTAGTTGTTTTCTGTCCATGGCCTGACGAATATCATCCGAAACTTTAAGCAAAGCAGTTACAGTACTGTGGCCAGGACGGAAACCAGATTGAAAGGTACTTAAAAGGTTATTAGTATTGAGAAAATAAAATAGTTGTTTATGGACGATGCTCTCAAGAACTTTAGATAGAAAGGGAAGAATAGAGATTGGACGAAATTGGGTAGGTGACGCTGGGTTAGATGTTTTAGGCAAGGGAATAACATGCGCTTTTTTCCATAAGCAAGGAAAGGAGCCAGTACTAAGGGAATGATTAAAGATATGAGTGAGACAAGGAAGAAGTTCGTCTACGAGAAGGTTAAACATCTGGGAACTAAGCTCATCTGCTCTGATCGCCGTGGAAGAAATAGAAAGAAGAGATTTCTTCACTTCATTAGGAGATATTTCACTTAACGTAAATTGACTACAAGAAGGAAGTGGTAGATTAGAGAGATATTGAAGAGTGGAATTTTTGACATGAGTATCTAAACAGAGAGGAGGATAAGAAAAGTGAAAATTTAACACATTCAGATCAAAAACAAACGGACACTCATTTGATGATTTATCAACTCCAAGAGTTTTGAGGAACTTCCACAGGTGAGCTGGATTACATTGCTCAACTGAGTTGTGAATGTGACGCCGCTTAGCATCGCGGCACATTCTGTTGCAGCGATTGCGAAGCTTTTTGTAGTCAGCTAAGTTAGCATCAGTGGGATTTTTCTTAAGCTTGCGCTTGGCCTTATTTCGTTTAGTCATAGCTCTTTTATCTTGGTTGCAGTCCCTTAGTTACGATGATACTGAATCTTTACTTGAAGTTGTCAAAAAAACGAACAAACACACACATACCCTCACGACACTGCACTGCATCACACCACACGTACACGCACACACATGCACACATACAACACACTCATACTTCGTTACACAAACACTTAAATAAACACAAAACATAGATACACAAGCTTTTCTTTTTCTTCATTTTTGTTTCCCTAATATCTTGTTTACATGTGAGTTACGAGTCTGTCACCTCGTACACCATCATCATGGAAGCTTCTGGATCACACAATGACTCAATGCAATGATGATTGCGAAACAAAGTTAATTTAAGGGACGGGCACCGAGACCCGCCGCCTTTCTGTCGCACTATCGCGGTAGCGCTTGGACATAAATTATATAATTAGTATTTATAATTAGCTGTTAATCACATTATCTACTATTAAACTCACTTTCTTATATTAAAGTGTTTTTAAAAACCCTCCACCTGCGGCCTAAACCATAACTGGCGCAGTCGTTGTTGAGGTAGTCTAACTATAGACGCGACGCGTTTCCAAAAATCGAATCGCCGCTTCGTCGAATCGTTGGCTATCAAGAACCTACTACGGTTGACCGCTGGAAGGAGTCTACGTGATCAATCCAAACATCGATGGGTCTCGTTTGCAAAATCACGCTGTTTTTGTGAGTAATAGATATAAGTTACACAATCCTATTGGTTGTCATATCCGATCCTGGAAACCTTATCCTAAGTATAACTAGTTCTATCTTTTAGTTTTAATTATAAATATTCAAAATTTTCTACCCTCGTAGAGAAAGGGGCCTTAAGCCCAACAGTCCGACTTCTCTTCGTGGAAGTCTTAGGGCTGATAGATTTCATAGCGATCTTCTAGCTGTCTTAGAAGAATTATCTGACGACGACTTAGAAATGGCTAGCAATAACGAAACCCAGGGTGCTCATGACGCTACACCACAGCAAACAGCTGAAGACCTAACAGAAAAAATTTGGAGATCTTTAAGGGTTGTCCCTGAATTTGACGGGAACCCTCATATATTGGTCAGATTTTTAGATATCTGCGACAAATTAATTTTAAAATATGTAAATCCCCTGTAAAGGAAATGAGTTGAATAATACATCATTGTTAAACGGAATCCTGAATAAAATCGTAGGCCCAGCAGCTAGAACTCTGTCTGCAAATGGCATCCCTAACAATTGGCAATCCATTAGAAACACCTTAGTTAACAGTTTCTCTGATCATAGGGATGAAACATCCCTATACACAGATTTATCCATGCTTACACAAGGAAAAGATTCTCGTAGTATCTTTTACGAACGCGTGCAAAATCTTTTCTCTACTATTGTCACTTATATAGAGCTGCACGAAACCATACGCCTACCACAGTCGCAGCAAAACGCGAGTTGTATAGGAAACTATCGCTTCAAACCTTCCTGAAAGGCCTATCCGAGCCTCTAGGCTCTAGAATCAGATGTATGCGACCTGTTACTATAGAGTCTGCCCTAGAGTATGCATTGGAGGAAAGTAATATTCTTTACCTACAAGGTAAAGCGCCCCAGTACCCAAAAACCCAAAATAATCACCCAAAGTTCTCAATTCCGTTCAATATGCCATTAAATAATCTGTTCAATCAACCCAGACCATTTCACCGGCCCATAAACAACCCCATGGCAAATCAACCTTCAAGTGCTATGCCACTAACCCCCTCCCAACCCCCACAATATACGCAATGCCAACAAAATTTTAGACCCTATCAAGGTCCTTCAAAAACCCAATAGGTCATGAGAGCATTGCCTCGCTCCGACATGACTACTGGATTCAGAATCGCACCCCGTCCGTTCCAAAATCACCAAAATACAAATTACCTTAAGCCTATGAGTAGTATCAGCTACCCAGTTGCGAGGAAATTACCACCTACTCCCCAGAATCAACTTAACGTGAACGAGACTTACTATGAACCGAACCCCTACTATGAGTGCGAACCTCACTATTATTATGACAATTATACAAACTATGACTACAGTGAATTATACTTACAAAACTTTTTTTTTTTTTTTTCATTCACTATTGGTAAGCCCTTGGCATCAACTCCAACCCTGAAATAGAATATCAACCCCTTCCCCAAGCCGACATAAACCATGAGATTTCTCCCCAACTAAGTGAAGAAAATTTTTCCAAAATTACGAAACCGGACCCCCCAGAATAGAATTAAATCTACAGGATAAAAAACAATTACCCTATATCCAAATTAACCAACCTCCGCTAAAACTATTAATCGACACTGGCGCAAATAAATCATTTATTAGCCCAGAAGTAGTACATTCATTTTTTCCAAACTTTCCCCTCAACTATGAACCGTTCGTAGTGACAAACATACACGCAAGTACTAGGAATGACTACTCGATCACAATCCCATGTTTCCCCGAACTAAATGACCAAAAATCATTAAAATTTTTCATATACCGATTTCATGAATATTTCGATGGATTAGTTGGACTAGACTTATTACAACAATGGGAATCAAAAATTTACCTTGGTTCACGTACATTATTAACCAAATACGCGACCAATCCAATTTACATGTATGAGTCACTCAACTCGCCGGGCGTTCATTTCTTCGAAACGCTGATTCCCGCAAACTCCAGTCGTATTGTAAGGGCGCCGACAGACGTTGCTAAAGGCGAGATACTAATTAATTTTCAAAACATATGTGAATGCAACATTACAGAATGTATATCAGTCGCGGAGAATAACTATGCGTTCATAGAAATTACGAACCCTACAAATAGAGACGTCCCCTTTAGATTGACCGAACCCATATCGGCGTGTATTTTTAGTGAAGAATTTGCAACAGAAAAACAGTCTTGTCACGACTACGCACTAATCACATGAATAGCGAAGAAAAAGCCAATTTAACTAGACTATGTCAAGAATACTCTGACATATTTCATCTGGACTGTGAACCCCTGACATTTACGAATCAAATCAAGCATAGAATAAAAACTAAAGATGAAAATCCCATATATACGAAAACTTATCGATATCCCCACATACACAGAGAAGAAGTTAGAACACAAATACAAAATATGTTAGACCAAGGCATAATAAGGCCATCCACCTCTGCCTGGAGCGCGCCCATATGGATAGTTCCCAAAAAAATGGACGCGTCAGGAAAGGTCAAATGGAGATTAGTAGTAGACTTCCGCAAATTAAACGAAAAAACAATAGATGATAAATATCCCATCCCGAATATCGCTGATATCCTCGATAAACTTGGTAAATGCATGTATTTCACTACGCTAGACCTAGCTACTGGCTTTTATCAGGTCGAGATGCACCCGGAAGATATTCACAAAACTGGGTTTAGTGTAGCAGATGGAAATGGGCACTACGAGTTTCTACGGATGCCCATGGGTCTAAAAATAGCCCTTCGACCTTCCAAAGGGTCATGAACAACGTTTTGAGAGGCTTACAAAACGTTATATATGTAGTCTACTTAGATGATATCCTGGTCTTTTCCACCTCTCTACAAGAACATATGGTTAATCTACGAAAAATTGTTGACAGACTTCGAGAATCCAACTTCAAAATCCAAATGGATAAATCCGAATTTGTCAAACATGAAACACCCTACTTAGGCCACATCATAACACCAGAAGGAGTAAAGTCCAACCCAGAAAAAATAGCTGCAATACAGAAATACCCCATCCCTAAAACACGTACAGCTATCAGGAGATTTTTAGGTCTATTAGGATATTATAGAAGATTTATCAAAAATCTCGCTCATCTTACAAAACCCATGACGAAATGCCTCAAAAAGGGAGCTAAAATTCAACTGACTCCTGAATATGTCAATTGTTTCGAGCACTGTAAAACGTTACTTATGAACGACCCCATCCTGCAATACCCGGATGTTTCGAAAGAGTTTATCCTTACTACGGATGCCTCGAATATAGCTCTTGGTGCTGTCCTTTCCCAAGGAACCGTTGGCCAAGATAGACCGGTTGCATACGCCTCTAGAACATTAAATGAAAATTACTCAACTATAGAAAAAGAACTATTAGCAATAGTTTGGGCCACAAAAACTTTTAGACCATACCTTTTCGGACGAAAATTCAAAATTGTGACAGATCATAAGCCCCTCCAATGGCTAATGAATTTAAAAGAGTCAAATACACATCTCACTAGGTGGAGATTAAAACTCTCAGAATACGATTTCTCTATCGTTTACAAAAAAGGGATAAATAACACCAACGCTGACGCTCTTTCTAGAGTGGAGATACACAATGAAGATATATCATCTGTCGTAGTAGAAATTAGCTCTACTTCTTCGGAAGCTACACTCTCTGCAGACTCGGAAGCCACAATCGATGCTCCAGATGATAGACCGATTATAAGCCAATCTGAAACTGATACTGCACCCTCTCTGAGACCTCTTGACAGCCCTATTCCCGAAATTAACAATGATATACAGGAAAACCAACTATTACCCTCACCGAGATCTCTTGACAACAGCCCCATCCCTGAACCTTACATACCTGAAGATAATTTACCGCCCCCTGAAGACATTCCCTTGACTAATACTGACCATACAAGTGCAGAACAACCGATCCTAGAAATACCCATATTAGAAGACTCACTCAATAAAAACAAAAGGCAACTAATAATAAAATTTACGAACAGTCTCATAAAAAATAATCCAAAGGTAACACAGCCATTTGAGACTTTTAGAAAAACTGTTTCCTATGTTCATGATGACAACTTAGAACAGGATATTATATCCTTGGTCAAAAATCACATAGATCCAAAAATGCGAACAGCAATACTAGTTGAACCTTTAGAAAAAATGTACAACATCGTGCCTATATTACAACGCAACCTAAAAAGTTCTGCAATGAATCTAGTGCTAGTTAAATACGAGGTCCAAGATATTAATGATTTCCTCAAACAACAAGAAATTATACAAAAATATCATCAAGGTAAAACAAACCACAGAGGAATCAACGAAACCTATCTAGCTATCTCTCATAGATATTTTTGGCCAAAATTAAAAGATAGTATAACAAAATTTATAAACACTTGCAATATCTGTAACTGCGCAAAATACGATCGTAACCCAGTTCGACCTGAGTTCCAAATAGTGCCCCCACCTAGTAAACCCTTTGAAGAAGCTTTCGCTGACGTCATAACCATAGAAAATGAAAAATATCTGTCTATTATAGACGCATTTTCAAAATACACACAAGTCTATAGACTGCCTGATTGCACAGCTCCGAATATTGTAAAGTCTCTCCTGATGTACTGTACCCACCATGGTTTCCCCGTGACTCTAGTTACAGACCGAGGTACGGAATTCACAAACCAAGTCGTTAGTGAATTTCTTAAATTTCATAAAATAAACCATCGTTTAACTGCAGCACACGCCTCAAATGAAAGAGGCATGGTCGAGCGATTTTACAATACCCTACTAGAACACCTTAGACTGTTAAAACTTCAACATAAAAATGAACCAGCCTCTAACCTCGTGCTTTACGCAATTAT
Organism: Coleophora flavipennella; assembly: GCA_947284805.1. Taxonomy (NCBI): domain Eukaryota; kingdom Metazoa; phylum Arthropoda; class Insecta; order Lepidoptera; family Coleophoridae; genus Coleophora; species Coleophora flavipennella. The sequence continues at coordinate 483,176 of OX369278.1, forward strand.
CGCCTACAACAGTTCTGTACACAGCCTAACTAAGTGTAAACCATTTGAAGTAATATCCGGACACCTTGATCCCCGAGACCCAACATAATTAAACCTATCCGAACGCCTTCTCCAGCAATACATGCAAGATCATAGAAATAAAATGAAAAACGTATACAAAATTATTCATGACGACTCTTACAGAGACCGACAAGCAATAATGACAAGGCGAAATCGTGACCGGGAGCCTGAAACAAATTACGAAGAAGGACAAGAGGTTTACGTTAAAAATCCACTAGCAAGCAGAAAAAAACTTGCACCACGCTATACCCACGACAAAATTGTGACTAACCTTCCAATTCACATATATACCTCAAAAAAAAGAAAGGTCCCGTTGCAAAAACTAGATTAAAACGTAATAAAAAAGTAAATTCTACATTGTTACAGGACCATGACACTCGTGGTGACCCTGTCGCCAGCTCGAGCCGACTTTCAGACCAACGTCAAACTTGACAATCTTACAGAAGGACCTGGACTCCTACCATTTAAATTAGGGCCTACTAAAATAACTTCCCATGACCACACCTTTTTGAATGAAATCGACTTTGACAAAATCGAACAAGCTATTAAACTTCTAGAAAATGACCTATCTGATGCCGTCAGTAAAATTCCTAATAACAACTTCATACTTTTTAAGTATCAAATACTCTACCTTTTTAAGAAATTGAACGAAACTTCACGCCTTTTGGCGACGTTTGAACCCAAAAGAGTAAAACGTGGCCTACTCAACCACTTAGGAACCATCATAAAAAGCATATCCGGAAACTTAGACAATGACGACGCTATACGATTCGAAAATGCCCTCAAAATTCTTCAAAAGAATGAAAAAGACATTTCTATAAGCTTAAACAATCATATAAGTCTCATATAAAGACATGACATCCCAGAAAACCCAAATTTTACAAAATCTGACCAATAATCAGAGACAATTAGAAAAAGCTATGTCTTATATGGTTAACATGACTAATCAGGATAGAGAACGTATATCTCTATATGCTCAGCTGTCTCAGTTATTTACCGTAATCGGTGAAAATATCCAAGACCTTCATAATGAAATAACTAGGTTAAGTAATATATTAGCTTTTAGTCGATCTAGCTCTGTGCACCACTCCCTGCTATCTGTGGAAGATATAACATCTATGATGCACAAAATAAAAAACTTATATGGCACTCACTCAGTTTTAGACTTAGATACTAGATATTACTACAATTTACTTAGCTTAGGATCCTATTTTCTAGATAAAAAACTAGTTATTGTCCTTAAATTTCCTATATTGTCCTTACCTACCTACGACCTGTTCCAACTTTGTCCGGTTCCGAATAAAAACCTGGAAATAATCCTTCCCCCTTTCCCCTTTATGGCAACCAACTCCCAGGAGTTTGTGTACATGGAGGCTGAATGCCCGAAGATCGCAACCTGGCATATTTGCAAACAGCAAATAAACTATCAGACCCGCATGCAGCAAGACTGTATCCACCGACTCATCTACGAGCAAGAAATAGACAGTTCATGTCACTCTACCCCCGTTACCCTACTCAAAGAAGCCCTACTGGAATTGGATAACCAACATTACATCTTATCGTTCCGGAAGCCTACAAAAATACAAATATCCAGCGGACAAGAAGAACACCGTATACTACAGGGCAGTTTTCTAGTAACCATCCCTCAGAAATGCCACCTCAAAACGCCATCATTCACAATCATCAACATTGATGACAAAATTCACGGACATGCTGTCGAAATCATAACAATTCCCAAGTTGTCAGCAAAATCGACAAAGAATTCAATTCGTTATAACCTGACATCCATCGACCTGAATAAATTACACAATATTCAACACCAAGTACTAATGGAGATTCCGACTACAGTTGACTCACCGGACCCAACAGCGAGCATATTCCATACGACAATACCAGTTTACGCAATCATCATATTTGGTACAGTTGCACTTGCTATATTGTACGGACGCCGCCACACACTAAGAAACCTAATAAAATTCAACGAAGAAAGACATTCTGATCAATCTTCACGCAACGCGACGACTCTAGAAGAGAGAAAAGCTGCAACATTTTCTCTCAAGCTTGGCCAATAGTCTTTCATCTAGGGGCGGAGGAGTTACGAGTCTGTCACCTCGTACACCATCATCATGGAAGCTTCTGGATCACACAATGACTCAATGCAATGATGATTGCGAAACACAGTTAATTTAAGGGACGGGCACCGAGACCCGCCGCCTTTCTGTCGCACCATCGCGGTAGCGCTTGGACATAAATTATATAATTAGTATTTATAATTAGCTGTTAATCACATTATCTACTATTAAACTCACTTTCTTATATTAAAGTGTTTTTAAAAACCCTCCACCTGCGGCCTAAACCATAACTTGTGTTTACATTGTTTATTATCAGACTTTTGTTATGGAAGTGCGAGTCCTCCTGACACAGGTTTACAAAAAAAACCTAAAAGGAGGTCTCAACCTCTATTTTGAGATGTTGTAAAAGTGACCTAATAAACAATTTTTAATTAATTAATTTTAATAATCAATTTAAAAGTTCATTGTTCATTTATTTGCAAAGAAAACATATTACATTTCAGGTCTTAATTTATGGGTAGAAGATGAATTCCACCTTATCCAAGGCATGCAAATGTTACCATTTTACTATGTGCATTTTAATGTTTACCATCTACTCGTATATATCCTTTTACGGAATAGAAACAATTTTCATGCAACCACTTAAGTGGTTATCTTTATCTTTATAAATATCAAATAAATAAAATCGAATCTACATGCAATTTTTATCTAATATACAGTAACTCTTATCATTTAAAAAAACTTTACATTTAAATTTATAGGTTTTATATTCAAACCACTAAGAAACTCTTTATGCTTTTGACTAGATAAAGGTTTAGTAAATACATCCGAAATCATATGATCGGTTGGCAAATATTGTACAGTAATTAAAAATTAGATCATTTATTAGATCTTTTACGAAATGATAACGCAGATCAATGTGTTTTGTTCTTTTGTGACAATATTCTCTTACAAGCAGCAACTTTTGAGCATTTTGATTATCGTTATATATGTACTACAACATTTACGGTTTTGTTCAGAATTTCACTCAAAAAATTCCTTACAAAACAGATGTATTTGTGTTTGTTACACACTGTAGTTCTCTTGTTAGCATCTACTATGTATTTCTGTTACACCCTCTAGTTGTCTTGTTAGCATCAACTATGTATTTGTGTCACACCCTGTAGTTCTCTTGTTAGCATCTACTATATATTTGTGTTACACCCTGTAGTTCTCTTGTTAGCATCTACTAAGTATTTGTGTTACACCCTGTAGTTCTCTTGTTAGCATCTACTACGTATTTGTGATACACCCTGTAGTTTTCTTGTTAGTATCTACTAAGTAATTGTGTTACACCCTGTAGTACTCTTGTTAGCATCTACCATGTATTTGTGTTACACCCTGTAGTTCTCTTGTTAGCATCTACTATGTATTTCTGTTACACCCTCTAGTTGTCTTGTTAGCATCAACTATGTATTTGTGTCACACCCTGTAGTTCTCTTGTTAGCATCTACTATATATTTGTGTTACACCCTGTAGTTCTCTTGTTAGCATCTACTAAGTATTTGTGTTACACCCTGTAGTTCTCTTGTTAGCATCTACTACGTATTTGTGATACACCCTGTAGTTTTCTTGTTAGTATCTACTAAGTAATTGTGTTACACCCTGTAGTACTCTTGTTAGCATCTACCATGTATTTGTGTTACACCCTGTAGTTCTCTTGTTAGCATCTACTATGTATTTGTGTTACACCCTGGAGTTCTCTTGTTAGCATCTACTACGTATTTGTGTTACACCCTGTAGTTTTCTTGTTAGTATCTACTAAGTAATTGTGTTACACCCTATAGTTCTCTTGTTAGCATCTACTATGCATTTGTGTTACACCCTGTAGTTCTCTTGTTAGCATCTACTACGTATTTGTGCTACACCCTGTAGTTCCTTGTTAGCATTAATTGTTGATTTTCATTGGCTAAAATGTGTCAAGAATTGTGTTCATTATTGTCCTGCAGCTATTTCACGGAAAGCCTCCAGTCGTTGCGCGCGCTGTCGGTGGCACACAACAATCTGCGGTGGCTCAACCTCACCACGTTGGCCGGCGCCGAGTACCTCGAGCACCTCGACTTGTCGCACAACCAGCTCGAAAACGTGCCCGCCCTCGCTCAGGGACAGGTGCGCCATGTTTTCTTCTGCATTTTGTCTTTTAAATTTATTTTCCATAGAAAATTTTATGATTGGATAAATGAATAAATAATATTTAGTGACGAAAAGATTACGAGAGAAAAAAAAGACGTGTGGCACTCGGGGACTGCCGCGGTAAAGCTATTGCATAGCATTTTTAAGCTATTGCATAGATTTCATCGCAGGCTTTGAGCGCGGGGACCGAATCCAGAAATTCCGTAACGAAGAAAAACCTCACGCTCGGTTGCCGTGGCAACAATATCGGTTGTCAAAACAAACATATAAGAAGATTTGATCATTTTCGGAGAATAATAAAACTCTTTTCATAAACTGTATATACCTCCATAATATGACAAAAAAGATTTGATTATTTTTTATTTATCAAATGCAAAAAGATTTTATTTAAGACACAGCTGTTTGTATTTATAGAGATAGGTACAAAAAGATTTTATTCCATATTTGGCTGTATAGTTCCAACTACCATTGCTTAAAAAAAACAAAGAAGTAATAAAAGCGCGGTTAAGCGAAAATAAATAATAAATATGAATGAACAAAGTGCATTTATTATTAATGAAGAAAGTAATAAAAGCGCGGTTAAGCGAAAATAAATAATAAATATGAATGAACAAAGTGCATTTATTATTAATGAAGAAAGTCACGAAAAAATAGTGAAAGAAAATGAGTGAGTAATCTATATACATACATTTAATTATTATCACAAATGCAGTATTAATTTTCAGTTATCATAAAACTATAGTTTCAATGATAAATATTCCTGAATAACCAACAGCTACTGTAAGATAATAAAACCCACATGTATTGTAAAATAAAAAAATAATTTAAACAATATTAACTTTTTATTTATTTAATAAAAGAGAAAATTGTTTTCTTATCGGTCACCACGCTCAAAAAGTGTAACTTGAATTAATATCAAAGAAAAAGAAATACTGCATGAATAAAATAAATAAATAATTATAATTGCATAAGTTGATACAAAATGCTATGCAATAGCTTTACCGCGGCAGTCCCCGAGTGCCACACGTCTTTTTTATCAACTTATGCAATTATAATTATTTATTTATTTTTTATTTATGCAGTATTTACCAGTACCATTATAGTCCTTGGGGCGCGGGATGTTTATGTAATTAACACTAAGAAAGTTAATCATCATCATCATCATCATCCGTCATCCGTCATGCGTCATCCATCATTCGTCATCTTCATCCGTCATCCGTCGTCTTTATCGTCATCCGTCATTCGTAATCCATCATTCGTCATCCGTCATCCGTCATCGTCATCCATCATTCGTCATTCGTAATCCGTCATTCGTCATTCATCGTCCGTCATTCGTCATCGTCAGTCATCCGTCATCTGTCATCCGTCATTCGTCATTTGTCATCGTCATCGTCTGTCATCCGTCATCCGTCATCGTCATCTGTCATCCGTCATCGTCATCTGTCATCCGTCATTGTCATCGTCATCATCATCATCACCGTCATATACTTAAGATGATAAGTTTTATAGAACTCAATATATATTTTTTGGGGTGTTAGGTTTTATTTTCGTTACGAAATTTCTAGATTCGGTCCCCTCAAAGCCAGCGATAAAAGCTATACAATAGCTTAACACGATAAGAAACATTTCAGATGGGTGAAGGAGGGACCGCCAGAGGGAGGTCGGGCGGGGACAAGTAGTTTTAAACGAATTGAGAATTTCAAAGAACACCACTGCAAAGCGTCGGTTATAAACTTCCGAGTCAAGGTCGTTACGTCTCCAGGGAATCCCAGCTTGGGGCCAGAGGACCGTGTGCAATTTGATCCTCTAGACTTATTTATTTCTGTCGCAGAACGCAGCACATTCGCCTTTCTCCGGGCTGACGTGCCTACGCACGATTAACCTGAGCCACAACAATCTCAGCGCAATGTACGGCTGGCTGGTGCTCCCGAGCCTCTCTCTCGACATGTCGCACAACAGCATCCGCAACCTCACCGACCGAGTATGTACTTGCCTTAGTCACAGGTAGCGTAAGAGAGAGAAACAGGAAGAACGCTGAAGGTTTATAAGAGAATACGCCCCTGGCTGAAGGCATGCTGCATGCCCTTCTCCTCCTATTCCATAAGAACGTTTATCCGACGCTCTTATAGGGTAAAGGAAAACATCGTGAGGAGACCTGCACATCTGATTCCAGATGTGTATGAAGGTCGCAGTGCACACGTCCGTAGGTGTAAATCTAAATGCATTACACGTGACCATGGGTGATGCTAAATGTAACACCAGGCAACCGCCGTCTATCCCTTAGATAGCACTGTTAATGTGCAACACGATAAGAGAGAGAACGCTTTTGAAATAATTTTGAGATGATAATAATTGTTTTGTTGTGATTTCAAAAAGGGACTGTAGACGATTGTATTTTGAACACACCACTCGAGCGACAATGCCATGATGGATTCATTACACAACGAGCATTAGAAAAGTCTCAACAGGCTTCTTGTAAAAATATGTCTTATATTATAAAAAAAGAAGTGTGGCACTCGGGGACTGCCGCGGTAAAGCTATTGCATAGCATTTTGTATCAACTTATGCAGTTATAATTATTTATTTATTTTATTCATGCAGTATTTGTTTTTCTTTGATATTAATTCAAGTTACACTTTTTGAGCGTGGTGACCGATAAGAAAACAATTTTTTCTTTTATTAAATAAATAAAAAGTTAATATTGTTTAAAATATTTTTTTATTTTACAATACATGTGGGTTTTATTATCTTACAGTAGCTGTTGGTTATTCAGGAATATTTATCATTGAAACTATAGGTTTATGATAACCGAAAATTAATACTGCATTTGTGATATTAATAAAATGTATGTATATACATAGATTACTCACTCATTTTCTTTCACTATTTTTTCGTGACTTTCTTCATTAATAATAAATGCACCTTGTTCATTCATATTTATTATTTATTTTCGCTTAACCGCGCTTTTATTACTTTCTTCATTAATAATAAATGCACTTTGTTCATTCACATTTATTATTTATTTTCGCTTAACCGCGCTTTTATTACTTCTTTGTTTTTTTTTAAGCAATGGTAGTTGGAACTATACAGCCAAATATGGAATAAAATCTTTTTGTACTTTTTTTTAAGCAATGGTAGTTGGAACTATACAGCCAAATATGGAATAAAATCTTTTTGTACCTATCTCTATAAATACAAACAGCTGTGTCTTAAATAAAATCTTTTTGCATTTGATAAATAAAAAATAATCAAATCTTTTTTGTCATATGGAGGTATATACAGTTTATGAAAAGAGTTTTATTATTCTCCGAAAATGATCAAATCTTCTTATATGTTTGTTTTGACAACCGATATTGTTGCCATGGCAACCGAGCGTGAGGTTTTTCTTCGTTACGGAATTTCTGGATTCGGTCCCCGCGCTCAAAGCCTGCGATAAAATCTATGCAATAGCTTAATAAATTTTGAGTGACAAATTGAGTTTAAACTACATTTCTTCGTATCCCGCTAGAGGTTTGTTTATAGAAGCTCGTTTTTAGGGTTTTGGTAGGAATATGATTACACTAACGCCACGTAACGCAAACAAACTTTATAAATGCTCAGCGACCGGGTTCGAACATTTATCTTCAGGAAATCTTTGAGTCTGTCTCAGTAATATATATTGTTCCTACAAAAACCAACATCATAAGTATCAACTATTTATAAGAAGCTCCTGCCATAAAGTGATGGTCTCCGTATGCCGGTTCAATTTATTTTTGATGAACTGAAACCCAGTCTGTTACCGTCTGTCACTGCCTGTTAACTTTGCACTATTGATAAAACCATAGCCCCACTCGATACTTACTTGTAATTGCAATTTTTAATTAATCCTACCTATTGCAGGATATCTCGCTGATCTTCTTGGGCGGTAACAAGACGGTGGACTTGCGTGATAACAAAATATCTTCGGTTGTGTTGCTCGATTACGTAAAATCTCGCGATGACAACATGTCATTTCTAGGGCAACGAGAACAGTTCGCGTCGCGGCAGCGTGACCTCCCGGAGAACACCTCCCGCGTGCTGTTGGCAGGCAACCTGCTATATTGCGATTGTCAAATTTACGAATTGGTGCGCCGTGGGCGGGGGCTGGACTTCCATGCTATGGATGTAAGCGACGCCGAATGCGCCGACCCACCAGCGCTGCGCGGCCGCCGCTTTGCTGAGATCGATATGTACGACCTCATCTGTGAATCCAACTTCTGTGTCCCCAACTGCCATTGTATGAAACGTTCGTCGATCAATGCTATGGACTGCAACGCAACGTTCGCCTCTTTGCCACAGCATCTCGAAAACTTATTAGAATTAAAACTTCGGTTCACTCCACCGTCTTTCTCCTGGATTCCATCGACGGTCCAAGCTCTAAACCTGACGGATCTAAATATGACGGAAGTGCCGACAGATCTTAACTTCAGTACAATCAAATATTTGGATCTCAGAAGAAACAGTTTGACTAAGGTCCCAGTCGACATTCTTAAAGCAAACATTACGTTGAAGCTGTCGAGGAATCCTCTGGCGTGCGACTGTTGGCACACCGAGGGAGTAAGGCAACTAAAAGCTTATAGTGCTCTTGTGGAGGACTATGAGGAGGTGACGTGTGCGGACGGGTTCTCGGTGCAAAACGTGAACCCAGAAGAGTTGTGTCGCACGTTTTTCCTGGTGCTTGTTAGCGTAGTACTGGCGCTTCTGGGACTGGCTTTCATTCTAGTCACTGTTATTTATCTGCGCTATTCCCTGCAACTCAAGATGTTCCTGTACTCTCGCGGCTGGTGCGGCTGCTGGGTCCGCGAAGAGGATCTAGACAAGGACAAAATGTTTGACGCGTTTATCACGTATTCAGATAAAGACAGAAATTTCGTGCACGACATACTCCAGCCAGGCCTCGAGAACAGGCCGCCGCATTTCAAGCTGTGCATACATCTCCGGAACTGGCTCGCCGGCGGGTGGATCCCCGCGCAAATCGCGGAGTCTGTTGAGCATTCCCGCAGAACTATAGTGGTGTTGTCTAAAAACTTCTTGGACTCAAAGTGGAGCCGCTTGGAGTTCAGGATGGCCAATATGAGCGCTGTCAAGGAACAGCGCTCACGCGTGATCGTCATACTGCTGGAGGACGTGGTGAATCACAAAGAACTGGACCCTGAGCTGAAGGCGTACCTCGACACGAATACCTACCTCAAATGGGGCGACCCGTGGTTTTGGGAGAAACTACGGTATGCTCTGCGGCACCGCGCCGTAAAAGCTTGCATGCAAAAGCGAAGAAGTCGACGAGCGCATCTTATGCAGGGCAGCGTGCGCGACAAATGCGAGGGCAGCGACATCCCGCTCGATGTGAAATTCGCACCCAACGGGAAGATACCCAACGCTGCCATCAAAACGTCGCCAGATCAGAAAATGGCCAGTGCTGTGAAAGCGCTTCCAATGCAAAGCCCGCTTCCCTCTTCGGTATCATCGTCACTTACCATTAGGTGAGATGATGCCAAGGCCTTATCAATTGTGAATAAAAAAAACTCCTCGGTTCATATTACCTGTTTATACTGATTGTTTGGGCTGTTGCTACCCAGCACACCTTTATTGCTGGTGAAATGATACCACTGTATTTTTCTTTGTTATTTTCTTGATAGTGAGTAGGTACGCGGGCGCTGTACGGCGACCGAACGTATACTAATTGATATTACACTTAATAAATGAAGTTAGCGTAAACCGCTGACGGCGCGATGTGCGGTCGCAGACCGTACATGCTGCCGGGCGAGAGAAGAGGAGATTTAGATGATGATAAAGTAACTTAAATAACATTGATATGCTTATAGATAATAAAACTTAAATAACATTGATATGATTATAGATAATGGAACTTAAATAACATTGTTATGCTTATAGATAAGTAAGTTTAAAATTCACTAGTCAAAAACATTTTTTCGTGAGGGATAGGTGACGTAGACTTATGATTCACGTTTAGTACATGTAGTTCATTTAATTGTCCGTTGATCTGATCACCGCTGGTGCTTTTTGCTCCGCCGCTGACCTTCTCGTTGGCGGCGGTGGTAGTGGGGGCGTCGTGAGTCGTAGGGAGCGACGCAAGTAGCGTCACGCTGGCCTGCCGCCGCGTGCTCCTCGCCCGCCGCAACGCGTATAAGGCTGCCGCTGCTAAAATTCTCGCCAAAATGAAATATATGGCCGTGTAGTGGTGGACGTCGTGATAAGATATTTCATCTGACAGGGGCGTCTCTGATTTCATTTGTTCTATTTGGCGGCTTATTTTCTCAAATGATTGGTGATTATCGATGTTACTGGTGTTTATCTCAGTCAGTGGTATCGTAAAGTTTAAGATGTGATTTATCGGAGCTATCTGCGGTATGTGCACATTTGCTTGAGTCTTCATTTCACTTTTCTGATATTTATGCGAGTACACTGAGAATTCTTCTCCTTTGATAATACAATCCGGGCTCAGTGTTATTAACCCGGCGCTGATAAGCCGCGCGACGGTAACCTGATCTTCACATATGATACGGAGTTGGCACTCGTCGCAACAAAAATATAGGTATGTATTTGTTTGACTGAGTTCTATCCACTCATTTTTGCATGTATGAATAGTCATTAGACATTTATTTGATTTTGTTTCCTTGATGCATAGATTTTCATCTGCGTTCAGCTGATAAACGGGACGCTGCGAATGACAGTAGTAGGTCTGTGAGTCCCGCTGGAGACACTGCTACTGATGTAGATTATTTATTCGGGTACCCAACACCCGCCTAGCGGGTAAGTGATTGTTTACCGCACGTCCACAACCACATTAGTACATTATCCATAGCCGTACGTCTCATTTGCCTCGAGTATGAGAAATTAAGAAGCCAAATGAGAAGAACATTAAGAGCGAGTTCACAAAAACTTCAAATTAATTACTACTTCTTGAGAACGGATGGGCCGATTCTAACTTCATTTCATCGTAATTTTCATTTAATCATTCACACATAAGCAAGTCTTGAAATTCTAGTTTGTGGATAGATTACAATTTGGAAAAAATGATGTCACTAAATAATAGTGATTTAAGGTTTGAATCCTAAAATTCACTAATCTTTTTTAAAATAAAATAAAATTCCCAAATGTAATAGAACACGAGTACAATGATAAAACGGCAAACACTGGTATAGTTATTTATGATACAAGGGTGGTAGAAAGGTCAATAACAATCGAGTGACATTTGTGAGCCCGAGCCGCAGGCGAGTGTTTACCATCGTCACGAGTTTGTTATTTCCTTTTACACCCATGTATCATACGAAATTTTTCAATACAGTTGTGAGAAAATAGATAAACAAACGAGCGCGACAAAAACAAAACAAATGGGTAGCTATAGTAGTAGTAATTCAATGGTAGGCACGTACCGATCAAGGTTTCAGCAACCAAAGTTTAATTTACACGACTTGTGGCCTTCTTGTGGCATAATTTAAATGTCCAGCTAGTAATCTCACTTTGTTTTTTCTTATACATACACATAAGTATATTTTTTATTACATAAATATTAACTATTTATAATAAAGCTATTGTATAGCTTTTTATTCGTTTTCACAACTAAAACACATTAATTCAGTTTTACGAAAATTGCGTCATATTTTAGCTAGCACACGTACACATGCGTAAGTTTTTTTTATAATCCTAAATAGACTACAATAAGGCTTGGGATACTAAACCTCTTTGGAAAAGATGACCTATTCCTTGGTGTAACGGTTCCACTTCATTCATATTTTTTCTCTTTTCTTCACAAAGATATAACCCAAAGCTAATCTAAACATTGGTGTCGATTCGGTTTTGCACAAATCAACTATACTAAACTAAAATTAGGTTAAGATGTGTCAAAACTACATTTGCTATTCGGAAAAACTCGACTTAACTTATCTGACAGATCTAAAATAAAATCGAACTAAATTAAGTTTAAAACGCCATTTTGCTATTCGGAATGAGCTTATTTTAGATGTGTCAAACTAAAATTGAACCAATTTTAATCGCGACCTATTTTGGTGACGACTAAACTTTAATTGGTCTTAGAAAACCACAAAAGTGCAAATTTTGTGATGAATACCTAAGTAAAGTGATGGTATAAACCCTGATAAGTACTTCAGGACACTGCACCTTTGACCTGAGGGTCTCATGATGACCAGGTTGGTGGTCGACAGCTCTATAAAACAGTCAAAGCTAGAAGTTTGGCGTTTCGACCAAGATACATCAGCACACTGCGCGACTCTGATCCGAAGAATTCTGATCTGAGGGTTTGAATCTGATGATGATGACCAGGTCAATAAACCAAGTTGGAAGATGTCTGGTCTTATGCCTTTCCAACTTTCAGCTTCGGCAGTCTTAGGAAGCCATCGATTGCCAACCTGGTCATCATCAGACCTTCAATTTCTCCATGTTCTGACAATTCACAATGCCCCGACGCACTTTTAGGCAATTTTAAACTTCTGAATATTTCACTCAAAAATCTTGATGCCAAGCCAAAAAATTAAAAAAAAACAAAATCAGCTGTTTTTATTATACGTTTCATAGATTATATTCGTAGCATAAATTACATTCAAAACAGAGACAGCGCTATAGATAATTATATCTTGTTTTCTCTTTCACTTACGGTAAACAGATTACGTCGATCATTTTGTTCATTCTTTCGTTCATCCTTTAACATAGTCTGTGAATTCAGTTTGATCGTATTTAGTCCTGTCAAACTAGGCAACCAAATTTAGTTCGTGTATAAAACCGAATAGCACATGAAAACGACTAAACTTATTTTAGTGGAATTTTAGTTTAGTTTAATTAAGTCGAGTGTTTTGTTCGAATCGACACCATTATGTACTAACCTCACGGAGGAACTACCTATCTCTTTTAAAATTCTCCTTTCAAAAGTCTTAATGAAGATTATGTATCTTTGGTTATTATATTTTTTATTTGCTAGAAATGTCTTGTTCCTCCGAGCTAGAAGTTAAAAAAAATTGGTAAAGTAAAAGCACGAGTGCGGTAAAATCAATTTTGAGCACACTTGACTGGCATATAAAGGACCACTTTTCGAGCAACTGTATTGAAAAATAATTAAATAGGATAGCTTAAGCATTAATCTATGTAGCAATAAAATTAGCCGTTACAATATTTAAATGTACATAAGTAGGTAGTGTCGAATGTACCTGAGTACGGAATTCCTTGTATGTAGGGGTATATAAACTTAAGATTGTTGTGTACATATATTGACAGTGGATTTTAGCAATAGAAAATACTTAGTAATTAAGATTGTATCTAAAAGAATTCACTTGTTGTAGGTATACGACAAGTAAAATTGCAAAACTCACCCTGTTCGGGGAATTCCGGCGCTCGGTTATACTGTTTAGTGTTCACAATACGCACTGTGTTTAAGTTAGATAATTATATTTGGAATAAAATAACTGTAGTGAGTCATTGTCAATGTCGTGACGGGCTGCAAAATAATGGTGGTTTTGTCCAGACAGTTTTCTTAATTATTTGTTATTTATGTTTTACTAACATAGTTTTTTGAGTAACATTGTAACTAACATATTAAGGACTGTAATTGTCTGAAAATAAACTTAATTTAATTTAATAGTCCAAAACAGATGTTTCGTTTCGTTAGTGCGTCAACAGCAAAGTGGCTCGTTAGCGGTCTGACGGGAATGAGCGCGAGACCGCGAGACCGCTGAGTGAGTACTTGATCGATTTAAAGTCGTTCTGTCAGTGAAACGCCTATTGCAAAGCACTTAGCAGTTTCAATTTTGAAATGTTAGAATATTACTAATAATATTTTGATTGTAGGTTCTTGGTGGAACTTTATATAACACATATTGGTATATATTTACACTAATTCCACATTAATTCCGAAACCAGTCGCTGACAAATTATAAACGCAGTTTTATTTCTTTCGTGTGGAATTAATGTAAATATATACCAATATGTGAGAATCATCATTACAGCTCATATACGTCCCTACCGAGGGGCTCGAGCCTACCCTGAATCAGGGCGATTAGGCCTTAGTCGACCACGCGGGCCCAGTGCGGGTTGGTCGACTTCACACACAACCTTCGAGTTTCTTCGCAGGCGTGTGCAGGTTTCCTCACGATGTTTTCCTTCACCTTTAAAGCAATCGGTAAGTATGTACGTAAGTTTTTTTGAAAAACTCATTGGTACACGGGCCGTCCAGATTTGAACCCGGTACCTCTGGTTAGATGAACCGAGTCGTTACCGGTTGAGCCACCGACGCTTCTGAGAGAATATTACTAAGATATTAGGGGTTTTAGGAGCTATGAACTAATAATATTTTTGTAGTGTTAACGATTACGTTACAGAATTTTATTATCCTCTGAAAATAATCAAATCTTTTTTATCTTATATGTTTGTTTTGATTGTTTTGACAACCAATATTGTTGCCTTGGCGACTGATATTGTTGGTAAACAAAAATAAATAGTATCTCTCTTTCTATCTTCACTAATTTATATAATCCTCTCAACTTCCGTTCTCCTCGCCCGACCACACTTCCGTAACGCTCTCGTCACGCATCCACCAGCCTACTCCCCAAGTCAAGCGTGCACAAAGAAGTTTTACTTCAATTATATGTTCTGGCCCTTTATGTTTAATGTAAGTAGTTATATTTTGATCTAAGAGTCGTCGCGTAGGGGGACACCTATTCATTTAGACAATTCCAATGAACCGAAACACGATACCTATGCTGTAAGTTGCCGAGGAGTTGGGTATCTTGCAGATTCCAGGAGATCCTGCAGCATTAGGTCAAGATTACTATGTTCTATCTAACACCTACATGTATTCATTGCGACTATTCCAATGAGCCCAACACGATGCCTCCGCTGTAACTTGGTGAGGAGTTGGGTATCCTGTAGATTTCAGGAGATGCTGCAGCATCAGGTCTAGGTTACCATGGTTTTGAAATATTATTTCAGTTACCGGACACCAAATTTCGAATCGATCTGACCGGTATAAGTTGCCCACATCCCTTCATCACCTAAAAAAGAGCTGATGATCTTCAAACGGCTGAACAGATCTTCATAAATTATAGCTAAGAACCACCTCCATTACGTCAGCTTTCATACAAAAAAAACCGTCATTAAAATCGGTTCATTCGTTTAAGACTACGATGCCGCAGACAGACACACAGATACACGTTTAACTTAAAACACTCCCCTTTTTGCGTCAGGGGGGTTAAAAATATTATGTAATCGTCTAAAATTTGATGAAAATATATCATACAATCTGTATCTGGACACCCAATTCAGAAATTCGAAATTCTATATGTTCTGATTTGCGGAGAAACTGCTGGACCAATTTGGGTAAAACTTTAAACAGAATTTTTAACCAGTAGCATCCAAAGCAAAAAATTAAAAAAAATTGTAACAAAATTGGTGTAGGTCAACTACTGCACAAATGCCTCCCCCGAGGACTTCCACATCGACCTGACCTGCGCTGTCCGCATCCACAGCAGCTTCTCGCGACCTTCACAAAGCAGTCGCCGGTCCATCGAGTGGTCGCCACTCGAGAACTTTACTACCCCAACGGCCATCTGTTCTCTAAGACTCTATATACAGGGGTAACAAAATTGGAGCTTCTACTCGTCACACGAGACCGCGGCGGCAGCGGCGCCGGCGCCGACTCACCGCCGCGGCGTCATGTGAACGCCGCCTTAAGGTTCCCTACACCCCAAGGATGACCAACGGGACCCTATTACTAAGCCTCCGCCGTCTGTCCGTCTGTCTGTCTGTCAGCGGGCTGTATTTCATGAACCGTAATAGTTGATTTTTTTTACAGAATATATTGCCGCTATAACAACAAATACTAAAAATTAGAAAAAGGTAAAAATTAAGGGGGTCTCCATGCAATAAACATGTTTTTATAGATATTTCAGATATTTTTTTGATTTAGCTGTATAATAAAAATGGTTATACAAATATACATACCTACGCGTGAAACTGGGTGTGATTACAGTACTAATACTGAAGTAAAACAAACAAAATAAAAACCGGCTAAGTGTGAGTCGTACTCGCACTAAGTGGTCCGAACTGAATAAAAAAGTATATTTCGGTCGCTCGCGTTGATGTCTGTTGTTTGTAATGTGAATAAGTATCATTGTCATAGTTGTGTGGAGAGGTGCAGTGGTGCGGAACCCTCGGAGCGCGAGTCCGACTCGCACTTGACCGGTTTTTTTATGATTAGCCCAAGATATTTTTCGAGTAGAAGCCCCAGTTAACTAACTTAGTTTTAATTGCATAATCTGTTAGTAATTGGTATTAGAAATATGTCAAAAAAAGGTCCGACTGTATCTTAGGTGCGTTGGGACAGTTCTTCAGTTTTATGAGTAGCTCCTGAGTTTTAGTTTAACCGGTGGTTTCAATTTCAACCCAGTTTAAAGGATACAGCCCTGTAAAGGTGGAACAGACAGACAGACGGACCCGCAGAGCCAGCGCCGGCGGCGATTCCTCTGACTCTGCGGACAGACCGCCGCCGCCGCCGCCGCCGCCGCCGGGCTGCTTAGTAATGATCCCATTGCACTCTTTGCGTAATCATAAAAAAATCGGTCACTAAGTATCATCCATCATCATCATAACAGCCAAAGGACGTTCACTGCTAGACATAGGCCTCCCCAAGAATTTCCACGACGTCCGGCTCTGCGCTGCCCGCATCCAGCGGCTTCCCGCGACCACCACCCAGATCATCGGTCCACCGATAAGCCTTGCATATGCTAGGTTTGCATTTACTACCCCAACGGCCATCTGTTCTACAAACGATGTGCCCCGCCCACTGTCAATTAAGTTTAGCAATTCTGAGCTATGTCGGTTACTTTGGTTCTTCTACGGATCTCCTCATTTCTGATTCGATCACGCAGAGAAACTCCGAGCATAGCACGCTCCATTGCCCTTTGGGTGACCTTGAGCCTTCTTATGAGGCCCATAGTAAGCGACCATGTCTCAGTACCATAAGTCATCACTAGCAACACACACTCGTCGAAGACCTTGGTTCACGTCCCAAACACCGCAGTGTCTTAAGACCACTAAGTATAGAGGGTTAAATATATAAGGTCTAACAAAATTTGCTGAAACTATTTTAACTGGTGCTTCTACCCATGAAACTGAACAACTTTCCCCATGGAACCCATAGTCAATTCGCAAAAAAATGGCTCTCCCATACTAACTCGATCAGCTGATCAGCCACCTTAGTATGGGAAGTTCAAATTTTTTGTTTTGAGATTTGACTATGGGTATATTCAGTTTTATGGATAGAAGCACCAGTTAAAATAGTTTCAGCTAATTTTGTTAGACCTTATATATACAGTTATAGTCATCAAAACTCGCTTCATTCAATAATAACTTATGTATTCAACATTACATTTCATTAGTTAACAATACAAGTACATAAGTACATATAACAGTTACATTCACAACTAGACTAGAATCACGGACAGACACGGTTAAGAGGCGGTGAGTCCGCGGCGAAAATTACACTTTGCGGAAGAGATTTTTCACCTCTTAAAATTTAACCAATTTTTGACAGGTTGTCGGTCAGAGCAGAAGCTAGGGTTGTAGGTTTCGTTTTTTAAAGTAGCTATTGATTAAAAATAAACAAATAACGGCCGAAATTAGTTATATGTATGAAAAAACGAGAACGACAATAAAATGTATCTTATTAACTTTATTGAAAAAACAAAAACATATTAACCTAGCTTTGGCTCTTATAAAAAAATTCAATAGTATTTATTTTAAACAGGTGTTTACACACACTCTTAAATAGTCCAAACAATCTTAATGTTCTAACTGACTGACAACCTATCATATATTAGTCAAAATCGGTTAACATCTCAGAGGTGAAAATCGCTCGCCGTTTGTATGAAGATTCGCAGCTTCACAGTCCTCCTAAATGTGCTACTTTCTGTAATAAGTGGTACACAACAAGATACGTACCTACTAATTAGTGACAACTGTTGTGTAAAATGTATCTACAGGTTCTAAATACCTTTGATATAACGACACCTGGAGAGGAGACTGGCGATGGCGCTGCTACACACGGAACTGAACAACTATCCCTGAGAGTAAAAGAAATTTTTTTGCGAATTGACGTGTTCCTTGGGGAAAGTTGTTCAGATTGACACTTATCAACTTATCTACTACTTAGAAGCCACAGTTCAAAATTTGCTATCATTTTTTATCACCACGTTGATATCCCGTGAAAATAGCATAGTCGGGGTTTTTTGTTCAGGGATGGTTGAGGGGGTGGGAAGTGACATAGACTTCTAATTAGCATAACCTGAGACAGCTCCCGAGGGATCTAGGGAAAACTCATTTCCAGTCACGCGCACGGCGGCGTCGCAACGGAGCAACGGATTAACGTGTTTTTTGCATAGAAATAGTTGATCGGGTGGGAAGTGACATAGACTGCTAATCAGAATAGCCCGATATTGTTCCCGAGGGAACTGGAGTAAACTCCTGCCAACGCTCGCGGTTGAGCACCACTTACCCTCAAAGACAGTCATAAAAACGATGACCACGATAGCGAAGCCGCGGACAAAAGCTAGTAAAATAATGAAGCTCCTACAGTAAAATTACAGAAAATGTAAGTAGCAAAATGTCAAGAGCTTACCATTCGTGGATTATAATAATTTTCAAAAAACCTAAAAAATTTTAGGTACAAGCTTTTAGTATTGCATTGTCACGCGATATACACCACATGTATGCAAAATTTCAGCTCAATCGGAAACCAGGAAGTAGGTCAAAATTAACTTGCAAGATTTCACCCGAACAAACATACATATACATTGCAAGTTAAATAAAAGTTTTTAAAAAAAGTTTGTCAGAGAATACATTCAAGACTCGTGTCAAAAAATGCGATTGCTCTAGAGGATATTACATAAAATAAAAGATTATATAATTGACAAGAACATATGTATATATGTATTAATCCTTCATCACACTCCACAACCTGAGACGATGATGATCTGAATCATGACATTAAGGTTTTCTTACTATTTAAAAGTGTGTGTAAACATATACGTATTTAAGATAGATATTTTGGAATTAATTTGATGTAAGCGCGACCCTTTAAAACCATTTTGTGCATTTTTATTATGAAGTCCAAATATTTTGTCGGGCGAATGGACTGTGGGTTCCTCGGGGACAGATGATCGGCAAGACAAGCAGCCCCCCGAACAGGACGGGGAGTCCACTGTGCGTCTCCATGTGACAGTGCGGCCCAAACACACTACACACTCTGTGGTGGCGCCAGTGCGGCCTGTACACACTACACACTCTGTGGTGGCGCCAGTGCGGCCTGTACACACTACACACTCTGTGGTGGCGCCAGTTCACGGTTTCTATCTTCTTGCTCTATATATCAAAGATGTTTTCACCCTCTACGCCTCTACAAGTCTACAGTAGTAATAAAGACTAAAGTACTTAATTTTAAACGTAGGCACATAACATTAGCATTAAAAATCTTATCTCTAAAAAAATACATAAAAAATTACATTTTAGTGTATATCTCTATGTCGCACACAATACCAACAAAATTGACAATATTAAGGCGGTTCGGTGAGCGCACTGGCGGCGCCAATAGAAATAAATAATTTACTCATTCTAATGGACTTTAAAATAATTAAATCATTGAGTATTTTGCGCACATACAGGGGGGCAACAACTACTGTTTAATTGTTTTTTTTTATAACTTTTACTATAAACAACAAGTTATGTTTTGCATTAACTTGTTGCTCATACAGGGTTTTCCAATAAGAGGTGTTATTTTGAATAGCCCGCTATTTCGGTAGATGTCACTTTTAAAGCTGTCATTTTTGACATTTGACAAGTAGAAACTACGCCATTAATAAAAATGGAACGATACACGCTTCAACAACGCATTGAATTTATTAAAATTCATTATAAAAATCGTGAAAATTTAGCAGAGACGGTTCGTAAAACTCGAACATTTTTGGGTCGTCGTGAAGCACCTTGTCGGACCGCAATACAGAAATTGGTGGAAAAATTCGAGCTGTTGGGACAAGTTAGTGATGTGAAGAATAAAACCCGTGCACTTCGCTCAAGAACAGCCGAGAATATTGCTGCTGTAGCCGAACGTGTTGAAGAAAACCCAGGTTTGTCCATTCCTCGTCGTTCTTTGGAATTAGGCATTCCACAAACGTCATTACACCGTATTTTGCATAAAGATTTGGGTCTTAAGGCTTATAAAGTTCAGTTAACACAAGAACTCAAGCCGGCCGATCATCAACAACGTCGTGTCTTTGCTGGTTGGGTCGTTGAAATGCATGAAAATGATCCGGAATTCCATCGAAAATCATCTTGAGTGATGAAGCCCATTTCCACCTCGGTGGCTTCGTCAACAAGCAAAATTGTCGCATCTGGGGCTCGGAAAACCCAAGAGTTATTGTTGAAAAGCCTCTCTATCCTCAACGTGTGACTGTTTGGTGCGGTTTATGGTCCGGCGGAGTCATTGGACCTTACTTTTTCGAAAATGAGGCCGGAGCAACAGTTACGGTGAATGGATTGCGCTATCGAGAGATGATTAATGATTTTTTATGGCCGGAATTGGATGACATTGATCTGGACAACGTTTACTTTCAACAAGACGGCGCTACGTGCCACACAAGCAACGAAACCATTGATCTTTTGCGGGAAAAGTTTCCGGACCGTGTTATCTCTCGAAGAGGTGATCACAATTGGCTACCGAGATCTTGTGATTTAACACCTTGCAACTTCTTCCTTTGAGGCCACGAGAAAGAGAAGGTCTACGCCAACAGCCCAGCGTCGATTCAAGACCTCAAAGATGGAATTCGTGAGGCTATCGAGGACATAGGGCAGCCACTTTGCGATTTGGTTATGGAAAATTTCATGAAAAGGATATGGTCCTGTAAGCGTGGTCGTGGTGGTAATTTGCCTGATGTTATTTTCCACTATTAACGGCATACCTTCTTCTTTGTAATTAAAAAAATATCCGATCATTAATATTAAAAAATTGCATTTTTCTTTGAATATCAAAATAACACCTCTTATTGGAAAACCCTTTGTTTACAGTTATAAGATAGTAATTAAACAGTAGTTGTTGCCCCCCTATATGCGCAAAATACTCAATGATTTCGATTGAAGTCCATTAGAATGAGTAAATTATTTAGGTATTTCTATTGGCGCCGCCAGTGCGCTCATCGAACCGCCTTAAATGTAATAAAAACGTAACAATTACCTACATTTAATTCAATAATAATAATAATAACATCTTAGTATTTACAACACATTAGATCAACCAGCGGAGTGGCCAACTTAGAGTGACACAGAGAGTACCTATAATATCTCCAGAGGGAAATTCTGTGTCACGGAAATGGCCCCACGTTTGAGTATGCCATACAGCATACTCTTCTCAGATGTTACTGTAGTGAGAGTGAGACAAATATAATGTAATTTTCATATAGATTTTAAAGTGAAACTTTTATTACATCGTCTCAAATTGTTTCGTCTGTGTGTCGCGTGACGGTCGGTAAGATCGTTTCGTCCTCTGTACCGTAGCTCCAAGACAAGAGCAGCCATGATCGTTTCGTCCTCTGTATATGTCTATAATGTGAAAAAAAGTTTCACTTTTACCATGGTTTCATTAAATCACGCACTCTTTTTATTTTCTCGGCTACGCCTTTGAATCCGTTATTTAATTCCATTTCTCCGACGAGCCGCGAAATTACATTGCGCCTCTATAGAGATGTTATAGAATTACTGCGACGTGACAACTTACCATTTCAAAAAACTTATAATAGATGACATTAAGGTGGTACATTGGAGGTGCTCGTATAAACATACACCCCTGCCTGACCCACCGAGTGACTCTGTCACACAAATAGGCTGCCAATAAAAAAATATTTTAATGGCAAACAAACGATTTTAACGGGCGCCGTAGATGCCTTACAACTACTAGTTCAATGTGTATATATCGTAAAACGTCAAAATGTTATTGTCCTCAGTGTATGTTCAGTCAAACTTGTATAATAGACGGGGGGGGGGGGGAGTACTTCCAACATGTCTACTGTTCGCCGGTCGCCACTGCGAGGGGTGCTTCTAACAAACAACTTCAATCGTAACAACTATCATTTCATTAATATTTCGAAACACAGTAACTGACAATTCTCAGTTTTTTTTTAAATTTGCCTTATAAAAAAATTTGCACGCTAAATTGATAAAACAATTGATTTGTAAATAAAAGATACCTCAATAAAAAATATTTATCACGTAAAATACTTCAAATTAACACATAAAAGCTCATAAAAGTAATAAAAAATGCAATAATATAAAAAAGAATCAAGTAGTAAATCTTTGCAGTCACTGTGTTTTAAAATGGGGCGGCCGAGTAGTCACTGGTCAGTGGTGGCCTGGTCACATAAATAGTAACGCTTCATAACCAGACATCGCTTTATGAATATGGTCACAATAAATATATTTGAGCCTTATTGAACAACATTTACTATACTACTGGCTAGTATATTATGAGGCCAACGTAATCAAAAAAGAAAATTAGGGAATAACATTTAATACTAGCTGTCCCGGCGAACTTCGTACCACCTTACACTACACTACCCTACCCTACATAAAAACCTTCCCCTGACAAAAACGAACTCAAAAAAAAATATTTGCGAAATCGGTCCAGCCGTTCCCAAGTTGCAGCGTAACTGCAATAAAAATAGTAAAGAAGAGCATCGCATTCCATTTTCAAACTGATGAAAATATGAAAATATAATTTCGTTCTTAATTATTTATCCAGAAAGTGTTTCTGCAAATAAATGAGCTTTTGTGATTTTATAAATAAATAAAAAACATGCACACTATTTTAACAATTTTATGATGCTAAATAAAACAGGACAGGCATAGCAATATTCAACAACGTTATCAAATCATTTCTACAAACATATTGTACAATTCGTTCTGCTTACAAAATTAAATTGGCCTCGTATCTTTTATCGTTCTTAATTCTATGACCACCATTGTAGTAATTGTTTTACTTCTTGTTTTTGTTTATTGGCTAAAAAAAATCGATTCTAATATAATAGGGATGATGACAGCTAGTCAGTTGAGATACTTTTTTATCTGTCAAAAATGACATTTTGTTTTAAAAATGATTGAAATACACAGACGTGACGTCATAGATTGGATTAGATTTATTTATTTCATATCTACTATCAATGTCAAATTACAACAGTGCTTATTACTAAAATGTCAAAAGGATAACAACGATCGTCAAAATAATAATAATAAATATTAAAAAAGTCAAACTTAAAGAGTTATTAAAAATAAAATTCAAAATAATACACAATGATAACAATGTAAAAAATTAATAACTAAATAAAAACACTACTAAATAAAACATTGCACCTCTTCTTTTGGGAAGTCAGTAAAATGTACCCTATGTCACTCGCGGGATCGAGACGAGTCTAGCGATACCGCGCACTCGAAAATCCATCAAGCCATTTAGAAGACATACATGTATTAGACCTGAAAACAATACACTCCTCACAAAAATGTGAGCAGTCAAGTCGACTCGAAGGAAAACAAAGCAGGTAAGCTTTATTTAAATTTCAGTAGGAGGGCTTTAGGGATCAATAGTTCATCATTTATTTTTGATGCTGTCATCATCCCAATTAACATGGCATATTACTATCGAATAAAAAAACATTAAATTCGGTTCAAAATACAAAAAAAAATACAGTAAAATGAGAACCTCTTATTATTTGACGTTTGTTACGAACTAAGCTCTACGGTCTTCATTTACACTCTAAGCCGTGGCGCCATCTAGCGATGTTCAGTAGAACTGCTGGAACAAAGCTCACTGTGTGTCGTTATGGAGTTTGTAACTATTACACTACAGTACTGACACCCCCCAATACATGACGTCGCCGTCGTCGTCGCGTCGTCGATGCGCAAATGCGTCTTTTTCTTACAAATAGGGATGAATCATCTGTCAAAAACGACATTTTGTTCTAAAAATGTTTTAATTACCTAGGCGTGATTTCATAGTTTAGCAGCGTCATTTATGTACTCAATTTGTGATTTTGGCGAATTAAAAATCGAAGACTTGATGGAAAACAAAACGAGTAAGGTTTTCCGAAGTTTAAGTAGGAGGGCAATTTAGTGATCAAGAGTTCATAATTTATTTCTGATGCTGTCGTCATCCCTATTGTAAGAATACGCAATGCCGATGCCGACCACAAATATATAAAGCTTCGCCATATTGCGGGATTCCAAGTAAATAGTATTTAGCTTTTTCTCTCTTACACACTTTTCTTATTGAGAGATTTACAATATTTATCTGGGCGGGCTCGCGGGCTGTACATTTGTATTTACAATGACATTTGTTTCTGCTGTTCAGCACCTTCTGTTACCAATGTAATGTCATGCCTTTCACTGTGCGCCCTCGAGCGGTGCTCAGAATAACTACTGGACAGTTTCAGTCCAAGCGTCCCGCAGACCTGGAGTTACTCGAACCGGTAAGGAAGCCGGACAAAATGCGAGTCTGTTTCATGTCTTTACAATCTGACGGATACAGCATTTCAGATATTGACGAAGGTGAGAACTCCATCTCTGTCGGACGGCATAGGAATGAAAGAGACTTGCTGTTTGTCCGGCGGTCTTAGCGGTAAGATGTTCGCTGACACTGAATGAGTTCATTTCGGCTACAAACCGACACATGGTCGCGGCGCGGCGGGCGCGCTCGTGCTGGTCCGTCAGGCGCGCAGGCGCAGAGCGGCGTCCCGGAGCGCCGCGCGGAACGCGTCGTAGGTGGCGAACGAGATGCCCACCGCCAGCGGGCCCTTCACCCAGTTCATGCTGAGCCCCTTGAAGAAGCCGCGCCACCCCTCTATCCTGCCGGACGCCAACCGTCACGTCAGTCCCGCATACTAATTTGCGTAACCATTAATTAGCGACATCTCGTGCCGACTATTGGAGAGTACATTTTTATTTTCGTTTCTTATTATCGTTTCTTATTAGAGAAACAGACGTGCCCATGCGGCGCTACTCTAAAACGATTGTGCGTTGCACGTTGTATAGTTTAGAAGGTATAGTGTGTGGAGCAACCCCTATAACTTTAAGAGCGTATACACAAAATAATTTCACATACAAACATAAAAATACTACTTCTTGAAAATGGATGGGCCGATTCAAATGAAACTTTATACACATAAGCAAATTACGAAATTCTACTTTGCGGAAGGATTATGTTTTTGAAATACTTTATTTTTAATGTGATTAGAGAATTTCAAGATAACTATAAAAAACCTTAAATACTAAAAATATTAAATCGCTAATATTTAGTGACACTACTATCTTTATTTAATGTAAGCTAGAATTTTGTGTCTTGCTTATGTGTGTAAAGTTTTATCAGAATCGACCCATCCATTTTCAAGAAGTAATAATTTAAGGTTTGCATGGGAAGCGATTTTGTGAATATGCTCTGAATAATGAGATTTATTTAGCAATCGTGCATGCTTTTAGTGCTCAAATAGGAATTTCATTACTTATTTAATTATTTTATTTTATTAGAGACAAACATTCATCTACATACACAATACTAGCACCAACAGTGTAAACCTATAGTCCCCTTACTTAAATACAAAATATAGTGGTTCATTCTTATAAAAGTACTAGCTGTCCCGGCGAACTTCGTACCGCCTTACATTACATTACACTGCCCTGCCCTATCCTACACTACCCTACACTACACTACACTACCCTACCCTACATACACTACACTACACTACCCTACACTACTCTACACTACCCTACACTACACTACCCTACCCTACCCTACACTACCCTACCCTACACTACCCTACCCTACCCTATCCTATCTCTCAAGTTGGATCGAACTGCACATGGTGTGCGAATTTTATTATAATCGGTTAAGTGGTTTAGGAGTCCATTGAGGACAAACATTGTGACACGAGATTTATATAATATACTAGCTGTCCCGGCGAACTACGTACCGCCTTACATTACATTACACTGCCTTACCCTACCCTAACCTACACTAAACTACACTACCCTACCCTACACTACACTACACTACCCTACCCTACAGTACCCTACCCTACACTACTCTACCCTACACTACCCTACACTACACTACCCTACTCTACCCTACATAAGAACCTTCTCGTGACAATAACGAACTCGACAAAAAAAGAATTAGCGAAATCGGTCCAGCCGTTTAGGAGGAGTCTATAATTTGAGATTTAAACTATCCTATCTCTCAAGTTGGATCGAACTACACATGGTGTGCGAATTTTATTATAATCGGTTAAGTGGTTTAGGAGTCCATTGAGGACAAACATTGTGACACGAGATTTATATATATTGAGGACAAACATTGTGACACGAGATTTATATATATTAGATAAAAGTATGTTAAAAGTAAAAATAACGCGTAACGAATAACATGGTCGCGACTGCACCGCCACAGGAGTGTCGGCAGCCACCAGGCGCAGACACCGACAAAACTTCAACTATGTAGGTAGCTAAAGTTCCATTAGTATCCACGGCCATCAGCCTCCACAATCACCACCACCGGACAATGCAGACATGACCAACCCTCTCATATTAGTTGGAGTGCAAATAAAAATGTCAACATTAGTCATTTGATTATTGTCCAGCTTGCAGGCACGTCTTAAAAAACTATCACTAGCGTGCACTTGTGTAAGTAAGAATAAAAGCCTTGTGACGGCAGTTCCTCTCCTGTCGGCGAGGAACACGAAGTTAATGTTTTCTAACAGCGAGGGGACATCGACCAAGTCATTTGCTATTTTGTAAAGTAAAGAGTGTCCCAAAAAGGACGCAAGATTTGAAATTGATGAAAAACTCATATTTTTTCGTTACTATATATTTGTATATAAAATCTTGAAATACATAAAATAGGGTAATATGTGGAATATAACGTCAGGCAAATGTCCTCCTAGGCTTTGCTGGCACATACGCACTCTTTTGTAAAAAAAATCTACGACCATTTTGCATAGATGCGGCTGAATTTCTCCGATGCAGCCTCGAATTTCCTCTTTTAAAGCATGAGTGGTTGTGGGCTTATTGGCATAGACTTTAGACTTTAAATAACCCCATAAAAAGAATTCTAAAGGCGTTAAATCGCAAGATCTAGGGGGCCAATTCTGATCACCGAATCGAGAGATCACACGACTAGAACAAAGTATATATATTAGTACTAACATACAGTATGGACACTCCCTGCCGCTCTCTAGATTGCGGCCTCACCCCCTCGTCACTCAGATTAATACAGATTGGTTACAGTTTGGTTGTCGAACGCATAGGATTTCGCAGCTATTTTGTTTGTTCCGTCATTCCTTTTTTCAAATGTCATTTCTGGCCCGTTGTATGGAGTGTCCAGGGTGTGACTAGGAAATGTTTCATGCAGTAATTGCATCGTTTCTCCGGCTGTGTGGCAAATGGCCCCGTCCTGTTGAAACCACATTGCTTCCACATCGATATCCTCTAATTCGGCTAGAAAAAAACCTTGTTATCATGTCGCGATATTGAGCTCCATTATCAGTAACTGCTTAACCGGCCTCATTTTGAAAAAAATATGGTCCCATTATGCCTCCAGCCCAAAATCCGTACCAAACAGTGACCCGTTGTGGATGCATTTGTTTTTGAACAATCACGTGTGGGTTCTCTGAGCCCCAAATGCGGCAGTTCTGACGATTAATAAAGCCATCGAGATGAAAATGTGCTTCGTCGCTAAAGATGATTTTGTTTGAAAAATCTTCATCCCAGTTTTGGCCGTCGATAATCCATTCAACGAACTCTCTTCGCTGTCCATGATCATGAGGCTTCAGTTCTTGAGTTATTTGAACTTTGTAAGCATGGAGATGCAGATCTTTAGTGAGTATACGCTGGAGAGAGAAATTTGCAATTCTTGTCCACGATGCCTAATGGATGTTCCTGGATGTTCACGGATATTCTGACGCACTGATTCGATATTGCCATTTGAACGGCTTGTTTTTGGACGACCAGTGGAATAAACATCATGAATTGATCCACTCTCCCTGAATTTTGCAACCACTCTGCTAACAGTTGATGAATTCAAGTCAATATTCCGACCATATTTTGCACTGAATTTTCGAACCGTACCAGCCAAACTTTCATTACTTTTGAAATATTTTTCAATAATAAAAACGCTTTGATCTTTTGTATAATCCGCCATTTTTACAAACCCTAAACATTCAGTTGTAAAATATATTTTTTTTAAGGGTTGCCAGCACTACATTACAAAAATGGTGGCAAATTGAAATCTTGCGTCCTTTTTGGGACACTCGTTAGTATAAAGCGTCAACGCAATCACGACGATGATCAAGAATAGGAATGTTATGCGTTTTAGCAGATGTTTGATAGGGATTGCGGTAAAAACTTAATTACTTAATAATTACTAGATACTAAATTATGTTGCGTAGTTTTAGCGCACCCCGGACACTGCATACAACGGGCGAGAAATGTCATTCCTAATAACAAATGACGGAACAAACTAAAACAAGGCGAAGTCCCATACGTTCGAGAACCAAACTTTATAGTTTGTTTATCCAAACTGTATCTTTCTGAGTGACGAGGGGGTGAGGTCGGAATCTAGAGAGCGGCAGGGAGTGTCAATACTGTATGTTAGTACTAATATATTTATGTACTCGTGTGCTCACCTGTACACAGTGGCGAGGGTGTGTAGAATGCTGCGGTACTGGTAGTCTCCGGCCGGCAGCCGGCGCGCGGTCTGCATGCGCCGCCGCACTATGTCCAGCGGGTAGGACGCGGTCTGGCCGAGCGCGCCCGCCGCGCCGCCGAACGCGACGTTCGTGAGCCCGCTAGGCACGGCGCCCGTGTGCTCTGAATACAAAACAATAACAACCTCTAAATATTTAGGGACACATCACACACGCTCATAGCCCTGAAGTAATTCCAGAGACGAGACACCATCTACCTAGAATTGTAAAGTGGCCAATGATATGTGTATATTTGTATCTATGCCTGGTCTTGGAACTAATTGTTTATCTTTATCTATCATCTATCTATCGGAGCACGCGCGAAGCAGCAGTCCGTAGTCTTATCAATAAATTCTTCAAATTTTAGAGCTCAGCCCTAGTCTTCGGAGCAATCGCCACTTTGATCGGACCTGTGCCAGTTCCTTGAACTCCTGGTGCGACACGAAACCAGCCCGTTCCATTATTCGGTCCATACAGGCACGTCCAGGTCTTCCGTGTCCTCTCTTTCCCTGGATTTTGCCTTCCAGTAGTGTTGTAAAGAGGGTGTCGTGTCCACTCACTAAATGTCCCATCATTCTTCCTCTCCGCCTTTCAATGGTTATCAGCAGGCTTCGCTTCTCCCCAACCATACTCAGCACTTCGTCGTTGCCCTTTTTCTCTGTCCAGCTAATCTTTTTCATCGTCTCCAGCACCACATTCCAAATGCCTCAAGTCTTTATCTTCTTTCGGTGGAAGTGTCCGTGTATCGCTATGATAGAGTGCAAGGCTCCATATGTAAGTTTTTATAAGTCTTTTGCGAATTAAAGAGATGTTTTATAGTGTTAAAACCGCGATTTGCAATAGCTATTCTCGTGACGACACCTGGGTTGCACCTGGAGTCACTGGTCGTCATACTGCCGAGAGCCGAGATAATTAAAAGTGGTGACTTGTTCCAAGATTTTGTTGTTCAATTAAATTGCAGTTACTTTCCGGCGGTCTTTTAGATGCAACAAGAATTTTGGTTTTTACGGTGCTGATATTTAGTCCGGCTTCTTTAAATAAATTAAAAACCGGCCAAGTTCGAGTCGGACTCGCGCAAACTAGGGTTCCGAAGTATTTTCAAAAAAAAATGTTTATTTTAAAAAACAATATTATATTTAGTGTTTTTTCTTATTCACAATTGGTAAGTCATCAGCAATGTGCTGGTACCGACCTCAAAAATAAATTTAGTGCCCTAATTTAATTCGTACCCACCGTTGATTTCGTTATTGTTGGTTAATGTCGTGTATCTAAGTGTAATAATATTATTTCATACTTTTGAGTGAATTTCATTTTGAAGTCGGTTTTTAAGTTTTTTAAACTTTTTTTTTATACTCACGTAAAATTTACTTTTAAGTTCATCTTTACCTCTTGTAAAAAGTTTGAGAGTTAATAAAAAAACTAAATGGTAACTGCCAATAATTTTAAGTTTAGTAGCACCATACTACAGTGCACATCAAAATAAAATTTAAAATTTGAGGCTACACTCAATAGGTTTTTTTTAAATTCAAGTCTAAATGCAGAATTTTGGAGTTTCTTTAAAAATTGACAAAAAATTAATAATAAAAAAAATCCGTGGGGCATAGGAAAGATTACAAGGGCTGAAGGGACAGCTACTGACCTCTCCTATCGGCCATTTCAATTTGGCACACGACGCACCGAACACCCTGCATAATTTCAGTTTTTGATGTATGACAGCCACTCATCGGTTTGACAGAACGAAGAAACTTTTGATAATCCCTCGATTAAATAATTTAAAACTCCAAATTTGGTCCCAATCGGACCAAGGATGTAACCTCCAAAGCCAAGCGTGCCGGACGGACGCACGGACGGACGCACGGACAGGCGCACGGACGCACGCACATTCCCTCTCGTATATCTACCAGATACGCTAAACTACCAGGTTTATGATATACCGTCCTCACTCACCGACAGCTAGGTCATAAAGTGAGGGCCGCTATTCCTGCCAGCACCATAAGGTGAAGACGAGGACCAGTTACGGTAGGTCTTGCCGCCAAGACGCTTGTCCCGCTACTCTGCAAGGCGAGTGCCTCGTGGAACAGAACCACTACCTACTGTCCGGGTAGGCTTTCGCTGCTGGCGGTTCGATCCCCGCTCGGGACGCCAGAGAAGCTGGCTCCCACATATCCGGTGTGGTACCGGAGCTGTAGGCACGCTCACTTCCCGGCGCTTATCGCACCTGTCCAGACTTACTCCTACGCGGCTGGATCGGCCGGAGCAGTACTAGCTTAGCTCTTCTTGCTCACCAGGCAAGTGCCGGAGATGCTTCCCTGCCAGTAATTAAACCAGCAGTTCCGCTTAATGGACAACTCACGTGCCCCGCGTTGTTTTCGCCCGGCCGGCTACGACAACACTAGTTGCGCGCGGGGAAGGACGCCTGGACTGGACGCAACGTGCTTGCCAGGCAACACACATTGCCCAACCCCTGCAACTAACCACATACCACTACGAGTCCATGA
The DNA here is from genome assembly GCA_947284805.1 of Coleophora flavipennella. Lineage (NCBI taxonomy): Eukaryota > Metazoa > Arthropoda > Insecta > Lepidoptera > Coleophoridae > Coleophora > Coleophora flavipennella. The sequence continues at coordinate 514,790 of OX369278.1, forward strand.
CCCAGTCGGGGGACCGACAAGCCAGAGTGCCGAAGGCGATAGATCCAACGGCAGGCAAGCGGTAGGCTACCCCCGACCCCGTAGTACCCTGATCCAAACAGCCGGACCCGTAGTTCCGGCTGCGACCTCCACCTATAGTAGGGTAGCTCTAGGCAGAGGACGCACGCACAGACGGAATTTAGACATTCGGTTTTAGCGGACGAGTAACTCACCCATGTACTTGTGCTTGAGCGAGTCGTACGTGAAGAAGGAGACGCCGGCGTACGGGATCACGCCCAGCACGGTCGCCACGTAGCCCCTGCACACCGCATACCACAGTGAGTACCGTTCAGCCAAACAACATTCACATCAGCTCATATATTCGTCCCCACCGAGGGGCTCGAGCCTACCCTGAATTAGGGCGATAAGGCCTTAGTCGACCACGCTGGCCCAGTGCGGGTTGGTCAACTTCACACACAACCTTCGAGTTCCTTCGCAGGCGTGTGCAGGTTTCCTCGCGATGTTTTCCTTTACCGTAAGAGCGTCGGATAAACGTACATATGAGATCGAAATTCGAAAACACATTGGTATTTTTCGAACAATATTATGAAATAAAAACTATTACATAAATGTAGGCAGGCTGTCGTTGTGGAAATTTTCGGAGGAGGCCAATGTCCAGCAGTAGACGTGTTGATATGATGATTGATGACACTGTTGCTACATCTACGAATCTGGCCAACAAGTTGGTCCAGCTCCCGAGCGACAGAGACAATGCTATAGAATGAACAAAGACGTACTCTTGTAACCTTTATAGGTTGTAGTTATAGCAAAGTATATAAGGTGTAACAAAATTAGCTGAAACTATTTTAACTGGTGCTTCTTATCATGAAACTGAACAACATTCCCCATGAAGCCCATAGTCAAATCTCAAAAATAATTTTGAACTTCTCATACTAAGTTGGCTGATCAGCTGATCTAGTTAGTATGGGAGAGCCAAATTTTTTTTTGCGATTTGTCTATGGGTTCCATGGGGAATGTTGTTCAGTTTTATGGGTAGAAGCACCAGTTAAAATAGTTTCAGCTAATTTTGTTACACCTTATATATATATTAGTACTAACATACAGTATGGACACTCCCTGCCGCTCTCTAGATTGCGACCTCACTCCCTCGTCACCCAGATTGATACAGACTCCTGTCCGGGAAGTCGTGGTTCGAGTTCTGCCACGTACCAATGTGTTTCGAATTTCGATTTCATATGTACGTTTATCCGACGCTCTTACGGTGAAGGAAAACATCGTGAGGAAACCTGCAGACGCCTGCGAAGAAACTCGAAGGCTGTGTGTGTGTGAAGTTGACCAAGCCGCAATGAGCCCGGGTGGTCGACTGAGGCCTGATCGCCCTAATTCAGGGTAGGCTGGAGCATCTCGGTGGGGACATACATGAGCCAATACGATAATGACTCACCGGTACAAAGTGAGCAGGCCCTCGTCCCGCGCGACTTTCACGAACACGGCCTGCAGCGTGCGGTACTGCGCGGCGTCGGTGACGGCCATGCGCGCGCGCGCCAGGTCCAGCGGGTAGGTGGCGCTCTGCGACGTCACGCCCGCCAGCGAGCCCGCTATCAGGTGGACCACCGGGCGCGCCCTGCGACACAACAACAATCATTAATGAAGTACCTGGGCGTAGCCAAGCGCGCACAAGTGGCATGCAGTCTGTAGCGCCATTAAACTGATCTAAAAAATATTTTCGAAAAACCTTTAGGTACAAGCCTTTAATTCGACAATAATTATAATTACTTTGCTGAGAAGAATTCTTCTCAGCAAACCCTTTCATTTGATATATCATGGGGGTGCATAAAAAAATAACTGGTCCGCCGTCTTTGGGAGTCCGTCATATTGGATTCAGAATGACGTCACCTACTCGTAGCTAACCATGCATTGTTCTCCAAACTTCGTGTATGCAAAATTTCAGCTCAATCGTAAATCGGGAAGTGGTTCTAATTTATCTTCCAAGATTTGTCCCAAACGAACTAACTAACACGGCAAGTTCATCATTATCATCGTATCAGCCGAAACACGTCTACTGCTGGACAAAGGCCTCCTCTAAAGATTTCCACGACGACCGGTCCTGCGCTGCCAGTATCCATCGGCTTCCCGCGACCTTCACCAGGTCGTCGGTCCACCGTGTGGGAGGCCTTCCTACTTTCCTCTGTGAGCTATGTCGGTTACCTGGGTTCTCCTATACGGATCTCCTCATTTCTGATTCGATCGCGTGGGGAACTCTAAGCACAGTTCGCTCCATCGCCCTTTGGGTAACCTTGAGCTATTTTATGAGGCCCATAGTACGAGACTATGTCTCAGTTCCGTATGTCTTCACTGGCAACACACACTGGTCGAAGACCTTAATCTTGAGACACTGCGGTATTTGGGACGTGAAGATATCGCGCATACCTCTCGAACGCTGCCCAGCCGAGTTTGATTCGTCGGTTGATGTATAAAGCCAAACTAATACAAAGCTTGTATAATATAATTTTTGTGAGATGACACCTGTGTAAATACACTTCGATATGTAGTTTGATTTCCCTGAGGTAAGCTAATTATGCGTCTAGAATTACATTGAATTAAAGTTCTTGCATTAAAAAAAAAGACGAGTGGCACTCGGGGACTGCCGCGGTAAAGCTATTGCATAGCATTTTTTATCAACTGATGCAATTATAATTATTTATTTATTTTTTATTTATGCAGTACTAGCTGTTTCCCGCGGTTTCACCCGCGTGGACAACGTTTCTATGACTTTTCGAGGGTGCGCAGTGCGCGAGCCGCAAGCGGCTCGCGAGCGTGGTAAAAAGTAGCCTATGTCTGAATCCAGGTCCTAATCTGTCTACCTACCAAATTTCAGCCAAATCCGTTCAGTAGTTTTTGCGGGAAAGCGTAACAGACAGACAGAGTTACTTCACATTTATAATATTAGTAGGGAGTAGGGATTTACCAGTACCATATAGATAGTCCTTGGGGCGCGGGATGTTTATGTAATAAATTAACACTAAGAAAGTTAAGAAAGTTAAATCATCATCGTCATCGTCATCGACCACCATCGCGACCACAATCACGACCACCATCGCAACCACCTTCGGGACCACCATCGCGACCACCATCGCGACCACCATCGCGACCACCATCGGGAGCATCATCGCGGCCACCATCGCGGCCACCGTCGCGACCACCGTCGCGACCACCATCGCTACCACCATCGCTACCATCATCGCTACCACCATCATGACCACTATCGCGACCACCATCGCTACCACCATCTCTACCACCATCGCTACCACCATCGCTACCACCATCGCTACCACCATCGCGACCACCATCACGACCACAATCGCGACCACCATCACGACCACAATCGCGACCACCATCACCATCATCATGATGGATAGATAGATGGCACTGTAAGTTTTAATGTGAATTTTTTTTTGGGGTATCAGTTTTTTTCGTTACGAAATGTCTTGATTCGGTCCCCTCAAAGCCCGCGACAAAAGCTATACAATAGCTTAATAAGTCTTAATTAGGTTATCCAGGGTGCCGGCATGTTGACGAGTTCACAATAATTTGGTAACCATCCACAAAGAAGAGGGGACATAGAGTGAAGGCTAGGTCTTTACTCCGCACCGCACCGACTCCGAATTGATGAACGTTGTAGGGCTGAAGGTGAGCCCCACTGTGAGAAGACTTTTAAGCTGCCTATATATCATCTGGCACGGCTAACATCTAGTGGTAGCAACTGGCACCAACGGCCACGGTTTTAAAGTGAAACTTTTATTACATCGTCTCGAACTTTTTCGTCTGTGTGTTGCATGTCGCGTGACGGTCGGCCGCGGAGTAAGGATAAAGTGAAAGGCGCTCGTCAGAGCAGCCATGATCGTTTCGTTCTCTATACCGTAGTTCCAAGAAGAGAGCAGCCATGATCATTTCGTCCTCTGTAAATGTCTATAATGTGAAAAAAAGTTTCACTTTTACCGTGGTTTCATAAAACCACACAATCCTTTTTATGAGCCTTGCGAAGCACCGAAACGGTGGGGAAAATGATAGTAAAAGTGAATCCCATCTAGACAATGACCGTGCTTCGGGTCTGTTAACCTGAGTGGCCACGCAAGACGCACTGCGCTAAGGCCTCTCCGTAACTATAACACAGCGATAACTACGCATACACTCATTGACCCAACGCCTGGTCGACAGCGCGACAACAACAACTTACTATAAAAAAAGTAAGTGTGTGGTTTTATGAAACCACGGTAAAAGTGAAATTTTACAGAGGACGAAACGATCATGGCTGCTCTCGCTACGGTACAGAGGACGAAACGATCATACCGTCAGACGAAAGCGACCGTCACGCGACATGCAACACATAGACGAAAAAAATTTAGACGATGTTATAAAAGTTTGAGTTTGACAGATCTCTCGCGAACACTTTTGAGCCTTTGTTGTTCTCAATCGCCTCTTTAATACAATTTGTATTATAGTGGCGCAAATCGCGAGTTAGAGACTTAAGAGATCTGCCTGTTTAGTTGCCGATACTGAGTAGCGTCTTCAGAGGACTGCAAACCCAATCTGCGTCTTTCTTCCATGAGGTTGCTGGTGAAGTCAGAGATTTTTTTGGTTCTGTTTGAACGGCGAGTTTTGAAAATCTTAGACCCGACCGTTTGGACAATTTCCACGAACCTGTCGTTATAATCGTCCACATTCTCGTAGTCTCCTAGGCATTCGAAGCGATTGTGCAACTCGAGCTGAAAGTTTTCGGGGTTTTGAAGTTTTGAAACTTTTTTTTTAAGCTTTTGGACTGGGGTGGACTAGGCATCAATATCAACGGCGAGTACATCACCCACTTTCGATTCGCTGACGATATCGTGGTCATGGCTGAGACTATGGCCGACTTAGGCACAATGGTCGATGGCCTCAGTAGAGCCTCCCAACAAGTGGGTCTTAGAATGAACTTGGACAAGACGAAAATTATGTCAAACGTCCGTGTCATACCTACTCCTCTGAAGGTTGGAGGCTCTACACACGAAGTTGTTACCGAATATGTATACCTGGGACAAACAGTCCAGTTAGGTAGGTCCAACTTCGAGAAAGAGATCAATCGTCGAATCCAACTCGGCTGGGCAGCGTTCGGGAAGCTTCGCAATATCTTTACGTCCCAGATACCGCAGTGTCTTAAGACCAAGGTCTTCGACCAATGTGTGTTGCCAGTGATGACGTACGGAACTGAGACATGGTCGCTTACTACGGGCCTCATAAGAAGGCTCAAGGTCACCCAAAGGGCAATGGAGCGTGTTATGCTCGGATTTTCTCTGCGTGATCGAATCAGAAACGAGGAGATCCGTAAGAGAACCAAAGTAACCGACATAGCTCTCAGAATTGCTAAACTTAAGTGGCAGTGGGCGGGGCACATTGCTCGTATAACAGATGGCCGTTGGGGCAGTAAAGTTCTCGAGTGGCGACCACGCACCGGAAAGCGTAGTGTAGGCAAGCCTCCCACTCGTTGGACCGATGACCTGGTGAAGGTCGCGGGAAGCCGCTGGATGCGGGCAGCGCAGAACCGGTCGTCGTGGAGATCCTTGGGGGAGGCTTATGTCCAGCAGTGGACTTCCTTCGGCTGATATGATGAATAAAAGTTTCACATTTTAACTTACTCTTCTAACAAAGCATAGCGGTGTCCTTATCACTCGGGAGTCGGGCGAGCGTGCGGATGTACCTAGCCCGGCATGCCGGTTTAGTATCGTTTCGTATAAAAAGCAGGTGGTCTAAAAGCCAAATCGTCTAAAACGCACTTGACACCTGGTCTAAAACGCTTTTCGCCTAAATAGCAACTGGTCTAATCTTCCGATGATTTCTTCTGCTGCGAAGTATTTTGGGGCTTTTTGACTGTTAAATCAATCAAACCTGACCGAACCTAACATCGCTCGCTTCGCTCGCTCATTTATTTAGTTACATAGACGAGCTTCTTTTTAGACCAGATGCTACATAGACGAGCTGCTATTTAGACGATTTGGTTTTTAGACCACCTGCTTTTTAAACCAGATGCTACATAGACCAGCTGCTTTTTAGACGAAACGATACTAACCCGGCATGGCAAGCCGCTGAGGCGCTGAAGCGGCAGTGGATCATACTAACAACGGCTGGACTCCGACCACATAACAATATAACTAAAGCTGTAGTAACCGCCCTCGAAATATAAAATGTCACAGTTTTGTATTTGTCAAATGCTCGTTAATGTATGGTGGTTGTAATTTTATGTTACCAACAAAAAAAGACATGTGGCACTCGGGGACTTCCGCGGTAAAGCTATTGCATAGCATTTTTTATCAACTTATGCAATTATAATTATTTATTTATTTTTTATTTATGCAGTATTTACCAGTACCATATAGTTCTTGGGGCGCGGGATGTTTATGTAATAAATTAACACTAAGAAAGTTACACCAGTAAAATTGGCTAAGTCCTTTCAGTACCGCAAATCGCTAATAGATGGCATTGTAAGTTTTTTAGAACTCGGCCGAGCGTGGGGTGTTAGGTTTTATTTTCGTTACGGAATTTCTTGATTCGGTCGCCGCGCTCAAAGCCCGCGATAAAAGCTATGCAATAGCTTAAAAATCTATCTTTACAACGACGCAATGCTTCAATCACTATGTCTTACGTTTTGCACGCAGTGTAATTTAACGCCATCCAAAATTGTGACAAGCTCAAATCGAATTGAACAGATACTTTTTGTCATTACATTCATGTAGATATTCAAAAATGTTTTTAAGAAATGCAACTGTAAATGGTCACTTTGTTGTTATTTCATCACTTTTAGTTAGATAGTTCTGTGGTTCAGACGATCAATCAACATTCTCAATATAGTCATGCTATCTCACTCACATTAACACAGTGTGAGTGAGAAAGCATGACCATATTAACAACGAGTTCTGCCGGCCTGCACACGCCATCTTACTATGACACCTGACACTACGAGCAACAGATAATGTACAGTATAGCACACAGCTACTCACTGCGCGGTCTGCGGCGTGTCCACTCCTAGCACCTTCTTCCATTGCTCGTGCGCGGTGAACTGTATGGCCGCGTAGGGTATGATGCGCGCCATGGTGGCACTGTTGCCGCGCCACAACGCCAGGAAGCCTTCAGAGCGAGCGCTGTGGAGGAGGAAGTCCACCGCTGCTCGCCAGGAGTACGGAGTTTGCCTGGGCAGGGGGAATACACAGCTCTGCTTACGTTTTTGTTATTTATTAAGGTAAAAGCAGTTATCCGGTGTTATTTTTTATTAAGGAGATTTAAAGTAAAATAGCGTAGCGTATGCAGGTCTTCCACTCGGAGGGACGGTGGAAACCCTTGGGGGAGGCCTATGTTCAATAGTGGACGTGTTCCTGCTGAGATGAATCGATGTATCGCAATACTCACGAGGTCTGGAAGTTGATCTTGGTGCGATCGAGCGGCGCAATGACCGTCTTGGCGAGTGCGCCTGCCGCCGCCCCGGCCAGCAGTGACGTCACCACCATCTGCGTCCGGCTGAGTGCCCCTGTGGGCTCCCGCGCAGCCCCTGCCACCAAGGCGACGGGTTTCAGCGTCTCTGAGGGCGGTACGCAAACAATTATAGTCCACGCTGAACCGAGATGCCGCCCGGCGGCTGGCGCTTGAGCGATCAGATGCTGGAACAACACTGTTTATCTCTGAACTCTGCGCTGCCACAGATGTTCGCGCTGACGAATTAGCCAGGTGAGGTCGGAACTCGAGGCTGTGGATCTCGAGGAAATATTTGCACAAGGAGTTTGTATGTCAAATATTCTTATTCTTAGGCCTTTGTCCAGCAGTGGACGATTTTTGGCTGATATGATAATGATGATGATGATTCTTTGAAAAAGGAGTTTGTATCGAGTATTTTTTGCGCAAGGAGGTTGTATAGCATTGTGATAAAGGTCGAATATATTGATTATTGGTGTACTCTAGACTTTTTGGACGGAATTGGTAGCGTTCAGTTTGTAATTTTTCTTATAATATACGAAAAATTACATTTCATCGTAGTTAATGTATAATATTGATAGTGTATTATTCAGCAAAGTACCATTAATGTGTTTATTGTTTGTTATGCTGTTTTTCTAGTTCCCACAAGAAGTCCGCCAAAGCTTCAGCAAAAGTGCTGTCATTTTGCTGGAGTATATATGTTAAGTTAGTTATATCGTGCTTGTTATATAGTGGTGCTGAAAAATACTGAAAACTGTGAAATAAAAATTACTGAAGACGTAAACTAATACTACTGAAAAAAATATATGTACTGAAGACAAGGCAGTATGGCCAGTGAGTTTTAGCCTGCCCTGAAAAGGGCAAACAAACAAAAAAAAAAAGTGTGGCACTCGGGGACTGCCGCGGTAAAGCTATTGCATAGCATTTTTTATCAACTTATGCAATTATAATTATTTATTTATGCAGTATTTACCAGTACCATATGATAGTCCTTGGGGCGCGGGATGTTGTTTATGTAATAAATTAACACTAAGAAAGTTAAATCATCATCGTCATCGTCATCGACCACCATCGCGACAACAATCACGACCACCATCGCGACCACTATCGCAACCACCATCGCGACCACCATCGCAACCACCATCGCGACCGCCATCGGCACCACCATCGCGACCACTATCGCGACCACCATCTTGACCACCATCGCGACCACCATCGCCACCACCATCGCCACCACCATCGCGACCACAATCACGACCACAATCGCGACCACCATCGCGACCAATAGCTTAAAAATAATAATTGGTGTGTTCTAAATTCAAACACCAAAATAGTGATTAAAAGAGTTTTTTATTCACTGTTTTCAGTGAATAAAATAAGCTTTTTAGAGGGGCAATGGTACAAAAAGAGAGATAGGCCCATCGAAGTTTTTATTTATACTGCGAATGTTTAAATGTAATATTTGAAGGGATTTGTCAGATAGTTCCGGCTCACAACAACGGCTTAAGTGTGGACATGAGTCTAGCTCTGGTCATATATCATGTATATTACCCATTGTTAAAATAATAAACAATCAACATCTTGCCGCTACCATGTCTTTACATATTTGAGGTGGCTAAATTAGTAAAACGACATGAGAAATAGTTTTACCAACAAGCGCGACAAGTAAATGCCAGGAGTAAAAAGAAATCCTAATAGGCTGGTTATGTATGAGCGACGTTCCCAAGACGACCTGACACTCGGGGACTACCGCATTTTTTATCAACTTATGCAATTATAATTATTTATTTATTTTTATTTATGCAGTATTTACCAGTACCATATAGTCCTTGGGGCGCGGGATGTTTATGTAATAAATTAACACTAAGAAAGTTAATCATCATCATCCGCCATCCGTCATTCGATATCCGTCATCCGTCATTTGTCATTCGTCATCCGTGATTCGCATCCGTCATTTGCTATTCGTCATCCGTGATTCGCATCCGTCATCCGCCATCGTCATCATCATCATCATGATGGATAGATAGATGGCACTGTAAGTTTTTTAGAACTCAATATATTTTTATTTTTTTGGGGTGTTAGGTTTTATTTTCGTTACGAAATTTCTTGGTTCGGTCCCCTCAAAGCCCGCGATAAAAGCTATACAATAGCTTAAAAGAATTGTTACTGGATGTGTTATGTTACACATACTTAACAAAATACCAGAATCATACAAAGACCTTCCTTATAACAAGTTTGAAAAATGTTTACACGATGAGTTTTTGGATCACAGGTTTGTGGTGCAGAACTTTTAAAAAAATTAACATGAATACGACTGTAAGATTTAACACCTATCTACCTTAATTATAAGTCCTGTATTTATTTGTGGCTTGCAATAAAGTATATTTATTTACTTACTTACTTACTTACCTTTTATTGCTGTTAACAAATCCATGCTGTATTAATGTCTTAACAAGTGATTCTGTGTACCTTGTTTAAAAGCGAATAAAGAATCACTTACTTACTTACTTAAGAACAAAATGAAACACTGAGTAATCAAAATGCAGTCAGAGTTTTGTGTGAGCTCAATATTTTGACAAAAGGCCATTGGGGCAGCAAAGCTCTCAAGTGGTGACCGCGCACCGGGAAACGCAACGCAAGGCAGTTCTCCCAGTCGACAGACTGACGACCGGGTCGCGGGAAACCGCACGATGTGGGCAGCGCAGCACTGGTCGCTGTGGAGAACCTTGGGGGGGGGGGCAGCGATGTTCTATAATGATGATGACAGTAATTTGAATTCCTGACAAACCATATTAAAAGCAAATGACATTATAAATTGCATACAGACGCTATGGAAAAAGAGTTCAGTTATATATTTAGAGTTGAACAGCCAGTAGTTTAAGCATGGAATGCGTAGTGTTGTGTGTGTGTGTGTGTGTGTGTGTGTGTGTGTGTGTGTGTGTGTGTGTGAAGTTAGCAAATTGTTAGTGTATTTCTGAACAGTGTGATATTGAAGGTACATCTAAATATATATAACTAAAGGAGACTGACATAGTGATCTATCAACGCACAGCCCAAACCACTGGACGGATCGGGCTGAAATTTGGCATGCAGGTAGATGTTATGACGTAGGCATCCGATAAGAAAGGATTTTGGGAAATTCCCACGGGAACCGCAAAAATCGGGATCTGCGCGGGCGAAGCTGCGGGCATCCACTAATTTGAATTAAAGCATGCATACAGAGGTGAAAAACAGTGTTACAGTAAAATATGTATTATAATTAGCTATGAATATAACTACGATAACAGCTGTGCCGGAGTGTTTCACTGCACTAAACAAACAAAAGGGTTACTTTATTCCCGAGCGCCCAGTCCTTATTACTACCTATAATTATTAATAAAAGTTTATGTACTTATATAAATATATCTCCTACACATTATAATAGGCGTTTAGTTCTCATTTCCTCGCGCTGCGAAATAAGGTCACTTGCTAGGTAGGTAGGTAGGTACCTACCCACCGCTAATTTAAGATGAGGATAAAATATTTCCATCCCTGTCTATAGATACCACGAGCCTCTCGCCACGCTGGCTAGCCGTACCCCACATCAGTACCTACAATATCGGTACAGTACATACATAACAGAAAAAATATAAGTAGGTAGAATTAAAATGATAATAAAAAAAATGATAATTGTATATTCATATAACAAGGAGCTATCATTCAGTATTTAGAGAGGACTTCACGTTATCAAACGCTTCATCAAACAAGCTCGTACAAACACGCTCGACTCGACGATAACATTACATCTGATAATGCGTGCGTAACAGAACACGGAGAGTCCGATCTGTGTGCTTGACGTAATTCGCAACAAATTGTTTCCTTGATAAGATAATACTGGCAATAAGCGAGTCGTTCACCCCTGATGATGATCCTCGTAGCCGCTTCCATATCAACTCATATACGTCCCCACCGAGGGGCTCCAGCTATTGTAATAAAAAAAACGTGTGGCACTCGGGGACTGCCGCGGTAAAGCTATTGCATAGCATTTTTATCAACCTATGCAATTATAATTATTTATTTATTTTTAATAAAATTGACTCAGTCCTTTTAGTACTTCGGCCGAGCTACATGGTAGGCGGAGTGGGGGTGTTAGGTTTTATTTTCGTTACGGAATTTCTTGATTCGATCGTCGCGCTCAAAGCCCGCGATAAAAGCTATGCAATAGCTTTTTTTATTTGGAATTATATATATAACGTTTATGACATTGTATCTCATTGCATTATTTTTTTTATTAAAAACTTGAGTGCGTTTGACTGCAACTCACCTGATGGTAAGTGATGATGCAGTCGAGGATGGTACACGCAAACTCAAATAATGCCTATTCACTCTTGCCTTGAAGATCCCTAAATTATAGGAATCGGGAAACACTGACGCAGGCAAGGAGTTCCACTCCTACGCTTTATCACATGACACATAGTTAGTTAATGTACAGCCTGGGCTGTTTTAAAGTAAGAGCGATTTCTTTCATGTTTTATCGGAGGCCTATTCCTCGCTTGTACTGGTCTACTTACAACCCATTTAGTAACCACCAAAGTGAGGTCCAATCTACATTGCGGTAGACTCCTGCAGCTGAACTGATGAATTTTCATTATTTCAAATTCTTCTCAACAAACCCTTTCATTTGATACCCATATCACAGTATTACAATATAGCGAATAACAGTAGCGCAACGAATGTACTTACGCAGAGCAACGGAAGGGTACTTGCGGGGCAGCGGGCGACGGGGCACAGCCTGGCAAACTCCGCGCGTTTGGGCTATTACCTACGCCGAGATATGGGCTAGGACCTACGCCGGTGGCGCATCGTGCGACATCAAAGGCGTTGCGCTACTGTAAGCCATATCGTAATACTGTGCCCATATCATGGGGGTGCTTAACAAATAACTGGTCCGCCATATTGGATTTAGAATGACGTCACTTGACGTTAGCTACCATGCATTGTGCTCCAAACTTAACGTGTATACAAAATTACAGCTGAATCGGAAACCGGGAAGTGGTTCTACTTTAGCTTCCAAGATGTGTCCCAAACTAACAAACTAACACGGCAAGTTAATATAAAGCTTGTAAGAATGTGTTACACTTAAATGTATTAAATAGGCACAGAATAAAAGTAAGTAGAATTAGTGTTACTCATATTGGCAAAGACTACTCGATATTGCCCTGTTTGCTTTTGGTATACTTGATTGAACCCGTCCTAAAAAGTCTCCAAGTTTGGAAACACTTTTATTTCCTTTTTCCTCCCCAAAGAGTCGCGGAGGCACTCTTCAACGCTCTTTTAGGTTGCAACAATGAGAGCTACAAATACGCCAAACAAGGCGATATTATGTAGTAGTGTTACGCGGCACGCTCTTATGCGTTCTTCTTTCATTCCATCTTTTTTCATTCCATCTATTTCTTTTTCACGCATGCGCTGACATTTCATTCGAAAATAAAATCATCTTTCAATATTTTTACTACCATTTTTAAACTGAAACATTGTAAATAAACGAAAATACTAACTTTTGAACTCATACCTTCTTTTTACTCTTAGACCCATCTCGGATAAGAAATAATTATGTTTTTGTAGATATATTGTAAATTTAATGTGTGTAATATGCTTTTTTAATCCTTATGTATTTACTTTTTAGGTCTTTAATCCTTATTATAAATCACGTAAGCTCGAACGGAAGTTTTGAAAACCCACACCCAACACCTACTCCTTCCGTTGTGCTACAGTCGGCTATGTGGCCATTGTCCTTGCCATAGTCTAAGTCTCCAAGTTGTCCAAACTACCCCCCTACTCACTGTTACTGATAACTACATTTTATAAAAAACAGTTTAAAAAACTTAAAACCAACTTCAAAATGAAATTCACTCAAAAGTATGAATACTATTATTATACTTAAATACACATCATTAACCAACAATAACAAAATCAAAGGCGGGTACGAATTAAATTAGAAGCTTAAAATTTTTTTGAGGTCGGTGTCAGCAAACCATCGAATCTAAACCATAATAGTGTAAATTTTAAGCCCCTAATTTAATTCGTACCCGCCTTTGAATCCATCATCAGCTCATCTGAATAACCTGAAGGAACACAACTATCAGTCTATGCATATCTACGTATATATCTATGTATAACATTAAAAAGAATTTTCCTGCAACTGTTAAGGAGTTGTACCATCCTACATCAGCTTATCAACATGAGAATATGAATAACAGACACAAGTATTTTAATAGCTTTAGAAAACATATGAATCACGTAATTAGTGCCTTTAAAATTCAAATTTTTCATTATTTTTTAAGGGTTGCCCTCGATTTTCCTTGAATCCCATCATCAGATCCTGATTTGGTGACAATGGGACCCGCTCGGGAGTATACTCTTTCGAATGAAAAAATAATTTCGAAAATCGGTCCACAATTGACGGAAAAATCGGTGAACATTCATTTAAAAAAATATATACAGTCGAACTTAGTACCTCCTCCTTTTTGAAGTCGGTAAAAAACAATAAACAGGTTAACAGAACTTAAGTAGCAGTGTTCCGAGGCACACAGCTTTGTAGGCGGTTGGTGCGGTGAAGAGCCATAGTGGGGACTGTGCAACGGAAGTCGTAGGGTAGGCAAGCCTCCAACTTAGTGGATTGAAGACCTGGTGCAGGTCACGGCAAGCTGATGGATGCCGGCAGAGCAGAACAAGTCATTGTGAAAATCTTTGGGGAAGGCTTTTTTTGCTTTTACCCAGCAGTGGATGTGTTTTGTTTGATTTGATAATGATGATGACAGGATTACAGGTACATAGTTGCAAACCTCTCAGCTGGTGATTCAGCTCATGAATGGACTTTCCATACTTTAAAACATCCATTAGAATAGAATAGAATAAATGTTTATTCAGTGATAAGTTCCCATAAGTAAAATATTGCATAGTTTTTGTACCTACCTCTGTCTGCATGGGGAGTCCAAAAAATATTTGCAAATTGAGTATAGATTGGGGAAACCTACCTTGACGAAAGTTGTTCAGTTTCGTGAGCTGAATCACCAGCTTAGAGGTCTGCAGTTAAGAGCCAGTCATTCTGTATAATCAATAGACTGTCTGGAAGAAATGACTGTAAGTGATAAGACAGCATAAGCTTAATCCTGTTGTATAGCAAAACTTTTAGACACTTTTCTCTTAGACAGGTGATGATAATTTTGTTTCAGAAATTATGAATTCCTCATCCTCAAATTATCCGAGAATGCCACCAAACTTAATCTAGTTGCTAATGTATGCAGTATCAAATTTAGACCGAGTTGTAGAGGATGCACCCCCTTTCTCCCCCCCCCCTCCCCTTCACTGCCCACCTGAGCAGTGGCTACAAGTACAGCATGGCCATTTTCTGTCTATAGTTTCATTTTGATATCTTTTGCACTGTGTTCTAAATAAAAGATTTTCCATCTATCTAAATCAGCACAGAACACCCTGAGGTACCACTGTTACCAAGTGGCTTGCTTGGTTGAATATTTACAAGGTTTGCCCAAAAAAGCAACCTTGAACTTATATCCAAGGTGTACATACTGTATAGAGTAATTCATTTTCATCAAAATTTTACATTTTTGGTTGATCTCTTAACCTTGACTACTTTTTGTTGCTGTAAATATAAAAGACTTAATCAGTTATGAAACTTGCCGTGGTGGTGTCCTGGAGGCCTGGGGTCCGCTAATGCGGGTACACGAGCCTCTCCCACCGCCATCTTGGGAGCTCTGCACGTCTTCACAAGAAACCCCTCCTCAACGAGGAGGACTGCCTGGCACTCACATCATGGAATGGGATGCTGCAGGGAAATGTCGTAAATGTTAATTAATGTGTAATTTATAAACAAATAATAACATCATTTCAAGGAGCAATGATCTGACAAAAAATGACAGTTGCTAAGTAAAATAATTTAGATAATTTGTGAAACAGACCTTACAGGCTGAAATGGCCTTACAGGCTGAAATGGCCTTATGGTGTCTTGCCTATTACCTATATATGAGGCTGAAATCCTTTTGTGGTCAGTCGCAGAGTTGCCTTAGGGTAAGGGATAATTAAAGAGTTAAGTTGCCAATACTTATTTAATAGTTATTTATTTACATTATTGTAAAACTACTTAGGTAGGTACCTACCTAATTTTAGAAGTTAATATTAAAAAAAGTGAAATGAGTATTTTAAATTTTATTTGGGGAGTTAATAGCCACTTTTACAATGTAACTATTGAAAACAATATGCTATTTATAGACTTCCGCATTTGTCACCATAAACGCTGTAGCTTCTCATTGACCATTTCAGCCCCCGCTGGTGCTTCAGGCAAGTAATAAAAGGGTGCAAAGTTCAAAGTCTAAATAAAATGATTAAGAATAGCTACAGACCTTGAACCAGTGGAGATGAGCCAATGAGCGATAACGGATACTACAAACTATATTTAGATCACGCACACGACTTCCAGGTGGTATACGAAACTCTCAACTTTTCCAGAACAAAATTATACAAAAATTACGAAACACAAAATACCAACGACATTTAAACACGATTTCTCATTTTATTCACTGCACCATGTATTCAAACGTGTTTATAGGAATTTCGGATAGCTTCTTCTATTTTTTCGGACGTGTACATATGTTATTATTATGTTAACTCCGTAAATAAAACTTTTTACGAAGGAAATAATAAATCAGCAAGAAATCATATAACCCTACCTCTGTCAACAACAGACTGACAGGTTATTTAATTTTTTTTAAAGATATGTACACAAATGTGAATCAAAGGGTACGTTCCACTAAACGCCCGCAACGATTGTAACACCCTCTGTATCGTTCCACCTAAGGCCCGTGGTCGTCGCGAGCGATCGCACGACGTCATAGATGACGTCACTGTTCGCGACCACATCGCGCCCACTTCGCCCACAAAATATTGGTGGGTCAGAGTGGGCTTTCACCAAAGAGAATGTGGCCTCCCCCTATTGAAGAAGAAACTCCGGCAAAAATCAGAAGAGGAGGAAGCGCGTGCGTAAGTTTTCATACGCAGTTAAAAAAATCTATAGTATTCAGATTTAATATCGATTATTTGAACTATTTATACGAGAAAACAGAAAACTTTCACCATGCCGCCATATTGCGAGCACACAGCGCTCAAGATGTGCGTTCCACCTAAAACATTCGCCTACAACGCCCGCGGCCTTTTTCCGTTAGTGGAACGGCAGTTTCAGCGGTCGCGGTCGATGGCGTTGCGGGCGTTAAGTGGAACGTACCCATTAGATATATTTACATCTCTGGGTATGAGCCCTTTTGAGACAGACTTCAAATTATTGATCCTCATTTCATTTTTATTCGCGGCTTTCACTATTTAAAATAGTTTTCTTCGTTTTTTTTGGCATTATTGAAACTTAACAGTAACAAATAAGTATAACAAAACAACAACAAGAACAAAACACAAACATGTAACAAAAGTCAACAAATTAACGTGATGTAGAACGAAGTTCGCCGGGACCGCTAGTCACAGATAAAACAATTTGGAATTTCACTGTCCAAAATCTTTCTCTAAGTATGTACCTGGGAGACCGAGCTTTGCTCGGTTATAAATCTTATTCACGTAATCAGTATTGGCTCTGTGCACGAGTTCAGCGCCACCTAGCGTCCGCAACTTTGACATTTAATCACGACATTGTAACAAAATATTATTATTATCCAAAATTATCTATTAATTTATTTCCACAATAACTGTGATACCTTGATTTGGGTGGAGAAAGGGTTGTTAAATTATTTTTGGTCATTCAAATCAAATGAGGTATGTAAAATTTATTCAAAAAGTGTGTTTTATTTTGAATATATCAGGGTTTGTTTACTTCATTTTTAGTTGTAGTTTTACTGTAAAATAAGAAGATAAAGCTACTTTTTCATTCAATAATAATAAACATATATAACTTTCCTGTCTCGCTAGTGATAAACTAAATATCGTTTTCAAATCGAAATGAGTGTTATTTTATGGACCAGGTTTTACTAAAATTAGGTAACCAAGTCTAAACAGATTACTATGAGATATGACAGATGACAGCGCCAACATTATTTTTACTTTTGGCCACTATGAGCGCTGCGATCGATTATATTACTCCCACCTAGTACTTCCCACCCAGCGAATAGGTAGATGTTACATATTTATGAGAAATATATATATTTTTACCTCAAACATTAACTACATTTTTTTTAAACTTGTCTAAAAACAATAAAAATGAAAAAAATTAAAATTAACTTGAACATATAAAAAAAACAAAAGTTAGTCACCGGGAGGGATTCGAACCCGTAACACTCGTTTCTTGCCGCCCGCGTCTTAATCCGCTGGACCAGACGGACAGCCGGCAATAATCACGAAATTAGCGACCATATCCTGCGTGGAAAGAAAAACGCATGAAAACTCGAAAACACGCGTTTTCCCAAACATAAGACTAATCTAGATCGATTGTTTACCCCAAAAACCCCTACATACCAAAGTTCAGCGAAATCGTTACAGCCGTTTCCGAGATCACAGAAATATATATATAACGTGTAACAAAATTAGCTGAAACTATTTTAACTGGTGCTTCTACCCATGATACTGAACAACTTTCCCCATGGAACCCATAGTCAAATCGCAAAAAAAATGGCTCTCCCATACTAACTCGATCAGCTGATCAGCCAACTAAGTATGGGAAGTTAATTTTTTTTTTATTCGACTATGGGTTCCATTGGGAAAGTTGTTCAGTTTCATGAGTAGAAGCACCAATTAAAATAGTTTCAGCTAATTTTGTTAGACCTTATATATATATATAAGGTATAAGGTTTTATCTTATACCTTTAAACGAGCAATTCTTGTATATATATATACAGGGTGTAACATAAAGGTGTGGTGATACTTTAAGGTGGGCTTGTACCCATCAAACTGAACAACTTTCTCCATGGAACCCATAGTCAAATCGCAAAAAAAAATTTGGCTCTCCCATACTAACTCGATCAGCTGATCAGCCAACTTAGTATGGGAAGTTCAAATTTTTTTTTGCGATTTGACTATGGGTTCCATGGAGAAAGTTGTTCAGTTTGATGGGTACAAGCCCACCTTAAAGTATCACCACACCTTTATGTTACACCCTGTATATATATATATATATACAAGAATTGCTCGTTTAAAGGTATAAGATATAAGATAAAAGGTACCTATCTATCTTCATCCTCATCATTAACTTTTTCTCTAATGTGAAGAAACAGTGATCTTGAAGACTGAAAAATTACTGAAGACATAAAATCTACAAATACTACCGAAAAATTATTACACTGAAGACTAGGCGGTTATGGTCCATAAGCCTTAGCCTGAACTAAAAATTGCGAAAAGAAATAATTGTTGTTGACGTGATGTTGACTGTCGTGAAGGAATTTTTTGGAGGGATTTGTGGCAGACGCATTCGTAGTTTTATTTTGCTGTTTTTTCATTGTTTTCTGCTAGGATTTTGTTCAAGAAGTGGTGCATTTTGGAGAAAATCGTCTAGTGCACGTGAGCAATGTGGAGAACAAGAAAATAAAACGAAAGAGAACGTGAGAACCCAACTTGCTCTGGGTGCAGTTTTATAGACGCCCTACAGCAACTGGGTGTTCCACCTCAGAATGTAGCTGCTGCAAATGCTGTCAAGAACTTCAGAGAAGATTTGTAATGCACCGGCACTAGCATTACAAATTAAAAAAACTAAAGGAAGCTTAAATACGTCAGACCTGGCTGTATGGTCTTAGTCACCTTTGCCTTCTCCGCGCTTTTGAAAGCCGGAGACAAAAAGAATATAATAGAAGCGCGGGAAACTTCGATTTGAGCGGGCGTGTTTTTTGATTTAAATTTATAAATAATTTAATACAAAGGATTAGTTTGTAGTTTTTAGTTCTATTTTTGTGTTATATTAGTTAGTAGTGTATATATATACTATATATTTTGGTAAGTTTTAATTTTAATTGAGCAAAAAAAGCGAAGGATGGGCGACGATCCGCCGCCGGGGGGTCCGCCCTCCCCGGTGGCTCACAATGTTACTATAGAAGCGGAGAATTCAAACGTAAATCCTAATGCAGATGCAAATGATGCTTTTATGGTTGTAGTAGAAGGTGGTAGCATAAATAATGACTCCAGTATGGATACGGATCATGCTGATGTGGACACTGAGAATAGAAGGAAACGTATTCGCGCTACTAGAATATGCAAACACTGCAATAAAAAACGTAGGAAACATCCTCATGCAACCAAAGTCAGTTGCAGTTGCATGATTGAAGAGATAGTTCAGGATAAGGTTAATGCGGTTGATGTCACTGGCGATGTAACTCAGAATCATTCATTACTAGTCGATTCCAAAAATATGTCATTAGCTCCAACTCCAGTCATACAAACAGCTGTTAAAATTGGTAGGTCTGAGTATAGTTCAACTGATGTTGCTCCATATGTTGTTCATGTACAAAGAGATTCCACTGATGCCGGGGCTACATTTCATCCCATTAGTTTTGGAAACTTCTTAAAAAAAAACAATATACAAAACGTTTGCAATGGAAGCATCAAAAAGATAGGTAGAAACAGAATAACTGTAGCGTTTACATCATACAGAGCAGCCAACTCTTTTATTAGTAATAATAAATTAGCTGATTACAAGTTCAAAGCCTTCATCCCCTCCTACAACATAACACGTATAGGTCTTGTTCGCGGTGTCCCTGCTGATTGGGATCTGGAAGAAATTAAAGAAAATATTAGCGTGCCTATAGGTTGTGGTGAAATTATTAAAACTAGACGGCTTAACTACAAGGTCATGGTTGATGGTAATCCTGTTTGGAAACCTTCTCAAACAGTTGTATTGACTTTTGATGGACAGGTACTACCAAAACGTGTGTTTATGTGCTACAATTCTCTTCCGGTAGAACTATACACATATCCTACAATCCAGTGTTATAACTGTTGTAGATATGGACACACCAAAAATCAATGTCGATCGAAACCGCAGTGCTACAAATGTGGATTTAGTCATACTGGGTCTTCTTGTGATGTTGAGGAGGACTCTGCTTCATGTTGTATGTGCTTTGGCTGTCATTATGCCACAAACAAAACATGCCCTGAGTATGATAGGCAAAAACAAATTAAGACATATATGGCACAAAACTGTATTTCATATGTAGAAGCAGCCAAGCTGCACCCTCCAGTGCATAGGCCATATGCTAATGTTGTTTCTCAACCATCTTATCCATCCACTGGACCTGATAACCAACCTACTACCTCTACATCCACTGACCATACTCCTACCTCATCTTACAGAAAGACTGTGTTTCTTAAACCTCGTGCTCTGCCTAAATTTTCAAGAGGGTATGACCGAGCTGCCCATCAGGAAATTGTAGGCAACTACAACAATGAAAAGTCATTTGAAAATGGTTCTGCACTAAATAAATCAAATGATAATGATGAAACTCAATCTACTATTCTTGAAATAATAACAGCCTTAATTAAGTTACTCACTTCCTCTAATTTCTCACCGTCCCACGTTGCCCCCTTACTAGATATTATTTCCAGTATTAATAAAAACAACAATGGATCAGTCCGGCAAAATACTGCAATGGAACGCTCGCAGTATAGTCAATAAGAAGTCTGATCTGATCTATTTGATAAATAAATTTGACCCTTTTGTCATAGCTTTATCTGAAACCTGGCTTAAAGCTGAAATAAGCTTTAAGTTCCAGGGTTACATCTCATTCCGAGAAGATAGATCTGATGGGTATGGCGGTGTAGCCTTACTCATCAAACATTCATTTCATCCTATCATTCATCCCATAACTTCTCATAATAATGATTACTCCATAATTGCTGCTATCGTTAATAATATTTGTTTTGTTTCTATTTACGTACCTTATCCCTCATCTATTATATTTAATGAATTAGACCAATTACTTTCCTCACTCCCACAACCATTTATAATATTAGGAGACTTTAATGCTCATCATTCTTCATGGGGCAGCACTACCTCTAATAGCTATGGTGAACAAGTTCTTGATTTATTGGACCATCACAATCTGTGCTTACTTAACACAGGATTACCAACAAGAAGGTCAGCTCCCAATGAATCCGATAGTGCTGTTGATTTATCTATTTGTACTCCTAACTTAGCTTCTTCTCTTACTTGGAAGGTTCTTTCTTATACATATGGTAGTGATCATTTCCCAATTATTATATCTTTTCCTATTAAAAATCAATCTACACCACAGCGCAAACCCCGTTTAAAATATAGATTAGCAGATGCTGACTGGCTAAAGTTTAAAAATGAAATAGATACAAAAATTTCTACACTTCAGAGAGCATGCCTAGGTCATGAGAATAATTGTGCAAAAGAATTAGCAAAACTTATAGTTGATACAGCTGATCAATTATTCCCGCAAAAAAATGGTTCGCTTGGTAAAATACCATCTCCTCCTTGGTGGGACAGTGAATGTACTGAAGCAGTTAGGGAGAGGAAAGAAGCTGAAAAAAAATATAAACAGCACCTGACGGAGGAGAATTATGACTCGCTGATAGAAACAATGTGTAAAGTTAAAAAACTCCTTAGAAAGAAAAAGGTCGAAAGTTGGAAAAAATTTTGTGCGTCTATATGCCCTGATACACCTGCATCCATAGTTTGGCAACAGATTAGGAGATTTAGGTCTGCATTTACTGACACTTCTTATAGGTCCCTTCCTGAGCCTCTTGCAAATAAATTCTTAGACAGATTAGCCCCTCCATATGTCCATGAGCAGTTGCGAACCATATCCACATCCAATCATCTCAATGTCGTAAATAACTTGTGCTCCCCTTTCACACTGCACGAACTTAAGGGCATCCTCTCCAGTACCAACGACACAGCCCCGGGTCTGGATGGTATTCCTTACTCATTTTTGGCACACCTTAGTGATAATTCACTCATTTATTATTTAGAGTTAGTTAATACTGTAATGATGACAGGTACTGTACCTACCGCTTGGAGAACTCAAACTGTGTTGCCATTACTTAAATCCAATAAGCCCTCTTCAGACGCAGATTCATATAGACCAATAGCTTTGTCCACTGTTTTAGTTAAAATTGCAGAACATTTAATTAAAAATAGACTAGAATGGTTTCTGGAAAGTCGAGGTCTTTTATCTAATAGCCAGTTTGGATTCAGAAAGGGAAGAAGTACTTTTGATTGTTTGGGAATTTTGACAATGGACATTCGATTGGCATTTTCTGCTAATAAGTCCTTGGGAGCAGTATTTGTTGATATTAAATCAGCATATGATAATGTATTAATACCGATTTTACAACAAAAATTACTGACATTAAATGTGCCGAATATTCTTTGTAGATTTATAATTAGTCTCATATCTGAAAGATATATCCATTTTGAAATACAAGACTCGTATTTAATAAGAACTGTGTGGAAAGGGCTTCCACAGGGCTCCGTTTTGAGCCCTCTATTGTACAACATATACACTCAGGACCTGGAGAGTAAATTGAATGGCGATCTGGTCTCAATTATACAATACGCTGACGATGTCGTGTTATATAGCTCTGATAATTCAGTTAATAGAATTTCTTCTAATTTGACAGATGCTTTGAGTTCTCTGAGGTGCTGGTTACATGATAACGGTTTAGAACTTTCTGTTGGTAAAACTACTTCTGTTCTGTTTTCACGAATGCGTATGCCTCCACCAGTAACAATATTATATAATGATAGACCTATTGAGGTTAAATCTCAGGTTAAATATTTAGGGATGATACTAGATTCTAAATTATCATGGGTAGCTCATTGTGACTATTTAATAGCAAAATGTGAAAGACGTATAAATATGATGCGTTGTCTCGCTGGTGTTTGGTGGGGCGCTCACCCCGCCTCTATGAAATTACTGTACCAGGCGGTGATTCGTAGTGTTTTTGACTATGGTACTTTCTTCTTGGAACCTGGCAGCGTCACTGCATTTAATAAAGTAGAGACGATTCAGTCGAAGGCATTGCGCATAATGGCTGGTGCCATGAAATCTAGTCCTATTCATGCTTTACAAGTGGAATGTGGAGTACCGCCTCTTGCATTGAGACGTCAATATCTCGCTCACAAATACCTGTTTCGAATAATACACTACACCTGCCATCCTTTATTGTCAAAGTTGAGCGCACTAAACAATTTAACGTCATCGTCTTCGTATTGGAAACATAAATCTATGCCACTAATTCTTAACAGTTTTAAGCAATTTTTGTCTTTAACTACACCAATTCATAGATCACGTTTACTTCCATTGTACAGTATATCTTTTAACTCTTTGACACTTCCTACCATGGTAGTTTTTGACATCGGAATCCACAAGGACGATACTAATCCAAACATTTCCTTCATACATCAAAGTGATCAGAACTGGGAAGATTTTCATCAAATATTTACCGATGCATCTAAACACACTCAAATGGGCAACGTTGGAGTTGGTGTTTATCACAAACAGTCTAGCTTTGTAAAAAAAATAATGCTACCACCTGAGGCCTCAGTATTTACGGGTGAGTGCTTTGGGCTGTATAAAGCAGTCGAATATATTTTACTTGCCAAATTACCTAAAGCTGTAATCTTTACCGACAGCAAAAGTGCCTTAGCAACTCTAGTTAAATTTCCTTTCAAAATTAAATTTCAGTACGATATAATATTCCAAATCAAAAATCTTCTTTACAAATGCCACGAATCAAATTATGATGTGCGTTTCGTTTGGATACCTAGCCATTGCGGTATACGTGGAAATGAGACTGCTGATCGTTTAGCCAACGAGGCTATATTAGATGGAGAACATCCTTATAAAAATGTCATCCATGACCTTGCAAATTTGTCAAACAGGAATCTTTATGACTCATGGACAACACTTTATTCAGAAAAATCAAAGCAGAAAGGTAGATATTATCATCAGATCCAACCAGAGATTCCGCATAAACCATGGTTCACTAAAATTAAATTAAGCAAAACAGTAACCAGCATAATTATTCGTATGCGCTTGGGTCACACGTGCACCCCAGCGCATCTTTCAAAATTGGGAATCGTAAGCACTGACAAGTGTGATTGCTCTGATTCTGATGGTGCTGTTGGTGATATCAACCATATTTTCTTTACGTGTCCTAAATATAATCACTCTTCCTTCCTTGAAACCCTTACCATCCTGCATGTTCCGTTTCCTACAAGTATTGAATGCCTGATTTCTTCTAATAGTTTTTTTATTTTTAAAGCAATTGAATTATTCATTGTACAAAATAACATCAAAGTTTAATAACTATAAATAGCATTTTGTGTTTTTACCTTCTCTTATTTTGTTTTTCGTTTACACATGAAGTTTGGAGTATAATTATTTATTATATAATATTTTTAAGTAGTGACTATATTTTTTGTAAAACTAATCCTTTTTCCTTATTTCCATTCCGTTTCCTATAAGAACCTACCTTTCGTGTTAGATAAGTTTCCCAACCTTTAGCCCAGTGAACTAAATAACTTGACTTTGGCGAAATGCACAAAGTGCCAAAATCGCCACACTACCAAAAAAAAAAAAAAAAAAAAAGAATATAATAAACTACGTTTTGCCGAAAAGAAGAAACCAAAAAAAAAAAAATTTTGACTGTCGTAAACAAATCATTCTTTTGTCATTGTATGTAGGTACGATAAATAAACCGAATTTACTTAGTTTTGTCAAATAAATTCTGTGCCGGGAAACGATTAAAATTTTAATTTTCAAATTTTTTTATCGCTTCAAGTGTTTAAAAGGTCTGTAAAAGGGTAAGTTTATTTTAAATACGCGATCGTTCGACATGTGTGCTGTGATGAATGAGGTCACCTTACGATTTCAAATGAGAATGTTTTATGTAAAAGCTAAGGAAATTCCAAAAAATAACGTTTATCTATCAGTCAATTTAAAGCAATAAAACAAGATCCTGTCTTTTTACCCCACTGCGCCAGAAAGAGGGTTATGTTTTTCGAATGTATGTACATTTCTTTGACACGCTCTGGAGCCTAAACAGCTTGATGGATTTTTGGAAGCGAGGTATCGTTTGATACGTCTTCATCCCGTGATTGACATCTTATAGGATACATTTTTACCCAACTGGCCAACTGGTACTTTTTACTGGATTGGCCAAAAAAGGGGGGTTGTTGTTTATTTATTACAATTTAAGTAGCGATCTGCTGAAGAACTACAGGCCCATCTCACTTCTGAGTCATGTCTATAAGTTGTTTTCGAGAGTCATTACGAATCGTCTCGCACGCAGGTTCGACGACTTCCAGCCTCCCGAACAAGCCGGTTTCCGAAAAGGCTTTAGTACCATAGACCACATACACACACTGCAGCAGATTATACTGAAGACTGAAGAGTAAAATCAGCCACTATGCTCGGCGTTCATGGATTTCCTCACATAATGTGTTGTTCATTTACAGTTGCCAACATGGAGCAAATGATACATAATGTGGCGCAGAGTGTGGAGAAACAGCTCGACAGCGAGATTGAGAGGTGAGATGACACTGAATACCTCAGGTTAAGAACCCATAAATGTCCCCATTGCTAGGGCACTGGTCTTCTTCCCGGACTTGGAAAAGTTAGGCCATACTCCACACATATGGGCCAAGGCCCCACTGTCTGAAGTTTATGAAGCCACCTACAATTAAGCACTTAGGTTATTTGATACAGCTTAACTGTCGTCTATTGATAGCAAACAACGCTAACAGAAATATTTTAGCGATTCGCCTGGAACTTTTTATTTCCTTTTTAAAGCTTTTATTTAACTTGCAATGTATGTATGTATGTGTGTTTGGGTGAAATCTTGAAAGTTAACTTTGACCCACTTCCCGGTTTCCGATTGAGGTGAAATTTTGCAAGCATGTGTATATCGCGTGACAATGCAATATTAAAAGCTTGTACCTAATAGTTTTTAGGTTTTTCGAAAATAATTTTTAATCACAATAAATGGTATCATCTCACCTGTGGACGATCCGTGTTCTCTAACCTCAATACTGTTCCTGTTATTTCAATATTTAGTAAAATAAAAAATAGTAACTCGATTTTAAAACCGTTCACTTTGTTTGAACTCAATGCACTTAAATAAAATAAAAAATTATAAAAGTTAAAGTGCAGTGCCGGTACCAATATGATACGCCAAGCGCAACGCCATCGCCAGCGGCACGACGGCTGAGTCCAGAACGCACCAGCGCGAGGTTGGCTTCCCGCGTCACTCAGTGCGACCCCGCGGTGTGCGATGCACCCAGCACCAGCGCGGGTATTGAAGTGTTGGTACTTTATGAATGACCTGAGGTTAATTTACAGATTGGATGCACTCGACAGTAGCGACTTGGAGGCGATTAGACAACAGCGCATCAACGAGATGAAGCAGCGCGCCGCCAAGAAGCAGCAATGGCTGGCCAACGTATGTACCCACATAGCGCACCGCCCACCCGAGCCTGGCGGGAGGCGTCACAGGGTCACGTGACTCACGTAGTAGTACAGGCAGCTGCGTGCTGCGCTATTGGGTTTGGGCTTCGGGTTCTAATCTTCTTTAAATTGCTTTTGTCTGTGGAGTAATTGACATAAGTAAAGTTCCCGAGTGGCGACCGTACCGCGCACTGGAAGAAGTAGATTAGGTAGGCCGCCCACTCGGTGGACCGATGACCTGGTGAAGGTC
Organism: Coleophora flavipennella; assembly: GCA_947284805.1. Taxonomy (NCBI): domain Eukaryota; kingdom Metazoa; phylum Arthropoda; class Insecta; order Lepidoptera; family Coleophoridae; genus Coleophora; species Coleophora flavipennella. Next base: position 541,991 of record OX369278.1, read on the forward strand.
CCGGGAAGCCACTGGATGCGGGCAGTGCGGGAACGGTCATCATGGAAATTTTTAGGGAGGCCTTTGTCCGTCAGTGGACGTGTTTTGGCTGATATGATGATACCACTTATTCAATTCCTAATATTTATCCGTCCCCTGCCTTTTACCTCAGTTCTTCCAAGGATCTCTTCATTTGTGATTCGATCTCATAGAAAAATTCTGATCAGATCTCCCTTTGGGTGACCTTGAGTCGGCGGACTAAGACGCCTAGCGCTGTGTGACTAGTGGTCGGAGCTCATAGCTCGTAGAGCAGAATAGTAATAAGGTTTTTGGGTAGTTCTCGAGTGGCGACCGCGAACCGAAAGATCTAGCAGGAGGCACGCAGGCCTCAGACTCGATGGACCGACGGCCTGTTGAAGACCGCTGGATGCGGGCAGCGCAAGACCAGTCTTTGTGCAAATCCTTGGGGGGCTTTTTTTCCAGCAGAACATGTCTTTCGGTTAATATTATGATGATGACTCTCTCGCCTGCAGGGCCACGGGGAGTACACAGAGCTGGATGGAGAGAAGGAGTTCTTCACGACTTGTAATAAGAGCGAGAATGTGGTGTGCCACTTCTACCGGAATGACGCGCCGCGCTGCCGCATCGTGGACATGCATCTCAGGATATTGGCTAAGAAACACGTTGAGACGCGGTTCGTGAAGCTGGATGCCGAGCGGGCTCCCTTCCTCACTGGTAAGCCTCTAGCTATCTATCTCTTTCACTATACACAATGTAACATACAGGTGTCACTGCACCTTTTGGATTTTTCATATAAAACCAGCCAATCAGCTGATCGATTTGTATGAAAAAAAAGAGTATGTAGTTTTATGAAACCACAGTAAAAGTGAAACTTTTTTTCACATTAAAGACATTTGCAGAGCACGAAACGATCATGGCTGCTCTCGTCTTGGAGCTACGGTACAGAGGACGAAACGATCATACCGACCGTCACGCGACACACAGGCGAAAAAATTTGAGACGATGTAATAAAAGTTTCACTTTAATAAAAATAAAATCGCGATTTTATCAAAGTTGCAGAACAAAAGTTGTTCAGTTTTATGAGTACAAGCCCACCTTAGGGTGTCAATGCACCTCCACATGTTACACCCTGTATAATACAACTACAGTGTGTGTATGTGTGTGTGTGTGTCTAACAACAGATAGCATGATAAATAAAGTGTGTGTGAGGTTTCGTTAGATTAATCTGGATCCACTGACTTAGGATTCATTTTATGCCGATACCCAACAGCATCGCCTTTAGGGACCGGCGCGGTGCGGCGCGGCGGTCGGTAGGTACACAGTCGGCACCCGATATTTACAACAACGGCTCCCGGCGCTGTCGGGGCTTTTTTTAGTGGTTCTTATAACAAACCTACCGCCATCACCCAGAGGGAGGCGGGGGGAGGGGTTGTAGCCTCCTCGACCAACAGTACCATTATCACACCTAATGAACCTGTTATCGCTCGCTCGACTCTAGTCCAGTTGAGGATCCTTTTATCTTACTTAATATTGTGGTCCCTCACTCAGTATATGACCCGTCAAAACCCAAAATTTGTATAGCGCCGGCAACGGAGGATTTATTATACTCGCAACACAAATATTAAAAATTAAATAACATTGTATGATGTCGGGTCGCCAACAGCCCGGCTGAAGATCAAGGTGCTGCCCGCGCTGGCGCTGGTGAAGGACAACAAGACGAAGGACTTCGTGGTGGGGTTCACCGACCTCGGCAACCGCGACGACTTCGCCACGGAGATGCTGGAGTGGCGCATCGCCAGGTACGCCACACATCATGTAACCGCTTTAGTCGGAGTAGTCACACTGCGGATCGTACTCCCGAGCAGCGCAGGGCGACGGAAACTAAATGGCGCTACAAAGTAAGGGTTTTACTGCAAACTAAATAGGTTTGCCTTGAATCTGTGCAATATTATATTGTTTACACGACTTTCCGAGAAGGAGGTGTTGTATATCTTTACATGCTTTACTTAATATTTGTGTTTATGATTTACTATCTAGGTTTACTTACTCTTTGACACAATGTCTTACAGCGAATACTACAGCGAATACACTGTTCTCATTAAAATATTATAATTCTTTCATTATATAACAGGAGGGTAATATTTTGGGGTGTATGTAATCTAAATATATATAACTCAAAGGTGACTGACTGACATAGTGATCTATCAACGCACAGCCCAAACCACTGGACGGATCGGGCTGAAATTTGGCACGTAGGTAGATGTTATGACGTAGGCATCCGCTAAGAAAAAAAATTGGGAAATTCCCACGGGAACCGCAAAAATCAGGATCTGCGCGGGCGAAGCTGCCTTGGTGAAAACCGGATGAAAATCTGTTTAGCAGTTTTTGAGTTTATCACGTTTGACAGACAGATGCGGCGGAGACTTTCTTCACGTACCTACCTATAGATAGATAGATGAGAGCTATGTTTGAAGCGTTTACGGGACCGAATCTGAATCGAGGAGATGCGAAGAACAGGTTATAGAAGAAGCAAGTTGAAGTGGTAATGGGGAAGTCATATAGCTCGTCGAACCGATAACTGATGGGGCAGGAGGGTTCTCGAGGGGCGACCACTGGCCGGGAGACGCAGTGTTGAACGGTGGCCCGCCAGGTGGACTGGTGATCTGGTAAGGCTCGCGGGATACACGTGGCTCGAAATCGTGCTGAGTGGGGGTGTGGTGGGAGGCCTATGTTCACCTGGGCACGTTTTTCGGCTGAGAATTACTATGTTCTAATGTAGTTGTCGGTTCCTTTGGTTCTCCTACGGATCTCCTCGTTTGTGATTTGATCACGCAGAGAAACTCCGAGCATAGCACGCTTCATACTAACCGACATAGCTCTCAGAATTGCTTAACTAAAGTGGCAGTGGGCGGGGCTCATAGCTCGTAGAACAAATGGCCGTTGGAGCAGTAAAATTCTCGAGTGGCGACCGCGCACCAGAACAAGTAGCGTAGGTAGGCCTCTCACTCGGTGGACCGATGACCTGGTGAAGGTCGCGGGAAGCGCAGAACCGGTCATCGTGTAGTCCTTGGGGGAGGCCTATGTCCAGCAGTGGACGTCCTTCGGCTGATATGGTGATGATGATGAATGTAGTTGTAAATATGTTAAAATTAAGGACTCTCATTTTAACATATTACGTCGCTAATAATTTTAATTACGCATTTCTGATATGCGATCGTATCAGAAATGCGGAGAATCAAGATAACCACATGTAACTTTCATTATAGGAAAAAATCAAGGTAACCACATGTGGCCATTGGGGCAGTTAAGTTCTCGAGTGACGACCGACCACTGGAGGCCGTAGCTTAGGAAGGCCTCTTACTGGACTTACGACCTAGTGAAGGTCGCGGAAAGCTGCTGGATTTTGGAAATCCTTGGGGAGGTTTATGTCCAGCAGTGGACGTCTTCTAGGCCTTATGGTGAACGTTGTAAAACGTGTTTGTATGGAGCCAAGCTTAAAACATCGTTCATCTTGTACAGGGCGGACGTGATCGAGTACTCGGGCGACCTGCTCGTGCCGCCGGCGGAGGCGCGCAAGCAGCGCGCGCTCACCGTGCACAGCAAGAAGACTATCCGCTCCACGCACGACGACTCCGACTCCGACCTGGACCTGTCCGACTGATACAGCTGTGGACGACCGACAGATGATAGGTTTCCTCAAATCGGTCCCAGTTGAAGGAATCCAGAATGTACACAAACCGCATAGCTTTATGTTCAGTCACAACACAACTCTCTGACTCACATGTCGGTGTGTCCGTAATACCATTTAATACTCTTACATCACATTTTGTGTTACGAACGCCGTCCCTTCCCCCTCCCGGCCGCCGTCCATACAAAGCGCAGTCCACTGATAATTTTAAAACAAAAAACAACGTGTGGCACTCGGGGACTGCCGCGGTAAAGCTATTGCATAGCATTATTTATCAACTTATGCAATTACAATTATTGATGTGTAACATCTTTGCTCTCGCTTTCCTGCAATTTGTGGGACTGATTTCGTGAAATGGGACGGAAATGTGTAATATGGGACGGAAATGTGTAACAGGAAGTCGCGAAAGCGCGCGCTATTCGATCTGACGAATGAGCGCGCGGCACTGGTCAATAACATAGGTACATTCTGTTTATAAAAAAACCCGGCCAAGTGCGGGTCGGACTCGCGCACAGCAATTTGTGGGAGTGATTTCGTGAAATGGGACGGAAATGTGTAACAGGAAATGCGAACGTTTTTTAATTCTCGAAAACTAAGGTTGTCATAGCCATGCCGCCTAGTGTGATGGCAAAGGCAAAGATGACATACTACTATTCGAAGGGTCGGCCCGTGAATGTACGACCGATAATTAATTAATTTCATAAGTATTTTGTCACATGTTACACATCATATGCGAGTACTGTAGGTCTCGTTTTTTTTATTTTTTATTTATGCAGTATTTACCAGTACCATATAGTCCTTGGGGCGCGGGATGTTTATGTAATAAATTAACACTAAGAAAGTTCATCATCATCATCAATCGCCATAAAAAAATATCAATTATTTTACCGTTTATTTTTTGCCGAATAAACTTTCTTTCTTTTTCAATCGCCATCATCATCGTCATGATGGATAGATAGATGGCACTGTAAGTTTTTTAGAACTCAATATATATATTTTTTTTGTGGTGTCAGGTTTTATTTTCCCTACGAAATTTCTTGATTCGGTCCCCTCAAAGCCCGCGATAAAAGCTATACAATAGCTCAAAGTTTTTTTTTATAAAACGATCCGCTTATTTACGATCGGGTAAGATAAATGGTTTTTTTTTTAATAGAGATATGCCCGCATCTCTTTTTAAAAAAAATATGCCAAGATATAACGGTCTAAATAAGCATTTATTGTTACTTTAGACCGTTGTATCTCAGCGACATAGATTTATCTTCCCCGACCGTAAATAAACGGATCGTTTTATAAAACAACTTGTTGTTTTCAAATTATTAGTGGACTACGGTTTGTATGGACGGCGGCCGGGAGGTGCACGGTGCAGGGACGGCGTTCTTAATAAAACAATGTAAATTTATTAAAAGTTTTTTTACATTCCGTATTGTCTTGATTGCGACAAGGAACAGTTCGTGTAATTGCTGCTAAATGGCGCTTTCTTATTGTAAATTTTGATTGTGTAAAAGCAGGAAGAGCATACCATAGATATACAAACTTTTGATAAGACCACACGTTCCTCGAACGAGAACAACCAGGCTTGTCGGCGGCGGGTGGGTGGGACTCATATCGTTCCGTGTAGTCGCCGCTAGACGATACACCGCCCACCGTCGGGTCGGGCACTGGTGAGGACGCCGCCGCGCCGCTGGGCTGAACGCGAGTCTATCATATGCGTCGTGGCCATGTCGTAGAATTGGCCAGATCATACAATGCCCGGGTATACCGTGCGAAATGAACCTAAAACTTGCCTTCCGCCACCCACGCCCCACGCGAGGCTCTTCGACAGTACCATCATCAAACCTAATGAACCTGTTATCGCTCGCTCAACTCAAATCCGTCGTCGCCACGCGGGTATTCAATGATATGAACAATTTCAACGACATGGCCACGACATTTGCAATGAAACGTCTATTATATTGCATGATAATTGAAAACGCTGAACACGTTAAAAAACCGACTTCCATCCTAACAACTTAGTACAATTTTGCATTATTATTTTTTGTTAATTTTTTAATAAAGTACAAGACCGATTTTGATAAAATTTATATGGGACCACACGGGAAGCACTAGCTTTCAAATAAAAAAAGGATCATCAAAATCGGTTCACCCAGTCAAAAGTTGTGAGGTAGGTAACACACATGAAGTCGGTTGAAATGAGAGAGAAGCGTTGTGACTGCGTTCTTACCGCTCATCCGACCGTTTAATCACAACTCGACCGTGTACGCCGCCGCCGCCGCTAGATGGCGCGTATTATATTGATTTGAACCAAAAGATTGATCATCAAACAATTAGTTCGTGTAGTCTCCTATATAGTGTAAACTATTTGTTACTATTGTTCATCTGAATAAGAGAAATGAGTAAATGTTATTGAAGGGTGCTTGTTGAGTTTGATTGACTTATGGCGTGTTCTGTTTCGTGAGGGGGGGGGGGTTTGGTGCGCCGCTCACTGAGATGCCGCATGTCTGCACAAACACATTCCTAAAGAATCCATACAGAGAAGACGTCTAGATAGGGCAATCGTGGGGGGCGTGACGAGGGAGGTGGATCCCAAGCTTCCATAGTCACCGGTTCAGCTCCTCTAACTAAACACTTTTCCCAAGAAAACCATAGTCAAATCTTAGAAATTTTGGACTTATTAAACTGGTCAATAAATAAAATAGTCATTTTTTTTCACGAATTGACGTCGAGTCCTCGACGAGTTGTTCCGTCGTGGAGTAATCACGGAGTAGTGCGGCTGAGGGGTCCGACACCAATGTGGTTACACCTGTGTAGCGGTGTGCGGTGCGCGGTGCGCCAGCTGCTTCAGAGGCGTCGGGCCAACTGAACCGCTTCGTCGGCGGCGCCGAGTGCCGCTGAGACAGTTTATCACTAAAATATTTGTTATCTAAGATATTTAACAAATGTGGCATTTGAATAAATTTTATGTATTATATTAGCACAAAAATGTTTGATGTTAATAAATCTAATTTATGTACAAAATAATACTGAATATTATTGAGAAAAGAGAGCCCGCTCCGTTATTGTACGTCTGTTTATATAGAACCGCACCGTTGGCGTAATAGTTAAGTATATTATCCTCATATGAGGAGGTCGCGGGTTCGATTCCCGGCGGAGTCTAACTGTGTAAGACTCGGTTTGGTTGGTGGTAGTGGCATTTTCTACGCTAGACTGGCTAGCTACCACCATCTTATCTAAGTCTTGCCGCCAAACATCAATGTTAACAGCATCGCTGTGTTCCGGTTTACAGTGTAGCTACAGTCGCTATCAAATACATCGTACTCGGCCAAGTTTTTAAATATTAAAAGCAGTTTTGAATCCTTACTAATATTATAAACGTGGAAATGTGTTTGTTACCTTTTCACGCTTCAACACCTTGACCAATCTTGATGAAATTTAGCATGCAGGTAGCCTGTGTGCCACTGGGAAGGAAACCTACCTTTTATCTCATGAAAATAGCATAGTCCAAAATGGTTCCTGAGGGAATTTAAAAAAAAACTTTTTTTTTTTGGTTAATTTCTTAAACATCGCAACGAAACAACGGATTGTTGTGATTTTTTGCACAGAGATGGTTGAGAGGGTGGGACATTACTTGACTAATTAGCATACCTGTTCGGTCCAAAACTTTCTGGCTGGAAAAATTTGGCGGCTTAAAAAAAAATAAAAAAGATGTCATCGCGATTGTCATTTAGTCTGCTTTTTCGAGTCTGGTTTTGGCGTTTCTGTTGGTTGTAGTTTTGATTTTACGGCGTTTTAACGATACGAATCCGGAAAACTTTCGAAATGATCAAATTGGAATATCGTTCCGTGATCAAATTCCTGACTAAGGAAGGGGTCAGCCCGACCGATATAAAAAAAAGGTTGGATGCCGTGTACGGGGATTCTTCTCCATCATTTTCCACGGTAAAAGAATGAAGTAAACAGTTTCGATTGGGGCGGGAATCCATTGACGACGAACCTCGCTCCGGCCGGCCTATAGAAGTACTCACCGAGCAATGTATTAAATTAGTGGAAGAGGAAGTTCTGAGTGATCGAAGACTAAAGACTAAAGAAATAGCGGCAAGAACCGGACTTTCCAAAACTTCAGTACTTAGGATACTACATGATCATCTTCACATGAATAAAGTTAGTGCTAGGTGGGTACCCAAACTTCTTTCGAGCTTGCAGCGTACTGAGAGAAAAGCGTGTTCTCAAGAAGTTTTAGACGCGTATAGGCGTTACGGAAAAAGTCATTTGGAGTCGATTGTTACAGGAGACGAAACCATGGTTTTGTACTATGATCCCCTGTCTAAAAGGGAATCGATGGAGTGGCGTCGTCTTGGTGAAAAGCCACCTAGAAAGGCCAAGGTAACGCAATCCACCAAAAAGATTATGGCAACGGTATTCTGGGATTGTCACGGAATACTAATGATTGACATAAAAGAAAGGAATACCACGGTAAATGGCAGCTACTACGCCACCCTTATTGAGCAGTTGCGAGAGGCGATCAAGCAGAAACGACGTGGAAAACTTAGTAGAGGTGTTCGGCTTCTCCACGATAATGCTCCCGTTCACACTGCTGCAATTGCCAAAGCTGCTGTAGCTAAATGTGGCTTCGAGGAAATTCGCCACCCCCCTTACAGCCCAGACCTGGCCCCAAGCGACTACTACTTGTTCTCGAGACTTAAGGCAGACTTAAGGGGAAGACGATTTTCTTCGGATGATGAAGTGGCCCAAGCAGTTTTTACCCATTTCGAGGACAAAACTCCAGAATATTTTTATAAGGGGATAGAAATGCTTATCACGAGATCTGCAAAGTGCGTTGAAATAGAGGGGGACTATATCGAAAAATAAAAATAAAATTGTAAATATATCTACTTGTTTTCTTTGTTAGGCCGGACACTTTTGGACCGCACCTCGTATCCTGTCATAGTTCTCGAGAGATCTGGGGAAATTCATTACCACGCTCGCACACGGCGCGGCGGCGTCGCAACGGAGCAACGGATTGAAGTGATCTTTTGCACAGAGATGGTTGAGAGGGTGGGAAGTGACATAGACTGCTAATCAGAATAGCCCGATACAGTTCCTGAGGGAACTGAATTTATTGAGACTTTTTTTTAGTTGATTCCTTTAACATCGCAACGGAGCAATGGATTGTTGTGATTTTTGCACAGAGATGGTTGAAGGTGTGAGAATAGTAGCTTATGAAACTGTTGCATAATGAGACCAAATGATGTGCAGTTTCATACACTACTTTATCTAATCTCATACATTGGGATTGAATCAACTAAAATACAAAGATCAAAGTTAAGAGTAAGAAAAAAATCCCACGAAATTCAGTTAGTACCTACAACAAAACGTGTCATAGCGCTGAATCCCAGCGCATCACCGCGCTTGCACTGAAGCGGACGGTGTCACAGACAGGTGAAAACAGCGCATTTCCCGTGGCACTACCAGTGGAACTACTGGTAGTGCCATAGTTAAATTTCATTTACCGTAGCACTACTGATTTAATTTGATAGGTTTACTCCCAATCCGACTAAACAAAAAAAAGCTAAGCAGCAGATTACTTTACTTTAGATTATTTTTTTAACTAAGTTTTATCTCAAAAAACTGTAAATGAGCGAGCGAAGCGAGCGATATTAGGTTTAGTCAGGTTTGATTGATTATACAGTCAAAGAGCCTCGCGAAGCGAGGCTCCCCCGATGGGCAGAAGAATGCTTCGCAGAAGAAGAAATTGGGAGTATACTTAATAGCTATTGGTAGTGCTACGGTAAATTAAATTTAACTATGGCACTACCAGTAGTTCCACTGGTAGTGCCACGGGAAATTCCCGGTAAAAACAATGCTTTCACTGATCTCAGAAATTTTTAAACAAGAATGAAAATTATCCACGAAATTCAGTATCTACAACAAAATTCAATGAAAAACCAACACATCACCGCGCATGCGTTAAAGCGGGCGCTGTCTGTCACAGACAAGTAAAATTGAAATGAAAACTTTTTGTATTGCTGTAAAAATGGCGCGAACCGCATGTGCGTTTCAATAAAAAAATTGATATGGAACTTCGTTGGTGATATTATCTCTTTGGTTTAACCTGTATCGTAATGGAAAAAAAATACATTATAACATTATTTCTAGAACAGAATAATGTTGTAATGTAATATTTTTTTAAATTACGGTATTGTGTTTATAAAGTATGCCAATATAAACTCGTTTTGAAGTTGATAATGCGAACTTTACGATATGAGAGTAGATAAACTACTATTATGATACAAGGGTGGTAATAAAAGTTAAAAAACTAAAACCCGCCTACGGAAAAGTATGAAAACAAGAGTTTCCCGCCTGAAATCACAGCCTTTATTTTTCCTTTCATCTGGGGTCGCAAGCTATAACTTTTGATTACTATAGGGCTTGCGGCCACGGCTATTACACCAGATGAAAGGAAAAATAAAGGCTGTGATTTCAGGCGGGAAACTCTTGTTTTCATACTTTTCCGTAGGCGGGTTTTAGTTTTTTTTACTTTTATTTTATTTCCATATTTTTTGTGCTCAGGCCTCAGATTATAACGCCACCCCACGTCGCTACCCGCGCGCGGCCGCATGTCGTGGCGCTTGGTTGTGGCGCACGTACATTGAGCCGTCTCATAATATCGCTTGTGAGACCATTATTTCCACATGTAATATATATATTAAGAATGAGCTCTTCAAGACTTCTTTTGATACCAAACATAATATAAATATCAAAAAAACACAATGTTATATGCTATATATCCTATGACACGCGGAGTGACGGCACAAATCCAAAGACACCACATTTGTCAAGATCGGTTAAGTGGTTTAGGAAATACAAGGGAGATGAACATCCGTACATACATACATAAACTGTCAAAACATGACCCTCCTTTTTTCGTAGTCGTGTAAAATGGTAAATAACAAACGAGTGACATTTGTTGACCTAGCTGTTAATGGTGCAGTTCTCTGATCGCTACGACTACACGGTGTACTCGTGTACTCGTGTACTCGTACAGACGGATTCATTCAACCCAACACTGCTCAAACTTTTCACGTGAAATTAACACATTATGTAAAATACTGAATGTCAACATCACTTTATTAACGTCTATCGATTTTCGTAGAAACACACTTTCACTGACTGTAATACACATTCATATAAATTATTATCTAACACCAAAATCACAAATAAATCAAACAGGTTATTTACAAAACTAATAAATGCAGTTCGTTGTTAAACTAAAATGGTAACAACGCGCCGCACGCACACACACACACACACACACACACACAGCTGTGCCTTCGACAAGTTTTTAACAATTGTATTCAAATATTCAGAGCCAGTTAACAAAGTGGAATTGTCCATAAAACAGTATCCAGCACACCTGGTCCGTCCGTGTGAAGCGACTTCGTTCCATACAAAAACAAAATGGCATATGGTTTGGAGATATCCTGTTGTAGGTATACTTGTTTACTTGTTACTTGTAAAGAATGAGCTACACATCTGCCTACTGCGGTGTGTGCCTACGGAGAACAGAAATCATATTTGGAATTATTATTGCTGTTTCAATCGAATCAGAAACGAGGAGATCCGTAAGAGAACCAAAGTAACCGACTAGCTCTCAGAATTGCTAAACTTAAGTGGCAGTGGGCGGGGCACATTGCTCGTAGAACAGATGGCCGTTGGGGCAGTAAAGTTCTCGAGTGGCGACCACGCACCGGAAAGCGTAGTGTAGGCAGGCCTCCCACTCGGTGGACCGATGACCTGGTGAAGGTCGCGGGAAGCCGCTGGATGCGGGCAGCGCAGAACCGGTCGTCGTGGAGATCCTTGGGGGAGGCCTATGTCCAGCAGTGGACTTCCTTCGGCTGATATGATAATGATGATGATGATGATTGCTGTTTTAGGGTTCCGTACCCCAAAAGGAAGAACCGGCCAAGTGCGAGTCAGAACCGCACATATAGGGTTCCGTACCATCATACTAGATGGCGCTAGTTTCTTCACGTTTAAAAAAATAAGTTTTAAGCTATTGTATAGCTTTTCTCGCGGGCTTTGGGGGACCGAATCAAGAAATTTCGTAACGAAAATAAAACCAACACCCCAAAAAAATATATATATAGAGTTCTAAAAAACGTACAGTGCCATCTATCTATCCATCATGGTGATGATGATGGTGATGGTGAGGGGGTGGTGAAGGGATCATGAGGGGGGTGGTGAATGATATGGTGAACGGGATGGTGAGGGAGATGGTGAAGGGGGTGGTGAGAGGTACGATGAGAGGGGTGGTGAGAGGTACGATGAGGGGAATGGTGAGGGGGATGATAGGGGGTGGTGAGGGGGATAGTGAGGTAGGTGGTGAGGGGGATGATGGGGATGGTAAGGGTATGGTGAGGGGGGTGGTGACGGAATGGTGAGGGAGATGGTGAAGGGGGTGGTGAGAGGTACGATGAGGGGAATGGTGAGGGGGATGATAGGGGGTGGTGAGGGGGATAGTGAGGTAGGTGGTGAGGGGGATGATGGGGATGGGAAGGGTATGGTGAGGGGGGTGGTGACGGAATGGTGAGGGAGATGGTGAAGGGGGTGGTGAGAGGTACGATGAGGGGAATGGTGAGGGGGATGATAGGGGGTGGTGAGGGGGATAGTGAGGTAGGTGGTGAGGGGGATGATGGGGATGGTAAGGGTATGGTGAGGGGGGTGGTGACGGAATGGTGAGGGAGATGGTGATGGGGGTGGTGAGAGGTACGATGAGGGGAATGGTGAGGGGGATGATAGGGGGTGGTGAGGGGGATAGTGAGGTAGGTGGTGAGGGGGATGATGGGGATGGTAAGGGTATGGTGAGGGGGGTGGTGACGGAATGGTGAGGGAGATGGTGAAGGGGGTGGTGAGAGGTACGATGAGGGGAATGGTGAGGGGGATGATAGGGGGTGGTGAGGGAGATAGTGAGGTAGGTGGTGAGGGGGATGATGGGGATGGTAAGGGTATGGTGAGGGGGGTGGTGACGGAATGGTGAGGGAGATGGTGAAGGGGGTGGTGAGAGGTACGATGAGGGGAATGGTGAGGGGGATGATAGGGGGTGGTGAGGGGGATGATGGGGATGGTAAGGGTATGGTGAGGGGGGTGGTGACGGAATGGTGAGGGAGATGGTGAAGGGGGTGGTGAGAGGTACGATGAGGGGAATGGTGAGGGGGATGATAGGGCGTGGTGAGGGGGATAGTGAGGTAGGTGGTGAGGGGGATGATGGGGATGGTAAGGGTATGGTGAGGGCGGTGGTGACGGAATGGTGAGGGAGATGGTGAAGGGGGTGGTGAGAGGTACGATGAGGGGAATGGTGAGGGGGATGATAGGGGGTGGTGAGGGGGATAGTGAGGTAGGTGGTGAGGGGGATGATGGGGATGGTAAGGGTATGGTGAGGGGGGTGGTGACGGAATGGTGAGGGAGATGGTGAAGGGGCTGGTGAGAGGTACGATGAGGGGAATGGTGAGGGGGATGATAGGGAGTGGTGAGGGGGATAGTGAGGTAGGTGGTGAGGGGGATGATGGGGATGGTAAGGGTATGGTGAGGGGGGTGGTGACGGTATGGTGAGGGAGATGGTGAAGGGGGTGGTGAGAGGTACGATGAGGGGAATGGTGAGGGGGATGATAGGGGGATAGTGAGGTAGGTGGTGAGGGGGATGATGGGGATGGTAAGGGTATGGTGAGGGGGGTGGTGTCGGAATGGTGAGGGAGATGGTGAAGGGGGTGGTGAGAGGTACGATGAGGGGAATGGTGAGGGGGATGATAGGGGGTGGTGAGGGGGATAGTGAGGTAGGTGGTGAGGGGGATGATGGGGATGGTAAGGGTATGGTGAGGGGGGTGGTGACGGAATGGTGAGGGAGATGGTGAAGGGGGTGGTGAGAGGTACGATGAGGGGAATGGTGAGGGGGATGATAGGGGGTGGTGAGGGAGATAGTGAGGTAGGTGGTGAGGGGGATGATGGGGATGGTAAGGGTATGGTGAGGGGGGTGGTGACGGAATGGTGAGGGAGATGGTGAAGGGGGTGGTGAGAGGTACGATGAGGGGAATGGTGAGGGCATGAAAGCATGAAATAATGTGATACTTTTTAATTTTTACAAGCCGTTTCGAAAAAAAAGTGTGTGTTTTTATGATACCATGGTAAAAATGAAACTTTACAGAGGACGAAACGATTATGGCTGCTCTCGCTACGGTACAGAGGACGAAACGACCATACCGTCAGACGAAAGTGACCTTCACTCGACATGCGTGTGTTGCAGACGAAAAAATTTGAGACGATGTAATAAAAGTTTCACTTTAATAAATGGAAGTAATAACTTGGCTGTTGGCTGTTAGTGCCCGAGTGTTTTTTAAAGAATTCTACCAATGTCATGTCAGTCATGGGAGTGATGCTTCTTCAGCAGATGGTCGGTTTGGCGGAATTTTGATGTTTTCCTGATGATGGGCGCCTTCAAAGAGAAAAGTAATAATTTCATACTCTACTCTTCACTCCTGGGCAGTCTTACAACAAAGTCCTATATGGTACTTCAGTTATCAGGTCGAAAATTCCTGGTCGGACATTCTCGCCAAAGATGAACGGGTTCTCATGTAGAACTCTGTACTTTAGTGTCGCCACAATTACAATCATTATATCGTACCGTGCATTTTTAAATTGAAAGAAATAAAAAACGAGGCTAAAAAAAACTGTGGCATTTAACATATATGAATGAGACGTAACTTTATAAAATAAGTGAAAAATTGGCTATCGCATATTATTAGCCCACCTTTCATACAAAAACGGGACAAGTCCTTTGTAATTATTTCATCATGTCAGCCGAAGGACGTTCACTGCTGGATGTAGGCCTCCCCCAAGGGTTTCCACGACGACCGATTCTGCGCTGCCCGCATCCAGCGCTTTCCGCCACCTTCACCAGGTCATCGGTCCACCGAGTGGGAGGCCTGTCTGTTATTTCACATAACAAATATTTTTTGCGATGTCTATCTTATGTTTGCAGGTGGAGAATTGACCGTGACTTGTACCGATGTATGGGGGAACATTTTTTTCAACTAAAAAGTTAAGTTTGTCCTTCAATTGCTGTACACATTGATGCTTGTAGGGTTCCGTACCGAAATGTGTTTTGGTACGGAACCCTCAGCGCGCGAGTCCGACTCGCACTTGGCCGGTTTTCTTTGATTCACAATTAACAAGCCCCTGGCATCATCTCACCTGGTAGGTACCCCATAACCATTCTTTCATGGTTATGGGGTACAGTAGTTATACATGTTTTGTTTATTTCGACATGATAGAGCCACAGAATACTCCGACATAGCCATAGAGAGGTGACAATCCGCAACGGGTTTGCAAGTCCGATTCAATTAAAACTATTGACTGATACATAGAGGAGGTATTTGTATAATCCAAATGTCATTAGACCACTATGTCACTTATCACAATTTCACCATAGCATCATGAGCTCATTGGGACCGCTTTGTATATTTTAAGTCTAGACTCTGTCAGCGCCGCGAGTAACGTGTCCCCGTTTTGTTGCACCGAGCACACGTCCAGTGCGGGCTCCACGGCCGGCAGCGACACCATCCGGGCACCGTCCAGCCCGTGCAGGTACAAGGCCGAGTCGCTCTCCGAGTGCGCCGCCACCCAGGACGCGCCCGGAGCCTTCACCCACGCAGCTCGGGACATGAGGGACGAGCGAGTCGATCCGTAGAACGTCTGCTCCACGTCCACGGTGACATCCTGCGGCCAACTCGGGTGGTAGCTGTGAGTGTTGCCGCCACCCATCCAATCTCTGGGTTGCATGCTCGTTTTCAACCTACACAGAGCGAGTTTAGACCGCTCGCTTATAGATTTCGGTCGACAGGACACCAGGGCGCGGTTCGACTCGTTGTCATAACAGAGAGACATGAAGGGCCCCTCTATTGGCATCGCGCGCGGCTCCCACTGCCTCTGGTTTGCCACCCACAGCCAGCAGGAGTTCAACTGACACGATAGTAGGCCGTACTCCGTTGAACATAGCGACACAACCGGTGACAAGTCTCCCGGCGCTTGCAACCGTTGCAGGTACGTGCTGGAGTTCCTCACGTCGTACTGTAGTACGACACCTCCGACTCCGCCCACGTAGAACTCGTTGCTCCTCAAGTAGTCCCACGAGCACGACCACAGCGGAACTTCTGATTGCACCGTCACATTAGGGATGCCTCTTTCCACTATTCTGGCGCAACTGTCTAAGCCAACGCTGAGTAGTAAATCTCTTTGTTGCGAATAAGTAATGTCCCTTATGGGTTTCGGATGTAGATGCACGAACTGCCCCAACCTGTAGTCAACACAACTCACTTTTCTGATACCGTAGCCGGGAAACAGAGAGTTCATGTTTTTTTGCGACACGTACAGCTCGTAAGTCCTGCAGTTGTATGTCAGCACGCGACAACCACCATCCTTGTAAACCTCTAAATTCTTTTCCAGGGCGAACCTCCAAGATTTCCTGACAGTTTGCTGATTGGGCGAATGTGATTTCTTCAGTGTATTCCTCAGCACTTCCAGCTCCAGCACACAAGACCGGTGAGCTATCTTCGAGTTCTGCAACTCCAACTCGACCCGATTCTTCTCCGCTTGCAAATCATCTATTTGCTTCTGCAGCGTTGTGATCTGTGACGTGTCGGCTGCGACCAGCCTTCTCGCATATATCTGCCTGATGTCTCGCATCGTGCTTTTGGTCTTGCAGGTGGGGCACGCCCGGTCCTTGACCGTCTGAGCTCGGAGCCACCGCTCCACACACTTGGCACCAAACAAATGTCCACATTTTAAAGACACCAGTCTGTGGTCTCCGGAGTTTCCCCAAGACTCCAAGCAGATTGGGCAGGTTTCACCATCTGTGGAACAAAATTGACCTTTAATTAAACAAGAGAAAGAGCAAAGTTGAAACCTGGGAAAATAGCTGTGATTCATATTCAGATATGATCATTAGAAGAGAATTAGCCTATAGCCTAGGATTGCACACATTTGGGTCATGTAATTGATTCAGTAGTTTAAGCTGTAGGAGGGACTAAACAAGCTTATATTGTATTTCATGGTCGCGTCAGAGGAGTCCTCATTGAAACCTGCAAAATTAACACCAACAAATATGATTGCAAAGGGCCATGGAAAGAGTAAGAGTTGCATAAAAAAAGACTTGTGGCACTCGGGGACTGCCGCGGTAAAGATAATGCATATCAACTTTTAACACTAAGAAAGTTACACCAGTAAAATTGACTAAGTCCTTTTAGTACCGTAAATCGCTAATAGATGGCACTGTAAGTTTTTTAGAACGCGGTAACGTTACGTCACGCTCGGCCGAGCCAGTAAAATTGATTGTCCTTTTAGTACCGCAAATCGCTAACAGATGGCACTGTAAGTTTTTTTAGAACGCGGTAGTGTTAGGTGTTTTCGTTACGGAATTTATTGATTCGGTCGCCGCGCTCAAAGCCCGCGATAAAAGCTATGCAATAGCTTAAAAAGTTTTACAGGAGAAACGCCAAAGATTCCAGAGCATCTACGCCTCAACACAGACCTCCACTCCACACAGAAAACCTGACAAGTCTGCATGGAATCTCACCTGTGTCGTCATTGCCGCTGAGCCTGGGAACCTTAGCCGGGCGCTCGTCTTGGACTTGCGTTCCATTCTCCCTGCTGTTCTTGCGAGTGTCGCGACGCGCATTGCTGAACGAGCTGCGACTGTCCTCGGCGTCGTACAGTGCCGTGGCGACCGACACGCGGCTGTCGCTAGATATGGTGCTGTCGTCGTCCAGCTGTGGACGGAACTCTGGCTGTGTGTATGTTTCGGATAACTGTTGGTTGGTCTGTGGGTCATAAATGTTTCAATGTCAAGAACATGGGATATGTTAATTATGCTATTGTATAGCTTTTATCGCGGACTTTGAGGGGACCGAATCAAGAAATTTCGTAACGAAAATAAAACCTGACAACCCAAAAAAAAGATATGGCAATGGCGATTGATGATGGCGGATGATGATGATGATGATGAACTTTCTTAGTGTTAATTTATTACATAAACATCCCGCGCCCCAAGGACTATATGGTACTGGTAAATCTATATATATATATATATATAAAAAAGTCGTGTTTGTTACAACACTTATAACTCGAGAACGGCTGGACCGATTGCCATGGTTTTTGATTTGTTGGATTTGTTTCCGTCCCGAATAGCAGAATACATCTTAAAAACAATGAAAACGGGTTTTCCTTCCTGACGCTATAACTCCAGAACGCACGAACCGATTTTGCTAATTCTTTTTTTGTCGAGTTCGTTATTGTCAGGAGAAGGTTCTTATGTAGGGTAGGGTAGGGTAGGGTAGGGTAGGGTAGTGTAGTGTAGTGTAGGGTAGGGTAGTGTAGGGTAGGATAGGGTAGTGTAGTGTAGGGTAGGGTAGTGTAGGGTAGGGTAGGGTAGTGCAGTGTAGGGTAGTGTAGGGTAGTGTAGGGTAGTGTAGGGTAGTGTAGTGTAGTGTATGTAGGGTAGGGTAGGGTAGTGTAGGGTAGGGTAGTGTAGGGTGGGGTAGGGTAGTGTAGTGTAGGGTAGTGTAGGGTAGGGTAGTGTAGTGTTGTGTATGTAGGGTAGGGTAGGGTAGTGTAGGGTAGGGTAGTGTAGTGTAGGGTAGGGTAGGGTAGGGCAGTGTAATGTAATGTAAGGCGGTACGAAGTTCGCCGGGACAGCTAGTACTGCATAAATAAAAAATAAATAAATAATTATAATTGCATAAGTTGATAAAAATAATGTTATGCAATAGCTTTACCGCGGCAGTCCCCGAGTGCCACACGTCTTTTTTTGTGAGTAATTTATCGTTTCGATGTCGGATCTCTTTACTGAGCAGTGCTCGTGGCGCCGTGCGTCGAGTTCATTTCACGATTATTTCTCTTTTCATCACATCAGCTCATATCGGGCTCGAGCCTACCCTGAATTAGGGTGATCGGGCCTTAGTTGACCACGCGGGCCCAGTGCGGGTTGGTCGACTTCACACAGAACCTGCGAGTTTCTCCACAGGCGTGTGCAGGTTTCCTCACGATGTTTTTCTTCACCGTTAAAGCAATCGGTAAGTATGTACGTAAGTTTTGAAAAACTCATTGGTACATTGGCCGTCCAGATTTGAACCCGGTACCTCTGGTTAGAAGAACCGAGTCGTTACCGGTTGAGCCACCGACGCTTATTTCTCTTTTACTTCAACGTGATTAGTAATAAGGAAATAGCTGTGATTCAGTGAGAAACATAAGAAGATGATTAACTCGGGAGACTTTTAGTCCTGAGATCCAGCAATGCACCACGTGCCAAGCTACTGGACCGATTTCAAAAATTATTTTACCATTATAATGTCACATTATCCGCAGGTAAAATAGTCTATATTTATTACTAGAAGAAATTAGGGATCCCTACTAAAACTTCAATAATGTAACCCAAGGTGTAAAATAAATTGCAATAAAATTTCTTTCATCGCATGCGCTGCCGGAACTATTGATGATAGAACAAAAAAATGTTTTACAATATTAAACAACATATCAATATCTACCAAAAACTTCGCGATACCATAGGCCCAACTATTATAGTTATGTCACAATAACCCTTCCCGTGAGCATATCAAACGCCCCGACTCCGTCCCCGCGACCGGTACTTCCGGTCTGGTTTTGCGGGGGTCGGCCGCGCTGCGGCTTTCCGAGGTTTTCTCAGTATTTTTGTATGAAACTTATAAAAACTAATTACTGATCTAGTAAGCTGATTAAATTTCCTTTTTGATTATATTTTTTTTAGATTTCTTCTATCACAAAAAAATAAAATGGAACACGATTAATTTGAAACTTTTGTTTTTTTTGGTTCCTTTTTCGTTCTTTTTACTATTTCTATTTATATTCTACATATATACAGTTAAAATGATCTTTTTCTAATGGCTAGGTAATGTATCTACATGATACAAAACAAAAAAACGATTGTCTAGTGCAAAAACAAATTAAAAAAAATATTACAAAAATGATTAAATTTTGTGCCGCGCGGGCCGTTCAACGGGGGTCGGCCGCGCTGCGGATTTCCGAAGTTTTCTCATTATTTTTGCATGATACCTATAACAACTAATTACTGATCTAGTAAGATGATTAAATTTCCTTTTTAATGGTTTTTATTTTACATGTGTTAGATTAGAGATAAATTAAATACAGTACTTTGAAATTTAAAATTGTGTTTTATTTTCTGTTCCAATTTTCTTTCCTTATCTATTTCTATCTAAGCACTCTAGATATACATATGAAATATTTTTTTTCTAATGGTTTAGTTAAATATCTTCACGGTACAATACAAAAAAAAATTGTCTAATGCAAAAACAATTTTTAAAATTAGTTTCAAAAACAACCAAAAATTTACAAAACTTGAACACAGAACTAGTAATTTGTTTTTTTTTTTGAGACCCCGATTGAAGTCCAGATGTTTGAATTTTTATTTTTCTGAGTAGAATGGCCTTTCGGCTTATCACAAAAAAAAAATTAAAACATTCGGAGCAGTAGAACTAATTCAAAATATAAAAACAAGTCCATCATTTTAATTGCCGCAGGCTGCTTTCAGAGAAAATTTGAATGGGTCTAAAATTCATTTAAATTCTTAGACACTGATGATTAGTGTGATGATGATGGTGTGATGATGATTGTAAATCAAAAACAAGTAGGTATAGTACAAAATAAACACAAATAAAGTCCATCATTTGAATTGCCGCAGGCTGCTTCAGAGAAAATTTGAATAGTTCTAAAAATTCATGTAAATTCTTAGAAACTATAGTGATTATGTGGTGATGATTGTGTGATGATGACGGTGTGATGATGATGGTAAATTAAAAACCAGCTGGGGGTAGGTATAGTACAAATAAAGTCCATCGTTTGATTTACCCGAGGCTACCTCGGTGAAAATTTGAATTGGTCTAAAATTCATTTAAATTCTTAGACACTGATGATTAGTGTGATGATGATGGTGTGATGATGATTGTAAATCAAAAACAAGTAGGTATAGTACAAAATAAACACAAATAAAGTCCATCATTTGAATTGCCGCAGGCTGCTTCAGAGAAAATTTGAATAGTTCTAAAAATTCATGTAAATTCTTAGAAACTATAGTGATTATGTGGTGATGATTGTGTGATGATGACGGTGTGATGATGATGGTAAATTAAAAACCAGCTGGGGGTAGGTATAGTACAAATAAAGTCCATCGTTTGATTTACCCGAGGCTACCTCGGTGAAAATTTAAATTGGTCTAAAATTCATTTAAATTCTTAGAAACTATGATGATGGTGTCAGATGATGATGATAAATCAACATTTGTTCGTATTTCGGTAGGATGGAAGGGTTAAATTACATAATTTTACACAAAAAAATACCATTGTGTTGAATTGCTACAGGTTGCTTTGGAAAAGCCCTAGGTGATCTAAATTACATGCAAACACTTAGAAATGATGATGATCAGTTTAGAAGATGTATATATATCAAAAACAAGCCGTTTTGGTGAATTTAGGAACCGTTTAGGAACATACTCGAGACAAAAAAAATAAGTTTGTTCAATTTTCCGCTACCAACTCAATGCGTTTCTAAGAGTTTTATCGTGAAAGATACGGTGATAAAAACACTACACTGTAAAGCAATAACATCTAACAATCGAAATAAATTCAATTTACTTACCTTTCCATGATCCAACACACAAAACCACAACACAACATCTTCACACGTATTTGACGTAATGGCTGACAACCACAGAAAACGGGAAACAAATATTCGTTTTAAAAAATATTCTTCTATCAAATGGGATGTAAAGTATTTCAATTAGGTGTAACCACACGTTCACAACAATTTTGCCAAATAAGACCTAACGATAGACGCAGTTTTATATACTAATTTCAACCATATTCAAAGCGCCTTAAAGTACATATAAAAACAACCCAAATGGGTTGTTGGTCGTACAAGCGATGTTCGTTAAACATCCCAAGATGGCCGTTTGTCGCGGGAAGGGTTATCTACTTTTTAAATTTTAAAAGTTGATAGAAATTACGACCAAAATCAGATCATGTTATCTAATACCTTTGTATTAATTCTTATCCAAATAAATCATTTCGTATTCAATACTGTTGCAATACCTGTAGATAAATTTTTTGAATTATTCTAATCGGAAATTCCATTCAAAAGATATTAGGAATAGGGATGACGAAGGCTAGTCCTCTGATTTACTTTTTATCATCTGTCAAAAACGACATTTTGTTCCAAAAATGTTTGAAATACCTAGGCGTGACGTCAAAGTTTTGCAGCGTCATTTACGTATTCATTTTGTGATTTTGGTGAATTAAAAATCGAAAACTTGATGGAAAACAAAACGAGTAAGGTTTTTCGAAGTTTAAGTAGGAGGGAAATTTAGTGATCATGAGTTCATAATTTATTTCTGATGCTGTCGTCATCCCTATTCAAAAATGTCACTCTAAACAAAATACTAATAGAAAAGTAAACGCCGCCGCCGCACAGTGTAATATTTGGCTTATCTAGCGGAACTTTAATGAAAATTCAAATTTCGAACAAATCAAGAGATTTAATATGCATAAGATACCCGAATAATAGGCCAGTGCGTTTTAGTGTTTATTTTTTATGTGGCAACACTGGTTTTTATATGGCAACCTCGGGAAGTAACGTTTGCTCTGGCCGCTATGTAAAAAGCGCGCGAATGACCTGTTTAGATTATTGTGATCGTGTGTAAAGCGAGTTTTTTTACAGAAGTCAAACTACAAAACGTACTGATAATTTTATCTTCACTACTGTTAGTTGTCGACATCTTGCAAGGTAAATTTAATTAGAGTTTATTTTATTACAGTTATAAAGCTATTTATTTGCTTATCAAAAAATACCTATTTTACAAAAGTTTTGACATTGCTTTGAGTTTTTAAAAAATATCCATAGGTATCCGACGAATTTTTATTCTTATTACCTTAATTGGTTCTTCTTCTTTTAAATGTGGTTGGCTTTGGCTGCGCATATTTGCGCCACTCATTCAATGTTTTATTTTTATTTTTTAGTGGTAACCAAAATGAAGAAACATAAAATATTCCAAGTATGGCACAAGAGTAATAAAGAAGATCGAAATACGTGCATATCTAATTACGTAATGCAGACATACAACCTGGTCGATCTGGAAAAAACGCCTAAGGAACTTAAAATGTACATCAGCAGTCTTACTTCCAAAATAGCAGCCAAATGGAAGTAAAGCAACAGAAAGTTGTCAAGATTTTTGGCTGAACATGAGGCTTGGTTGGACAGCGAGGTATTTTTACCTTTTAAGTTTCTTAACATGCTTACATCAAGAGGCGCAGTAGAATCGCCAGATTGTACAAGATCAGGATGACCAGAGAAGGCATTTGAAGAATGTTCTTTGAAAGTAAAAAAGAGAAAAATTAGAGATCTTGTTTGTACGAAGACTCTAGGAGAACTAGCGCTTGCTACCGAAGTCAGCCTGAGATCCGCTGGAAAAAGAGATGCAGCCAATATTATAAAAGAGGTTGCAACTGCTTCGCCATCCAGAGCTACTAGAATAAAAAAAGCGAAAAGAGTTTTCGATGAACCGCAACCGAAACTTTCTCCAGAAGCCGCCTTAGCGCTAATGGTCAGTGCCAAATTAAGCACAAAACAGTATAACATGCTAAGACAACAGTTTAAGAGTATAAATGCAAACTTATACCCAGCTTACCACCTTATTCAGAAAGCGAAAGAAGAGTGTTACCCTCTCACCAAGACCAATCCATCAAATCTGTAGTTATAAATTAAATTAATGTACGCTGAATAAAGTTCCGCTAGATTAGCAAAATATTACACTGTGCGCCGCCGCGCCGTGGCCGGTGCGCGGGTGGGTCCACGCAGCGCGGCGGGTAACGCGGCGAGGGAGAGGGGGTGCACATTATGAAATAGGTAGCCGCGCGGCCCGGTCGGCTCCCTACACACTACACAGCGGAAGCAACCAAAATTCAATATTTTGACTTTTTACATAGTGTTTTATAAAACTCTATGACATAATATAAACATTACATTACATCACTACATAGTATAAAACAAAGTCGCTTTCTCTGTCCCTATGTCCCTTTGTATGCTTAAATCTTTGAAACTACGCAACGGATTTTGATGCGGTTTTTTTTAATAGATAGAGTGATTCAAGAGGAAGGTTTATATGTATAATAACATCCATTAAATAGTGGAGAAGTACTGTTATTTTTTAGGTTTCTAATGTGATGTCGTAAATAATTACATTTTTTCCGCTTACATTGCAAACGCAGGCTGAACCCTACGAGTTTTATCAAAATAATGTACTAAGTATTGTACACATTGAAAAGGTCTACAGAAAAGTCCGTGATGGTATATGTCTATCTCTTATGGATAACCCACAATAACTTTTTTTTGTCATTTACTTTTTACGACAAATAATGGCTAATTTTCGAAGCGATTTTAACCAATACAGCATTAATCCTTAACCAATTAAATACCTTGAATACATTGTTCATTTAATATAGATCTATATGGCCCGTTACACCGTATTATTTAAGTGATTATTTTCGAAGATATTACAGATTTAAAAATTGCGGGACGTAGCGTTTGCGGCGGTACCGCCGGCCGCACGTTCTCAGTTTTTCTGTAGTGTATTTAGTATCAGCATTGCACCCGTGCGAAGCCGGGGCGGGTCGCTAGTATATTATAAACGTGATAATTGAAAACGCTAAACACGTTAAAAAACCGACTTCCATCGCAACAACTTAGTACAATTTTGCATTATTATTTTGGTTTTTGTTAATTTTCTAATAAAGTAACACACAGATTTTGATGAAATTTGTATTAGACCACAAGGGATGCACCAGCTTTCAAATAAAAAAGAATCATCAAAATCGGTTCACCCAGTCGAAAGATCTGAAGTAATAAACATTAAAAAAAAGAATACAACGTTACACAGTCGAATTGAGAACCTTGAGAAGAAAAAGGAGGTTTTTGGAAGTCGGTTGAAAAATTTTTGTTTGTTACCTCTTTACGGTTCAACACTTCAACCAATCTTGTTGAATTTGTCATGAGCGTAGCCTGTCATGTGGAGAAGGACACAG
This sequence comes from Coleophora flavipennella, assembly GCA_947284805.1. Taxonomy (NCBI): domain Eukaryota; kingdom Metazoa; phylum Arthropoda; class Insecta; order Lepidoptera; family Coleophoridae; genus Coleophora; species Coleophora flavipennella. The sequence continues at coordinate 566,846 of OX369278.1, forward strand.
GCTACTTTTTAAAAGCTGTTAAATAACTTGCAATGTATGTATGTATGTTTGTTCGGGTAAAATCTTATCTTAAAAGTTAATTTTGACCCACTTCCCGGTTTCCGATTGAGCTGAAATTTTGCATGAATATGTATATCGCGTGACAATGAAATATAAAAAGCTTGTACTTAAAAGTTTTTAGGTTTTTCGAAAATTATTAACCAACTAGCTGATTCCCGCGGCTTCACCCGCGTGGACCACATTTCTATGACTTTTCGAGGGTGCGCAGTGCGCGAGCCGCAAGCGGCTCGCGAGCGTGGTAAAAAGTAGCCTATGTCTTAACCCAGGTCCTAATCTGTCTACCTACCAAATTTCAGCCAAATCCGTTCAGTAGTTTTTGCGGGAAAGCGTAACAGACAGACAGAGTTACTTTCACATTTATAATATTAATAGCTGTTTCCCGCGGCTTCACCCGCGTGGACCACGTTTCTATGACTTTTCGAGGGTGCGCAGTGCGCGAGCCGCAAGCGGCTCGGGAGCGTGGTAAAAAGTAGCCTATGTCTTAATGCAGGTCCTAATCTGTCTACCTACCAAATTTCAGCCAAATCCGTTCAGTAGTTTTTGCGGGAAAGCGTAACAGACAGACAGAGTTACTTTCGCATTTATAATATTACTAGCCGATTCCCGCGGCTTCACCCGCGTGGACCACATTTCTATGACTTTTCGAGGGTGCGCAGTGCGCGAGTCGCAAGCGGCTCGCGAGCGTGGTAAAAAGTAGCCTATGTCTTAACCCAGGTCCTAATCTGTCTACCTACCAAATTTCAGCCAAATCCGTTCAGTAGTTTTTGCGGGAAAGCGTAACAGACAGACAGAGTTACTTTCACATTTATAATATTAGTAGGGATAGTAGGGATTATTAACCAATACAGTTCCTGAGGAAACTGAAAAGACTCTTTTTTTGGTGATTTCTTTAACATCGCACCGGAGCAACGGATTGACGCGATTTTTTGCATAGAAATAGTTGAAGAAGTAAACACATAAAAAGTAAGTTACATAGACTGCTAATCAGAATAGCGCGACAAAGTTCACGAGGGATCTGGAGTAAACTCCTGTTTACGCTCGCAAGCCACTTACGGCTTGCGCACCACCCATCCTCATAGAAAGTTACAATAACGAGGCCCACGCGAGCGAAGCTAGTATATAATGTGTAACAAAATTAGCTGAAACTATTTTAACTGATGCTTCTACCAATGAAACTGAACAACTTTCTCCATGACACCCATACTCAAATCTCATAACAAATTTGAGCTTCCCATACTAAGTTAGCTGATCAGCTGATCGAGTTAGTATGGGACAGCAAATTTTTTTTGCGATTAGACTATGAGTTTCACGGGGAAAGTTGTTCAGTTTCATGGGTAGAAGCACCAGTTAAAACAGTTTCAGCTAATTTTGTTACACCTTATAAACTTCAAAAGATGCTGCTACTAGTTGCAAATACTTGAAAAGGAAGTTACCTCAGGGGAGCCGGGCGCGAGCATGTCATAGCTACGGCGAGGGGCCAGGACACTCTGACTGATGTCCAACGCCTGCGAGGTGCCGGCCTCTTCATCCATTTTCGCTGCCTGCAACCAGTTGTATATTAGTGTTGTTACGTAATCAATCTGTCTTCAACTCATCTAGGAGGTACAGGTAGGGGTGGGTTGGTTTCCCCACAACCAGGTGAACCAGGCGACCGATGCGCCCATTTTGCGTAGTCTAGATCAGCAGAACTTCCAATCCAGCTCCTGCAGAAATTCCAGTAGCGACTGACAACTGTTTGCAGTGACCTGTACTGTGGCTCCTTGCAGTCCAGTAAGGTGTGGGCAGTATTCTCTTCAGCCTCATGCACGCTCGGCCTAGTGGGCTGTCCGTGATATGATAATACCTAGGGCTGACAACTTCCAAGTCTCAGGACCTTCCTGGATAGGCTAGGGTTAGTCGTCGGTAAAGCAGACCTCACTTACCTGCAGGTTTAGATGCTGAACCTAGTGATGAGACCAAGACCAAGATTTAGTAGTCTTGGTCTTGCCTATATTTTCTGGGTCTTGGAGTCTTGCTCTTGCGCTAAGACTTGCATATTTTTTAAATTATAAAAACAATAATCAAATTAAAAATAAACAATCAAAATATATTATTAATTTATAATTTTTTTGTTAATTTTAAATACCAGTTTAAAGATAACTGCATTTTTTTTATATCAGGGCTTGAAAACTTAAAATGAGTTTTCTATCTATTTCACATCGCTATTTTTTTATCTACTTAATTTTTTTATTGTTGTTTCTATTTTTTCTACCAAAGATAATAATCATATGTATACGAAGGCTGCCTTTTAAGTTTTGTCGTTTGAAGAAAAAAACACAACTAGAACCTTATAGTACTTTTTATTGTTTTTTAAAGTATTCACCACGTAGCTTAAAACACTTTTCCATTCGCTCAAACTAGTTATTATAACATTTATTCCACTCTAAAAGGGGGGTTGTCAAAATGGCTGACTTGAAAGCGTCGACTGCTTCTTCACAGGACTGGAACCTTTGACCACGAAGACTTCTCTTAATTTTAGAAAATGTAAAGAAATCGTTAGGGCTTAGGTCAGGACTGTATGGAGGATGGTCAAGAATTTCTACTTTTTCCTGCTTCAAATACTCAATCGTTTGACAAGCGCTGTGTGAGCTTGCGTTGTCGTGGTGCAGGATGATGCGTCGCTTTAAGTTAGATTTTCGAAGTTCGGCAATGACCTGTGGTAAACAAACTGTGGCATACCACTCTGCGTTAACCGTTTTACGATATTTAAGTGCAATAGTCGCAATATGGCCGGTTTTTCCAACGAACGTGGCCACCATCTTCTTTAAAGTGCTTCGAGAACGAACAACTTTAGTCGGCTTTGGCTCGCCTTGAAAGACCCAGATTGTAGATTGTTGTTTGAAATCAGGATCGTAGGCATAGATCCAAGATTCGTCACCACTGATGATGTCGTAGACGTGATTTGACTCTCCTCTGTTGAACTTTTGCAGAGTTTTCTTACACCATCTGACGCGGGCCGCCTTGCGATCGTCGGAAAGCAGATGCGGTATCCAATGGCAAACTAGCTTTCTCACACCAAGCGCTTCATGCAAGATCTTTTGAATGGTTGTCCCTGAGATGCCTAATAGAGCCTCTATCTCTCGATACATCACATGACGATCTTCGAGAATTAGTTGTCTCACAGCAACGATGTTATCTTCAGTAAAGGCGTATTTTGGGCGTCCTTCGCGAGATTTGTCACTAACACTAGTATGTCCACGCTGGAATTCTAAATACCAGCGTTCGACAGTCCGCAGACATGGGGCTTCATCACTGAACACAGATGTTAGCTTTTCAAAACACTGAAGCCGTGTCGGGCCTCTTCTAAAGTTGTAGAAAATTATTGCACGAACATTTTCCTTAGAAAGATTCATTTTCGTACGTAACCTGACAAATTCCAATAGACGCTGTGACTAAACAATAGCATTAATCCTAATACTTTCAACTGTTTTGAGATTCAAAATTAAAACACATTCGAATATAGAACAGTTCTAAATTCGAAATTTCCGGGAAATATGGAAACGACAGAACTTAAAAGGCATGCCAGGTAATAAGAAAAATGTCAGGTTAATCCTGTTATTTATTAGGGAGTAAGCAAATGGCATTCGAATTATATTTTGAAATGTTCGAATTATTCGTAAATTTTTCGATCAATTCGAATAAATCATAAATTATTTAAATAAATCGTGAATTTATTAAATAATTCACCGAAAGGTTCGTAGATTCGAGATTAATTGTGATTAATTATTTTTAACAGTAAAATCGTGATCAGTTTAATCGTGATTATTTACGGTTAGTCGTCATTAATCGCGATTTACCATATCACGATTAATATTTAATTATGATTAATGTTGAGTTGTCAACATTAATTATGATTAATTGTAAGTCTTATGATTAATCGTAGTTCATTACAATTAATTGAAATTATACGTGATAAATCATAATTGCGATTATTATTAATTTTTTTATTCCCAATTGGTAAACCCTTGACAACATCTCACCTGGTGGTGACGATGTTGCCGAAGATGGAAGCGGGCTTACCAAGATTCCCCAACACAATGGGGAACTGGCTATCTTATCTTCATGCCGGAACACACCAATGATATCAACATTGATATTTGGCGGCAAGACTTAGATAAGCGATTAATAACAACTAATAGGCAATAATTTTAAAAAATCCGAATAATTAGAAAACTTATGAATAGTTTGTAAGTACAAATTATTCAAATCGAATAATAATACATTGGATTTGTATTTATTTCATACTAGCTGTTTCACGCGGCTTCACCCGCGTGGACCACGTTTCTATGACTTTTCGAGGGTGCGCAGTGCGCGAGCCGCAAGCGGCTCGCGAGCGTGGTAAAAAGTAGCCTGTGTCTGAATCCAGGTCCTAATCTGTCTACCTACCAAATTTCAGCCAAATCCGTTCAGTAGTTTTTGCGGGAAAGCGTAACAGACAGACAGAGTTACTTTCGCATTTATAATATTAGTAGGGATTTACCTAAATATAATTCACAATCTTTAAAATCTAAAAGTTACATTACTGAATGCGGGCAACGCAGAACCGGTCATCATGGTAATCATTGGGGGAGGCCTATGTCCAGCAGTGGACGTCCTTCGGCTGATATGATGATGACGCTATATATTCGTAAAGTTGGAATTCCCACATTCTAAAGTTTAGAATCTATTATTTTTTTCCATTTATATATAGTTAAATAAGTGCAACACAGGCAACCGCAATCTGTCCCTTGGAGAGCACGGTTAATTATGCCACAGGATAAGAAGAACAAGAAGTATATTTTACTTCTTTACAAAAATTTTCTTTGTTCTAAAATTCCTTTAAATGTAATTATTTAAACTGATATGATGATGATGATGGAAGACTAACAACTAACATAACAATAAAAAATTAACATCCTATTTCTATACCAGCTAATTTAGACATTTAATGCTTAAAATCACTAATAGTCCGTTTTCTATTGGGAAACAGTATGACATTTTGGGGTACAGCAATGCCATTTGGTACAAATGTTATACACATCCACCTAAGCCCAAAATGTCCGGTAGCCAGTTTGAGTTCCACGACAGGTGGGAGGAGGGGGTCAAAGTACAGAGCTCCCGGTGCTCAAAAAAAAATTCTGCAGATTTAGTTTGGACCTTTCACTCAAGTTTGATCTCAGGTAACAAGATGATGCCCAATTCATTCCCCATACCTGTTTTTTGGGTTCCATAGCAAAATATGACACAATCATATTTCAGATTATATCACCATCATCATATTATATTTTCATATTTTAAGTATTAAACTTGGTTTGTAAAAAATACTGTCCAAAAACATATTTAATGCAGATTCTAAAAACATTAACAGTAAATATACACTTCACTATTTTTAATCCCTACTAATATTATAAATGTGAAAGTAACTCTGTCTGTCTGTTACGCTTTCCCGCAAAAACTACTGAACAGATTTGGCTGAAATTTGGTAGGTAGACAGATTAGGACCTGGATTCAGACATAGGCTACTTTTTACCACGCACTGCGCACCCTCGAAAAGTCATATAAACGTTGTCCACGCGGGTGAAACCGCGGGAAACAGCTAGTGTAAAATAAAATATTGAAAGTACTGCGACGTTCAACAGCGCAGCATAGGGGACGGCAAGAAGACATTGAAGATCCACTTAATATTATACTAGCTGCACCCCGCGGTGTTACCCACGGTTAAGAAGTAGCCTATGTGTTAATCCAGGGTGTCAGCTACCAAATTTTATCAAAATTGGTCAAGTCACTTGACACGCTCAAGTGACTTGACGTAACAAACACACACACTCACAAAGTTTGGCCTTTATAATATTAGTGTGATTTTTAATCATCTTCAATTTATAATCGAAGTCAAGTAACATTGTTAAAAATAAAGTTAATAATAGAACTTTGTGAACGTTTTATTTACAACCATCTCCACAATTACTTAACTCAGTACATTTGAGCTGGCGTTTGAAACAATTGCACCTGGAGCTGCAAGATTTCACGTACCAACATCTTATTGATTCTAGGCATGCTTGAGCAGCCATAGGACTTCGGGTCCCCAGTGGCACCAAAGCTTCTTCTTCTTTCTGCCAACCCCATTCAGATGGACAAGGAATATTTTGCCATTTCTTAGGCACTGCCCCCTTGGTTTTGCAGTCCTCTGAAGACGCACCTTTGTACTTTAACCCCCAACCTGTTGCGGAGTTCAAACTGGCTATTGGGCGTTTTGGGCTCACATGGACTTGTATAATACCCGTACCAAATGGCACTGCTGTACTCATAATTGTATATCTCTCCATATAAGGATTCCCAATAGAATAGGACTATAAGCTTAGATACCGAGATGATTTTTGACAGCCTTCAAAAAGGCCACCAGCTTTGTTTATGTGATTTAACCAGTTTAAATGTAATCACATTTGCTTATATTTTTTGACAGAAAGTCATCAGCAACCTACGGTGGCTACTGGAGGTGCTGGGCTGGCAATGATGCGGGCCAATCACGGTCGTCTGGTAGCGTAAATCAAACCACCCCTAACTTTAACTTATATTTTTTGAGCAAAAGCTCTGCTAAAAAGGTCAGAATACAAGTTTCTTTATTTTTCTCAAAAATTTTGTTTCCATGAAACTTTGAGTAGTCTACACTTCAAGCTGTTCATCGTGTACCTCCCACACGTCACAGATTATTATATTTTTTTACCAAGTCTGATCTTTTCCTCTTTTCGGTGTGCTTTAAATATTGATTACTGTACGCCAATCAGTGAAGGCTACGCTAGAAAGTATGTACAGCGTGGCTGTACAATTTATTTAACCGGCAGTCCTCTCAAGTGCATATATCGCACATTGGCCTGGACCTCTGGATTAGAAGCCGGAATCAATACTGCTGAGGAGCCTTGGATGTTTCAATGTAAGGTACCTGGTAGTTTTTTCTAGCCACCTGCAGTTTGCATCGAACCCAGATTACTGACACAGTCAGAGGCCAGACAGATACACAATTATAATTTTCAAGAGGACAGATGAGATGAGATTAAATCAAAATATACCAGAAATATACAGAAGGTATTATAGATTGCACATACCGTAAACCGCGATTTTTGTCACATCAGCTCATGGTTTTTCTTCATTCATACAGGATTTTTTAACAAAAAATATCATACTAAATAAATTCATTGGGATTTAACGACTATAGTACTTTTAAAAATTTACGTTTAAAATTTATTTATTATTATTTAATTAGAACGAAAACAAAAAAGCAAATTTACAAACAAATATTTAGTCCAAAGCAGATAATCTGTGGATATATTTAAGAATATATCACAGAATATATGCAGCTACTCTTTGGAAGAAGAAGAGTATATAAGCACAATCCAATAATAAAGCATACTATTAGATTGATTGATCCACATCTTCCGATCCTTATTCGATTTGTCGGAAATCCTAATGCTGGCACTTCACATCGCTATTCGTGTTCTCGTATTTGTCTTATTCGCCCAAATACGACGACGTGATGTGGCTCTATTCGTCTATATTTCCATATTCTCACGAACAAGACGAATACACGAACGAACACTCGAATCCGCCTGCTTGTCGGTTTTTTGCAACATATCAAAGGATTGCGAATATGCCGAATGTGTTCGTTTGCCGTCCACACATTGCTCGCTCAGTAGTGTACGGTGCGCAACAGCAGTAGGCGTGTTTACTTAGTTTATTTATAGCTCGATCGCGCCAAAATGGAGTGTACTAATAATGACCTTGTCATGCGATTTTTGGAATACTATCAAATGCATCCCTGCATATGGGACCCGCAACATGCATCTCATAAAAATAGAAGCGTCTTCTCCATGGTCTTTTAACGACTTTTATTTTATGTACGCATAACATGTACTGGTGATTAGCACAATGGAAATAATAAGCCGGTGCTGCAGTCAACACGTCCCTCTTTGCGTTCAATACTATAGCAAAAATATTCGTATGTTCGCTGTTCATGGACGATGTGTAGACGGTGTATCCTTGTTAATCGGACTTCATCACGAATATAGCAAACAAAACCGAAAAAACCCGAACACCGAATAGCGATGTGAAGTGCCATCATAATGTTGAAAACTTCTATACACACTTTCCGATCAGTGCTTCCTTTTATCAGATCGGCTTTACCTGTGACTTGGTGAAGACGTTTTATATTGAAAATTTCATTTTTCTTAACAATCTATGTAACATTTTTTCAAACCTTTTAAAAAATTTACAACAGGCTTTCATAGGCGTTAATTCTTAAGTCTCTATTTGAATACTTTATACATACTATAAGTCTCTATTTTAACCGCCTCCGTGGCGAAATAGTTAGTCCATTCGCTTTACACCAAGAGGTCGCGGGTTCGATCCCGGCGAGGTCAACTAGTAAGACTCGGTTTAGTTGGTGGTAGGGCATTTTCTAAGGCCGCCTAACTAGCTACCACCGATTTATTTAAGTATTGCCGCCAAAAATTAGTGTTGATAGCACTGATGGGTTCTGGTTTGAAGATAAAATAGCCAGTTCTCCATTGCGTTGGGAAATCTTGGTAATCCCGCTTTCATCTGCAGCATCATTGTCACTTAACATCAGGTGAGATGACGCCAAGGGCTTATCAACTAGCTTATATTCTGAGTAATATCAAAGGTGCAGTAGCAAATGTATTGCCACTTTACCTCTCTGACCATGATACTGCACAGTTATTGAGTTTTCCTATAAAGCAGAAAACGAATCAACATGTACTACATTTTTTTTTTTTTTTTTTTTTTTGCAATTGTGTAACCCTTGACAACATCTCACCTCAAGATTACAGCTCTGAAAATATTAAGAAGTTCAAAGACTGCCTAAAAAACTTGTCCTGGCTAGAAATATTTAGTGAAACTGATTCAAATTTAGCTTTCAAGATTTTCCATGAGATCTTTTGCCTATTTTATAAACTATGTTTCCCTATAGTTCGAGTTAAAATAGGCAATTTGCGTAAAAAGAATGGAAACTGGAAAAGCAAAGGATTAAAAGTGAGCTGTAAGATCAAAAGAATATTTAGATATAAATACTACAAAAATAAAACATCTTCAAATAAAAATAAGTATCTAATATACTCTAAAATATTAAGAAAATGCATCTTTAAATCAAAAATGATTTCTAACATTAAGTACATAAGTCACAGCAACAACAAATGTAAAGCTGCATGGACAGTTATAAAAAATGAGATAACTAAATCAAAAGAAAATTACAATATTAATAGAATTAAATTCAAAAACCAAATTTTGACAAATCCCTTAGACATAGCTGAGGCTTTTAACAGCCACTTTATTTATTCTACAAATGATAAGACTAGTGACAATAAAAGATTACAAAAAACAAACAAAACATTACCCAATTCAATGTTTCTCAAGCCGATGACAGAGAATGAAATAAGAGTAGAGGTTATTTCACTAAAAAACACCAACTCTGTAGGTTACGACGAGATCAACACTAGAGTAACGAAGACGTGTATTGATGAAATTGTTCCTGTCTTGACTTATTTAATCAATTCCTTGTTCTCAACTGTAACATTTCCTGAACTCTTGAAAATTTCAATAGTGAAGCCGCTGTTTAAAAAAGGCAGTAAGGAAGAAGTCAAAAATTATCGCCCAATAACGTTAATCCCAATTTTTTCAAAGATATATGAAAAGTGCATGCTTAAGAGACTTCTTGAATTTTGTGAAAAATATAAGCTTATAAATGATGAACAATTTGGATTTCGGAAAGGAAAATCGACTACACTAGCTCTTTTCTTTCTACTTCAAATTATTTTGACTAATGTTAACAAAAATTTTATGACTACAGGGCTATTCCTTGAGCTTTCAAAGGCATTTGACAGCATTCAGCATGACATACTACTTTCCAAATTAGAAGCGCTTGGTATTAGAGGTCCTACGCTTGAATGGATATCATCATACCTAGTTAACAGACAACAATGTGTAGTTATTAAAAAATCAGACAGCAAAAACAACATAGTATCCTACTCCTCTAAATATAAGACAAATAAATATGGCGTTCCTCAGGGAAGTGTGTTGGGACCAATCTTATTTATACTATACGTAAATAGTATAACTGACATAACTAATCATAAATGCATTTTATACGCTGATGATATTTCCATTATAGTAACTTCTGACAATAAGAGTACTTCAATCAAGGAACATGAAAACGACATTAATAATACATTAGAAAAAAAAATAGACTGGCTTGACATTAATAATTTGAAAATTATCTTGAATAAAACTAATTATATACAATTTAATAAGTCTCTTAATAATAAATATAATTACAATTTAGACATGCAGTATGAAAATTATACAATCAACGAGGTTAATAAACATACATTTCTATGAATAACTATAGATCAGAATATAAACTGGAAACCACAAATAGATAATGTATGCTGTAAAATGAATAGATTTGTGTATGCTCTCAAACAGGTCAAAAATTGCACTAACATGAAAACGGCTTTATTAACATACCGTGCATACGTAGAGTCAGTTTTACGTTATGGTCTTATAGCTTGGGGAAATAGTACTGACATGAATCGAGCCTTTATTGCTCAAAAAAATGTATTCGCGCTATGTATGGAATCCCACCCTTCGTATCTTGTAGATCACTCTTCAATAGACTTGGTGTTTTGCCGCTACCCTTGCTCTACATTTATGAAATTTGTATATTTGTACGGACAAATAGCGGACTATTTAAAAGAGCATGTGATGGAAGTATCAGATCCCGCAGGGACCCAGAAAACCTAGTGTTTCAAGAAATTCCCAGGTCATTTGTATATGATAAAAGTTGCCTGACGATGTGTATTCGCATGTATAACAAAATACCAGATGAAATTAAGGATCTAAACAATAAACAATTCAATATCAAATTACATAAGTGGCTGAATAAAACAGACTGTTATAATATTAAAGACTTTTTAAATTTGTAGATTACTTTAGTTGAAGATTGACATTATTTTGTATGTTTATGACTAAGATTAAAATATTTTGCATGCTATTTTAAATACTAGCTAAACATGAGTTCTATATACATATTTTAAGATCTTTATATACCATGTTTAAGGCAAATAAATTATTATGAAATTATAAAAAACGGGCTTATAAAAAATACTCAGATGCCGTAGTGTCCCACAAGCATCGTCATTTTTTATAAATTATCCAATTTAATCCGATAATAAGGATCGGATGGTGTGGATCGCGCTACCTTCGGCTACTACCAGACGAGACAGATAAACTAGGTATCTGAGATTCTGAGGTATGTACAGTACTAAAGATGATCTACTCAACAATCATCAATGCACACGCCGGCACTACCTAGTAAGAATAGGTCATCTTGGGCCCTACGGAGGTCAACGAACGGTATGGTTTGGAAGCACTGAGTATATTGGCAATACAGGGGGGCTCAAATGGCTCTTCTTCTTCTATCAAAAAAGAAAAACGCATGAAAACTCGAAAACACGCGTTTTACCAAACATAAGACTAATCTAGATAGATTGTTTAACCCCAAAAACCCCCATATACCAAATTTCAGCGAAATCGTTGGAGCCGTTGAAATGAAATGAAATGAAATGAAATGAAATGAAATGAAATGAAATGAAATGAAATGAAATGATAATATATTTGCATCAAACATGGTAGTAGGATGTTTAATATAATTTTTAGTGCAATCATGTTTCGCCTGTGCAAGGCATGCAAATGTTTAACATAGATTATAATTATTTTGTCACGTAAACTTTAAAAATTCAAATGTCAATAAGTTTATTTTTGTCACAGAGGTATTCATTAACGCTATAATAATTTTTGTCAGTAAGCCATTTCAACAATTTTGTCTTAAAGGTTTTCGATTCAAGCTTTCGCAGTTCAATTGGTAGGTTATTATTCTAACGCTCATACACACACAATTTCGGCTATACATTTCAGGCAATGGGATTTCGTTAAAAACTAGCCTGTATGGATCTCTAAGGGTTCTTGTGGTTTTGTCACTGGCTTTTTTAAATAATTGCAGATGTTGCTTTACAAACAGACAGAGCTCAAATATATATAGCGCGGGTAGTGGCAACAGACCAAGCTCCTTAAAAAGTGGCTTGCAGGAGTCTCGTGATGACTTGCCAGCTATAGCTCTTACACATTTTTTTTGTGCTATAAAGGCTCTTTTCCAGTGGGTCCCATTTCCCCATATAATAAGACCGTAATGGAGCACCGAAGCTACACACGCATGATAGGCAGACAAAACAGTGGGCATGTTTGTTAGACTTTTTAGGCGCTTTAGGACGTACACAAATCTGTTGAGTCTCTCACTTACATTCTCATGTTGTGGTTTCCAGTTTAGTTGGTTGTCAATTTTGAGGCCTAAGAATTTCGTGTTATACATCTCATCAATTTTTATGCTTCCATGTTTTATTTCTAATTTACGAAACCTATTGTTGTTAAAATTAATGTAGTTTGTCTTTGAAATATTAATCTGTAAGTTATTCATGTTCAGCCATTTTATTATAACATCAATAGTATTATTTATGTCAGATTCGTGATTGTTAATTGTATTATTGTCAGTAATTTTCCCTTTTGTTGTCACTACTATAGAAATGTCATCAGCGAAGAGAACGCACTTGTGCTGAGTTACATGAGGGATGTCATTTATATAAAGTACGAAAAGAAGGGGTCCAATTACGCTTCCTTGAGGAACTCCGCATCTATTGTATCTGTAATCAGAGGAATATACGATAGCCTCATTTTTATTATTGTTGATTTTAGTTAATGAAACTTTTTGTCTTCTTTCTAAAAGGTAAGACCGTATCCAATCAAGAGGTAATCCTCTTATTCCATAAGAATTAAGTTTTTTTATAAGTAGATCGTGTTCTACAAAGTCAAAGGCTTTACTTAGGTCAAAGAGTAATACTGAAGTCAATTGTTTATTATTTATTCCATTTAAAATACCAGTCATTAGTGAAAAAGTTGCAGAGGTTGTAGACTTATTTTTTTGGAAGCCAAATTGATCTGGATTTATAATTTTATATTTATTGCAATATTGTGTCAAACGCTTTAACATACATTTTTCAAAAGTTTTTGAAAAAATTGAAATCAATGTTATGGGGCGGTAGTTTTGTACTTGTCCTTTGTCTCCTTTTTTATATAAAGGTTTAACAATAGAGATTTTAAGGATTTCTGGAAAAGTTCCAGTTAGAAATGAAAGGTTAATTAAATAAGTAAGTACTAATATGGTACAATCTAAGGAAGCTTTAAGTACTTTTGTGCAAATTTCGTCGTATCCAGTAGAGTTTGTATTTTTGAGTGACATGATCTCTTTTCTTACCTCCTCAACTGTCATAGGCGCCAAATACATCGAGTTCAAATTATTATTGTGTAATGTTAAATGCTTACAGTCTTTTTTTGTGTTTTCATTCGTACTTTCAATGTAATAGTCATTAAATTTTCCTGCTATCTCGGTAGGATTCGTTAATATTCCGATATCGTGTTCAATGTAATCAATGTCATTTTGATTGTTTTTCTTACAGCCTAGTTCATTATTTATAATCGTCCATGAAGCCTTGTTTTTGTTCTTACTATTTTTTATAAATTTAATATTACAATTTTTTTTAAGTTTAATGATAACATGTTTTAATATGGATGAAAAGTGTGTGTATTTGTGTTTGTTTTCTAGTGTTTTGTCCTTGTAATATGTATATCGCAATAACCTTTTTCTTTTACAGCTCTGTTTAAGACCCTTTGTAACCCATTTTTGTTTTTTTGTATTTGTAATTTTGACTTTAATTTGAGGAAAACATAGTTTATAAAATAAAGTAAATAAATTATGAAACTCCTCAAAAGCTTTGTTTAAGTCTGTCTCTAAAAATACTTCTTCAAAAGCCAAGCTATTCAAGCATTCAATGAATTTAGTTACATTTTCTTTTGAATAATCTCTTTGAAATATTATGTTATAAGATTTGGGTTTGTCTCCTTTTGACTTTACAGGGAACTTCAGGAATTGAGCCGTCTCATGGTCGGATAAATGTAAGGGAATAACTTCTGAGGTTGCTTTTTTTATATTGCTGAGTATGTGGTCTATACAAGATGATTTACGTGTAGGTTCTTTTATGTGTTGGGTTAGATTATAATTTAAAGCAATGTCCACATAATGATCTGTTATTTTACCTGATTGAAGCGTATTTATGTTGAAATCGCCTGCTAGTATTATTCTTTTATTGTGTTTATATTTCAGGCATACATCATGCAGTAGAGATTCTAATCTGTTAAGAAATATAATAGGATCACTGTCGGGAGTCCTATAGAAGCACATTATAAGTAGGTTATTTGAGATCACAGATATATATATATAGGGTGGGAAGGAGTATACCGACAGATTTTAACCATGGATTCCTGGTGGTATTACAATTAAATAATGTTATGTCAACATGGGTCCAAAACTGCCTCATTAACTTACTTAATTTCCGGAAAAAAATAATCAATTAACGATAGTAGTCCCTTATGAACGAAACCTTAGTCTAAAGAATGAAAAATGTTGTACGATGTCAGTATGACACTTGATTAAAATCTCAAGATAACAAACGTCAGATAAACATCTGATATTATTAGGGCGTGTTACCCGTGAGATTTTTTGAACTTGTGAATTATTTAAAAAAATAATATCTCGAAAATTATGCTTTACTGGCCCATGTTTATATTACTTTTTTTATTATTACTTTTTTCTTCTTCTTACTAACGCGATTAAAACAATGACAAAGGTATTTAAGCGACTTTCCGGTACTTTACGCCACACAATTATTATTTTTATTTTGAAAATGGTCACTTGGTGTTTACGTAACGTTTTACTAGGGGGGACGGGGGGGTACAGAAAAACGTTACGGTGCGTTACATGGGGGGAGGAGGGGGTCAAAAATCTCCAAAAATAGAAATAGTTACGTAATACTTGAACGCTCCCTTATATAGGTTTGTACGGAACCCAACCTGTAGAAATAGAAATAGAAAATCATTTATTTGCCTTAAACACGATATACAGAGATCTTTAAAGTTATATAGCACTCATGTTTAGCTATTAAAAACAGCATGCAAATATTAAGGTAATAATACTAGGTCAGTGATATTATGATATGTAAACATAAGGTATAAATTAGTCACAATATAATCAATTACAATATTAAGTCAAAAAATTCATTTAAATTGTAGAAATTATGAGACAGTAACCACTTTTGCATTTTCTTAGTCATTAGAGGCAGTGGAAGACTTTTGAATTCATTTGGTAATTTATTGAATATTTTAATGCTCAAACTGTAGCAGTGTTTATGGTACATAGTGGTTCTAGGGCAGCAGTTAAGGACAAGCTTTTCAGGATTTCTCGTGTTCCTGGGGTACACTTCGCTAGCTTTGTGAAAGAAATGTGGATACAATTTTACAAATTTACTGCACTCGAGGATATACATGTCAGTGAGAGTGAGTATGCCAAGCTTTGGAAATAGCGTCCTACACGTATGGTACGGACCAACATTACAGATAGCACGAACACATTTCTTTTGGGCTATAAGGATTTTGTTGGCTAAGGAACAATTACCCCAAATCAATAACCCATATCTTAGTACTGATGCTACATAGCCATAGTACGCTGTTATAGCAGTTTTCTGTGAGACTGTTTTAGTCAGTCTACTTAAGACGTACACGAAACGATTTATTCTGTTGCATAGGTTATCTGCATATGACTGAAAATTAAGATTCTTATCTAGTATTAGACCCAAAAATTTCATATTATCACATTCTTCTAGCACTGTATTTCTATATCGTATGTCTAATTGTAAATTATTATTTCTAGGTAATGAAATTTGTACGTATTTAGTTTTTGCCAGATTTATAGTTAAATTATTGTCAGAAAGCCATTTAATTACAGATTCAATTGTATCATAGGTATAGTAAATCACGATTTTCAAGCTATTGTATAGCTTATAACGAGGGCTTCGAGGGGACCGAATCAAGAAATTTCGTAACAAAAATAACCTAACACCCCAAAAAAAAAATTATTAAGTTCTAAAAAACTTACAGTGCCATCTATCTATCCATCATGATGATGATGATGATGATTAACTTACTTAGTGTTAATTTATTGCATAAACATCCCGCGCCCCAAGAACTATATGGTACTGGTAAATACTGCATATATAAAAAATAAATGATAATTATAATTGCAAAGTTGATAAAAAATGATATTCAATAGCTTTACCGCGGCAGTCCCCGAGTGCCACACGTCTTTTTTTTGGTGGTAAAAAAACCTAAAATTATAAAGTTTTCTGAATTATTCTATTACCTGTACTGTAAGCAATTGCTTCTTACCAAATTTCAAGATTCTATGTCAACGGGAAGTAACCTTTAGGTTTTGATTCCCTTGCGAGTAGTTGCGAGTTTCAAAATATGCGGTATAAATGGTTGTACCTTTGCTTTTTGCGTTGATATAGAATTATTTTTTATAGCTTTGGCGGTTTTTTCTCTACTAAATACTCCAACAATTTTAATACGTTCTGCATGTCTTTATTGTTGCAGGTTAAGTTTATGGCTTTTTTGGAAATTTAAGAACTCTCTCAAAACCATTTGTATCCAATTACAATCATTAAATATATTTCCACTAATATTCCTGTCAATGATTTTTTTAGTATGGCATTCGTGCAAAAGAGATGAATTAGTAGTTTTTTCTGTCCTACTGTGCATTACCGAGTACTTCTTCCAGTTACATTAGTTGCATAGTAGGTACGCTTGAGTTTACCACAGTCTTCTTAGTTTTTAAACGTTTCCCTGTCTTGTTTTACACCCTAACTAGTTAAGATGAAAACGGCTAGTTCTAAGTCATTAATAGCTGTTATAATGTAAGTATGCATCATGTAATAGATGATGACTTTTTATGACTCATACCCCGCGAGCCCACAGCAATATATATATATTTGTAGTGACGTACAGTATGGACACTCCCTGCCGCTCTCTAGGTTCGACCTCACCCCCCCGTCACTCAGATTGGCTGCAGATTGGTTACCAAACATAAAGGACGAGCTACGCAAGCACTTTCATTCACTATATTCATTTTGTGCGCCGCTGTGATTTTGTTCACCGGAATAAAAACCAACGAGTTACCGAACGCAAAGGCCCAACCAAACTCTTTTTTTTTCATATACTTGTCTTAAGTTGTAAACAAACACCACTCGAACAAAAAACACCACTTTCCGAATACTCCGAATACATCATACACATTATGAGACTAAAAAACATTGTAAAAGGTAACTGCGACGTGGACATATGAATTAACACTGAAAACTGCTATTATTTTATACATCTTTTAACACTTTTTCGCAATTTTATTGAAAAAGTGTTAAAAGATGTATAAAATAATATCAGTTTTCAGTGTTAATTCATACGTCCACGTCGCAGTTACTGAGTTTAGTAGTCACTGTTGCATGCAGTAAATAACTAACAAACATTTCGAGACCAATGCCGCCGGTATGATTCAACCCTACCTGCATTCTTGCCTATAGATACGTCAGTTGTATATATGTATATCATTTCTCGCTCGTTTGTATGGAGTGTCCGGGGTGTGCCCACAGCAAGAGATCCTTGTAACTAAACAAAATCACTTTGCACTGAGAGACGACACTTAGAAGGTTCATTTACTCTCGGCCACGGCACAGCTTGGCAGGTTTTGCGTAGTAGGTGTTTGATTTACGTCCCCGGGACAGAGGGAGGATCATCCAAGCGCTACCAGTAACACCGCGCAACTTAATCTACAAAAGTCCCTAACAGTCTTTGCTACCAGTCTAAAGTAACACCTGAGGGGGAGAAAGGGGGGGGGGGGGGGTCGACAAATCACACCGCAGCTCCAGAATGACACGGCTGCGTGATATTTTAGTTACAGGTAGAAAAATATACCTACATGTATTAAGACATGGACAGAAATATAAAATGGACAAATGACTTAATTATTTCTATAGCAGCTTCATGCGATAGGAAATTATCGAATTTTGTGTAAGGTTTACATAGGTACACATTTGTTAATAGGTTAACAATAACGATCTGGTATCCAATATAACGTACGTTTAATAGTTAGGTTGATGGGTTGAAAATTATATTTATAGTCAGTCTTCAAAACACAAATTTAACGACAACCTAACCGACTGACAACAAGCAGACGAGACGAAACGTAGGTAGTGGCGCGCCAGAACTGGTTTAATCACAAAAATAAAACCGTTCAAGTGCAACTTGGGGTTACACAAACAGGGTTTCCTCAGAGTAAATATATTTACTCTGAGAGGGTTTCGCACCAAAATCTTATCTACCACTAAACTAAACAATTAAAATGCGTTGTTTTTATTCAATTACTCGATGAATTAAAATTTACCTGTTTGGATTTTTTGAACATTAATATGGTCGGACTACTGAAACTGCCAGGCTGAGGTCAGACCGACACGTGAACAGCATTTATTGAACTATAATTTATAATGCGCTGTTTTTTTTTTCATTTAATTATTCTATGAAGTAAAATAAACTTATTTTGACTTTTTTAACGTAAATGTGGTCGGACTAGGAAAACTGACAGGCTGAGGTCAGCCGACCAATATATACGTAAACAGCATTAATGAAACTATTATATGCGAAGTTTTCTTTCAATTACTCGATGACGCAAAATATACCTAGATGATATTCTGAACATAAATATGGTCGGACTTGGAAAACTGCCAGGCTGAGGCCAGGCTGACCAAGGCATACTTGAACAGCATTTAATTAAACTGTTTTATTGCATTGTTTTCATTCAATTACTCGATGAGTTAAATTGTACCTAGTTTGATTTTTTTCAACATAATTGAATTAAAAACTACCAGGCTAAGGTCGGGCCGACGCGACCAAGACATACGTGATCAAACTTATAGATTGTTTTCATTCAGATAATCGATAAAGTAAAATGTGCCGGTTCTGTGGCACCCTAGATATGAACCTGCCAAGACAGGACCCGGCCGATCAAGTTTTTTAGTCTTTACTAAACGACTTCCAACCTACCACAATAGTTTCGGTCTGTTACCCGATGAGGAACTTTGTGAGTTAACAGTGTCCAACGTGTTTCCC
Source organism: Coleophora flavipennella (assembly GCA_947284805.1). NCBI lineage: Eukaryota > Metazoa > Arthropoda > Insecta > Lepidoptera > Coleophoridae > Coleophora > Coleophora flavipennella. The sequence goes on from OX369278.1 coordinate 586,088, forward strand.
TACTACGCAAAACCTGCCAAGCTGTGCCGCGGCCGACCAAGAGTGAATGAAGTCACTAAGTTGTACTGGCAACACACACTGATCAACATTAGCTCCCTGCGGTCCATGCATTACTAACAGTGCACTTAGCATCAATTATTCCTCGGAAACGGGTGGCCCAATTTTCATGAAATTTTCTGTGTATTCGGTAGGTCTGAGAATAGGTATAGAAATTTTTTCACAGGGATCTGCGCGGGCGAAGCCGCGGGAAATAGCTAGTTATTAGTTATTATATATTATTTAAACTTAGATCCAGGTAGGTCTAAGTTACAGTTTTACTATTTACATTAACGACCCGACCGCAGCTTCGCAAATTTTGACTTTTTCGCGTAAAAGAAACAAAGAAAGAAAGAAATTAATACAAAAAAAGAAATCTTTGAATCAGACTAAATTTTTAGTTACAGAACGAAAATTATTGTCGCTGATGTTGGCATGCATTGTATTTATTTATTTATATTTTTCACAGTTGGCAACAGTGTCTGTAATCGCGAGCCCGAGGAAGGGTCAGGGAGGGAGGCCTAACGGGTTCTTTGCCTCCTGAAAAGCCTGATTTTCAGCACTTGGAGCTATTACAGTGACATAATTGTGTAAAATATGTTCAGTGTTTAGTTTTCTACGTGTGAAGTGAATTTTTAGCCGCGATGAACGTTCCTTGAGTGCCGAAATTTCGTTTTACAAGTTGACACAAATTATGTTTAATGGCGGTGTACGGTGAAATAATCATAATGTTTCTATGAAAATCGCGTTATTTCCACAATTGATGCTGTTGTGATGACTGTCAGCGCAGGTAAGGCTAATAAAATCATAATTTCTGCGAGACTACGAAGAAAATCCATAGTTTCTAGCACGTTTTTCGTGCTCATCAAATCCCTCTTAGAATCGATATGGATTTGTAATTATTAGTGTTGTAAACATGGAAATTTTGGGGCGCAAGACCCAGAGACCAGTTTTCTGGGTCGTGTTGCAGCAGGTTGCCTAACTGTGATGTTGACACCGACATACGGGCCACAGCGTTGGATGGACGTGTATCTATGTAGCAGTACTTATGTCGCAAACCATATGTAGGTCAGCCGTGGTCGGCCAGGTCAGGTGCGCGCGCAGATTCGAATGTGACGTCACGCCACCACCTTCCCTTTCGAACCCTAGTCATGAACAGGGTGTATCATTTACGTTGATTTGAGCAGCAAGAAATTAGAAGAATACTCCTATATCAGTGGTAGAACAACTACAACTAGTAAAAATTTCAGAATATCCTTGGGGTACTTATGAAATGTCTTTATTTATAGAAAGCGCAAGGAGACTAGGGCTTCCAATCTCAGTATCTGGAAATACTGAGATACCGCATGATTTTTCAGTCCCGTTTGGTTGGAGTGCACTTGAAAGGGCTACCATAAAAAATCTCGAATTCCACACATGTTATCATTAGCTTGTTCACTCATCTCTGCTTCAGTCTTATGTTTATGTTAGTGAGTGTTATTCTAGTTAGACTTTTGGTCAAATAAAAATAATTAAAATGTATTCCATAATAATGAGTACATGTCATATATGTACGTACATAGATTACAATATTTCAAACTGAGGAAGTTTTTGTTGTATATGTAAGTAAATAAATAAAATACGGAGAGGAGGAGATCCACAGGAGAACCAAAGTAACAGACATAAATCACAGAATCACTAAACTGAAATGGCAGTGGGCAGGGTGCATAGCTCGTAGAACAGATGACAGTTGGGGTAGTTAAGTTCTCGAGTAGCGACCCCGCACCAGAAAACATAGTATAGGTAGGCCTCCCACTCGGTTTACCGATGACCTGGTAAGCGCAGGACCAGTTTCACTGCCAGCCCAGCTCCTCCAAGAAGCCCAGTAGCCCTCGTAGGTTGCCGACGACTTCCTGGAGCGACCTTGGGTCACAGAGGTGCACGACCCTGTACTGTGCTAGCTCCTTGCAATCTGCAATCCAGTAGGATGTGGGCAGCAGTCTCCTCAGCCTTCATACACGCTCTACATAGTTGGTTGTCGGTGATACCTAGAGCTAATAGGTGTTTATTAAAATAGACGTGTCTAGTAATAGCGGCTGTTACCTTGCAGAGCTGAGCTCTCTCAAGTCTCAGGACCTTCCTGGAGCTTAACTAGATACAAATACATTCTTTAAATTGTTTGAATATTGGCGGTTACCAGTTGCTATTATTCAACAGCTTGTCTGCTGACTCCTCCGAAGATTTCCAATTATCCTTTGCTGCATGAGTCCATAGTGGACCAGCTATTTTCTTGTCTCTTGATCTGTTTACCTCTGTTTCCTATGCTATCTCTTGGGTACCATTCTGTTATTATTTTAGTCCATTTTTCTTTCTCCTTTCTTCTCACATGTCTTGTCCATCGCCATTTTAGTTATTGGTAGACTGTGTGTGCATTTTTAAATTTTCTTCTACTTTTTATTTCTTGTAATTTCACCCTGTCCTTTCTTATACCTCCTATAGTAATTCTTTCTATACTGTTTTAGCTTTAATTTTTTTCTATATGCTCTGTTAGTGCCCATGTCTGACATCCTTATGATAGACAAAGTAAAATGCATATATTATAATATTTTCTTTTTTAGGGTTCTGAGGTCAACAAGGAACCCTTATAATTTTGCCATGTCTGTCCTCTGTCCATTGGTCCGTCTGTCCGCGGCTTAGCTCAGAGACTATTTATACTATAATTTGGCATAGATTCCTCTTATCCAATAGTAAATAAAAGGATCTTTTTATAAAACAACTTCTTATTTTCGAATCATCAGTAGACTGAGATTTTTATAGATGGCTGACGGATGGATGGCCTTCTTAAAATATACATTTATTTTTGAGACTCGCACTTGGCCGGTTTCTCTTTTGCCTTTACCGTTGTTTACACTTAAACAATTAAAAGTTATTTAGTTATTTTTTCTTCATAATATTTATGTATTTAATTTTTTGTAAAAAACTATAGAACCAAAAAAAAGAATCAAAGCCGAATTATTTCGGAAAATTATCATGACAATTATCAAAGAAAATAATTGTCTTGACAATTTCAAACCCTGGTTTGTCCCTATTTCTGTGTACAATAAATTATGAAATAAATAAATGAATAATAGATATTATATGCCCTAGATAGATGTTTTCTTGTATGTGTTCAATTTGCTGGTTATTTATTTATTCATGAGGTTATAGGTTACTTTGAATCCAGTCATCTCGGATATGGGTATATATATCATGTCCTAAACACAAATATATGAGATAACAAGCGCGCAAGTGGTGGGGGTGGAAACTGTGACGTCATATAAACAGTGATACTGAATAGATTTGATTTACACATGTAGCCTAAGTCTCACAGTTTTCGAGATATTAGCTTTTCAATTTTCAGGTTTTGTATGAAAAACGCATTTGTTTAAATATTTCGTGATTTTGCAAAAAAATATACTATAGTTGAAGTGCAAAATACGGTAAAAACTTCCCCATTTTATCAGCTTTCCAACAAAGTTAAAAAGTAAAAAAAATAAAAAATTAATTGCAACAAAAAATAGTGATTGCTGTCAAAAGGGTGCCCTAAGTCCCATACAAATTTTCAAGAAACATTATTTTCATGTTTTTTTTAAAGTCCAAAATTTATCATGTTTTTCGCATATCTGTGACTCTCTAGAATCATTTAATAACATTGAATTCTCAAGTTCATGCAAAAAATTCGAACTTTATTTTTTCCATAGAAAATTGTTGTAAAATTAGTATGGGATTCGAGGCACCTTTATGACAACAATCATAGTTTTTTGTAGCAACTCATTTGTTTTTTTTTAACTCTGTTGGAAAGCTGATAACATGGGGAAGATTTTACCGTATTTTGCACTTCAACTGTAGTATAACTTTTTTTGGAAAACCACGAAATATTTAAACAAATGCGTTTTTCATAGAAAATTGAAAAGCGAATATCTCGAAAACTGTGAGACTTAGGCTACAAGTGTATTAAGTCAAACCTATTCCAAACGACCGCCTCTGGCTCCCTTTCAGTGTTCTGCACTACTTCCCAAACACCCTGTATATGTATTCAGTACATGACACTGAAAGCAATCATACCATATATACTGAGATGCATTATTGTGCCAAAAATGTTTTTTAAGCATCTTTTGAATAAATTCTACTATTAAAACCTTTTAACACTTTCAAATGACCTCATTAGAAGCTTTTTTTATTCACAATTGGTAAGCTCTTGACATCATCTCACCTGATGTTCATTCAACTTGCAATGTTTGTATTTATGTTTAGTTCAAATCTTGCGATTGATTTCAGAGCAACTCCGATTGAGCTGAAATTTGGAATGAAGTCATATTCCTAGTGACAATAGATCCTTTTAGTATTTTGAAGTTGATCTGATGATGAACTTTGGAAGTGAAATCAAGGTCCCAATTGTCTTTTATATTTGATTAGAATCGTAGGAAATATAGTCTTGTGCTTACCTTTTTCAAATTTGGAACCATATGTTTTTTATAGTCATTTAAGCATTTGGCTTTTTTTAGCATAAAAACTCTTTTCAATAATTTTTTTTATAATAAAATAGGTTTTTCGAAATTCGCACGGAATGTGTTTTTTTAGGGAACACTGTGTGTACCTACAATTCGTTTATCATGGAATCACTAAACTTAAGTGGCAGTGGGCGGCGTACATTGCTCCTAGAACAAATAGCCGTAGGGGAAGTAAAGTTTTTGAGTAATGACCACACGCCATAAGACGTAGCATAGGCAGGCCTCCCACTCGGTGGGACAGATGACGTGGCAAAGGTCGCCGGCAGCCACAGCATCGGGAAGCGCAGGACCAATAGTTATGGAAATTCTTGGGGAGGCTTTTGTCCGGCAGTGGACATCTTTTATCTGATATGATGATGAGCCTGCAATTGGTTTTACTTATTTGTTTTGAAAGCTGTTGATAATGGGGGAGCAGGGGTCACAAAAAACATGGACAAAAAGTACCCGGGGGCCAGTACCTCGTCTGTGCAGACCCTTACATTTACTCATAGGTTTTCCAGTAATCTATGCATTCAACCTCATACTGTGATTCTTTCAAGACATTAGGCTCAGTATTTTTTAATATTTTCTTTTAAAATTCATAATTGGTAAGCCCTTGGCATAATCTCACCTGATGGTAAGTGACGATGTTGCCAAAGATGGAAGCGGGCTTACCATGATTCCCCAACGTAATGGAGAATTGACTATCCTAACTTCATACCGGAACACATCAATGTTTTTAACACTGATGTTTGGAGGCAAGACTTAGATAAGATGGTGGTAGCTAGCCAGGCGAGCTTAGAAAATTTACCCTCCAAACATGGCCCCCCATGTCTAAAATTTATTTATGTACGTTACACTTCCGTCTTTGGGTCACCAACTTACATTTATACCAAATTTCTGGTCAATCAGTCCAGTAGTTTCGGAGAAAAAGGTCTGTGGCAGACGGACGGAGACAGACAGACACACCAGTGATATTATAATCGTTCCGTTTTTACCTTTTGACGTACGGAACCCTAAAACAATAGTTTTTATGAGCTGTAAGGCATCTGACGTGCAAGCTTAGCAGATGTGCTAGACAACGTTGCCAAACATTCATATTGTTTGTGGATATCCTGCACGAGACTTTTAATGAAACAAAAAGGGTTAAAAATCCCTTTATAGTCTACTCAACATGAGGTCATGTCTTCAAGATAAAAATCTGGTACCACTTAAGCCAGACGGTTTGGTGGGATAAGCAGATATTGTAACATAATTCTCTGGTTGGCAGCAGGGCGCGCGATGGCACCGGCGCGGTGATGGCGGGCGCCCCATGAGCCGGCTGCTGTGCTGTCCGCGGCGCCACCACGACATGGGCGCCGCGCTCTCGCACCAGGTAACACATGCATAGTATTAATTACACATAAAATTAAATGCACTATGTTCCACACAATCGAATGCCTTTGACAAATCGCAGAAAATCCCTATCGCATTCTGGGATTTCTCAAAAGCATCATATATGTTTTTAACGAGTTCAACTCCCGCGTCCGTTGTGGAACGCTTTTTGTAAAGCCAAACAGCCGGTTATGGAGCAATTTATTGATTTAAAGTGAGTCAACATTTGGTTTAGTATAATTTTTCAAAAACCTTACTCAAAACTGGTAGCACAGAAACAGGCCAATAATTACTAGGGTCTTTCTTTTCTCTAGACTTGAAGAGTGGAACAACTTTACTAAATTTCATGAGATCCGGAAACACTCCAGTGCCAATACAAATGTTGAGTTGATCGGCCAAGTAAGGGGCTACAGTTTCAATTACGGACTTTATTAAATTAACAGACATGCCCCAGAGATCCTCAGTATTTTTAGTTTCAACAACTTAAAAGCTTTTACAATTGGGTACTTGACAGCATCAAAAATAAATTCTGAAATTAAGTTCACGAAATAGTCCTCCTTCTGCAATTTCTAAAATACTTACTTATTTGGTTTTCCATAAACATTTTATATTTTTAATGTATCAAAAACACATAATTAGTATTGTATCATAATTATCTATTATTTTATTTTCATAGTATTTAATTTTCTTAGAGAGGAAGTTGGCTTTAACTGCCTAACAAACTCTTTTAAATAATTTTGAATAATTTTTAACATACTCAACTCAACAAATTTAAGTTTAAAGTTCTCCTACTTCATACCTGTTCATCGTGTGGTCTGCGATGCGCGTCGGGAACAACAACAGCGCGACACCATCTCCCTCTCCATGCCTTCATCGATTGCAGTGTAGTACAAAGGAGTGCCTGTCTGTTGCAGGAGGGCGAGGCGTGTGAGGGCGCCGTGCCGGTCGCGCCGCCGACCATGGCTGATGTCATACGGTGAGATCACTTGGTTCAGCTCTATCGAGTCCCCGATCTGTCCTCCCTTGTGAAATCCTTAGTAGCCGGCTCTGTAACACTTGGGATCTTGATATAACAAGCGAGCAGCGATGATGGAGGGTGGACCAGGCTCTGGGCAGCCCTCATCATCATCATATCATCCTGGGCAGCCCTGCGTTTCCTCAAATGGCATTGTTCAGTATTATTATCCCCTCACTTATTGTTGCTTTTCAACCGACTTCAAAAAGGAGGAGGTTCTCAATTCAACTATGTTTTTTTTTTTGGATGTTTGTACGCGATATCTCCGCTGACTGTGAACCGATTTTCAAAATTCTTTTTTATTTGAAAGAGTATAGTCCCGAGGGGGTCCCATTGTCACCAAGTCAGGATCTGATGATGGGATCCCAGGGAAATTGATAACAACCCTCAAATTTTATAGACACATATTACGTGTTTAATGTATTTCCTAAAACTATTCATGTTTTGGCGTCTGGTAGTCATCATCTCATCATCATCATCAGATGAGCTGATGAAGGAAGGTAGAACTCCTTAACGGTTAGGATTTTTCTTTAAAAATTTTACGTAGACCGATAGTTATATTCTTTCAGGTTATTCTGATGATGGATGATTTAACTCCTTAACTTTCATGCTATTGAAATGATGATGGAAGCCACAGGAATCTGTATCTGTTAATGAAACACATGCATTATGAATTATAATTTGATGGTTCCTACTGGCGAGTGGGTGATTGGGTATAACATTGTTAGATAGATAGCATTATCACTAAAAATAAATAAAATAAAAATAAAAGTGTAAAAAACTTAAAAACCGACTTCAAAATGAAATTCACTCAAAAGTATGAAATAATATTATTATACTTGATACACGACATTAACCAACAATAACGAAATCAAAGGTGGCTAGGAATTAAATTAGGAGCCAAAAATTTTTTTTAGGTCGGTGTCAGCAATACCATCGAATCTAAAACATTTGATACGTAAGTAGCTGTATGCTGATACCGACCGAGAAATGACTGACTCGGTGGCTCAGTGGTTAGTGCTCCTGACTACTGATCCGAGAGTCGTGGGTTCGATCCCCACCCAGGGTAAACATTTGTGTGAAGAGCAGATTTGTTTGCTCTGTGTCTGGGTGTTAAATATCTATTTATGTATGTATTTAAACGTATATAACTATGTATATCAGTTTCTGGTTCCCATAACACAGGGAATCCTACTTTGGGGCCAGATGACCAAGTGTGATTTGTCTTAGAATATTAAAAATTAAAAAACAAACCATTGAACTCGAGACACCTTACCGTTACCTGTAACCTGTTACCGTAACTTTTAAAACTTTTGTTACCTTTATAAAAGGATACGATACGATGCGATAAGATACGATACGATAAGATACGATACGATAAGATAAGATAAAATACGTGAAAACTTATAAAACTGTAAGAAGGTTTCACTTCTGTCGGCACAGCTGGAGTGGTTAGGTTTTTTTGAAAACACGACTGCCGGAAGTACGTCATCAGCGGCATAACATACAAATGTCTGAACATACTTGCTTCTACTTGTGAAAAATAAGTGTAATAAATTTCTCACTAGGGGAGAACCCCACAATGAGTATAATAAACCTTGATTGTACTCTTTTTAAAAGCTTTTAATTAACTTGCATTGTATGTATGTATGTATGTTTGTTCGCGTGAAATCTTGCAAGTTAAATTTGACCCACTTCTCGGTTTCCGATTAAGCTGCAATTTTGCATGCATATGAATATCGCGTGACAATGCAATATTATAAGCTTGTACCTAAAAGTTTTTGGGTTTTTCGAAAATTAATTTAAACATGCATGGACTTAATCGTGTAATATCTATCATAGTGACGTCTTCGCAGGCACATCCAGGGCAAATTACATTTTTTTTACAAAATATATTAGTTCACTCAAAATTTCTGAAATCTAATAATTGGAAAATTACTACAGAAGCTATTCCGCGAAATGGTTTTTAGGGTTCCGTTCCTCAAAAGAAAGAAAACGAAACCCTTATAGGATCACTCGTGTGTCTGTCTGTGCGTCCGTCTGTCACAGCCAATTCGTTCAGAAACTACTACTGAGTTGAAATTTGGTACACATATGTAAGTCGGTGACCCAAAGATGAAAGTGTAACAGGAATAAAAGAATTTTAAACATGGGGGTCACCTTTGGGGGATAAGTTAGAAAATTTCGAAAAAAGTTTTTCAAAATATATTGGGCGATATATCAAATGAAAGGGCTTTTTGTGAAAATGTCAAATATTTTTTTTATATTTTGAAGATACGAGGGCTGTTTGATAAGTACCCGTTTTATGGCAAAAAAAAAACATTTTTTTTGTATATATCGTCCCCTTAGAGGGAAAATTCACTAACCAACGAAAACCAAATTTTACAGTACAGCCGTTTAAAGTTTCAAATTAAAAAAAACTTGTCTAATTTGTGAATGTTAGTTTGTATGTTTTTAAAAAATATGTTAAAATTGTAAAAAAAATAGATCTTGCGGATGCTTTTGCTTTCAGAACTCTACCTTTCATGGAAAAAATGTTATAATGCAATAATTACTTTTACCGAAAACGAAATCGTTAAAAAACACAAGTTAGTGAATTTTACAACACACTTAATGAATTTCATTACGAACCTATTACTTTAAAGAGATAGCCATTTTAATTAACTACATAATACATTGTATTAAACTTTTCTATGAAATTGAGAAAAATAACTTCCAGTGTTTAAGGATTGAAATAAAAAGAATACATTCATAGAAATCTACTTTATCCTTATTAATATTACAAACGCGAAGGTTCGTATGTTTGGATGTCTGTTACTCTTTCACGCAAAAACTACAGAACGTATCTGGATAAAATTTAATATGTAGACAGATTAGGATCTGGATTAACATATAGGCTACTTTTTTCCACGCTCGCGAGACCCTTGAGGCTCGCGCACTGCGCACCCTCGGAAACAGTCATAGAAATAGTTGTTTCATAAAAATTGCACTTTCAGTAATCTGTTGTTGAGTACAATGCTTATTTAGTATCATAATTAACTTATACTTGTTGTTTGCACATTACGCAAAATTAAAGTTATATTATCTCATTTGAAAATTATTAGGAAAGAGCTTACAAACACACTTATGTACAAAATTATAACAGTTGTGTAATCATAATCCATATGATAATATAATCAGTATTAGAATATCCAAAAAATAAGCATTGAAAAACAAACTTAAGTACTTAATAAATCAGTAACATCTTACAATAACCTATTAATTTTGATCATCGTCTTCTCCCTCCTCCTCAATATCAGGTTCAGGCAAGCCTTTTGCCATATCACCACTAGAAAGATCTTTGTACCAACCATGCAATGCACAACTCCATGAGATATGTAGGTAGAGCACTCGAATAGGCATGTTCCAGGATGATTTCTTGGGTAATTCTGTTGTCATCCGATGTGCTAGCCCCATCATTTTGTGGAGACTCCTTTGCGGCTTTTTCCTTTTTGATTTGTTTGGTTTACGCTGATCCACATGAAGGGCCCTTCGTGGTCGCATCGAAATATGGTTATACCTGGATTGGCCTTTTTGAATCGGAAGTTTTTAATTTTAAGGGGGTTGCAGAGGAAACAAAAATAGACATCGCAACCTAGATGGCGCTGGCGAGCAAATATTGTTGTTTTTGACAAATATTTCGTATATTAGATAAGTTTGAAGCAAAATTTGTTTATTCGCGAGCCCTTTTATTGATGTTTCGATGATATAGTAAGTGTTTAACTTCATTTATTGTTTTATTCTCCCGTGTTATCCCACAATTAGCAGCTGATAGCAGTCACGCACACTGCAGGCACGAATTGTAAGTGTGTGGGTGCAATTCATTCAATAAAAAGTCGCGTAATATCTGTCAGTTTACAATAGCGGTATACAAAGAGAATAGAAATCACTACGAAATATACCTACATAAACAAAATTACATTTTATTCCTAGGACTAAAAAGCAAAACAGAGAGCACATCGGATTTTCAGAAATCGTTTTTACGATTATCTTTTTGGATACAGTGTAGAATCCTTGTAAAAATGCAGATAACTAGCAGAGACGTGATTGTAATGGAAGACAAAATGGAAATGAGGAAACTGAAGAATAGTGTTATCTGGTTTCATGGAGAAGAAATGTCACCTGAAGACAGCCAGGAGGACAGATTCAGTGGGGGAATTGAAAGAAAGCCCATGTCTACTCCATGTGCTATAGAGAACGAAAACAGAGAGAGGAAACTACCTACCTCAATAGATATGGTTTCTCCGTGTGTACATATCCAGCTGCTGAGCCATAGCAGTCGTTCAGGGAAAACAATGCTCGGGAGCTTATTGATATGTCAGGTGGTGCAACAATAGTTGATAAGTGCAAGTGGGTGCTAAATAAACAGTTTGATGTGAACAACAAAGTGCGTTATTATGGGAGACTAGTGACAAAAGGTTTCACGCAGCAACCTGGAATAGATTATGAGGACACCTTCTCTGTGGTAGTTAAACGCGAAGTTTGCATATCTTCCATTAAGTCTTTATGTTCTGTCTCTTCTATGGTGTGACAGAGACTTTATTGTTGTGATTGATTTGTTTCTCATTGTAAAAATATAAGTACTTCCAGCCCAAATAAACTTTTGTTTTAATCATTTAGTATAGCAGATCGTGGTTTAAGATATGAAAACCTAGGTCCTGTGAGATGATATCTAGAAATGAATATCAATGTAGATCGAGAAAGGAATGTAATTACAGTTGATCAGCAAAAATATATAGAAAGTATCGCTGGATGTGAGACGTCTTTATCCACCAGTGGACATCTTTTGGCTGATATGATGATGATCACCACCTTTACACATAATTACCATTTTCATGGGCACTGCTGAAGCCTTATTATTATTTTTTAATTCACCATTGGTAAGCCCTTGGCATCATCTCACCTGATGATAAGTGACGATGATGCCAAAGATGGAAGCAAGCTTACCAAGATTCCCCAATGCAATGGAGAACTGGCTATCTTATCTTCTAGCCGGAACACATCAACATTGTTAACACTGATGTTCGGCGGCAAGACTTAGATAAGATGGTGGTAGCTAGCCAGGCGGGCTTAGAAAATGCCCTACCACCAACCAAACGGAGTCTTACAAGTTGACCCCACAACCTCCTGGTGTGAAGCAAATGGACTAACCATCACACCACGGAGGCGGTTAAAAGTTGGCACAAGGGACATACATAAAATAAAATAATCATATTCAATATCATGTTTTTTTCAATTTTAATCATTTATTCCCAGAGATATAGATAGGTTACATGCGTACAAAAAGTGAAGCAAATAAAAGCATTCTTAGTAGCATTCGGTGCAATGGAAGTGAACTACCTTTATTACTGTGTGTAAAGGGGTTCGATTTTCAAATGTTGTTAGTGCATAACCCATCTATGGTAACAAATCTTTGTTTGATCCCCAAAAAATTCTTCAAGATGTTTTTCAAATTTAATATCTATAATATGCTACAGGTGGTACTTTATCTGGTAAAACTCTTACGACCTGCCATGAGAAAAGGGTAAAACATAGGTTTCTCAAAAATGGCTCTCGATAAGTTTTGTCATTACAAAAAACTGGACAAGTGCGAGTCAGACTCGCCCACCGAGGGTTCCATACAAAATTGTAGATCCATATTATAAATCATAACAGTGCAGACTGTTAGGTACTACATACGCCAAAATCATTAGGTACCTACCTACACATATAAAAAAGGTTGTCTGGAAGAGATTGCTTTTAGCAATAAGGCCGCCTACTGTACACTTTATTATAGTATCTCTACGTATTAACATTACAAAATTGTTTTGGTGTACTATAAGTGTAAATAAATAAATAAATAAAAAAGGGGTTTTTTTTACATTTTGTCTTAATTAATTTTACAGTTTGTCATAAATCAAAAACTATACATCAAAAAATAATTAAAAGTCTGTTTAAGCTTCTGACAATGAAGCCCTTTCATAGGATACCTCATATGACACGCTTAACTCAATTCAAAATTTGGACCGCCGTTCCTTGCATAATTGATTACATACTTTATATAAAGATTATATTTTTACAAATGCATAGTTTTCAGATTTATCCCTATACTTGTAGTACAAGACGGTATTACATGCCAAATTTCATAGTTCTAGGTCAACGGAAAATACCCTATGAATTTTGATTCCCTTGAGAGTGTCGAAATATACGTTTTTTGCAGCATAAACGGCCGTATCTTTTTTTACGTTAACCTAAAAGCTTGATTTTTTTCACAGCTTCAAGGGACTGTAGACCGGACTATACGGTTGTAATTTCAACTCGATACCTCCATGTGTTTCCGAAATAAAAGGTCTTGACAGACATACGGACAGACAACAAAGTGATCCTATAAGGGTTCCATTTTTTCCTTTTTTTTAAACTTATCAAATGGAATATCTATGATTTACTTACTTATGAACAGCTTTGTATATTTTAGTGATTGCTGTTGTTGCCTGTGTTCGGCCTAAAAATATCACATTACGATATACAATTTACTAATTATTGTGTAAATACACTCGACAGCAAAGGAAATGGGTCTGTAACAAAAACCTCAATAACTTCCAAAATATTGTAACAAGCTTTATGAAATAAAGACTGTATTATAGACAATTTTATAGTGCATCTATATATATAAAAGAAAGTTGTGTTAGTTACACCATTATAACTCAAGAACGGCTGGGCCAATTTTTATGATTTTTGTGTTTTTGCATTTGTCTTTGTCTGGAATAGGATAATAAGTATTAAAATATGATATTCATCAATAAAAAAAATATCAATCAAAAATAATTGGTTTTAGGGTAGGGTAGTGTAGTGTAGTGTAGGTGTAATGTAGTTAGGGTAAGGTAGGGTAGTGTAGGGAAGGGTAGGGTAGTGTAGGGTAGTGTAGGGTAGTGTAGTGTAGTGTAGGGTAGGGTAGGGTAGTG